>JBAMBO010000705.1:0-1200000 GCA_037044535.1 Lordiphosa magnipectinata | reverse complement strand
AAATACCAGATAATACTTTCTGAATTCTAGACTGGAGATAGCGAATAAGATTTAGTCCAATACAGAAACCACAGCTGAAATTCCAACAGACGCCATTTCAGAATCAAGATACAATTAGAAACAAAAGTCTTACTTTAATTAGTCAAAATAACGCTAAGCATTAATTTGTTTCAAGTATTGAGGTAATGATTATAAGAATTTCTTCGCCTTGCCCGTTTCATAGTTTACATAATTTGTGTGTATTTTTGATACCATCTGTCTGCAGGGTAAGACGCTAAAATAAACATTTCCCCCAAAGCGTTTGCTATTAGGGTAAAGATTTAGTGTGGCACATGTGTCTGTGTGTGTGTGTGTGTGTATTGTGCCTGGGGCAACAAATGGGTTTTCTCTCTGGATTGGTGTTTGGGCCACTATACAACACTTGGGGTAAACATAACCTTGACACGCCTCGGCTGGGCCAAACAGTTACAACAACCATAATACACGCCTTTCGTTCGCTTCTTACGCATCTTTTGTTTCTTAGTCCTCTTTGGCTGTTGGCCAGAAACTTTTGCAACGACATTGGCACTGCGAATGATTTAAAACTTTTCTTGTTACTTTCGTCTTTAACAAGTTCTTGGCGAGAACTAAACTACCAAGGCTACCCATGGGTACTATTCGCCGTTACCAAAAGTTGTAGGCAACAAATTAATTTAATGTCAGACACAAGACACAAACTTGTTGGGCTGTGTGTGTGTGTGGTTAGGTTGGGGAGTTTGGTATTATTTTTTTGTTTTGTTAGGGCCTTAAAATGAAGTGCCGATGACATAAATTCATTTAGGGCAAAACGCTAAAACCAAAAAGGAAACTTTTATGGATGCTAACATTTTAGTAGAGGGCAACAGTTTGATATTGAGCGAATGAGATGTGTAGGTAGGTGTGGAGGGTGGGTTTTACTATTCAAATGGTTTAGGTACTTGACAAGGATTTGTATGGATTAGAGTGTCTAGAGTAGGTAAGCTCATTTATTGAGAAACTTGAGACGCTTCACTTTGAAGTCTACGTCCAAGAGAAAAAAGCATTTAAATCTGTTTTTGCCTTAAAGACCAACTTGCTTGTGTATGTCGCACAGTAAGATTTAGACTTCATTTGACTGTTGGAACAACGATTGTGTTGGCAAACCCGCGTTTGGCATGGCCTGTTCTGAGACTATTGTTTTGATAGCGCGTTTGCAAACTGAACAATTGAAAACAAGGAAAAAAAAGTTGCTTACTCAACTTAGGATTTAGGATTCATTTAGTCTCCTCTTCGGATAATGTGCTTCGTTTGAAGTGTAGCATCCGAAACTCGGCTAACATGGGGCAAATTGACAATAAGTTATGGATGTCTCGTTCTCTCAGATTACAAAGGCTGCTTTTCTGTGGTCCATCTTGCCTGTGTGGGGTTGCATTGAGGCTAAGCGTTTCGCAACTAGCTCTACAAAATGCACTAATTTGGGAGATGCCCAAATCATCGTTGAAGTAATTAAGATAACCCAGAGTATGCAAAAGTAATTTGTAGTTTAACCGCTCGTTGCATACGTAGAGTGAGGACAGAGAAAAATATCGTAGCCGTATCCGCCAGTGTTGTTAATGACCGTGAATTATCGATTCGGCGTCTTTCGCAGTAATTGGGCCTCTGTTACTACACTACGTTGAAAATGTTGCGAAAGGGTTTGAGTATAAAAACTTATGGAATACAGCTGGAATGGGCGCTTACAAAGTTGGATGAAGATTCACTTTTTTATCGGAAAATTGTCTTCAGCGACGAAGCTTATTTCTGGTTGAATGGATACATAAACAAACAAAATTGCCGTATTTGGTGCAAAGGGCAGCCAGAAGCATTGCAAGAACTGCCAATGCATCCCGAAAAATGCACTGTTTGGTGTGGATTATGGGCCGGTGGCACCATTGGACCGTTACATCACAACGTTACTGTGAATGGAGAGCGCTACCGTGCGATAATTACAACTTTTTTTTTTGCCCAAAATATAAGAGCTGGACTTGGCTGTCATGTGGTTTGAACAAGACGGTGCCACTTGCCACACAGCACGCGAAACAATGGCCCAATTGAGTGGCTAGTTCGGTGAACAGTTTATTTCACATGTGGGGCAGGTCAATTGGCCGCCTAGATCGTGCGATATAACGCCTTTAGACTATTATTTGTGGGGCTATGTTAGGGCTCATGTCTATAGCGACAAGCCCATAACAGTTGACGCACTGGAAGCCAATATTAAAGAATTTATTCGTAACATACCGGCCGATATTTTGGAGAGAGTATGCCAAAACTGGATCCAGCGTATGAACCATTTGAGGCGCAGCTGCGGTCAATGTTTACATGAAATCATCTTTAAACATTCAATTATATAGATCGTTCTACTGACTCAAATAAATATTTCATACATTTTTCTGAATTCTATATATTTATATACCCTTGTAGAGGGTATATTAAAATGGTCCAGATGTTTGTAACGCATAGAAGGAAGCATCTCCGACCACATAAAGTATATATATTCTTGATCAGCATGACGAGCTGAGTTCATATAACCATGTCCGTCCGTCTGTCCGTCTGTTTCTATGCTATCCCCTTCGTCAGTTTTAAAGCTATCTTAACTAAACTTTGCACGAAGCCTTTTGGTACAAAGACGCTGCACATTATAGGTCGGAAAATGAGTTTTAGTTAGAAAAACTTTCACCACCAAGTTTGATGAAAATCGGTCAACTATATAGTATAGCTGCCATACAAAATATAGTTCTGAAAAAAAGTCTTAGTAGGAAAAACTTGTCTGTCCGTCTGTTTCTACGCAAACTAGTCTCTCAGTTTTAAAGCTATCGAGCTGAAATTTTGCACAGAATCTTCTTTTTACTGCACGCTGCTAATATGTCGAAACCGACCGGATCAGATGACTATATTTTATAGCTGCCATAGGAACCATCGGTCAAATAATGGGTCTTAGTGAGAAAAACTTTTTTGTTCCTCATGTTAGCGTTCCCAAACACGGTCATTATTAATATTATATGCTTTCAAACAGATTTGCAAACTTTGGTCAAAATCGGATGACCAAATCTTCAGGCTGCCATAGGACTTATCGGTCGGAAAATGAGTCTTGGTGAGAAAAACTTTTTTGTTTTCAATTTTATCGTTCTTAAACTTGGCGATTGTTAATTTGATATGATTTCAGATGTTCATCTGAAGGAAAATGGATTTTAGTTACAAAAGTTTTTGATTTTTATCTAAGCGTTCTTAAACTCAGTCATTTCAAAAACAGCTTTTGCAAGGGTATAAAAACTTCGGCACAGACGAAGTTAGCTTGGCTTTCTCGTTTTTTTTATTCATTTATTAACCTTAAGTCTAAATGTTTACAATTTACTGTTACTGATTAATAATAATTTATACTGTAGTGTGCGTAGTATTTCATTTGTAAGTCAGTTCTTGTGATGTGTTTGTTTTCGAGTAGTTCTAGTTGTAGGGATTTTAACTCCTAGTTTTATGTTTTTCTAATTTGTTAACTTTAGCGTGATAGTATTTTGTTGTTGTGAATTAATTAAGTCCTAATTAAAGTAAGTATTTACATTTATAATAACAGGTGGGTGTAAGTTTGTGGATTATAATAGGTGGATATGTTATAGCTAGATCCTTCGTTCAGCCAGATCAGTTGGATGGATCCTAAGAAGTCTTCTTCTAGCCCTGATCCCATTGATCCTTCGTCTTCTGAGGAGTCTTCTTGCAAGGCAGTTTGGGTGGCATGCGACTTTATACAGGTATCGCGCTGCCTGTTTGTTTATGGTGTCGCCAACCATAGGGACCTCACAATCTCGCTCTATGTCCCGTGTGCGTAAGTACCACTCGGCACCTGTGATACGTCTGAGTATTCTAGCCTGAAAACCCCTTATTTTGTTCAGGTCGGTTTTTGCCGCGATGCCATAAACCTGAATGCCGTATCTCCAAATTGGCGCAATGATAACCTTATGAACAAGGACCTTATTTCGGAACGACAGTTTGCTGTTGGCGTTAAGAAGCCAGCCCATCCTTGTCGCCTTGGTACGCAGTTTTCCAGCTACTTCAGCGAAGTGTTGTCTGAACGTGAGTCGCTTGTCTAACATCACACCTGGGTATTTATACCCTGTGTTGTGCGGAAGGACTTCACCGAGTAGGAATACTCCAGGGCTAATGTCTCTTCTAAGCGTATGGGTGACGCAGGCGCACTTTTCCGGGTTTACAGAAATGTTCCACCGGCATGCCCAGTTCTCAAACTTCTTGAGGTACTACTGCAGAGTATCCGTCTCTTCGATTGAGATGTTATGCGATGTGGGCATGTCTGAGGTAAAAAAGCTGTACAGGGTTGGACCTAGCACGCTGCCTTGAGGTACTCCTGCTTGAATCCTCTTCTTCTGGGATGCAATGCCATCTTGGACCACTCTGAAGGTCCTTTCTGAGAGGAATGATTTAACCATTAAGAATATTTGAGGATTAAGCGTTTCCTTGATCTTAGCGAACAGGCCGTCGTGCCAGACACGGACAAATGCCTGTCATAGGAACGATCGATCGAAAAAGTAGTTCTAGTGAGAAAAAGTTTTTTGTTTTTGGTAATGTCTTTTTACTTTCCAGTTATGAATATTATTAGTTTCCACACAATTTTGGGAAGTTTGGTGAAAGTCTGAAGAATATATCGTATAGCTGCCATAAAACAAACTGGCAAGCGAATGGTCAAATTAATGGCTTCATCGATTGCTGAGTTTGGGAAATAACTCAGCTAAGAATGTTCGACGAAAATCATTTAAAACCTTAATATATTAAATTATACAAGCACAAGGGTATATAAACTTCGGTCGAGCCGAAGTTAGCTTTCCTCTATTTTTTTTTATTCAAATCCGAAAGCTGCTAAAAAGTCATCCTTTACTTATGACCTCATAATATGACTTACATATATTAGGCTCTTTCCGTTACCGGAGGCTGTTTCATGAAGGCTAAATCGGCCGACTGTCGAGCCAATACTTCCTTCTCTTCCAATTTTAGCGTTAAAATCGCCAAGCACGATCTTTATGTCGTGATCGGGCCAGCGCTCGTATAGTTGTTCCAGGCGCACATAGAATTTGTCTTTTGTTGGAGGCTTCCTTGTCTTGTGCACAGAAATATTTAGTGAATTTAGTGACTTAAGTCTGAGTGCGGCTATTCGCATGTCAACTGGTGTAAAACTGGTGTAAAACTGATGAGCGACGAAGTTTTTCACTTTTCGCACAAACTCATGCTTGCAAGTATGTCCGATGTAGTAGATCTCACAGGGTGCTTTGGTTGATGATGTTCTGTCCCTCCCCCTGTCCAATCCATCGCATTTCCCGAAGTGCGAAAATGTCCGATTAAGATCTCTCTAGCACATAAACCAACTAGATATCAGCACTATCTCTGTTGAGGGTGCGGAGAGTTCAGGAGCATATCCTCAAATCGTGGTCCTTAAAACGTTTGCGTGGGTCGTCGTCAGAGTGGGTCCGTATCCGAGGCATTGCTGTCGCAGTTTTCATTGGTGGAATTTTATTGACGGTGGTGGGTAAAAAGTCCGACGCACCAACTCTATATATCGTACCCTGTAAGGAGCGCTCGCCGCTCACGTTAGCCAGAAGCTTTGCGTGTGCAAAGTGCTCTGTTAACAGTGGTCACCAACGAGGAGATGAGTCGACTTGACTCGCAGTAAGCCAGAATCGCGCTCGATTCGCCAAAATAAACCGGTCAGCAGCTTTACCTGTTTACTTACGCCCCCATTAGGTCCAGAAAAATCGGTCTAAAAATTTTTAGACGAAGACATTATTGTTCACTCACTCATAAACGGCCTGACAGTACGCAAAATGAACTGAATTTTTGTTCTATACGGTCTTTAAGGACTGTTTTATGCCTCAAGTCACTCTCAATTTGGCCAATTAAAAGCATCAAGCTCACTTTTTTCTACTTTATACCACATTCCAAGCACAACTTCAAGTGTAAAATGATTGTCATTAAAACTAATTAAAACAATTTAATTGCCTTTAAAGGCAAACGTGCAAATTGCAAACAATTTTAATTGCCACACACACGAAACAAATTGAGGCTCCAATTAGAAAACTGGGCAAAGCTTAGCCAATCCTCTGTTACCCCCCAAAAGAAAGTCAGAACGTGACAGCCAAAAAAAACGAAACTCAACCAAAATTGTACAAAAAATGTGGAAAAAAATTCGTAGCGCATCGAGTCAATAAAAAGCCAAATGGCCATAAGAAATGGCCGCCAAAGAAACTCTAGAGGAAAAGCAACAAACCATTGAACAGACATTCCTGTTTAATGTGCGTTAAAAGGAAACACACACACACACACCCACACACAGCCAAGCGAAGAGACAAACTGTGTAATGTCTTTAAAAAAGGAAATATTTAAACCAAAAGTTTTGGTCAACTTCAGGTGGAGAGAGAAAGACGAAGGCAACAGTTCCGAGTTGCCAGCTCCATTGTTGTGAAATTAAATTTCAACTATGGAGCAGAAGCCTGCTACTAGCCAGGTAGAAGCTGCTTTTGTTATTTTTACACTTCATTGCCGTGGAATTTACTTTGTTCGCCTTTTGTTTCCGACTTGGAGGGGATGCCGCAAAAACCCAGGCAAGCGTAAAGATAAAACTTGTGTCGACTTATTCTTCCACTGCCTGCGACTTCTGGGGTTATATGTGTATGTATGTATGTGTGTGTGTGGGTCTGGATGTGTTTGTGTCATAACAGGAACAAAAACACAAATGAAAAGCTGTCACTGAACTGGAAAACCATCTCGTTCCGTCTCTGAAACAAGCAAAGCAATTTTGAATTTTATGTCCCACAAACGCCAAATTTTTCATAAGAAATAAATGATAAGTAACATTTTTGTTGGGGGGCGTGACAAAAGCTCGATAAGGTTGTCAACTTTTTTCCTGTTTTTTTTATTTTTATTGAATTTGCACCTTGAAGTCCCCTTCGGATGATGAGGCTGATGCTGATGATGATGATGGGTTTGTTGTAAAACATTTTGACATTTGGCCGTGCGGCGCTTTATTGTATTTATTTTGACAGCTACCGTATACGCTTATTATACAGGGTGTAATTTAAAAACTTTGAGTGTTGTTTAAAAACTTTTACAGCTGCTGCTGCTGCTGCTGCTGCTGCTCCGGCTGATGATTACTTTAAAGAGATTTATGCATAAGCATTTTGCCTACCTTATTTATATCCAAACATAACGTTTGAAGTTTATTTCTATGGCACGTGTCGTATGCGTAATGTTTGCTTTAAGCCCAAGCTTTAAGTTGTGTATACGTGACGTATACGTGATGTGGACAAATGCTGCCAGCGCTGATTTTTAACACATGCTGAGTCTATGTTAGTGCGTGCGAGTGACAGAGAGACTGTATCGTATTGCAGACAGCAATTTCATTTGAAATTTAATGCCAAGTTTGAAACGCATCGCGTGCTTCGCATACACATTTAGCTTAACCACCTTTAAGGACATGAAAACTTTTTCCGTCTCCTAAAATGTGTCCCCAGAAAAAAAAACCCACGAGTTTGTTTGCTAATTAAAAAACTTGCTGTGGCGTGAAATTCAACAGCTTTAAATGCGCTACAGCAGCGTCAAAATGGCGTCAGGCTGTCACAAATAGTTGCGCAAAATGCCAACCTCGAAAAAAAAATAAAGATCCTACAATTGTTTTGAACAACGTGCAGTGCATATTAAGTGAGCAACGACAACGACAAGTCAGGCCAAAATAAATGAGAGAACAACACAGAAAAGGACATGCCCAGCATATGCAACTATTAAATGAAATGTTGTCAAATAAACAGCGGAAAAAAAAGTTCTCAAAATTAAATTATTAAATCGAAAATGTACAGAGCACAATTCATTGGTCCCTAACCGAAGTATCTGGGCTGCATTCGTGTATGTTCACTTTCACCAGCTGCCTGCTTAAGCCATAAAGTAAGTTGCCGTTGTCCCACAACTAATCGGGATAAAGATTTCTACACTTAGAGAAAAATTAAAGAAGAAAGAAATAAAGAATTTCACTGTCGAATCAAGTGCATTCGTTCTCAAAAGTAAGGTAAGAGTGAAAATTCTTGATCCAAGAGCGAAATGCTTGATCCAAGAGTGAATTTTGAAGTTGTGAAGAAGTGAAAGACACAACCGACCCCGACCTACGTGGTCTGGGACTTGAACTCGGTACCTCGAAGACTGAAACCAAACACAGACGACGGGCAGCTTAGCCCACTCGACTATTATCCATACGCTAAGCGACGCGACGAAAACACACTTATAAATAAACGCAGTTGGCCTTCGTATGCATCTGACAACGACAAACTGCGCATGCGCTCTCTCTCTCTCTCTCTCTGCGAGATCGAGTCCAACGCTACTCTCTCAAAATTAAGTTGCGCCCACTTCCCTTGCCTATAAAATCCCAATTGAGAACATTGAGAACGAATTTATCTCGGATCCAAGAACGAAATTGTTGAAAATTCAAGAACGAATAATTTTTTTATACATTTGCAAAGTGTATTATAATTTTGCCCAGGAGTTTGCAACGCATAGAAGGAATCATCTCCGACCACATAAAGTATATATGTTCTTCATCAGCATGACGAGCTGAGTCTATTGAGCTTTGTCCGTCCGTGAACTAGTCCCTCAGTTTTGAAGCTTTCGAGCTGAAATATTGCACAGAGCCTTCCTTTTACTGCACTCTGCTAATATGTCGGAACCGACCGGATGGGATGACTACTTCTTGTAGTTGCCATAGAAATGTTCGGTCGGAAAATGGGTTTTAGTGAGAAAAATTTGTTTGTTTTCAATATTAGCGCTCTTAAACTCGGTCATTGTTAATATTATATGTTTTTAAGCTGATCTGCAAAGTTTGGTCGAAATCGCTAACCGTTGAAACGAACTTTTTCAAGTGTATTAAAACTTCGGCAAACGAAGTTAGCTTTGCTTTCTCGTTTTCAAGAGCGTTCGTACTCAAATTATTCGTTCTAGTTTTCTCTTAGTGTAGCGAGTTGAATCATAGAACGGAGCCCGATTACGAACACCGCAGTTTAGCATTGTGTTGCCAAATAGGTTTTCTACTAGTGTTGGGTGACGGCTGTTCTTTTCACTGAACATGTTCACTTGTTCTTTTTTTCTAAGTGAGTCAACTCACTCAAATTGCTCAGTAGTTCAGTTGTTCTTGTTCATCTGTTCTAGGTCTATGACGGAAGGTTTTTAGCGCAAGTATTTTTGTTTTGTTTTTGTTTTGCCGACAGCATTTCTAAGGGGTTGGTTTCGGTTGCACTGATCGTTGTTTTTGTTGTTTCAGCATTGCTTTTTTGTTGTACACACATACGAAAATTATGTGATGTGCGTCTTTTACTTTAGCGATAAATCTCCCGCTGTCTCTCGCGAGCTTAGTTCAAAATGTTGGCGCCATACTTGTTATAGTTGTACAGCGAAAGACACTACATATAGTAGATACCGCATCTCATACAAACTTTTATATTTTTCGTTTTTGGGATTCAATTTCAGCTCAATAGAAAAATCTGGTTTTGCGTCACATACATTATCTATAATATCCATACATCTTTGGTACAGCCCACAGAAAAACACGTAGAGCAAGAGAGAGCAAGCTCACAGACCAAGACAGACAAAACAACTCAAACAGCAAGAGAGACTAACCAGCTAAAAGAATACAGAACAACACTTAGAGCAAGTCAGAGCAAACTTACAGAGCGAGACAGACAAAACAGAGAGCAAAAGAGACCAAACGCCTCTTAGAACAACTCAAGAACAACTCAGAACAAGATAGACTGAATGAACAATTGAAGAATAACATGCTCACTTGTTCAGTTTAAGAACAACTCAATTTTTTTCACAACTCAACACTAATTTGTACATCAGGGCAGGGCCTACTACTTCATAGCATTCGCATCACTTAAGCATGGATTTTAGTACTGAAGTCAGACATAAATCGGAGCAAATCAAAAGCAAACGTGATTCAAATTTGTTTTTAATGAGAAAACCTCAGACTATTTGAATCAGATACAAAAGATACATGGATGACTGCCTAAGATAATTTTCACGTAAATTCTTTGTAATCTGCGGTCCAAGGAGGGGTGTGAGGGTATTTACTGGACAATTACCTTTTAACAGTGTGGCCAATTTGTCCCTTTTGGGGACAGATCTGTCCATTTTGTAACTGATCTATCGCAAAAAGATTTCAAAAATCGCTATAACCAAATTTATCCCTATTAAGCTTTTTTTTTTTAATAAAAATTTTTGAAATAATACTAAAATTACAGTATCATCACGCGAAACCAATCAGATAGATATAACATTATTTAATCGGGGGTGTCCCAGATATTTCGTATAATCGATAGCATATTCATTCCAATCTGTTTGTCTTTATATGGCAAGTGTTTTTAATATGTTTGGTTACCAGATCACATGTTGAATGGTAAGCGAATTGAAACCGACTGTACAGTAATTGAACTTTTTCTTGTCACTTTACTTAAAAGATTATCGCAGCTTAGAGCGAAATGCAATCTTATATACAAATTTTTTAGTACATCTGAAAAACTGAAACAATGTTAAAGTTTTCGGCAGAATCTATTTGACTGGTATCCCTTGTGCAATGCCAGCCATAGCCCCTGGAGGCCGAGCATACTCGCCAATTCACATCGAATGCTTGCCGAAATCTGGTATCACTGTGTGTTAGAGAGAGACACAGTCACATTATTGCGCTCTCTTCTTGGGAAACCCAGATTTAGTCTTTGCTTTTACATGTATCTAAGAATCCATCAACTCTATTTTAGATATCTGTATTCCCAATAGCGTTTCCTCTCCCGCGTCCATTAATCCACCTTTGTACTGTCCTAGACTTTCTAATATAAACAATTTTAAGTCTAGATGCTTCAAAAAGTATAAACGTACTGTTTCTGCCGTTCACTTTTCTAAATACTCAATAGCCATATCGAACATTACACTTTTGAATTCTGAGTGCTATTAGAAATATGTTGCGCGGTGCAAAATTAAATTTTCAAAGGATCCTAAACAGTTCTATAGCTTTGTCAACTCTAAACGGAGAGCTTCTTCTTAACCTTCTTCTTTTTTTCTGCATGACCAAAAGGCTAACAAAAGGCGTGTTCAGCAGAATAATTGATACCTGAGCAGGTATCAGAACAAAATAGCGTACTATTTCTTTGATACACGCTCCTGTATCATAATACCCCAAATTGGTTATCATGATACTGCATAACTCAAGTTCAGTATGAAAATTATTGCAAATTTATACTTCATTAGGGAGCAAGTTGTTCTGCTGAGCAAGGCCAATGATTCCACTGCCGTTTACCAATTTGCGGACTTCTTCAAATCAACTTATTTCTCTGCCCGCTTTACCCACACTTCTTATATTTATAACATTTCTTCCTCTAGCTCGATATATGCTCCCTCTATTTCTGAAAGATCCCTACTTTCATATTTGAAATCACTAGAATCTTCATACTCCCCGGGGCCTAACAACATTTCTAATTGTGTGCCCAAAGAGTATTGTATTTTTTATGCAAACCTCTTGTATAGAATCATACATTCAATGAGCACGGTTGTAGTATTGATTTGTACTGACTCGCTCCTGTCGAGCGATCCTGCTTTTATTTCTTAATTTCTCATCCCTTAATTTCTATATTTGTAAGATAGCTGCGTGTGTGTAAATATAAGAATGCGTTCGTGAAAGGAATACATATTGCCTCACACGATGCATATTAAGTGGCGCGCAGCGGAATGACCTGTTCAAGTGGTGTCTCGGCTGGGCTAATCCTTGTCACTGCTGCTATTAATATTTCATGCTATTACAAAAGGCGGCATGTTATGACATATTTAAATATGAGACTTACACTACGTGTGGGCCGAGTTGAATATCATGTTCAAGTTTGAGCATCTCTGCTGAAACTTTTTAATCTATCGCTAGAATCTACTGTCTTTCCGAATCTTTGGAAAGAATCTTATATTATACCTCTTCATAAAAGTCTGGAAAATCTGATATATCCAATTAAAGAGGTACAGATAAGCTCCTTACAGCACTATTGAAAAACGATTTTATTACCTTTCCAGCATGCATTTTCAAAGCGTTGGTCAACTACGACCAATTTGCTTGAGTTTAACTCAATTGTTAACGATGGATTGCTTTTGCAAAATCAAACTGATATCATCTACACCGACTTCAGTGAAGCATTTGATTCTGTGAACCACGATCTTCCCCTCTTAAAGCTTGATCGTTTAGAATTTCCTTTAAATTTTGAGCTTTGTATTTCGTTCTATTTTAAAGATAGAACTCAAAAAGTTCAGCTTCGCTTCAATACTTCAAAGCCTGCTTTTGTCACTTCTGGTGTGCCTTGGTCCTTTGTTTTTTACTCTTTTTATTAAGTGATCTCCCCACAATATTATCTTATTTTTGGATACTTATGTACGCCGATGATGTAAAACTTATTTTATCTTTCAACGACCCGATGATGATTTGAGTTCCCTGCAGTCCTGGTGCTTGGTTAGTCAATTGCACCTTATTTGCTCCAAGTGCATGCTAATGACTTTCCATCGTTGTAAACCTTCGCTGGTTCCCCTTGGGACCACTTCATAGAGGGGGTGGGGTTGACTCTTGATGATTTTTGAGTGCTTACCACGTATATGTTTTGGAAAATGCATGATCGCAATTCAAGATGTTGGTCATTGAGATCAATTTTTTAGACTATATTGACGAAATTCGGTTTGTAAGCTCTATGGTAGATATAAATCGTTGTAGTTGAATGTCAAAAAGTGAAGGTCAGTGGATGGGTTCAACGGTGGATTCAAGGGCAAACGTTATTGTTGGGTCGATCTATATGAAATATGTTTGTAAAGCTTTAATTTTGGAAAATCGAAGGTCAAAATCAAGCTTTTACTTGACATACATATTAATCAAATTTAAATTTCATTCGATTTTAAACTAAATATTCTCACGTTTAAGAGAAAATGTTCGCATAAAGCTTGCAATAGCTTCACCTTATTGCTTTGAGTTCTTTGCTCGACCGCTGACGTCGCCGTAAGCAGCGGCTGAAAATATAGAGTTTTAAAGCTCAGCAGCGGCTAAAACTTTGGCTACATCTCAGACTGCATTGTCGACCCCTGCATTAAGAATTTCCTCTTTAAATTTTATATAGCATACTTATCAGGGAAATAGCCAAGTGACAGAAATAAAATTCAATTTAATATTTATTTGACTTTAAAGCCTCGATTTATTTATATTCATAGAGCCCTCTTCTCTTCTCTTCCTTGTCAAGTATTATATAAAATGCCTTCAGATTGTCTTCAGTTAGACAAGGCCACAATGCAGCAATTGCTAAGTCTTTCTAAGCCAATTGGCTATTGAAGTCAACCTTAAACCTACTCCAAGCAATGATGAACACTTCAATTCTAGGTACTAGCATATTGAGAGTCAATTTCTAATGCTCTGTCACTTTATTATGTCTCTGTTGGAAATCCTGGCCATATGCGGCGCATCCTGCGGATGTCGAGTGGTTTCGGAGTGTCAGCCTGTCATGTCTGTTTGTTTGCTTGTTGTCAAGTATTTCATATGCTTGTCAAATGTAAGTATGTATGTAACATACAAATGTTGAGCATTGGCAACACTTTCCTGTGCTTGCCTTCAACATGCTACTTGTTATCAAGTGTGGTTTTCACAATTTGATTGCCTACTTTTAGGCAGAATACTAATAAAAAAGCATGAAGCCTAAAACCTGAAATATGTGTATTAAAGTTTATCTAAAAATATTTCACATCAGCACAAAACCAACTCAATTAATATGCTTAGACAAGCGTACATGAGAGCTTAATTGCTTACGCAGTAAAAAGAGGAAACCCTGGTAACCAACAACAAACAAAGCCCTTGTGTTAGGCTGGAACACATTTAAATGACACATATGTGCTTCAATGTATGCAATATATACATTATGTGTAAATACAGCAGAACAATAGGAGCCTTTTTTTCAATAAATTACCAAAGCAAACATTGAAAGAGAGAGTAGAAAATTCAATCAAGAGCGCAAAACCCCAAAACATATTTGCCAAATCAAAAACTGCACTCAGCTACACCCCATAACAAGGCTCCACTCAACTGCAATAAATTCAATTTTATAACTCACTGCACGTCGAACTCATCCCCCACTCTGGCTCCACTCCCTCCATCTAAGTGAAAATGCAAATGGTTGGTAAAAACCGAAAATAAAAAATCGAACCGCGAATCGACTACAAAATTGTTTAGTGACTTTTGCCAGAGATAGAAAAATGAAAAAATTTATTAAAACATACAAAAAACGTTGGCTAGCTGACAAATCGACCCCGAAATCAGTTGCCAAAAACACAAAAAAAAAAAAAAGTTATGCCAATGGCAATATGGAAGTGTCCAAATGTGAAAAGATTGATGTACCCACTATAGGCTCTTAAAGTGAAAATAGTTGTAAATGGAACACCACATGGATGGCTTTCAATAAAGAAAATTGCTTGTGGAGTTCTTTCAGTATACACAGAATACTTGACCATGACCTTAGGCGCATTTTCACACGAGCAGAACACAAACAGAGAAGGGAAAAAGGCAAAAGAATGGCAGGCAGGCAGGCAGCAGTTGGAAATGACAATACACGACAATGTGTCACGGCTTCAATACACTGCCTGGGACATAAATAAGTCTGATGAAGAACACTGGTAAATCAAAAAGTGGCACTGCGCTCAAGAGTAAGATATCTATGAGAACAGAAAAATTACTCTAGACAAGAAGGGCCAGTATATTAAAGGGTTGGTGGTGATTCTGCATGATTTACGTATGCTGAAATAGTAGTTTGAGCTTAAAGTTTCTGAAAATGCCTATTTAAGACATTTTTAGAGGCGTTTTGTAAGAGAACTATACTTTCGTTTTGACTCTCTTTGATAATATCATATAGTACTATTTCTTAGCTTTAAAATAAATTATCCCAAACATTTCTTTGATTTTCTTAAGCAAAGATAGAACATTTTGAATACATGTCCTAGATGTGACATTATTTTGTACAGCCCATAAGTATGCAATGGTTGTTGTTGATAATGTTCATTAGAATTCAATACAAAATACTAGCCTACTGTTGTGTTATTGCATAGCATACTTATAGGCAGCAGAAAGTATTGTCATTTTGAACAAGTGTACGTAAAACGGTACACAGAATAAAAAAATCGACTTATCCGGGCTAAAATCAATCCCAAACGATGTAAGAAATCAGTCAAGCCCGGATTTTCTTAAGCCAAGTATAAGAAGAATTGATTTGAGAACGGATTTTTCAATCCCGGAATTCATGATTGATTTTATCTTGTTCTCCGAACTTGATTTGATCCCTCAGTCGAATCCAATCAAAAAAGCCCGATACTGATTTAAGCTCGATTTTCGTACTTGATTTGATCTCGAAGTCGGCTTGGTGCAAGAATACCCGAGATTAAATTGAGCTCGATACTGGAATTACATTCAATGCGAAAAAGAATTGCATCAAAATGACTGAGATTGACTTTGGCTCGATGTTTAAACTCATACTGATCCCTAAAAAGCATCTCACCAGAACTCCATGCTACTTTTTTAACGACCTTTTTAATAATCAAACCATCAAGTTCTAGCGGGCTCGAGTTGATTAGTTTGCATACTAAGGGCCGTTTTCTCATGTTGGTGTTTTTGCAAATCTAGGTGGATTTGCTGCATTTGCTTTGCTCATGTTCAATGCTAACCATCTAGATGAATTTCGTAGCAATCTACTTCAACCTCATTGATTTCAAATCCATGTACATTCTTATGCAAATTTTGTATTTTTGTGTATTCGCGCATATGGTCACACTGGAAAATATTTGAAAACAAAACCAACTGCTGCTAAAAACAGTCTGAATTGTTATTAAGTAAAGCAAAAATGGAAAATATTGGATGTGCCTTTAATATATAAGAACACCTGCAGACATTGCTGAAATTACAGATGCACATTCTAATTCCCCTAGTTCATTGCTTAAGCTAAGTTTACACATCCAATTAATTTGGCTAAATTTTGATTAAAAAGCCATGATTAAATATTTTACAGGATTAAAAACTTAAACTGTGGTTCCATACGCAAATAATTTGATCAAATATGGCCGGAAAGTTCCACAATTTGGCATATTTAGCCCAATTTTCATGAAAATTTGTCCAAATTATTTGCCTGTGTGAGCATGGCTTTCGACCTACTGCTTAATCTTCCATCATAGTAACAAGTCGATCCAAAAGAAAAACCTTCTCCTCCTCTGTAAAATTCTTGCTTTAATTTTTAAAATTGGCGCGCAATAAATAAAACATAATTCAGCCGAGTGCAGAGGTGCTGCCAACCTAGTATTTGACCATTCCAGCCCTCCCGGTGTGACCGTGTCGTAAATGCCCGAATTTATAATCAACCTACATGAGACAACCAATTGCAGAAAAACCATCTAGATGCAAAATCTAGATGGATTTCGATTTGAGCAAAAACATGAACATGAGAAAACGGCCCTAAACATGACCCAAACAACATTACAATGTAGGCAGGTCGCTACAAAGAAAATTTAACATAGAAGCACAATTTGTTGCGGCGACAACTTCAAATTCACAAACTTCACTCAGATATTTGTCAGCTGTTCGCTGTCATTTTGGCTCTCTGAGCTATTTTTTGTGACTATGTCCGTCTCCCTCTAACCATCGCCTTTTCCTATGTGGACAATAATTTTGAGTAACGACGTATCTTGTTGTCAGAATGAAGTATCTCCCAGCAAACATTTTTTATCGCTAAGGATAAGAATGCGATTCTTTCAGTAGGTATCGCTTAACTCTGGTGATTTCTTATAGTTATCACATTCTTATCTCGATTTGGGAAGATAAAAAAGCGATTTTTCCTGGCGATAAAAAAAAGTATATTCTGGAGATAAGAAATCGTTTCTTCCTGAAAATATGAATGAGTGAATGAGTCTCTTTTATGTGGGAGGATAATATTTTTTATTTTTATTATTCCGAAAAACAACAAATTAAACAAACTTATATTTTTTTATTACAAATTTTTACTTACTCTGCGGGTATTCGATCTCGGGGCCGTTGAATTGAAACACGTTTAGTACGACGCCTTAGACGGCTGCGTGTCTAATGTGTTACTTGTATTGAATAAGATGTACTTGTATTGAAAACGTACACCAATTGTTGCTTTCTTGTAATTCTTAAGAACGAATGCCCTCTCAGCCCATATAAATAGTGAAATTGAAAATTGCGACGAGAATCGCATTCATATCTTCAAGGCGATATTTTAGCGATATATCGCCAATTTACCGATTGGACGAAAAAAAAGCGATACCACATATCGCTTATTTATCCCTTGTATGTTAAGAATGCGATATCCTATGTATTTTGTTTGTGTAAATCGCCAAACATCAGAAAACTATCCCCTCAAACTATCGCCAAACTCTCTTTTTGACCATAGAGATAAGGAACTCGACAAAATGTTTGCAGGGCTCTTTGTCATAGACTAGACCGGCAAAACACACATGCTCATTTTGGCATTGCTTGTGTATGTTTAGCAACGCGAGAGTGCGCTCATTCAGCACTTCTTTTTTGTTGCAAAAGAGCGCAGTATAAGCTCGTATACTGACGGTATGTCGACGTCGTTGCCATAGAGCGCTGTTGTATACACTTATACTACGACTGGGACTTGCCGGACTCTGATCTAGACTTAAAAATTGCTCAGTCGACACCGATTGTGTCAAAAATTAGTCAGCTGTTCGCTCTCACTTACGCTCTCTGGATACATTTGGGTCGTCTGTTCGCTCTCACTTACGCTCTCTGGATACATTTGGGAATATGTCCGTCTCGCTTTAACCACTGCCCAGCGGCGCAGAGCCCAACGTGCTCTGCCGAAAGTATGCATTACGCCTGATGAAAAAGTAATGCAATACAACCGCTGCTTTTCGTTAGACAGATAGTAATCGGAAACAAACTGAAACAACTAATCGTGCCACACACGAGCCGATGTCTATTTCGTTCGCTAATGTGCTTTCCCCCTCATCCATAAGCGTTTTTTGACATTTCTTCTATTTTCTAAATTTGAAGTGGTATGCAGAACAAATGTGTAAGTGTAACAGTTACTTGACACATACATGGCGAGGAGCCACTTGAATTTGGCTTAGTTGTTAAACAAACTCGTAAAGTTGAAAACAAAATTGTCAAAAGTGATGGAGGCTCAAAATACGATTATGCAGAGTCAACCAAAAATTGAAAAATGCCAAATTTATATTGGCCATCCTTAAAAAGCTGACGAAAAAGAACATGCCCCCTGATAACGACGTATTTCCCATTCTGTAGTCTGGACAATTTAAAGCTTTGTACATTTTATTTATCAAGGAATAACAAATAAAATCATTTAAAATAAACTAATATAAAAACCACTGCATTACTACAACATTACCCACTCATATAGGCTGTAATGCACGTGCATTACCAATCCCATATACTTCTCTATCGACAGTACATTGCATTCGTAATGGGAATCCGATGGCAGTTCGGCTCTGGCATACTTGTTTTATTACTAGTAGTGCAGGCTGTGCGCACCCCGTTTACAAAGCGGCCAAGCATACGGCAAAGTAATGCAGATTGTATGCGATTATTTCCTTCATACTGAAGGCAAAGTAATCTAGGAGTAATCGATTTTGTAATGGCAATTTGCGCCGCTGGGTGGTGGGGGATTCTAAGGCAACGGTGAGTACAGATAACCCACACCACCAATAACTGCTAAGCTGTCAGAAAAATTTGTGTATGTGTGTCCCAGCGGCAGAAATGCACATTAAGTAATCGAGCACCTCTTAAACACTTCGAAGGCTGTGTGCCATACAGCATCGATTACAACCCAGTATACTTTTTACATTAGCTTGACCGCTTTGTGGACTGCTATCTTTCGAAACCTCATTACTGGTAAACGACAAGTGGGCGATAACCGAACGCTTTTCGGAGCTCCATTACAACTTCAAATAACAATCTAAGAAATGTAAAGGACGATGTGATTGGGCCGCCCACTAAACGATACACATAGTATGCACTGTTATTATGCAGATACTTTACGACGTAATGTACTTTGCAGTAAAAGGTATATACATAGACTGGTAATTCGGTTGAAGCAGTGATCCTTGTTAATTAAAGAAATATTTAAACAATTTAATAGCCATTGCAACTTACAAAAAATAAAACAATTCTAGTTAAAATTTGATTTTTTTTTTCAATGATGCCGAGATGTACGCACACGCCTCATGACAAAAGTCCACTACATACTCGCGCATATATGTTTGTGTGTGAATGCATTAAGAAAACCACAAATCGAACAAGCATACGAACGCATTTGAAATGTTCTACAAACGAAGCCTCGAAGACATGACAAATTTCGTATGATAACTCTGTATACAAAGTGTAGCGAGAGTGTTTTATACGTGTGGGCTGTGGTAATGCATGCTGTGGGCTCGCCTTATTCAGCTGTGCGCCGCTGGGTGTGTACCCATTTAGCCTGAGAGAGCTTTTCTTCCTCAGTTTCGATTCTGCTCTCGATTTCTTTTCGCTCTTTTGCTTAGACAGTGAAACTCGGTACTTACTTTAATCTCAAGTCAGGATCATTTGATTTTCAAATAGGCTCCTTACTTGAAATGAGCATTTTCAGATTGATACAAGCCTTTAAGGATTGTTCCAATCCTTTTGTACTTGAAATTTCAATCCGAAGATCGAGATCAAATCAATTTTTTTGAGCTTGATTTTATCTCGCCCTTTTTTCTGTGTATAGATAGCTTTACTTAAAAAAATTGTAGAATTGTTTGGGATAGTTTAGTTGAAAGTTAAGAAGTACTACTTTCCGATAATATCAAAGAGAGTCAAATCAAAAATTCGATTCCCTACAAAACGCTCCTAAAAACGGTCAAATTAGACATTTTAAGCAACTTTAAGCTTAAATTGCTAAAAGTTTGGACGTGATGAACCATTTCTGAAAACAGATTCATGTTCAGCACTTGAAAATCATCTAGAGCTACCACCAATTCATCAATATACTAAAAAAAATAATGTCTTTGGTTCCAGGTGTTATTTTAAAGGGGTTCCTTTGGTCCTCTTATGAGTAAACTTTGATAACTTACATGTTTGTACCATGCTCACGCTATACTACAACAATAACAAGTAAAAAACTCTGTTCAGCCCCACTATAATACCTCTGTGTAACTTTGGTATAAAAATAAACCCATACGTTTTAGTATTAAATCATTTCGCTCGTTGCTTCATTTTTTTCTGTCTCTTATGTGTGCTGTCCTAAGTGAAAATAAGTGTTTCAAAAACCCCAACAAACAAGAAAAGGTAAAAAAAAATAGTTTACCAAAACTTTGCCACATTTTCTCCAAAAATCTTCTGCCCGAAAAAATGATTTTTATAACAAAGCAAAAACTTTGAAAAACAGATCACAAAGTAGAGAACATATAACTTCATCAAAATACAACCTCAGGCCCAAAAAACATAAGCCACACATAATACTCAACGCCAAGTAGAGCAAACATATTGGGGTACACACACACACACACACACACACATAGAAAAATCCATTATTACATTTTTCACGCCAATAAAAACAAATACAAAACTTTGGCCAAAGCTTTTGCCTTGGCCTTTGCCCTTGTTGGTTGTTGTTTGTGTTGTAGTTGTTGCTGGCAATTTCCTTTTTATGCGCCGCCTTTCCGGGTGAAGGTTTGAATTTTGGTCACTCACGAAAATTACTAAAATTGTATATCCGTTTCCGGTACGGAGCTGAGGCCAAAAGAAAAGTATGTATGTATGTAGATCGAGCAGACACATCTGGTTATTTATGGACTGTCCTTGAACTGACATAAGTCTGGTTGGATTCTAATTTATGGCACACTGCATGAAAAACTGTGTCTGACATTTTCTACTACGAAATCCCCTAAGCCTACAAGTCGATTTGCAGTCATCGAAACAGCACCAAAACACAATTGCCCAAGCAATCAACACACAAATTGTCAAAGCTACAAATCCTTACCGCAGGACACAAGTCTCTGGTGTCGAATCCAGTTGCCATGTGTGTGTGTGTGTGTGTGCATGCGGTTGAGGCAATTTCCAAATGGAAACCAATTCGAAATGCATCAAGTGCAGTTAAGTGGCAACTTTTTGATACTCCTTCTGCTGGCTGTAACCATTACGACAAATTGCTTATCCGCAGGACATAATGATTAATAATGAAGCTGTATCAAAGTTTTCGGACACTTACTCTTAATTTTCCCTTGTTCGTTATGAATTTTCCAAGGCCCGTGGCAAAGTGGATAATTTGTCTAATTAGAAGTTGCCTTGATTAACCTGACAGCTTACAAAGTCATGCACCGCGAATGCAATTGATGATGCTCAAAACTATTGAGCACAAGTGTTGGAGGGTGTAAAAGGAGCAATAAAACAATTCAACTAGCAATGCGTCAAGTGTCTCGAGCAATGCTTTGAGGGGGGTTTGGGGTTTGTGCAACTTTTGTTGCGGTCAGTGAAATCGACCCTCAAGTTTTTGTCCGACCCTGCCATCTTCTGAGATGTTGGGAAATAAACTTAATGCGCATGGTTTAGTTGTGGAATTTTTACGTGCATTTTATTGGAAAACTTTTTGATATGCTGTGTCCGAGGGGTGCAAAGAATAGGGAATTGAGAAAGGGAACAAGTTCTTGTCATTTCTCAAAACAGATTTTAAATTTGCAAACAAATTAAAGAAATTATTGTTTTAAAAACTAAAATCCACAATAGTATTGTACAAAAATACTTTTCAAGAAGTTAAGACTAGAATGGTACTGAAAATGTGGTCTGCAAACAGCTCTGGAATCTGAGTCTCCAGGTTTTTTCGAAGTCCAAGCCGAACGCATGATTCGCATCACAAAAAAGCTTTTTATACTCTGTGCCAAATTGTGCAAAAGTATGTAACAGGGAATAGGAATCTTTACCCTATAAAGTATATAGATGAGCGCGTATAACTCGTGAGCAAATGCGAGCTGTGACATTAAGGGTACAGAGTATGTTATAGTCGGGCTTGACCGACTTTCTTTCTTGTGTTACAAGCAGTTCTTAATACAAATTGGCTACTATCAGTGTTTAGTTGAACTGAAGGGGGGGTTTCGATTTCGCCGTAAAGGGCGGTGTCCATGGGTACGGAAACGGACGCGAAATGAAAAACTGCTGAGGAATTTTTACCTGTGGCCGGTTCATATTCGGTTTCTACCAATAGCGAAATATGCTTACGTTTGCCACTACGTTATGTTCAAAAATAACATCGCCGTGACGTGGGATAAATGGGTTACGATTCTAATTTGTGCGGCCGAATTGGAAGGACAAATTGAAAATGAGCGCAGCTAAAAAATATTCCTGTAAAAAGCGTCGCCTAATGTCACTTTCTAGGGCGGACAAGCTGAATTTAATAAACTCCGTGAAAGTGAAGCGCTAGGTGTATGACTTGGCGGATAAGAACAACTCGGAAACCCGCCAGAGAACACCGGCAGACCGGAGCAATGTTTGGTCTGGACCTGTGTGGGTATTGGTGGAGGTGTGCGCAACATCATGTGACGTCCCCTGTCACCACAAGCCACCAGCGACGAGTTTAAAATCTATTTGGCAAGCATTCAAACACTTCTAAGCGCCTCCAGTCCCCACAATCAGGTCAATTTGGTTCGCCTCACCTATGTGTTCGATCACAGCTACCAGACCAAGAGGAATATCATTGAACAGCCGCCGGTGCTCAATGATCGAGACAGTAAAACGACCACAAACCAAATAAACGCTCCCAGTTTAGTGGACAGGAACTGTTGGCCTCCTTTCAAGCGGAAGTCTAGCGGTTTTACCCCCTGAAGGAGCCCGAGCAAAAGCTTATCGGGCAACCAGGATGTGCCCTACATCAATGCCAATTATATCAAGGTAAACTTTAACTTTATAAATCACTTTCATTTCTTAACGTTTCCTTGACAGGGTGCCGACTTTCTGGACAAGTGCTATGTGACCACCCAGGGACCGCTGCCCAATACCAATTACGAGTTCAGCGGAGCTATGTACGCCGCCAAGTCACACATGCTACAGCAGTACATCCAGAAGATCATCATGCTGACCTGACCAACTTAATGGAGGCAAATCGCCAGAAATGCGCGAGTTACTTGCCAATCGAGATTAACGAAATCTATGCCGTGGCAGCCAAGTGCGAGGTGTTAGTTAAGTGCCGCTGTTCGGGACTACATCGAACTGCATGTAAGTTATTGATTGTGCCAAACACAGTTTTAAGGAAAATGTCGGAAGAAACAATTACTAACGTTCACTGCGCTAATACTGCAGATTGTCAAAAGTCATAATGATAAGAACAAATAATTTATTATTAATTTCATTTAAAATTAAAAATATATTAAAATAGCTTATTAATTATGTTATATTCATAATCCTGCCAGGTGTTGTTGTTTGTAAGTTCTCGGGCATATATTTAGGTTACTTTGAAACGTTTATCAAAAGAAAAAGTTGTGCTATCGTGTTTATAGCATCGGCTTAGCAGACTCTGTTAAGAATCTGCGGAATATCGACTTTTCCACGAGAACTTTTTTCGCGACCCGTGGATAACGCCCTTAAGCAGCAAATGCATTTTCGCTGAATTTTTGACTGATAAAAATTGAATCCAAATATTTTGCCGACAAGCTAATAATATTAAATAATAACGAAACTAAAAGTACCTAAAATCATCCCTATGCTCAGAGAAAAAAACAGATATTTATTGATAATCCATTGGATAATTTTGGTATCCATTTGAACTGGGTATTACCAAAGACACTACATATATAGATACCGCATCTCATACAAATCGCAATTGCTAGACTTCAATACATATATTACTCGTAAAGGCAGCGAGAAGCAAAAATTGGGATCCAATGTCAGCTCCCAAGAAAATCGGTTTTTGTGACGCGTCATATATAATATCTTTGGTATTACGAATATTGAATTCAGGAACTGGTGTAAACCCAACATTTAATGTTAAATTAATCCCAAATTTTCATCTAATGGATTTGAAAAAGTCAAAAGAATATGATAATATCACAAGGACATGATAATATCCATTCTAAATGGGCTTAATTTGTCAAATTAAAAAAATTTTTGGTTTATTAAAAAAATATATTTATTTGTTCTTAAATACCTTCAATTCCTCAACCTGAAATCTTTATGCTTCTCAGCGGGAGCTAGGAATTGATTTTAAACCAGTAATGTCCAGACTCACACAATCAAACATTGCGCTTGTGTGCTTAGCAGCGAAAGACGAAGTAGACTTTACAACAAAAATATGCCACGAACAAATGCCTCGAGAAGTAAAACGCGCAACGTAAGAGAGCAAGCCGTCGAGCGTGATATTTATAGAACACACGTATTCTCTCTCTCTCTATACCAGCGTTGGTCAACGAGAGCGATTCAAAAAAATCGCAGAACTATAAGTTCCTATCCCATGGGATAGGTTTTTGGCATTTTGAACACCACTGTTTTAGACACATAGTCTCATGGTGAAATGTTCTTAGAATTCTTCGTAGATTCCGATTCTGGTGGACGCTTTTGGCGAAAATATATTTACTTTATAGGATCGGAAATGATTCCATTTCCTTGTTACATAGTTTTGCACAAATTGAATATACTCTGTATACCTTTAGAACAGAGTATAAAAATGAAATGGTAACAAATCTAGCCACAGCTTAGAAAGAGGGGGTTGATGATGTGGTCGGGCGTCACCCGGACTTACGGACTCACCCTACTACTGAGGACGAAAGTACGCGTTTTCGGTACATTTAGAAAGGATTTTTGATTTGTCAACAAGACCAAAGGTCCTTGGTTTTGTCAAAAGATGTGTAGTCTTTGGAATTTTGGAGATAGCCGCCAAAGGTGTAAATGTATCGATAAGTATTTAGACGATGGTCACACTGGATGGAGAACAGCGCAATAGCAGGTGTTAGCAGATTAGTGACAGATAGACGAGAGTGTATAGAAATGGACAGAGACCTTATTGATAATGTAAATAGTAATTGTGTAAATAGTGTGTAAATAAAGACCACAAAAACCCCGAAGAGTCGGTGGTTTACAGATGTTTCAAAGAATTTAAAGGTCTTACACCACAAAACAACTGATCACTCTTTTGGTTCGATCAAAGCAAGATAAGTTTTCCAGCCTCTGGCCTTCGCATTACCAAATATACCAGGATCAGGTTAAGTCAGTTTGGAGCAGTTGCTCTAGTTAGTAATTTTAAAGTAAACATTGTCATAATTAACCATTAATTAATGAAATCAAATTCAAAATATCAAGATCACTAATAAGATAATGTACAGATACAGTCGTATCAGACCCTTGGTCAAAACCAAAAAACATGCAGGGACTCTTGCTTTTATATGCTACACCAGCGATGCCCAGCCGTATGCTCTTTGGGTACGTTTTGTTATTGTAATTGCACCGAAGAAAGGAAATCAATGATCGTATACAAAGCGACACACATGCAAAACGATTTCGTGTGTATTCGTCGCGTAGAACAAAACCCGGTTTTGTTCTCTTCTTTGATTGGTGTTTGCGCGCGCAAGCAAACTGACCAACAACAATTTCATGTGATTTTGTTGTTGTAACGGCTGGGAAGTTTCATATGTACGTGTGATTTTGTTGTTGGTATTGGTGCTTTTCTTTGTGACTATTGGTGAGTGCTCTGCCGTATGCTGCTTTTGGGCATGCCTGTACTACACTATATGCTTTATGCTTATGCTTATAGACTTTTTAGTTTGCCCTCGAATAGCACTGAAAACAAAAAAATGATCATAATTACATATTTAAACGGTTAAATCGAAGGCGTGACTATGTTGATGCAGCAATTTGTATGGTTAATATAGAAAACAAGGAAGTAAATTTATGACAGCTCAAAGCGTTTTTCAATATACTTATCTGTTCTTTATTTTTGTTTAAATTTATTTGTGAATCCTTTTCAATTTGCTCTTCACATTTCACCTAAATTCTAATTGCATAAATTTCCGTACAATCTTGAGGATCACAACCGATTATTTCGTCAAATGTTTTACCCTCAAAACTAAACGTGGACAAGGGCACCTTGGCTATCAACTGCAGGCCCAATTTCTGGCAACATTTCTGCGATAAGTGGGATGAGGGAACTGTAACAACCGCCTCAGGTTTTTCAATTTGCATTTCCTCCGATAATTGAGCGAGTACTTCAACTGGTACTTTACCCTGAGCCATTTGATGAATAAATTGAATACTATGGATAGAAACTTCAACACCCAAGCCATGTTTCACAAAATCCGGATGAGTGCCAAGAAATTCCACTTCTCCTATCGAGTCCACTTGCCATTCTTTGTAAATATTGAAAATGTTTTCAAAATGTGTCCAATACTCGTATATCTTGAGCATGGTGGGAGTGCGAAATTTGGCCACAACATCATCATAGGAGCAAGGTCTTTTATGGTTCTAAAAAGCAGGAAAAGGGATCAATTTTCTGTATGATTTTGGTATCAAAAGAATGCTTACAAAAATGGCATTGGCTGAAGCAGCCACAATGCGTCCGCTCTGTAAATGTCGCATGGCAAATGATACGCCATAGGACAGAACTTTCCTAATCAAGGTATGTAACTCAGCAATGGCCTCCGGTGAGTCCTTCATTTTCGTCGCCTTGCACACATATTCATGGTTGACATAGACCTCGGATAAAAGCTTAACAAAAAGGGTAGTAAGAATATGATTGAAATTTTAGATATGATTTAGTACCTCCAGTGTGGGTTCATACAGGTCGGGGGTGACGCGCAAAACTTCAAATTCACCTGGAATTTTTATTATAAATTTTTTGTTACAAAATTATAAAAATCAACTTGGTTACCTTTAAAAATAGTCTTGTTCATGTTGTAGCACTCAATAAACTGTTTACAAATGTTTTGTATTTTCAAATGTAGTTCTGAAACTGTAGCTAAAGCAATTTTCATGGATTGCTGGCAAGCTAAATCTGATTCTAGAACAGATGGGGGGGGGGGGAGTTTACGATAATATTCAAAGTCTACGGTCTAGTAGAGCCAATTTGTTTGGTCAACAGCCCAGATTTTAGATTATCAAATGATTGAAAATTCAGCGTAATTATATTGTTTGAGAATCGTTAACATATTTAGTTATTCGTTTAGTTTAACATTAGTTTTTGATTGGCAAACATGTCACAACGCTTGCTCATCCTAATGCTTCTTTTTTCAACCGATTCCTGTCTGGGCAGTTTGTTTCAAGTCAACAAAATGGAGTGTAAATCCCTAGATGTTACATTCTCTTACTTCAAAAAGTGTGAGTTCAATGCCAAAGACCAAGGAAGAGTTGCCATCAATATTTATGTAGCGATGCGATATTCGAAACCAATTGATGATGTTAAAGTAAGTAATTCTTAAGCATTATTTTGTAATTGAAACTCCCATCTCTTATAGATAAATTTGAGTTTCTTTAAAATATCGCGAGGCCAACGCTTTCAAATCTTAAACGAAACCATTGACTTTTGTCATTATATGCGTCAGCCATGGAGATCGGGGCTATTGGGCAAGTTAATGGGTCCCATTCTTAAGTCTACAAATATAAATCACACTTGCCCTTTGCAGGTACGTACAATTCTACAGCAAAATCCAATTGTTTTTTGGATTTTGGAACGATTTGTATCTTATGTGTGGCTTATGTATTTTCTTTTTATCAACAGCAAGATATCATTTTCCAGGACTTAATGATTGATGAGCATATCCTAAGCGAAGTACCAGCTCCTAATGGAAATTACATTTTTCAGTTTCGAGTTTCAGCATTTCAAAAATGGAAAGCCAATGTCCAATTCTATGCCAAAAAGGTTTAAAAAGTTTTGATGCAAAATATATATGATTCAAATTTAAGCAAGCAGCTAGGTGGGGTATTATTTATATGTCGCTAACCGGTAACATTAAAGTCAATTGTTACGATGGTCCAACTGATCCGTTAATGAATATGCCTTGAGGTCTCAACCAAAATGTTACGACTCCACGAATTCTCGATACCGAGCCGTTCACATTAAATGAAAACGCAAGAAGGTTTCGTTACGCACTGAATATATTTCGTACAAAACCTATCTTATATTCTAACATCCGTTCTTATGTTCTACTATGATCAGTCGCAGCTGTGATTCTTTGCAGGGGGTTAGTTTTTTAAAGTTTTATTTTTAACAGCTTATAGGAGACCTTGGTTTGTGACATATGATCTATGCTAGACATTCGTTCTTATTTTTTTCTGAGCTCAGCCGCTGCTTATAATCTGTAAGGGGGAATTTTTAAGAGTCTATACATATACATAGGCTAACGTGTGGTTACAGTTTTTGTGTGTGCAAATGTTCGATTGTTGTTTTTGTCTGCTTAAGGGCACTGTCCATGGCTACAAAATCGGCCGCGAAATGAAAAACTCCATATAAAAAAAAACTGCCAAGGAATTTTTGTGTGTGGCCGTTTCAAATTCGGTTTCTACCAATCGCGAGAAATGCTTACGTTTTCCACTACTTCTTGTTCAAGCGCTGTTAAGTGCTTTAAGTGCTGTTAACGCCTCTTTTTTGCCGTGACGTGAATAAAATAGGTTTTTATTCTAATTTGTGCGGCGAAATTTAATGGCCAAATTGAAAATGAGCGCATCTAAATAAGATTCCTGCGGAAAGCGTCGCCAAATGGCACATTCTATGGCGGGCAAGCTGAATTTAATAAACGCCGTTATCCGTTGGCGGATAAGAAACACTCGGAAACCAGCCAGAGAACACCGGCGGACCAAAACACGGTCTGCAACATCATGTGGCGTCTCCTGTCACCACAATCCACAAGCGAGAAGCTTAAAATCTATTTGGCCAGCATTCAAACACTTCACACTCCAGTTCCCTCAATCAGTTCGAATTTATTCGCCTCAACGGTGTCTTCGATCACAGCTACCAAAAGGAAAATCATTGAACAGCCGCCGGTGCTCCTGCATGGTGTTGTTGTTTATAAGTTCGCGGGCATATTTAACAGCGCCAGAGCAGCGCAAGGTTTCTTTGAAACGTTTATCGACAGAGTAAATTGTGTTATCGTGTTATTAACATAGGCTTAGCAGACTCTGTTAGGAATTTGCGGAGTATCAACTTTTTGTTTACCAGAAATTTTTGGGCGACCCGTGGATACCGCCCTTTATGCTTAAACATCAATAGTTAACATCTAGTAATACCATAAGGTTGACAGATTTTATCATAAATGGTCTTACAACGTTTTGATGAACTAGCGATATTTGTTTTGTTTACAGTGAGTTGAAAAAATCAATTTTGCTTAAAAATTGAAATTTTAAGATAAGTTTTTCGTTTGATTATTTTTTACAACTTTTGACGTGGACTATCTCAACAAGGGTGTATCGATGAACTCAGTCCTTTGTATGGCGATAAAGCAGCATCAAATAACACTGTATATCGCTGTAATAGTGAATTCAATCGATGTCGTAGTTCGCTCAGCTACGAATTCCGTAAAGGTCTTATAAAATGCTGCTCTTGAACTGATAATGCAAGGTCGTCAAGTGACACCCCGTGAGATTGAGACATCCCGAAAAATTACTTCCACCAGCATATGTAGGATTATGCAAGAACAACTTGCCGTAAAAAAGGTTTGTTCGCGTTGGACTCCGTTTTAATACTCTGTACCGAAGGTACATAGAATATATTAAGTTTGTGCAAAAGTATGTAACAGGGAGAAGGAATCATTTTCGACCCTATAAAGTATATATATTCTTGATCAGCATCAACAGCCGAGTCGATATAGCCATGTCCGTTTGTCCGTCCGTCTGTATGAACGCACAGATCTCAGAGATGGTAAGAGATAGAGATTTGACTTGTAGTGGACATATACTTCTTATAGTTGCAGGCAGATCAAGTATATTTTTAATTTTTGCCATGCCCTTCCCGCCCCCTCAGTTTGGAAATAACGTCATATCTCCCACAATTTTCATGATAGATTGTTCGTACCTTCTAGAGATATCTAGTAATCAAAATTATTTATCGATTTGCTGAAGGAATGATAAAGATCGGATGAAGAAAGAACGGCCAGTTAACACCTTGTTTTTTGCTTTTTTTTTGGCAAGAACTCTACTTGTTGAGATATTGACGCCAAATTTGGTTTGTACGCATATTTTGGATCCCAAAGACGACTTACAAAGATTCACTCAATTTGGACCAATATTTTATATAGCTGCCAAATAACCGATCTGGCAGATCTGCTCCAACCTGGATGTTTCTTTTGATACTGAACTGAAATTTGGCTTGTACTCGTATTTTTAGCTTCTAGTACGACTTACAAAATCGGGTTCGACTTGGACCATTACTTCATATAGCTACCATATAGCCGATCTGGCCGATTTGAACTAACTTTGTTGGTTTTTACGCTATTGAACTGAATTTAAGTTTGAACATGTATTTTAAGCTCCTTAAGCGACTTATTGAACTTTGTTCAATTCGGTACACTATTTCATATAGCTGCCATATAACCGATCTGGTCGATTTGCAACAACTTCTTTGGTTTTATAGATATTGAACTGAATTTCGGCACTCTTGGATTTATGGAGGCCACACTTGGCATACATATTTGGATTTATGAACTATTTGCGACAGATCACATATCAATGCATCTTTAAAAAATCAAATTCGCTATATAAGTATAGCAGAAAGTGTCTAAACTGGACTTTAAAGTTAGACAATTATAGTTTTATGTCAATTTTCTCAAAATAAAACACCACGTCTTAGCTAGAGTGGTTAGTGAATTTTTATTGGAACAACCTAGACACATAGACCAACAAATACTCTAATTATGAGAATTTTTTGCATTTATATCAGCTTGTTTGGCAGAGCTATAGCCTGTTTAAGCCGAAAATACATATTTAAATTTATGGGAGGAAAACTAGATTGTCACTCTAAATCTGTACAGGAACTGTAAAGAGACTACTTGATTCAGCATAAATTGTTATATGTTTACATGTAGACGATAAATTCTACGTTGAATCAAATGGCCTTTTCACAGTTCCCATACAAATTTTCAGAGGGAATCTATTTCTTCTTCCATAAAGTGAAATATGTATTTTCGTCTTAAACTGATATAAATGCCATACAAATCACATAATTAGATCATATGTTTGGCTATATGCTCAAACTGCTAAAATATTTATCCAATAACCTTGCTAGTTTGAACGGGATGATTTACTATGAAAAAAATGCCATAAATCGGGAGTAGTCTGATATTAGAGGCCAATTGGGACACTTTCTGCCGTACTTATATAGCGCTTTTCATTTTTTAAAGATGCATTGATATTTACTCTTTCAAAAATATGTCATAAATCCTGATATTTATGCCTAGTGTGGCCTCCACAAATCCTAGAGTGCCAAAAACTCAACAGTTTCGTTTTTCCGCCATATCTTGGAAACAAGATCTGAAGGAGCTAAACCGAAACCAGTTTTGGAATCAGTGAACTAAACTTATAATTTCAAATCAACAGGGCTGCACCTCTTAAAGTTGTCATTCATTTTATCATCAAAGTCATTTTATTGGTGTTATGGTGTTATGGTGTTATGTAACAATAAAATTTCGGATAATCATCCAATCAATAAGGTCAAGCCCTATAAAACAGTTTAACTTTAACCAACCATTGATAGTTCATATAATTGCTTTCAATAATTGCTGTACAATTAAAGATCTAATAGCTCAATTTTGATTTAAACACTCTTAAAAATATAGTTGATTCAGTTGAAAATTGCCTTTCTAGCCAAAAACATGCCACAATGTTTAAGTCTTTCCCATCCAATGCTAATGTTGCTTCTACTTCTAAAACTATTGCCAGGAATTGGTTTCAGTATTACCAAACTTGAGTGCAACAGCCTGGACTTGTCGTATTCTTATTTTAAGATCTGCGAAATGAACAAGAAAGATGCGGATCGTACTACAGTTGATATTTACAGTGTTATGCGCTACAAAGAACCCATAAATGACATCACCGTAAGTATTTCGCTTAAGTAAGAGTCATAATTATTATTATTTGGTTGATCCTTAGGTAAGTGTAATGCTGTACAAAATATCAAGGAAACATCGCATACAGTTTGTCAATGAGACATTTGACTTTTGCTTATTTGTGCGGCAAGGACTAATGACTAAATTTACAAATTTAATAGCGGGTCCCATTTTCAAAAGTTCCAATTTGAATCACTCTTGTCCCTTTCAGGTAAGTTGGCTTGACCTTGAAGTATGTATTCAAAAACTTTTGAATGATCTTATAACCCACAGGGAGATGTTTTTATGAGAAACTACATTTGGGATAAGAGTAGACTAGCCGAATTGCCTGCTCCCAGGGGTAATTACTTGATAGTTGTACGAGTGGCTACCTTTAAAAAGTCAAGAGCTGATTTCAAGGCATATGTAACTAAGTAAACAAATACAAAAATGAAAATAATAATCCAATTTGATCTTAATAAAATCGAAATTGAACATAAAGTATCTGTATTTCTCCCAAGCTTGGTTACATTGGTTTTTAGAAAGGAATGGGTTTTTCTTCGTCCTTCTGTATTCCTTTACTTTATGGCCCGCAAAGAGAGCCAAGAGAGGCAGCCCGTGAATCGAATCGGTTGGCAATGAGAAATCCTCGAGCTCATCTCACAGATCAACAACGAAAGAATCTTCGACGTGCAAGAAGAAATGCTTCAATTGTTGATTTGAATCGAGCAGCGATTTTATACAACTGAACAATGGATTACAGCTCGCATCCTTTCGTTCACATTGGCCCAATGGACGTTGTTTGTGGGCATGGTGGCTCATTGAAATTTGCTGGAGAAACGCCTGGACTGTGTTGCCTTAATGGCAAAGTGAAATTGTCTGTATTGACTCCGCCAGCTGAGCCATTGCATTCATTCGATTCACCAGAATCACTATATTTTCTAGCGAATACTCCTAAACCTCCCTAAACCTAAACCTAGCCTGTTGAAGATGCACAGCATAAATTCTTACAAATATACTTCATGGGCAATACTTAAACTTAATTGGCGTCAAGAGATCCACACAGCAATGAAAAGAGCAAGTTTTAAAATGATTTTAAAATAACAAAGTTGCATTGAAACCAACCGCGCTTCGATTCAAACAGTTGCTAGGCGTTGCCCATTCCTCAAAAGAATTACAGAACCGGCAGCCTTGCCACATCATTGAAATAAGAACTTTCAGCGAGTACAGCTGACCAAATGTAACTGAGTCACGACTGTGACTAAATACAGGGTGGCCCAAAATGTGTCATTTGATGTTAATTGGCAGCAATTTTTTTATGAAAATCTTTAATCTAGCCTTTGGATTGTTTATAGCTACAAGATTTCTTAATTTTTTGTCCGTCTTGAAATTGATATCGGCTGCATGGTGCAAGCCGTTCCGATATTGGAGACATGGTGTAATTATCAGGGACCGTAAATAATGATTATTTGTAAACTTTGCATCCAAAAAACTCATCCACTTGGAGTGCCCGTATGAAAAAATGGAGCATAATAAAATATGATTATATTTCGACAATCTGTTAATTTCTGCAATGAGTTTTATTTTTTTGTTTTTTATTTTATTGCTCAATGGTTAATGATTATTTTTTGATTTTCAGGAAATAATCATTATGACTTGAGTAAAATAAATGAAAATCAAAATTTAATGATTATCGTCCGAGTTTTATTTATTTTGCTCAACAGTATTACTCAAACGCCGATTTCGACTATGGGAAAAGACATTGTGGCAAGTTTGATGCATGTCCTTAGTAAGTGAACCAAATCGAATAAAACCCATATTCAAATTTTCAATAATATTAATATTAAATGGCGGTTTTTAAAAAATTAAACATTTTAATAATAATTTAACTTGACAAATAATTGCTTTTGCAGCGAGTCCGATGAGAGATTGCATCTCAGATCCGATAATACCAATTTGAGGGCAGAAAATGTTCGTTCAACACTTACTTGCGTTGCTGGAACGGCGTGCCAGCTGGTATAAATTCGGATAGTCGAACTTTTTGTCCTCCCAGTACTCCATTAATAGATGTTGGTATCAACTGGTTTTGGGTTGTAGTTATAGATTTCGCTATAAGCTCTATGCGACTTCTGAATTTATTCAAAGCATTTTAATAGCTTTTAAATCCTTATATAAATGTCCCAAATCTATGAAGTCGGATATGCAGACTCCGTCCATAAGGATTTTACTTCGAAAAATCAATTGAAAAATTGAAATAAGGTGGAGAGTGTAACTCTACAGAATGTTGTGAATATCGTCTCGTAGGAGAAATAAAATTCTCACACAAATCGATTAACAACTTCCAAGAAAGGAAGCGATTTAGTTAAATGACAGGTATATTAAGAGGTCGGTGGGCAATTGCAGATGATATATGTAGTTATCTCAGGGAATTGATTAACATTCCCAAATTTACAGGTATCATTGTCTGAAGGTAAGCCCTTTACGTCTTAAAACTTGCCAGTGAACTGAACCGAATAGTTTTTCAGTGGTTTCCGGTTCGTTTCAGATGTTTTTGAAAAAACCCGACTCGGTTTGCAGTAAGGTTTATCAGCTGAAATTATCGGTTCGGTGATTGTTTGCTTCGGTTCAAAACCGGTTTGCATCCCTGGAATTTATAATTATTTTTCGATTCGCTGGGCTATTCTTGACGTATGCCCTCTTTACGGGCCTCGTTGAAGCCAGTGACTTTAAAAACCCCACAAAATGAGATCTAAAGAGGTCAAATTGTGTCAGCACATCGCCAAAACGAGAAGTTAGGCCAAATAGTCGTTCCGAAAGTGCATATTTTAACAAATATTTCTAAATCTCCAGGTTAAGAGCATTTCCGTGTTTATTGCCGTGTATTTGGCATCTGTTTACTTTAATAATGTAAAAGCACAATTGACATTTGCAAATGTTATTGAATTCTGATAGGGCGACATATTTTGGATCCGTTTTTTGCCCTCTTTTAAAACAAAATCTGAGATTTTTGTTATAAACCCAAAATTTTTCCCAAAGTTGAATCGCCTTGGCCTACTTCTTACCCATTTTAATCAATTTAATAGAAACTTCTTTATAACCTTTTTTCCAGAATTTTCCTCAAATTTAGAAGCTTATTATTTTACACTTTATTTTGTAAAATATTTAAAAAATGTTTGCATTTTACAACTTTACGCCGTATGTGTGTGTAGAAAACTACTGCTTAGTCCTCTTCCTCTTCGGCAGCAGCGCCAGTGCCACCACCCTTCTTCATGTTCTTGCGCTTGACGCGTCCAGGACGGCCGCCACCGAAGGGCGATTTCAGGGAGAAGTCAATGTGCTTCTGCGAATCCAGACGCACCACGAACGAGGGCACGTTGACCACTTGCTTGCGCACACTGAAACAAAATTTCCATTAGTTTCTGCTTGTGACCAAAATTTGGAGAGCATTGTTGGCGATAGTTCAGTGCAACTTACGCTATGCGGGATTTGCTTTAAGATTGGATTGAATTGAATCAACTGCACAATCAAAAGACGTTAAGAGCCGGTACAAGCAAGCTTGTTCGACTCCCAAGTGGTCTTACTGAACATAATTTTTCTTTCCTAGCCTCAGTCCAGCTGATATTTACCGAATGTGACGCTGGCGGATCAGCACACGAGCATGATGAATGGACTTGGCCAATCCCAGCTTGAACACCTGAGTTTGCAGGCGACGCTCCAAGAAGTCCTCAATCTTCAGGCCCAAAACGTAATCGAGCTTCATGCGGGATTCGTCCAAGACACCAATGCGCACCAGACGACGCAGCAAAGCATTACCTAAAATACAAATGGCGTTATTAACATATGAAAACCTTAATGTAAACAAGGGAGTAGCTGCCTTAGGCAGTGTCTCAGTGGGTATTAAATCACGTCAATGGGTTTGATTCAGACAAGAAGTGTCAGATTATTTATGTTAAATACAACTCATCATGACATGGAGATAGACACGCAAAAGAACACATTTCGCACTTACCCTGGAACAGACGCTTCTCGTCCTTCTCATCCAGAGTCAACAGCTCACGGGCCGCCTTACGGATCTTGGCCAGAGCGTACTTGACGCGCCACACTTCACGCTTGTTGCGCAGACCATATTCACCAATGATCTTCAACTCATGATCCAGACGAGTCTTCTCATAAGGACGACGGGGAGTTACATAAGTCTTCGAAAAGACCGAGGGTATGCGGCCGTTAACCATGATTCCAACAATTCAACCGAACACTGTGCAAAGTCAAGAAGAAGAAAAATGTGGTTAGATATTAATCTAAAAAAATAAATGCCATCCATGGAGGTTTGCATTTTATTGCTTAGTGAAAAGGTGTGTCAATGTATGCTACAGCTATTATAGCAAATATTGCACAATTTTTCAGCTATTTAATACAAGTTTTTTAGTTTTCTTTGGCAGCTTAAAAAATTTACGTACGTTCGGCTGGAAGTCTCACGCTGAAAGAAAGAGCACGCGCAGCAACGAGTAGGGTGGACAGATATTTATCGATATATCGATAAATCTTATCAACCCTGCTAGTATCGATAGCTACCTGATATGTATCGATATTTATGTGCCAGTGACAACCCTACTCTATTGCCAGCTGGTTGGGCAGTGTTTTGATTTGATTTGAACAAAACGTAAAATAAAATTTCAATTTAACATTTAACTAAGACAAAAAATTGTAAAAATGCCGAAAACCGGCGACAAGGTGAAAGTAAATGTCAAGGAGCGTGTGGAGGATGAATGCTGTGATCTTAGTTTGTCCGAGCTGAGTGAAATACCAGTCCGTGAAATTGTAAGTACAGAACAGACGATATTATCAATGGTTTAGCTAATTAGCACACACAGCCGCTGTGACTACATACATACCGTACATATCTGCATTAGGCTGAACTCCCCTTCCCCTTGCCTTGTCTGGCCAGAGTCTAGCCGGTGACTGGCTGTCTCGCTTACGCAAACAGAACTCGACTGCAACTCCTTTTACCGTTGCTGTTGTTGTTGGTTGCCTCTGCCGGCTGGATTGCAATTAACACTGATGTACCCCCCCTTCCCCCGCGTCAATATCATGGCATTGCATTTACACTTGAGAGCACTTGCGCTCGGCAAAGAAAGCTTGTGCACAGGTGCGGACTTGAGTAAGAGCGGGGGCCCAATTGTCATAAGATAAATGAATGATTAGTGGAAAAAAATCAAAATTCAGCATTCATTTAAGCAAAATTTACTCCGAACAATCCAATTTATTAAGTTGGGCGAAAATAATTTTAATCATAGGGTGTATATGGTGGGACCGCTTGGCTATATTCCGCTCCTGTTCATGTGTATGTGAAACTGCAGTCGAAATTGCTTGAGGGGGTTGATTTTTGGGTTTTGCCACCCCTTCGGTCACTGGGCAATGAACACACAACAACCGCATAACCGAAATAAGGTTGCCAAAAATGAGATTTTGAAGTAATTTTCGGGGGTTTCTTTTTTGGAAATGCAATTCTCAGTTTCCTTTTGTCCTTTGCAGGCTTCGTTTAAGCGCGTTACCGTACTGGATCTCTCCAGCAATCGCCTGGTTACACTTGGAGTAAGTAGCCATATTAATGTGTTGTCCCCTTCGAAGCAATTAATCAATTATTTCCTTAGCGCAACTTCACCACACTCACCCGTTTGGTTCGGCTGGATCTGAGCAAGAATCAAATACGCCTGCTGCCCGAAGACTTTGGCCAACTGGAGCATTTGCGTCATTTGGATTTGTATAACAATTCATTGGAACATTTGCCCTTAAGTTTTGGTCGTTTACGTCGCTTGCGCTACTTGGACTTGAAGGGCAATCCCTTGACACCGGCCTGGGAGAAAATAGTGGGTTGCTGCTCGACACTGAAGGACTGCCAGCAGGCGGCCAAGAACACGGTAAGTCAAGTGGTAACACTTCAAGTTTTGCAAGTGGCCTCTTAAGTTTCTGTCCCTTCGTTTGGTAGGTCACCATTTGTGCCAACTTTAAGCCGGAATTCATTGAACGGGAACGAGAGCGGCAACTGAGCGCCTATCAAATGGCTGGAGGCGGTGATGGTAGCTCCAGTTCGACGCAGGCAGGAAATGGCGGTGTTTCGGGCAAAAAATCAAATAAACCAAATAAGAAAACCAAATCTAAGAAATCATCAGGAACCACGGACAATGAACTGACGATCAAGCCCATTAATGCAGCTGGAACTGGCAACGCAGCAGGAGCAGTCGCTACCAATGTTAAATCCAACAATCAAAAGTCAAATCAAAAGAAGAAATCAACTGGCAATGGCAAACACTGGTACGAACTGTTGTCCAAGGCTGCATTTTCCTCGCTGATGACCTTTCTGCTTCTATTCCTGATCAATGTGGCGGTCATTTATGTGATTATGTTTAAGAATCCCGAGATTGCCGATGCTCTGGTGGAGTATATACCGCATCAGTATCGCGATTGGATTTTAACCAAAACGGAAATCTTTCGGCTACGCGTCACCGATTGGATCTCGGAGTTTCGTACACCACCGGAGGAGCACTGACGATTCATTTATTTGAAGCCATAAAACGCGGTGGCTTCAAATAAGTAGAAATTCACAAGCTAAAGATTCGGATTACGCGTGTGTGGACTTTTTTGATACCCATAAATGTACTGCCATCTCTATATATAAAGTATACTTCTATGATAGACATTAAGCTACCACGTCCAGGGACAAGAAATTTTTACACACACACGCTACTTAACTACACTCAACTCAGCTCAACTGGAAACTCTCTCAAACTAACAATAGCTCAAACTCCATAGTAACTACTGAAAATGCAGTTCAAAACTGGCTAACAATATAGAAACTATAGACACAGTCATCAACTTCAACCATCAACAACAACAACAACATCATCCACAACAGAAACCCGCTCATACAACTGAAACTCTGTAAGAATTTCTTGTACAATTTTGGTATTTTGATCATATTTTTTAGTTTTTGCTGTAAATTTCAACTAAAGCTAAAGCGGTTTCATTTAATTTACAAAAAATTGAGATAAATGTAACAATGAACACAATGAAAAAAGACTTAATGATTTTTGCAATAAAATTTTACATTTTAATACATTTTGTTAGTATTTTCTTTGATGAAAGTAAGATTATGAAAGGAAACTCAACATTTTGAAACTGTCTGTCTAAATGATATTATCGGCCAACCCACCCAACAACTCTTTAAGTAGACTCTGGGTAACCATATCCGAAAAGCTTTACTATGCAGGTCCAGAATTATTACCGAAATCTTTTAATGTTTTCCAAAATCCGCGAAAGGCATCTCAATTGAATAAAAGAATAGTAAGGAAATACTGACCAGAAGTCGACTGAAAGGAAAACATTTTGTAATCCAACTACTTATTACACTAGAAATATATTTACAAGTTTTGACTTCATCAGCCCAAAAGACCACCTCGAGTTTCTCTTTCATGCTATCATTATTTTGATTGGAGAACGCCGAGTCTCATTTGCAATGTAAGCCTTTTCATGGACAGTTCCTTCACAACTGACGCTAACACCTTTTATTATAAAAATGTATTCTAAAAATATGGCAAAAGGCTTTGCAATATCAACCATCAATTCGCTATTTTAAACAAAGATGCAAATCGATCTGAGAGTTAACCCCTTTCAAACAGAGTGTAAGCAAACCAGGGCCATCACCAAACTAGCTGCCAAACCTAAACACAAGTCGAACAGATTTTCTTAAAAAGGAGGACACCCAAACCACCGGTTCGGATTAAGTTTTAAACAAATCAGTATTGCACCAAACCGAATCGAACTTCTTGCCAAACCAATTAGGGTAGTCGCCAGACCTCTTAAACACACATGAGCTAGTGAGCGACACCTTGTGATTTACCCTAGTAATTGTTGTGGTAATTAATTTTGCGGTTACTTGAGAGTAAAAGCTTCATTCGTGAATGTAAATCAAAATAAAAACGAGAAGGCCAAGCTAACTTGTGTCTGTGCCGAACAGCAACTGCTGTTTTTGTAATGTCAGTTTAAGAACGCTTACATACATTTTCGGATATATAAACATCTGATTTCGAAAAAATTTCGCGAATCTTTTTGACAGCCTTAAGTCATCCGATTTTGACCAAATTTTGCGAATGTATTTGAAAGAATATAGAATTATTACATTAAAAACAAAAAAAATTTCTTACTAAGAGCCATTTTCGACCGATTGGTTCTATGGCAAGTTGCCATTGGCAACCATAAGATATAGTCTCCCGATGTCGATCAACTTTTCCAAATTAGTTTGAAAGCGCTTAATATCTAAGAATCACCAACCTTAAAAACGATTTACTTGGAAACAAAAAAGTTTTTTTTTTTTTAAGAACGCTAACATTGAAAGCAAAAAAGTTTTTCTCAGTAAGACTAATTTTCCGACCGATAGTTCCTATGGCAGCTATGAGATATAGTCATCCGATCTTGACCAAAATTTGTAAATCTGTTTGAAAGCATATAATATTAATAATGGACGAGTTTAAGTACGCTAACATTGAAAACAAAAAAGTTTTTCTCAGTAAGACCCATTTTCCGACCGATGGTTCGTATGACAGCTATAAGATATAGTCATCCGATCTAGACCAAAATTTGCACATCTGTTTGAAAGCATATAATATTTATAATGGCCGCTAACATTGAAAACAAAAAAGTTTTTCTCACTAAGACCCATTTTTTGAACGATGGTTCCTATGGCAGCTGTAAGATATGGTCATCGGATCCGGTTGGTTCCGATATATTAGCAGCGTGAAGTAAAAAGAAGGCTCTGCGCAAAATTTCCGATCGATAGCCTTAAAACTGAGAGACTAGTTTGCGTAGAAACAGACAGACAGGGTATAAAAAATAGAGGAAAGCTTACTTCGGCTCGACCGAAGTTTATATACCCTTTAAGCTTGTATAATTTATATCAATTAAGGTCTTAAATGATTTTCGATGAACATTCTTAGCTGAGTTATTTTCCAAACTTAGCAATAGATGCCGCCACTACTTTGACCATTTGCTTGCCAGTTTGTAATGTGGTAGCTCTACGATATATTCATCAGATTTTGACCAAACTCCCCAAAGTTGTGTGGAAACTGATAATATTTATAACTGTAAGCTATAAAGAAGCTAGCATTGAAAACAAAAAAGTTTTTCTCACTAGAACTACCTTTTCGACCGATCGTTCCTATGGCAGCTATATGCTATAGTCATCTGATTTGGATCAAACTTGGCAAGATTGTGTGGTAGCATTTAATATTGATCAGAAAGAAGTTTGGAAGCGATAACTTTGAAAACAACAAACTTTTTTTTTCTAAGACTTTTTTCAGACCTATATTTTGTATGGCAGCAATACTATATACTTGACCGATTTTCATCAATCTTATTAGAATTATGTAAAAGCATAGAAAACTTAAAAATACGAGCTTTGGGCACGGTTGTGTTGAAGACAAGAAAGTTTCTCTAACTAAAACTACTTTTTCGACCGTTATTTCCTTTGGCTATATGCTACAGTCATCCGATCCGGCCGGTTGCGACAAATGTGCAGCGTCTTTGTACTAAAAGACTTCGTGCAAAGTTTGGTTAAGATAGCTTTAAAACTGACGGAGGAGATAGCATAGGAACAGACGGACGGACAGACGGACATGGCTATATCAACTCAGCTGGTCATGCTGATCAAGAATATATATACTTTATGTGGTCGGAGATGCTTCCTTCTATGCGTTACAAACATCTGGACAATTTTTATATACCCTCTAAAAGAGTTTAAAAAACAATAGTCTTCTATCTACTTATTTGCTTGGTGCATCATCTGTTGACAAAGCTCCGTTGCGAAAGAATCCTGTGAAAGTGTTAATGCATCAGGAATTCGCTATACTTGTGGAAACATACATATCTAGATGATTTGCTTGGTTAAATGTAATATTTGCGAGAGTTGTATCTCGAGTTTAGCCGGCTTAACGGGTCTGACCAAAGATTTATAGGAATTATAGATGACGCATGTGAAACAAAAAACGATTTTCTTGGGAGCTGACATTGGATCTCAATTCTTGCTTCTAGCTGCCTTTACGAGGAACATATATATTGAAATTTAGTTCTACTTTTTAATAAATGGGTGTTCGCTGAGAGCAAAGATTTATAGATATTATAGATGACGCATGTGAAAGAAAAAACGATTTTTATTGGGAGCTGACATTGGATTCCAAAAAAAAAAATAAAAAAGTTTGTATGAGATGCGGTATCTATATATGTAGTGTCTTTGGTCTGACTTGTCCCATTCGGCCCGTGTACTCGCCTATCGTTCAATTTGGAAAAGTCTTAACGGATTCTTATCCATCTCTGTACCGCCCTTACAATAAGCTATATTTCGCTGAATTGATACATTTATGAGATATATATTCAAATTTTTTTGAATCTTAAGACAAAATGCTTTAAGAAACCAGTCCGAGAAACAAACCTAGCATCAAACAAGCATGTTTTGTTTATTTCGGCTTGCTGATGTACTAAAATATCATGGTCACAGCTGACGGCAGAACCTAAGGCTGACCTTGACATATAGCCACGCTCCGTGCATGCTAATGTGCACAACAAGCAATGGTTTGATCTCAATTCAGTTGAAAATTCAGTTTTGCGGAATCAAACAAGAATGTTTGTTTGTTTTGACTTGCTGACGTACTGAAATATCATGGTCAGCCGTCAGTTCATCTTTCGGCCGCATGTGTAAGTGCGCCCTTAGGCTTCTCGAGGATTTACAGCCTTGCCTTTTTACACAAAAAGATTTGATACCAATAACAAAAATTTTGAGAGCGAAACGATTGAAGGAATCTACCTTTTGGCAACAGTCATTAACCTAAGTTACTATTTGTCAGAGCTAGTTAGGGAATTTGGAAGGTAAAGCAAACCGAATAACTTTCTGAAATCGTCCATATTTGGAAATAGATAAATGATGTCTCCATTCACCCGCTATAAAAATCTATCCTACTTCCGAGTGTTGATTCTTATCTCCCGCTACCAGAATTTCGAATTATTGAACTACAATTTTGTACAGAAACCCAAAAGACAACCCACGAGCTATAGATAAGCTGGCATTCCGACTGAAGTGGTTTCTCTAAATTGGTATAATTGAAAATTGATTTATATGGAACTTCCTAGTCTTTCTTTACTTTAACGTATTTATGTTATCATATTTTATACCCCCTATAAATGGGCACGCGATTTGACACTCTACTGAAAGTCATTATCTTTGCGTGGGTTTTTTATTTTAGTTGATTTTAAATATAAATAAATTTAATTATGATTGACAGGTGGTTAATTTTTGATTCATTCAATCGAACTCTAAAGAGGGCTCTTTATTAGTGAGAGCTAAAAGATATATTATCACTTTTGGTAAACTTTTTATTGAGTCACATTTAAGACTATCAACTTGGTATTTATTTTATCATATACGTAGAACAGTAGAATAAAACTTTAGGCCCGAAAATATAAGTGTTTGTTACTTTTATAACTACCAAAGCGAACAGGTACATATTATGTGAAATTTTATAGTAGAGCAGTTGCTCTAATATGTGTTCGAAGTTCAGTTCAATCCGAAGCATTGCTGTTATGGGAGCTTCATTGGTGGAAGTTGTTTTGCCCATCCAACGAATTCAAAATGAAGCGTTGGCCGCTCACGTTTGCCAGCAGCTTTTCGGTTGCAGCGGTCTTCAAAGATGGGATATGAGTCTAATTGAGACGGAGTAAGCCAGGATCGCGCTGGGTTCGCCAAGATGAGTAGGTTAGCAAGATACACAACCATTAAGGCCATAGAAGTACATTCATTTTCGATTTACACATCGCTTTAACTTGATTTCTTGCCTTTCCTCAGATTTGTCAATCACTGTTACACTCAGAATTGTTATAGTTTACATTACGTAAAGGTAAGGTCTTACAGGCTAATAATTTGCCCAAAATTTAGATGAAAATTTGGCTAAATAGGCGAAATTATTGAACTTTCTGGTCATATTTTATCAAATTATTTGCGTATGGAACCATAGTTGTAGTTTTTAGTCCTGAGTTAATCTAATATTTCCATTAGAAAATCAAGGTTGTTACTGCCTCAGCCTTGTCACTTTTGTGTATGAGCTGAGTTAAGTAGTTACCAACTTAAGTTTGCCTCTTTCAAATAATGTCAAAGATAAAATGTACAAGGGACTCCCCCATTATTCCATTGGCTCCAGTTTTTCCCAATGCCTTTTATAAAAAAATATCTTTTTGTGAACGACTTTTGCGATACTTTTAAAACCACAAAAATGTTTGCCAATCACATAAATCAAGATCCTATCTTAAGTCAAATTTCTGCTTAATTATATTTGGTATTCCGTATGGTTGGGAGCTACGCAAAAGTTGATATCGAGAGACCAGAATTCCCAGAGTATTATTATATTATTATTAATAATACAATGTGACTGTTTTAGTGACCTTTTGGATTATTAATCTTAGAACATTTTATCAGGCTCTAGGTCAATAAGTTATGATTTTCAAAATTGTCCGGCTTGTTCTCGTTTCTGAGTTCAATCTATCGGAATTCGTAAACGTTTTTATTTCCAAGAAATGATTTAAAAATTCGGCTTAATCAAACCAGCTTACGGTGGAGTAGACGGAGCGTCTAAAAAGGTTTAAAAAAGACATTTTTTGCAACTTTAAGCTCAAATTACTAAAAATCTCGACGTGATTAAAAATTTTTTAAAACAGATTCGTGTTCAGCACACAAAAATCATCTGGAATCAGCACCAATTAATTCCTGCTGAAAAACTAAAAAGCATAAAAGTCACCCTTTAAAACATTATCCAAAATCAAACAATTCGTTTTCCCTGTTGAGTTTAAAACTTTTTGAAAACGGAACATTATTCATTCAAATCAAGTTTTTGCTTTCTCAAAAAATTGTTCTTAAAGTGAGAATATTGTACTGTAAATAAGAAAACCCGTTCCTGCACTGTTTTTGGTAACGATTGCGCTTATCTTGCCGCGGAAGGGGTTGTCTTGTAACGTCGACTTTCAGACAGTTAGTTAGAAATGACTTCGGCAAGCTTAAGTCAGGGGCCAACAAAAGGCACATGCTCATTTTGGCGTTCCGAGAGCGCGTTCATTTAGCACTTCTTTGTTTTTGCAAAACAGAGCATTATAAACCAGACCAGCCTTAGCTACCACGAGCCGAAGTCCGCCGTGTTTGTAGTCTGGAGAAAACTCTCTTGCTCACCAACACAAGCACACTTTTTCGTCCTCTCCATTTGGCCGGCACTGGTATACCTCCCGTAGACGTCGCTGCCGCAAAGCTCTGTTGTGTACACTTTAAATAGGAACGTGCCGCACTCTGGCTTAAATGCATGTGAATTACCGAAGGCGTTTGACTATGACTGGGGAACTCTGCTTTAGAAGATTCTCTGCTCCAATCGAATTTCTATTAGTCCCCTTGGACTTCAAGAGTTCTGTGTTTTTATGCAGTTGAAGTACCAATGAATTTGGAATGAAATTGCCCAACCGGCACACAACTTTCCAACGTGTCATGCTTGGTATCGTGTTTGTACCCACTCATTGACATTTTAGAAATTGGTTTGTTCACAAATATAAACTTAATTGATAAAAATGACTTGCACAAAACGAAATACCGGTTTTCTACTATCTAATTGAATTTCGTCACAGAGAATGACAATAATTTTTTTAGTTTTAGAACATTATGGAAAGAATATGTGACGTATTCATATATTTCTGCTATTTTCTTGTAAACTCATAGTTAAATGCTGACGCAATGCTTCCAAGTAAATAAACTTCTTATCACAAAAGGGATGTATCGTGTTTCATAAAAAAAAGTTTAAAACTTTAAAATGATTTATGATGAAAGCTAACAATGAAATTTCGTCAGCCAAAAATGTCTGCGATGAAGGGAAAGGCCCTTGCCCTTTAAGGCTCTCTCATCGCATGCTCTGCATTCAGCTTGAGGTCCTTTGTCATGGGCTAAAATCAAAAATAGTTGATTATCAACAAATGAAATGTACTCTCTGCTCTTTTGCGCGCGTATTCAGCAAGCCGGCGCGTCGCTTGGCTGTATTCAGCCGTTACTTATTCATTTGCTCTCTCACTTTTTGATGAGGGGTATTTAAAAGTAGCCACTCGTACATGAGTTTCAGTTGCTCTTCGATTTTTGTGCCGCGTGGTTGGCCCTTCTTATATAGAGAGAGGTAACGACCGAAGCGGTTTGTTGTACTGTTGGCATATTATTCAATTTACAAATTGTTTACTTATAAAATAAATACAAATATTCAACAAAAGTGTTAATTTCAAGTGCAAGTGCATAAAAAAAACCCAAAAATAATAAAAAAAAACCCAACACATTGTGAGAGCAAAAGTAAGCAAGAACTCTTCTATATGTGTGTCAAGCACATGGATTGTGGTACACATATTCAGTTTTGTCTCAAAATAGCCGCCGACCGACCCAGAGTGCATAAGCAAATAGACAAAAGACAGCACACATACGCACATGTTATGTATTCAAAAAAAAAAAAAAGAAAAACAGTTTTCAACGAAAAACCAAAAAATTAAATAAAATAATTAAACATTATGGTGTTTACCCCCTTTGGCAAAAACCTTGCAATTCTATTTTACCGTTACGGCAACGTAAGCGCTACGCCAGCAGCGCAGCCAACGCTGACGTTGACGCCTACCTGCCCACGTTGCACCTGTCCCGTTATTTGCATTTTGCGTACATTTGCTCTGACTTAATTTCCTTCTTTCTCTCTCACTCTCTCGGCTTAAACTTCTTTAGCATTTTCTTTGAAAAATCATGAATGAATTTCGCGCGCTTTCTAATTTTCTTGTTGTATTTCTTCGTCTTGTTCTTCTTCTTGAGTTTTGTGCAATTGCTGGTAAATTTGAATTGCTAATGTTCCACGTTTCTACGTAATTTTAGTTTAGCGGGGGAGAAAGTTGTTAGCAGAAGCATTTACATACGTCAATTTCTATTTGAAACACCCACTACCACCTCCTCCTGACATAACCAAGGACACGTTCAAAGTGCATCATTATTTTTCAATTTATTTTGACCTTCAACAACATTATTTTTATACTCCTTCTATTTTGGACGTTGTCGTCTTTATCTGGTGGTAGTTAATGGAGCTCTATTTTCTGGGCCTATTGATTTTACTGTTATTGTATTTGTTTTGGTGGTGGTTTTTGTGGCAATAATTAACATAATAGCATTTTACAAGCTCAAACAAAAGACGCAATAAAACTGTGACGTCAGAGAATTGAGTCCGAAAGAAGAACAAGAGAGCGAAACACGCGACAAGAAAGAAGCAGCGACGCGTACGACAATGTCCAAAGAACTGCAGCCGCAACAGTTGTGCTTGAGTGGGAAGCTGAAGATGGGAAGGTGAATTGAGTTCATGCCCTTAAAGCAGAGGTGCCCCAATGCCTTATGCCCTGTAGGAGCACAAATGTGGTTGTATGGCACTCACTCACACATCACCCTGTAATAACTGAAGTTGCTTCTTTTTTATACTCTGTACCAAAGGTACACAGAGTATATTAAGTTTGTGCAAAAGTATGTAACAGGGAGAAGGAATCATCTCCGACCCTATAAAGGTTATATATTCTTGATCAGCATCAACAGCCGAGTCGATATAGCCATGTCCGTCTGTCCGTCCGTCCGTATGAACCAAGAGATCTTAGAGATGGTAAGAGATAGAGGTTTGACATGTACACAGATCAAGCTTATTTTCCATTTTGCCCTCCCGCCCCGGCAATTATAAAAAAGTCATATCTCCCACAGTTTTATTGATAGATTGTTCGTACCTTCTAGAGATATCTAGTTATCAAAATTATTTATCGATTTGCTGAAGGAATGATACGAAGGAATGAACGATACACAAGTTATGAGCAAAAAAGTTAACAGGCACCCCCAATAAAAACGGTTCTGTTCCAGAATCCATATATTGGGAGCATCTAGAATTTGAATCAATAAAATTACAACTTACTTTCAGCTGTTTCCCTTAAAACGTTGAGCTGTATCCCATCAAAAACATCCGAAAACATGCGTAAAACCATTTATAACTCGTTCAGACTCTTAAAAGCGTATTATAATCGTTCTTGTAGGTATCTGTTGCACGCTAATGGTGCGTTTTTAAGTCCCTGAGCGAAAACAAATTTACAATCTTTGCTTGAAGCTCGTTATTTGTCCGCTGAATAATCTTTCAAAGTACATTTTGGTTGAATTTAAGTCTAAAATCTTAGCAAAAACGAATCCGGAAGTAAGTACACAGATAAAAAAGAATATTTGGTGATAATCTATTGCTTAATTTCGGTATCCATTTGGACTGGATAGTTAAAATATCGTAAAAAGGATATTAATTATATCCACTTTATGTAGGGATGCCGGAAATTATATCGATATATTGATATTTTTTTGTTAATACACGATATATCATTATCAAATGTTTTTATGAGGCAATATATCAGAAATCGAATACTTTTTGGTGATATTTATAGTCGATATTTTTCTTAGATTCGGCCAAATATATATATTAGAGCGCTCCAAATATCCTCAACGCCACAAATTTAAGCTACATTGTATTTAAGTAAAGCATATTTCCTCAATCCCATCAATATAAATTCATCAATAAGTGCCCACAAATTCTTTTGCTAAAATGAAATGAAATACACATCTTTTGTCAGAATCAAAGCTGCAAACCTCTGAAGGTTCCTTCCGGGGATTCGAAACAAGCGAAAAGTCTCAGTTCTCGGACCGGTTTCTTTAATTATCGATTTTGACGCTTGGTTCATAAATTCTTAGATCGTTGAGACATTTTTGGTACAAAATTTTTTATTTCTTTTGTTGAAGGAAGCGTCCAGCTTACGAAGCTATTACAAAACTTTAATTAATACCCGAATGTACCTCATTCTCTAACCCGGCTTACAAAAGTGCGTGGACCTTAGAACTTTTTAGCAGGCTCTAGGGCAATAAGTAATGACTTTCATCATAAAATTTCTAAAACAAGACACGCACAACACCATAAATGAGGCTGGTTGATCGTATAACTATTTCATAAACTTCCAATAGTTCAATCATCAGCGATCTTTTGCCCAACTTCAATAAATTGGCAGAGGCTACCAGATGACAGAACTGCTAGGACCGCTTGGGAATCCCAAGTTGGACTTTAAAATGGATTTTCTATGTAAAGGGTGATCGATTAAGAAGTTTTTTTAAATTACACTTAAAACCCAAAAAATGGTCCATTCGGATGGTTCAATTTTGGATCACTCTTTCCAGCATTGCTACGGATATCTTGCAAATTAACCGAGTAATGTTGGTTTCCAAGTCTTGAATCGTAGCTGGCGTATCGACGTAGACTTTTGACTTCACGTAACCCCAAAGGAGAAAGTCCAGTGGTATGATATCATGACATATGGTGTGCTCACCGAAATGATTTCTCAATAAAGCCATTGTTTCGCGAGCTGTGTGTGCCGTAGGACCGTATTGCTGAAACCAAGTGTCGCCGACATCAAGGGCTTCAGTTTCAGGTAACAAAAAGTCATTTATAATGGTGTGATAGTGCTCGCCATTGACGGTTATGTTCTGTCCGGCCTCATTTTTAAAGAAATACGGACCGATGATTCCACACCAAACAGTGCATTTTTGTGGATGTAAAGGTAGTTCGAGAGTCTCTTCGGGTTGCTCATCAGCCCAAATGCTACAATTTTGTTTTTGGATGTATGCATTTAGCCAGAAATGTGCCTCGTCACTGAACACAATTTTGCGTGAAAACAGCGGATTTTCATTGAGCTGTTGCAGAGTCCATTGACTGAAATTCAAGCGCAAATTCAAGTCTGGTGGCTTCAATTCTTGTACAAGTTCTATTTTGTAAGACTTTAAACCAAGATCCTTGTGTAAAATTGTTGAATACGATACGGCCTAATGTAAGAGTGTGATTATAAGAGTGGCCAAATGTTGAAATCGGCGTCGAATCGATAGGTCACGCTCTGCAGCCACACTTTCCGATGCAATCGCAATATTCTCCTCACTACGAATGATGTGGTCTATTTGGTCGCGTATTATCCAATAACGTACACTGAGACTCAAATTTGTCGATGGTTTTGCGAATAGTAATCTCGTAATACAGTTGAATAATTTGGAGACGTTGTTGCGGTGTGAGTCTTTCCATGATGATTTGTCAAACAATCATCTCCGACCCTATAAAGTACATATATTCTTGATCAGCATCAACAGTCGAGTTGATATAGCCATGTCCGTCCGTCCGTATGAACAAAAATTAGATGACAGAATGACACCAGTCACGCGAAATATCTGAAAAAAGAATATTGAAAAAGAAAACCTCTTAGTGAATAACCCTTTAGATAAACAAACGGATTTGTTTTGCCATTTTACAACATAAACTTACAATGAATACATTATTTCCTTTTCAAAGTCGTAATAATCCGAGTTTGAATACGATTTTAAAATGATAATGCTTCGATTCAGCACTATAAAATTATTTTTATCTGGTCAATATATTACATAAGTTCAGAATAAACTGACTGATTCTGATTGAACCAAACCTATTTCTAAGCAGAAGGGGTCTGGTTTCGGTTCAGAACCGGTTTGTAGTTATAAAAATACATTTAATCTATATTTTTTAGTGTTTTATTGATACGATCTGTAGATTTTGAACGCAGTCAGAATGTAATTCTTAAAAATCGTCAAATGACATCTTAATTACCTCAATAGACCTGCATATTGTAAAAATGTGTCTATTTAAAAAAAAATTTCGATTTGGTGAGGCTAAACACAATCTATGTAGGTTGTCTTAAGCACAACCTACTGTCTTTTATTCAATTAATACAGTGTACCTTACATTATATATCGAAATGATACTATTTCAATATCGAAAAAAACATCGATGTAGATAGTTTTTAAATATCGTCAACCCCTACATACGTCAACCCTAACATATAATAGTTAGATTGATCTTAGATGTTCATCCAATGTATGTGAAAATCGTTCAAGAGATATGACAAAACAATCCATCTCAAATGGATCCTAATGCATCTTTTGTTTCTATGTAGTCAAATACAGATTTGGATTTTTGATTTCTGTTTTTAAAACTTTCTAACGATTTGATTTTTTTGAGTCTTAACACAAAAACTGTACTGCAAATTCAATAAAGAGCTCCCATTCGGTGGTTCGAACCGAAATTTGATAATAATTAATGTTTAGAATTTTTAGGTTTGAGGTTTTTGAGAGAAGGTTTTGGTTCGAACCGTGGTTTGGCTCAAGTTTTAGCATATTTAGTAGAAATGCGATTAATATTTAAAATAGTATTTAGAATTCCTTTACTTTTGATCAGACAAAAGAAGTCTTAAGGTCCTATCAACTGAGACTTCATTCGATGGTACTGATAAGACAGTTATAAGCGCTATAAATTTAAGTTGATTGATGTTTGACTTAGGGGCGATTTCTCAACTTCACATAAACTGACAAATAGCAAAGTAAATTGTGAACTTATCTGACACATAGCAGCTATCTGAAAGAAGAGGAATCGGTCCTAAGTATGTCAGTAATCCCTATTTAAAACACTTTAGTAGGCGTTAGAGACGCGAAGTTAACTTTCGTCATCTTCTGAATGTGGAATCTTGGATCTATAAAACAAAATTAATGATGATGGCTTATTTTAAACGTCTTTTTAGAATTTATCATATAAATCCATTACACTTTCGTGACGATTTCCAGTCTTTGTCTTACAATATTGAACAGATAACAACAATTTTGCTAGATTTAAGAAGGTCTTTAATTTTGTTGCACCGAACAGAACATTTAAGTTTGGATCAGATTCAGCAATTTTCTAAACTTTGGCGTGGTTTAAGGTTCGGTTTACAGTATAAAAAAGTCAGAATTGCGGATCATAATCCTGCTTTTAGTAGTAATAACCGATTTCAGGCTTTATTTCAAAGATTTTTTTTTAGTAAGTTTTAAATTGATTCATAACCCTACAAACCGTTTTCAGTTTTTATTTCAAAGATTCTTTTACTAAGTTTCAAATTGAATAAATTTAAATTAAAAATTTATTTCCACTCATTTTTCTTTCAAAGGCAATGTCAAAATTGAACAATTGATTATGTAAAAGCATTTGGCCTTCGTTTCATCTAAGGCGCATCATAGGCTGACATTTACACTCATTATTCATGTGGGGCTGTCATGAGTGTGTGCGAGGTGGTGGTGGTACTTGTTTGTTTGCTAATTTGTGCAATTTGTTCGCCTTATTGGTGGTAAAGGGTTATAGAGACCCAACCCCAACAAACACACACAAGCAAATTGATATATTTTTAGACGCAACCAATTTCCGTAACGGCGTCGTCGTCGGCACACCTAAGAAGGTCGTTTCTTTTATCGCTATTGCCATTTCCCCCCTCATCGATTGGACCACGAGCATATCAAGTTCAATGTGGCAGTTGATAAGCTTCTTAGAAAACTAGCCGCCAAAACCCAAATATTTATCTGAAACCAAAAATATTCAATAAAGATAAATTGGTTGTTTTTGTAGTTTCTTATCACGATCAGGCGCCTTGGCTTATGCAATGACCTTCAGGCAAACACACTTCAATTGTTCAGTTATACAAAATGGTAATTAGCTTAAAAGTCACTGCAATTTTTTTAGAGATAAGAATTCCACCCAGTGTGAAATGGTTACAGAAGAGTTCGTTGATAATGCAGTAGCCAAAGCAATCAAAGACGTTTTTTTGTTGTTGTTACTTTACTGATAAGTAGGACAGGTTACTGACTGAAGGAAGACTAATTAAAGAGGAATGTTTTTTATTTCTTTAATGACGTCAATTCTGTGAGGTAGGAAGATGTTGTGGTTTTTGAATAAAAAAAAACCAACTTTTGTCTCGTAGTTGTAAACAATGAAAGCAGGCAATCTGTTTAAATATTTTTTCTGATTTTTGAGTCTATAGAAAAATATGGAAAATTTACGTAGATCATTCTGTTTCCGTTTTGCTATCTCATGTGGCATTTTGCTTATAGAAAGACGTGCCCCTTACTTTTAGATCAATATCATGAAGCGTACATCTAAAAAGCGAGTATGGCATAACAAAACGTTGTTTTCTTTTTAACATTCAATGAATGCTTTTCAAGCTCTTTGTATCAGTGTAAAAGAACAATTGTCATTGTTATTTAACTGCTATCCCAATAAGTTGACACTCAGTTTTGAAGTCATTCACCTTGCTGTATTTTATTATATCATATTATAACAGACAATGGTTATGTATTGAAAGATATATAGTATAAAGATTCTATAGACGAGTTCGCTATATTTTATGTAATATTTCAAGGTTTTTCATCATAATTTTCAATCAGATATCTGTTTCGTATTATGAAAGATGGATGCATACATTAAAGTTGTTTATTAAACCAAACAAGCATAAATAGAATCTGAACATAGAGAAACACATCCGCCCACTTTAATACACTTGCTGACTGCTGAAAAGAAGTAAATTCCGACACCTAAAAAAACAAAATTTAATTTTAGCGGAAGTTTCTTTGTATCTTATCAGAAAGATAAGTTAAAACTACTCTTTTACAGACTGTCAGAAAAAACAGTCACACTCGGACACGATGAAAAAGAGAAATGACATTTTATCGCTATCTTTTCTCAACTCTCTCAACGAGAGTTTTTATTTTAAGAGAAACTTAGTGCATTTATTTCTAAGAGACACTCCGTCGCCAATGTCTTTTGCGCATGTATGCGTGTTGCGCGTGTGCCTCAGTAAACTGCACTTGCGTATGCGTGCTTATGTTCTATTTTGTCCCCCTTCCTTTTTTACGCTTTGCCTGCGATGAAATGTCTAACGCAACAACAAAAACTTAGCCCAAGAACAACAAAAAAGACACTTTGCGCTGACACTTGGCTCGTTTTGCGCTCAGTTGCTTATACTCAGCGGCTGAGAGCCAAACGAAATTCTCCCCATCAAGCTGTTATCGTAAGACAGCTTCGTGTGTTTCTCTCATCGAGAGCTATGAAACCGAAAACACGAGCAAAACAAAATCAAGTGTTCTGTTAAGAGAGCGAGCGAGAGCAGACAGTATAGAAAAAACTGGTTGACCATATTTTACGAGCTCTGTTTAAAACTAACTGCATATTTCCTGCTTGCCCACGCTCAGCAAACTTAGCACAAAATGACACAAAATTGTGGCATTTTCTGTAACAAGAAATTATTATTATTATTATATTGTAATAACATAAATTCAACCCGTTTCCCAGTGGTATGAAGAATAAAATGTATTCGTAGCTGAGATGATAACTCATTTTGAATATAGAAACTTAAGCTAATTTCACACAGGCAAAGAATATGACAAATTTTTAGGAAATTTTGATCAAAATTAGGCTAAATAGCCACACAGAGAAAAAAAATATGCAAAAGCTACACGAAAATGTGTGATTTCTACACGTTTTGACCGGGATTTTCAACCCATAACGTTTGTGTAGCTTTTCTGCACGTGGGTGTTGAAATGAGAAAGCTAAACGCTACGTGTTGAAAAGCTACACGAAACGTGTAGGATTTTAATATCTAAACGCGCCGTGCAGAAAAGCTACACAAACGTTATGGGTTGAAAGTCCCGGTCAAAACGTGTAGAAATCACACATTTTCACTTACACAAAATAAAAAAAGAAAAATTACTGCGCACTTTTTATTTATTTATTTTTGATTATGTGGGCGCGCTGCTGCTGTTGCTATCTTGAAAGCTCAATTATTTCGCTATGCGCATAATCTCAGGGCAGAAGAGAACGACCAACCCACAATTCCAAATCGAATTCAGTGGTCTCATCATTTAAATAGGGGAATGAAATTTGCACACGCTTCGTGTAGATTACCAACATGTAGCATTCAGCATTTGTAATTCTAAACGTGCCGTGCAGAAAAGCTATTCGCCACGTGTTGAAATGAGAACGCTACACGTTTCGTGCAGAAAACCTACACGTCGCGTGTGGAGATCAGTTTTCTAAACGAAAAATGTAAGAATTCAGTACTCATTTAGAGCTATATTTTCCGTTTAGAATTTACACACGCGCTTGCAGGATTTCAATATCCACACGTCCCGTGTAGAAAACCTACACGTTCGTGTGTGGAATTCAGATTGCTGCATGAAAAATGTAGAAGTTATTTGGAAATAAGCTGATTTTCTTATGTCGTGTAGATTTTGCATTTGCCTATTCAACACGAAGCTTTTCAAGTGTTTAGATATTAAAATCCTACACGATAACGTGTTGGACTTTCTGCACGTCGCGTGTAGCTTTCTGAATTCTACATTTTGCGTGTGCAATTAAGCAAGTCTCGTTCAGCTTTAATGTTTCTACACGCCGTGCAGCCAATTTTGTTTTCTCTGTGCATGATTGCAGACTTTGCAGGACTTTAAACATAAACCATAGTTCCTTTCAATAACAATTCAATTTCCAAAAGAAATTTGTCAAACTATTTGCCTGTGTGAACTTAGGCTTTACTTTTCGGGAAGCAACTATTAGAAAGAACGCGTATATTGGTGGAGAGAAATGGAGTTTAGAGCAGTTAAATGCGACTTTTAGAAAATATTCAGAAATATTTACAAAAATAAACCTAATTTGAAGCAATTTTGCAGACTCCACTTCCTTACTAAATAAACTTCAGAGCCACCCCCAACTTTCCAGAGAGTTTAAGGGCCGATTTCTCATCTTTTACATAGCACTATTTGTGACATAAACTAACATGTAAGTTTATCTGACACATAGCAACTATATAGAAGAAGAGAAATCGGCGCAAAATATTTGTTTTTCTCACAAAAGTTGAAACATGCATAAAAAGTTTTAATCGGGGATGTCTCAAAAATCTCTAGAAAGTTTCGCACACGCCCTTGCAATTCGAATTAAAACTGCTTGTGAAGTGTCACAAATATGGGCTGTTAGATACCGAAAGTTGTGTGATTTGAAAGCGAATGCTCAAGGCCAAGTAGATTTGATGTGTAGGTTTCTCATATAAAGTACTGCTAGCTAGTTTGATATCCAATTGTGTGTACAAAAATCTCTAGAGGTTTCTGAGACATGCCCCAATATTTGATATTTTCAAAAGCTAACTATGTTGCTTACATGGTGTTTATTGCAAAGAAACCGCAAATCCAACAAAAATCGCGGTAATGTGGATTTTATTAAAATAAAAAATGTCCAAAAAATTTCTGTGAACGTTTTGATTTTCACTAAAAACGTAAGAACGACCAAATTCTGGATCAAAGTTTCGGCATTAATGTACATAGATTTCCGATACCAAATAACTACAGCATTTGCTGTATTCTTGTTAAGAAAGATCCTAATCTATTTTCAATTTGAAACGAGCACTGTCAAGTAAAATAATAATATTGTCTTCGCATCATTATTGCATAATAATTCATTCCTTCTAAGAATGTTAGAAAATGCTCTCAAGGTTAGTGAACAATTTTACTTCTATGAATCTGATTCGCTATCAAAAAAAAAGAAAAAAAACCACCACCAGAACTAATTCTCAGCAAAAATACAACAACATAAAAATATGTTCCAGAATGCTTATCAACCCAACGACGAACCCTCAAAGTAAACATGAAATTGTCTACGTTAAAGGCAACACGATATGTTTGGATAATAGATAACAAGCACACTATTTTTGTGTTGACTTTTGTGTTATTTGCAGAGCTCTCCAATTCCTTGAACGTAGCAAATAGTCATGTTATGAACAATTTACTGCTGCTGAATGCATTTTTCAAATTTGGCTGATGAAATTTTTACAAATGTTTTTACCAGACGCCAAATGCTCTGAATGAACATGATGCTAAAAATAAATCTATGAGTTGGCAAAAATAGGTATTAAATATTTTGTTATGCAAAGAATTTAGTGCAGGAAGTTGGATTCTTTTTAAAATGGGACAAAACATTTACCTGTAATGAGTCTATTCAAAAATGGCAAAATATCAGGGTCAACTATAATATTTTAACTGCAAGTATAATTTAAAATATTGCATTTTAAGTGCTTATTTTTCAAACACACGTGTTGGCATTTTTGTTTAGGGTTAGAGGGGCTTGGCTGGTTGCTGAGAGAATTGAGGATTTCTGCTGAATACCAAATCCAAAAGAGTACGTGAGAGAGAGTGCGAGAGCGTAAGAGAAAGAAAGAAGAGTTGGAAAGAAATGACATCACATCACGTTTTGAAAACGAGCCACAATCATCAACTGTCAAATACAACTGCAACTTGTTTTCTTATTTAGGCCTGTTTACCTACATATATGTACTTGTGGCTTAAATTGTTTACGGTTACACGCGACTCTTCACCTCGAGAATAATGAATATTGCCCCTGTTTTCACTTCTTATGCCAATTCGTATATATTTGAATGTTTTTGAAATGTTTTTGTCAAAAATTTCAATTTCAAGGTTGTTGATAATTCAGTAAAGGTTTTCTTTGAGCTCCTACATATGACATTTAAAATGATTTTTGACTTGTGTCTACTTTAGGAAATGTAATACGTATTTACAGGTTATATAAAATATTGTACAAATTGAACAACAATGAAGCCAAAAGAAATATATATTATATAATTATATTTATGTATTTAAAGAAATAATGCTTTTTGCTTTATTTTACAAGTTCTACAAATAATCAGCTAAAGAATTATCTACTTTATATGGACAGCGTGTTAATTTTTAATGATTCTAAACTAAGAACAAATTTGAAATTAATGGTGGTCTTTATGACTGTGTGTATGCCTTTCTTTGCTCCCATGGCTTCGTCGAGTCTCTGCTTTGTCAGTTTTAAAGCTATCTTCACACAAAGTATTGTAATTCATTTGTAGGAACCGGCCGAATGGGATGTCTATCGGTCGAAAAACAAGTTTAAGTGCAAAAAACTTGTCAATTCTATTGCTCCAAAACTTGATATTTTTAAATTGTAGGTGCTTCCATATAATTTTGCCAAGTTTGATCCCAATCGGATGACATTTGCCGGATTCAGCAGAACAACTTGCTCCCTGATCAAGTATAAATTTACAATAATCTTCCTATCGAGGGATGCGGCATCATGATAGCCAATTTGAGGTATCACGATACAGGTGCATGTATCAAAGAAATAGTACGCTACTTTAAATGATGCTGCTCCCTCCAACAGCAGAAAATACTCGATACATAATTTGTTTCTGATACCTGCTCAGGGATCAATTATTCTGCTGAACACGCCCAATATCATATAGCTGACATAGGAACGATCAGGCGAAAAACTAGTTTTAGTGAGAAAAACTTTTTTGTTTTCAATGCATACGCTTCCAAAACTTTGTATTTAGAAGCTTTCTATGCGTCTTTCACAATTCTATCTAGTTTTATGAAAATCGGACAACTATATAGTATAGCTGCCATTGAAAAGATAAGTCTAAAAAATAGTCTTAGTAAGAACAACTTTTTTGTTGTCAATTCTATCGCTACAAACTGACCAACAACAATTTCATTATTGGTATTGGTGCTTATCTTTGTGAATATTGGTGAGTGCTCTGTCGAATGCTGCTTTTGGGCATGCCTGGTATAAAATATCACTTTGACAAATAATGCAGAGATTCTATTTGGCATCTCATTTATTCAGTAAAAATACTAAATACTTTGTGAATTTTGCGCTGTGACACTGAATGTGACACTTTGTGAGGCAATGTAATCCAGCAAAGGCAGAATGTGCCACAGACATTTTGCTCTCACATATATACATAAACATGTTTAACGCTTTCTTTGTCTTTGTTTGGAAGAGAGTAACTTGAAAAAGGCGATCGCGCAAACAACAAGAATATGTGTGAATACTTATTTTCAAACAATCATATTGGCATAACAAATAAAGGGAAAGATGAAGAATAAGAATGAGACAACTCAGCTAAATAAAATCTTCTTCATCTTTCCTTTTTCTCGTTCATCAAATAAATTTACATATATCGAAATTTTTACTAGTAGATGAACAACTGAAAATAACCCATATATTTGTTTCTGTTTCGGTACTGATAACCGGCTATGTTAATAAAGGTTATAGGGTTATGGTTATAAGAAAAGAAATTTTACGGTTTTAATCTCTGATAAGAATACGATTGGAACAGATGGTTGTGTTTCTGTGTTCGTTTTTATGAAATGAAAATGTTTTCAGATTTGGTCTAACTAAAACTATGTTTAGCGTACTTTTCGGCCATATTTGATCGAATTATTCGTGTATGGAATCATAGTTATATTTTTAAGTCCTGCAAAATCAGCAATCATGGATACGTAGTCAAATTTTCAACCAAAATTTGGGCTCATTATTTGCCTGTGTGAACAAAGCATAAAGCTGAATGAGATGGACAAAAAAAAATAGATATCAATCCCTGCTGTGGCTGGGTGTGGTGCAGCGGGTAGTGTGTGAGCCAGCTGTGACGGAGAGAGCATCTAATAACAAGTTTTTTTCTTTCTTTAGAACACATCCGGTCACCTTTACCAGGTATTTTCGTCAGCTGTGAAGTAACTAGCCATAAAAAAACTTGCTAAAATTATAAACACACACCGAGAGATTAAGAGAAGCTCGGCTTGTGGCCCTTTGGGCTGTGTAAAGCCAAATTTTTATTTTTTTTTTTATATTAATCCCTGTTGCTCTATGGTCTTTATATTATAAATATGGGCATACTTTTACAAAACAAAAAACTCGCAGCTGAAATAAAAATATACCTAAAATTAGGTTATTAACCTCATGGTCTAAAATTGTTTGTAAATGGTTTTTTTGGAAGATTAATATTTTTGCTGTTTTTGCATAGTCACTCTGCAAACATTAAGGCAATAAAAAGAAAATTTACCTAAAAGGGATATTTACCGTTGCCAACAGCAAGCACCTAAAATGTATGATGATTTATGAGTATCTTTAAGATACAAAGTATATTGAATTGATTTTTGTAACCAATTAATTTAATTCAAATGATGCAATCGATTTTTTGGCAATTTCCGAGTTACAATTGCCCCCCCCAAATACACACAGAGAAGAGACACAGCAAGAGAAAGAGATACTTTACCATTTGATTTTGGCCATGTCATTCATTGGCAGAGCACACGCAGATTACACGAATCTATTGTATGTCTGTATGTACCTTTGGCAATGATAGACCATCAATTATCATTTCGAAACCAGTTTCAACTGAATCACACATATAATGGCAAAACAAAACTATGCGATAAGGGCAACCATTTGGCATAAAATATCTCTTTTAAAAAAAAAAATAAAATAATAGACCAAAAAAACAAATGAACACAGAACTGTGCCAGTTTTTGTTGTTTTAGAGTGGGTGAAGGCTCTTTCATTTGTTTTGCCAAAACATACAAACTAGTCTATTCATTCATGTTCGGCCTATATCTTATCTAAGTGAAATGGCTGCGTAATCTTATGACGTTTCTGTGTGGTCCCAAAGAGGTATAAAAGTTGTACACAATTTTTGCATATTTAATTTCAACCTTTTTTTCACACTTAACGAATGTAAAGTTAAAAGTTCATTCAACCTGGTCTGGTTTCTTTGTATTTTTGTGCAAAATACGCTCAAGTAAACAAATAATAAAAACTGTCTACGCAGCGTCTGTGAGTTGGAAATTAATATGATATTCATGTAAATATGAACAACAAAAGAAAATATATAAATAAGCTTTACTTTACACTATTTCGGTGTATTAGGACAAGGCCAAAAATGTGCTAATTGCTAAAATGTAAGCCAAAAATAAAAATACAAATTGAAGGCAAAGTACAAGCCAACCACACACACCCACACATACTGTACCAATGGAAAACATATGCATGTGACAAACTTTTGTCGGTTGTTCATAGTCCACTTAAACTATTTATGTGAAATATCACACATGTGACAGGGATTTGATATATGTATTAATAATAGATCATGCCTGACAGAGACAGAAAAGAAAATCGAAGAAATGTATACTCATTTAGCGTGAGTTCTTAGTTTCTTGTGTACCTACTAATTACTCTTATGTGGACAAGTGTTGGACTGTTTTACATTGAAAAACCAATACCAATGCATCTTTCATTTGTTGGAATAGCAGAAGAGCAATTAAAAACTCGCAAAAAGCCGATCGGCCAACAAAATCGCAAAAATTTGCTAAAATTTATCATAACAGGTAAACAGGAGGTGTAGGCCAATCAGTCCAAAAAAATCGCAAAATTTTATAATGAGTGAATGAAGTACATCGGTCTGTTCAAAAAATCTCGAAATTTCATAAAATTCATATATGAGTTTAGTCCAGGGGCAAAACACACATGCACATTTTGACTTTGCTTGTGTGTGTGTTTAGCCACGCGAGAGCGCGCTCATTTATAAGCTCGTATCCTGTCGATGTGTCGACATTGCTGCCGCAGAGAGCTGATGTTTACACTTCAGATAGGGAGGCGCCGGACCCTGGTTTAGACAATCGGTCCAAAATAATAGAAAAATTTACAAAATTGTAAAGCTCATTAGCTTAGATTGTCATGAAGACGGTAAGTATTCGGGTAAATAGAAATAGAACGGAGTTTAGATTGTCATAAATACGGTTAACACAGACGGCTAAATATAGGAGGAGTAGATTAAACTGCCCAAAAAGTAGCGAAATTTTAAAAATTTTTGATTGAGTTTTGATTATTATGAAGACGGGCGAAAAGTACTGAATTTTCGTATGAGCTTAGATTATTATGAACATGAGTGAAGATCGAAGGGTCCACAACAACGCGAAATTTCAGAATTTTAAATTGAGTTTAGATTATCATGAAGAATTTATAGATGGCAATTATAATGTAAGTTTCACTTCTTCGTTTTGTGCCCTTGGTCCTTTACTTTTCATTATTTTTATTAATGACATTTGTATGCATTTTCGTAACTCAGAGTTTCTGCTGTATGCTGCTGATTTTCAAATTTACCGATCAATTAAATCCTTAAGTGATAGTCGATTGTTGCAGTCTGATCTAGATAGGGTCAGTGCATGGTGTGCTCTTAACTCTTAATCTCTTAACCTCTTAATCTCAACAAATGCTTTATTGTTAGATATAGCAAATGTTTCTACAATATTACGGCCACTTACTCGATTTCAAATCAAACTTTATCGAGCCGGGTTGAGGCCATTGATTTGGGAGTGAAATTCGACAAAAAATGTACCTTTAATGAGCACATAAATTATATTTTGCCAAGGCCTACTCCATGTTTGGCTTTGTCAAGCGCAATGCCAACCAATTTAAGGATCCTTATACTAGGTTGAGCCTTTACTCTGCATTTGTGCGTTTCAAGTTGGAGTATGCATCATTTATTTGGAATCCCTCTAGTGCAGTTCATACAAAGAGGCTTGAAAGGGTGCAGAAAAAATTTCTAAAATTCGCCTTTGCCGCCTTCCTTTGCCGCCTTATTTTAGTAGATGTGTCTTAGTGCATCTTTCCACCCTAGAAGATAGAAGAACTATTGCGTCTTTATTGTTTTGAACGAACTTGATTTTGGCTGCATTGATTGGTCTTACCTTGTTAGGGAAGATAAATTTAAATGTTCCAGGCAGAAATGTTAAAACCTTCCAACCCTTTTCCAACCACTTTTCCCAAACTAAATATTCCCTTAATGAACCTATATCTAGGGCTCTTAAAAACTTTAACTCCTTACCCGTTGGCATGCGATTTGAATTCGACTCCAATAAATCGGCAATCAAAATCAAGCTAACAAAGCTGAATACTTTTCTTCTTTTAGAAACTAATTTTAGTTATTATATTTAAGTTTAAAAATAGAGTAGCCAGTTAAGATCTTTGTTCAATTGGCAAATAAATAAATAAATTTAAAAAAGAAATACTAGCAAAGTGTAGCAAAGCGCCGGGACAGCTAGTACCTATATAAATATATGTTTAAGTTTTCCATTCACATTCAGAAGAATAATGTGTGAATACTTACATTTGCATACAAAAAAATTGGCAGTGTAATAACAAATATAAAGCTGCCTTTACACTTGTCATATATCTCTAAAGAGACTCTCTGAACATAATGTATTAACAAATCAAATATCTCTAAATATTTTGAAAATCTCTGATGAAATAAAACAGTTTCTATTTGATAAGAAATTTCCATTAGAGACGTTTGACAACCTACTATTTAGAGATATATCACATGTGTAAAGACAGCTTAAGGAAAGATTAGGAAGTTAAAGGTTCTGGGTTTGTCTCTTTCTGGTTTGATCTCTTTACTATTGAAATTTTTAGTAGTAGAGGAAAAACCGAAAAAAGCCATATATTTCATTTTGATTTGGTACTGTTAACCGATTATGATTAGGTAATAGGGTTACGGTTATAAGAAAAAAAATGTTTCGGTTTCGGTTACAAATTTTAAAATGTTTATAGCGGTTAAACGTTACTATTTCGTTTACGTTTTTAATCTCGTATTCAAAGTGATATATCTTTTGCTTACAAAAATCATACAATTTTCTGGCATAATTTATTTCAAAGCTTTAAAACATTATTATACCATGATTTTAAGAAAGATTCGATAACATATGTAGGTTTTCTAAAAATGCTCAAAATGGGCCTAAAGCTTAAATAACCAAAAAATCTCGTTGTCAAACAAAAGAATACCTCTGCTTCTATAAGCTTGAAAAAAATTAACCTTCGCAGTGTTGTAGTTATTATTTGATAATACAAAAGCTATCAATTCTGATTCCGCATAATACAAATCTAAAACGGGAACAAACCCTGAAAAGTTCATTGTCAAGACTACCAAATAACTAAACTAAAAATACAACTCATTAGCAGAGATTTAAGTGAGGCATAAAGAAATTAAATTCAATTGAAAGAGAATTTACATACAAATTGCCAAAAAAAAAATAAAATGATTTCCATAAATGAAAGTAAAATGCCACAAATTGAAATCGAGTGGCACAAAACAATTAAAAGGCGAATTCAACTTCAATCAAAATCCTTGTCTTGCTTTGATTCAATCAAAGAAATTGTATTACTTATGATAGTGTTGTTGTCTGAGTCGTCAATTGATATTAATTATTCAAATCAAATTGTTCATCTAATTGCAGAGTGTGCATACACACTGAGAGAAATCGTTGAAGTAGCAGCAGTTCTACAAAAGACATATACACAGACTCACTCACTCAAGATGGTTAACATTGGGGTAAGTGTTTATTTAATTCTTCGTATTTCGAATTAATTAATTTATTTTCCCATTTCAAAAAAGCAGGACAGTGGCGCCAAACATGCACCACAGGAAATGGAACAATTCCTGCCCGGCGATGGAGGCACTAAGTAAGTTCATACTAAATATATATACAAATTGGGCTCGGCATGCCAGCTCAATTAAATGTTAGATTAATTTCACAAATTGGCCTATGATGGCGCCGCCACGCCATGCCAATTGACTGCAAAACTATGTACTCTGGCTGACTTGGCACACATTTGGATGATGATAGATATGTACATAAATGGTTCATAAGAGCAGAGATTACATACAATTGCAGGCTTAAGTTGGATCAACTATATCATTATCATTCAGTGTTATCATTAAAATTTGAACTTGATAACAGACTCTCTGAAATGACCTCTAGAAATGTTCAAGCAATTTAAGAGGGTAGATTGGAAAATAATTCGCCAAATTGATATTCGAGGAGAAGTTGAAAATCACAGGCACAGGGCTCAAGACGACTATAATCGTATTCAAACACAATGTAAGAATGAGTTTTCTCATTTGATCTTCCTGTGCAAAAAAGTTTTAAAGAATTAGAACTAGAAAATTATTGTCTTTGCGACAGATGCTTTTGGGTACGCCTTGTCTTTACATTTTGTATTTGCAAAGTCAACCGCTTTTACCATTTGCCGTAGCAGCAGGTGAGTTTTGTGTTTGTGGGTGTGTGCAGTGGGAGGGTGCGCGGCTGGGAAAAGGGGTTAACAGTGTGTTAACAGTGATTAAACAGTGACTTTACAGTGCCTTAACAGTGTTTTGACAGTGACTTGACAGTGACTTGACAGTGACTTGACAGTGACTTGACAGTGACTTGACAGTGACTTGACAGTGACTTGACAGTGACTTGACAGTGACTTGACAGTGACTTGACAGTGACTTGACTTTGACTTGACAGTGACTTGACAGTAACTAGACAGTGAGGTAACAGTTAAATTTATCATACTAATCGTCGTCAAGCGCTTCTCTCGTACCGGGCGTTAATTTTTCAAAGTATTGTCCATCTTTCTGGCAATTTTCGGATACCATCTCGAAAAAACGATGAGTCTTTTGATGCGATCCACGAATCGATCCAATTTTTAAGTTCTTCAAAATCCACGAAAGTGCTCATCCTCAAGGACATTCGTCGAAAAGTCAATGTCTGGGCTATACGGCGCTTGGGGTAGGACTTCCCATTTCAGCGTTTCAAGGAATGTTTTGCCCGGCTGCGCAACATGCGGATAAGCGTTGTCATGTTTCAAAATTAACTTGTCGTGCCTTTGCTCTTATTCTAGCCCTTTTTGCTTCAATGCTCGGCTCAAATGCTCGATTCGGTAGAGTTGCCCTGTGATGCCCACGTCCAATTAGTCCCACCAAATTAAGAGCATGAACGTTGCCAACGTAAATATTCGGCTTTGTCGTCGATTTTTGGCGTATGGCAGGGCGGTCAGCATGTTCCCCCTAACCCTTTGCAGCATTCGATGATCTTTAGCTGCTTCTTTTGTTCAAATGAAATCACAAAAGTAAACTTTCCCGCAAATGGTGTTTGGTTGACATATTCGGAGCACACAAAAACTATGTGGTTTACACTTCAGCGACACGACACATACTGAAAAAGAAAGCCTAATGATGAGGCTTCAAAATGAAGTTGGTGGCAACATTCTCCGATGCGATTTAAAACTATCAACGCCATCTCTCAAAAATCATTTAAAACTTTTTTGTACAGGTAATAAATAGTAAAATGTTGTCTATTCAAGAAGAATTTGCTCTGAACGAGTTTAATTTATTTCATTTCAAGAAAATTTAGAACATTTGTTGTAATAAAATTTTAGAAAATTTCGTTCTTGTTTTGAGTTGACGGCAACTTGTTTTCATAGCAAGTTTTTTTCCTTCTGTGCATTTAAAATTACTTGCACAGCACCCAAAACAGAGATCGAACGTTACATTGGACTTTCATGGCTTTACCAATCAAATGTTCTGACTCTAATGCAGTCTTTTCGGTTCTACTATAACGAATTTTAGAAAAGATTCAAATTATCACTTGTACACCCCTGTTTCCGATGTGGAATCGAAATTGTTAAATGTTCCCGCTTTCAAAAATCAACTGTATTATTCGGATTTTAACTTCAAATTTCCATTTATCTTCATTCGGCACACTTGATGGCAAAACAATTCGACCGAATTCTATTATCGGTTCTTGGAAAACACAACTTTTACCAATTCCGATAAATCCAATTCGGAAACGGGAACAGAACTGAAAGTTCCAGAGAATTGTAGAGAATTTTCACATAATGAAATTTAAGTTTTCTCAAAATAGTTAACACTAAGAGCTAACTTCTTATATCTTCTAATTAATAATTTGAACCCACCTCGCACCTAGCTGATAATTAACCCTGTATTATAAACATATAATTATAATCAACCAGTCTGCGGCCTTCCAACTTAGCAAATATCACGTAAGAGTTTAATTCCAAGCTGTCATTTAATAACGCAAAACATCTATAAGTATACACGTATATGTATATACATATATGTATATGAATGTACTTACATTCTTTCGTCATTACAAGTTGATTCTTAAATCAATTTGTAATCGCTTCAGATTCAAAGTCTTTGGTTTTCACTAGAAAAATTCCTGAAACTGCTGACGTACGAAAACGAAAAATGAAAACAAATCATTTACGACAGATTAATGCAAATTGTTGACTATTCATATGTTAATATAAACGTAGATTGAAAATGAAACAGCCAGCTGGAAACAAAAATAAGCTTTTGTAAATGAATGTGCCATATATATATTGCAAGGTAAAAAAATAATTGAAATTGTTTAGAAAGATTGCTACTGGTGCTTAAACACTTGGTATAATTAAGGGAAGCCAAGTTCAAAAACTTGAACTTCGTTTCTTGGTTTCCAAATCCATCCATCCGATGGTATTCCAAAATAAATTTTCCGAAACAGTTTTTAAAATCGTTTATTTAGCCCTTAGCTATTAGAACCTTATTCGTAAAATTTCAAGCGTATGTTTAAATTGAAAACTGGGGAACTGTGCCTTCTAGAGGAATAGAAATGACTTTTAAAGGAACAGTTAAATAAACTAATGTAATATAAAATAGAATCTAGAGCTGTCTATATAATGTACAATATCGAAATCAATAATAATAACATTCGCGAAATACAAATTTGATACAACGTACAGAAATAATCGGTAAATCATTTTATTGTTACATTCCAAAGCGTTTTAAAATCCACTAAGCACTTGGAATAATCCCTTGGTAATGCCCTTTCAAATCTCTTTTGATATAATACAATGCTGGCATGTGATGGCCTCTGCCGACTAGTAGAATACAGGCAAAGACTGCTGATGATTGAATAGGGAGATTCATGAAATAGCTATACAGTTGACCAGTCGATATATTATTATGCCCATATTATTGTACCTAATTCTAGTGTGGAGGAACTCCCAGTTATTCATTTACCAAAAAAACAACAAGGAATAAAACTTTAGACCAAAATATTAGGTTGTCTGGATACCGGGGCATAATAATATCCCCGGAAACGAATTGGCCGACGAATTGGCACGGAAGTCTTCTTAGAAAGGAAGAGAATACGCTTAGAACAGCCTCCTGGGTAAACACCAGGGGAATGGGACAAGCTAAAGTATTAATAGTGAACCATAACCTCAAAAAGTTCAAAAAGTTAATCCAACTAGGAAAGAATGCCCTTAGGATCCTGACAGGGCTCTACACGGGCCACTGCAGACTACGGAGCCCCATGTACAAGTTGGGAATAATAAACACCCAACTATGCAGATATTGCGAAGAGAAGGAGGAGTCCTCCGAGCATATACTAGCATACTGCGATGCTCTAGCGAGGCGCAGACTTAGCAGATTTGGGAAACACATTTTACACCCAACCAATATCAGTAACCTAGAACCCACGAAAATCTAGGAGAGTTGTAAACTTAGTAGGGGGGCACTATAGACCAGGATTGGTCGTGGTGCAATATTCCCCTTAACACTAAATAATAATCAGGTTGTCTGTATAGCTATGAGCTGTATCAAGGATCTACATCAGTGGTGCCCAGAATCAGCTTACGCGTTCGTGAATACCAATACAAATGAAGAAAATATCTCGTAAGCAACAACAACCATAAGAAATTGAAATTAAAAAACCCGATTTTTGTTTGTGTGTGTGTGCAGCCAACAAAAAACCTTCATTCGGAGAGAACGAGAAGAGAGAACACATTTAAAGTTGTGGTTTCGCTTAGCCAGATGCTTACGGCTATACAAAACTGCGCTTGGAGAGAAAGAGTAGAGAGAAAACATATGAAGTTGTTTTTGCTGTACGTATTGCCATAAATTACGCGTGAGTCCTATATGCTCTGGTCTTCCTTTAAGTAAAATAACAACGAATGCGCTGCAGTCGTGATCTACATCTTCGACGGACACCATAACTGCCAACAGCGATAACTATATTGACTTACATTACATAGCGCGTTTAAAGCGTCAGTTCGCAGTAGATGTTTACCATCTCAGATTGTTGAAATTTACATTCTACAAAACAAGTCAACTGTGAAATTGTGAAAAACAAAATCATCATGACCCCCATGAAGCTCATTTCACGTTGAATGGAACGGTAAACAAACAAAATTGCCGTATTTATGCCACAAAAAATCCTCAAGAGATTCAAAAGGTAATCTCTGTACATAGCACCAGAACGATATCATCGCTCTTTTAAAAGTTATGGACTTAAAACTATAAACATGTACGACCTTTTTTTTACATTTTGTAAATAGTATTAACCTCCATAATGTCTTTAAATTAACCAAAATCAAAGTAAAATATACTTTCTATTATCCACTCTTTTGTTTCACAATAACTACTTCGTCATTTTCAAATTTCCAAAAAGAAATTATGAAAAAAAAGTCATAAAAAATTTTTACTCTTTGTTCCATAACTTCTAAAAGCGCGACGATATTGAAAAACTGATAATGTGGCAAATTAGAGGAGACTATCGATTTGATCCGAAAGTTTGCTTTCTTCTCTGGTGCAAAAGTTGACTTTTATTTGTAATCCTGTAAAACTTCAACTTAAAGTTGACCATTTTTAGTCAAAGGGAAATCATACAAGTATTCACAGTTATTTAAAATTGACTTCACAAAAAGTTATTTCGACTCGCCAAGACACGCCCCCAAATTTTTTAAGTCAGTCTCTTCCCCAATTCAGTAGTTCATTTTAAAATTTCTCGGCGAGATTTTAAATTCTTAAAAAAAGTTTCTATTGAGAATTACAGAAAAATATGCAAGGAAATGCTAAACAAATGCATTTTAAAAATTAATTTCATCCCAATGCCCGCTGTTTATTTTGCGTCCAGCGGAACTTCCGCCACATGCCTTTAAGTTGAGTACAAAGGCTAAATCAATATTTCAGCGATGTAATTCGTAAGTTGTATAATAATATAGTTTTTTGTTTTGAAATAGATGAAACGACAATATTTCAAAAATAAATCAATGAACTAGAGCTGATAACCTTTCCTTTAGTTAGTGAGCAGACCTTGGCATGACAACTGATAGGCATACAAAAAAAAAATAGTCATTGACAATGAATTTATATATATGTACATATTATATAGCTGGAAAGAACACTGATAATTGTTTATATGAATATTTTTCTCTATTTATTGTTTTTATAAACATACTTTGTTATTTTCATCATACAAAACTAACGAATATTGCATTAATGTGTGTTAAATTGAATTCAAACTTTAAGTATAAAATCTTAAAAAGTTTTTAAGCAATCATTTTAGGCCAAATTGTGTAACTTTCCGGCCATATTTGATCAAATTATTTGCGTATGGAATCATAGTTTAAGTTTTTAATCCTGTAAAATCTTTAATCATGGCTATTTTTATCAAAATTTGAACAAATTATTTGGATGTGTAAACTTAGCTTAAGCAATGAACTAGGGGAATCAGAATGTGCATCTGTAATTTCAGCAATGTCTGCAGGTGTTCTTGTATATTAAAGGCACATTCAATATTTTCCACTTTTGGTTTACTTAATAACAATTCAGACTTTACTGTTTTTAGCAGCAGTTGTTTTTTGTTTTCAAATATTTTTCAGTGTGACCATATGCGCTGATACATAAAAATACTTAATTTGCATTTGCATGTACATGGTTTTGAAATCAATGAGGATGAAGTAGATTGCTACGAAATTCATCTAGGTGGTTAGCATTGAACATGAGCAAAAAAGCAAAGTAACAACTTAACACGCAGCACAGGTCCTGGGGGTGATCTGCCATCTTGCTGGGGAACCAGCTGCGTGTAAATATTGGTAGGGGATAGTCCCAAGGGGACACTTATGCCAAGTTGATGAGGCGGCCCGAGGGATGGTTCCATTCTGAGCCGGTTTGTAGCCAATTCAGATGCACGTCTATTGGAGTGGGCCACTAGTCCGTCATGATGTCTGCTGGTATGCATATTGATATGGGCGCATAATGGCAAAACATCCAAATCGCGATATAAAGTTGTATGCCTCCACATACCATGGAGCGTTCGCGATGCGCTGGAGTACTCGGCTTATAGAAGATTCTAGTTTCTAGAGTGTAGTGCGGGATCCCCCAGGTGCAGCAAAGCATGATAATAGCCTTGTAAACAAGGATTTTAAAACGCAACGAAAGACCGCTACGAGGCTTGAGAAGCCAATCGAGCTCCTTCACCTTAGCTGCGACTGTAGCAGCTGCTCGAACCACATGTGCTCTCCAGGTCAGCAGGCGGTCCAAAGTCATTCGAGAGCTGTTAAAAAGTCACTTTGAGAATAGGCCTCTCCTTCCTCTTACAAAGCTGATCTACTTTAACACATCCGCCCAAGCGTATGCTACACTTTCTGCCTATTACAACAGTTTGGTATTTTTTCTTCAATATCTGTTTGCTGCCTAACCTAAGGCAAAAGCTGATGCAATAGAAATGGTCATACGAGTCAGGCTTAAACAGAATTCCATCAATTGGCCAGACACCAATCAGAAAGCGCCTGGCCAAATTTGGCACTGCCTCCCTCCCCCTCCCCTCCTTCCCCATCCAGCACACGATAGCAGTTTTTACCGACTTTAAATTACAAGTGTAGTATTATGAGCCAACGACGGCAACTGTAATTGCAGATGCAGCAATTCCGTTGCAAGAGAATTTCTCTCGGTCATATAAGAAATCGTTGCATTCTTTAAGCGAGTTTCAGTTGTTGACAGACAATCAAACCGAGCACCATGACAAGGGGCGTTTTAGAACACTCAAATGTGGAGTTGAGGTGGCAGCCAACTAAATGAAACAGTTGCCAAATGGAACTTTAGCTAATCACTTTTTTTGTTGTTTCTTTCTAGATACAAGATACAGCCACGCAAATCAGATGCCGAGCAGGCCTTGGCTAGCAATGATTTCGATCCATTTACCATGCGCGAGAATGATCATCCCACTACGTAAGTCTGCAGATGGTTAAAGAAAGTTAATGGATTTCACCAAGAATTTATTTTCCCGTTTTTTCTTTTTCTAGCGATAAAGAAACGCTTACGCATTTGCTGAAAGCCTCACTTGGAACTGGCATTCTGGGCATGCCCTTTGCTTTTATGTGCTCTGGCCTGGCAATGGGTATCTTTGCCACCATCGCAACGGCGTTTATTTGCACGCACTGCAGTTACGTACTGGTAAGTTAGATGTTTGTATTTAGAAAAGACCATATGGGGAAAAGTAACTATAAATTGAATCACTGGCATCATTCAGTAAAGAAACGCTTTGAAAATGATATTTCAATTCAAAACAAGTGAGAAAGTCGGTCAAACCCGACTATAAGATACCTCTGTACCAGCACTTGCTCGCTCGTTATACGCGTTATACGCTCCCTGCAGAGAAATTGTCAACTAGTAACAAAAATAAACAGTCCTACGCTCAGTTGGAATGCTAATAGAATATAACTGGTAGCAAAATAGCTAGATTCGGGTGAGTTGGGCAACAACAAATCTTAGCTTTCGAAGAAATGTTCGTTTGAAATACTGTCAGAAGGAACATTCAAAGTTGAACTGGTATTTAACTGGTTGCAAATGGCTGCTGCCGGGGACAATTGTCACATGCCTATGACATGTCTGTGTAAAATGGACAACTTCAATACATTGATTTGGATAGGAAGTGCTACCAGTTGCAAGTTTTTAGAGAGAGGTATATTTCTGGTTGTAAACTAGACACTTTCCCTGCAGGGCTGTTATACGCTCATCTCTAAGTTTCTTTCTCTCTCTCTCTCTCTCCCAAAGATTGTGTTTGTTTGAATGCAGCGGTGGTTGGCTGCAAATGGGGCGGTTGTCGGGGGGTTGTCGGTCATAACTTGTGTATCGCTCATCCGATTCCTTTCAAATCGATTCCTTCAGCAAATCGATAAATAATTTTGATTACTAGATATCTCTAGAAGGCACGAACAATCTATCAAGAATATATATACTTTTAAGGGTTGGAGATGATTCCTTCTGGCTGTTTCATACTTTTGCACAAACTTAGTATACTCTGTGCACCTTTGGTACAGAGTATACAATTTTGGTTTTATGTTGCAGCACCAAGATATTTGCCTTTCACTTGATTTTCGTATAATCCGATTTTATCAGCCATGCTCCCATTTACACTTTCGCAAAAATTATGCGACTTGAAATCGCTTTTTTGGACTAAATTTGGTCGCAAAACTTGTGCGAAAGTGAAAATGGGATTAAAATCGGATTATAAGAAAATGGATCAAGTTATTAAAAAAGCTTTCAAAATGAGAACTCAACATCTCAAAAATTCCCCGAAAATCGCAGCGAAAATAATTCAACAATTTAATAAGTCATAAGCCAAGGTACGATCTAAAACCTTGGGTTTGAGGCTTCTTAACATCGTTCCACGAACCGAACATTAAGCTTTATGAGAGCTTCGTAACTAAAACTTCTTAATTTAAAATTCAAAAAGAGAGAGTGTATTGGTGTAAATAAAGCTTTGGCTAGTATCGGTGTGAATAGCGAAATGTGTTCGGCGGGCCATCGCTGTTTTAGACTACAAAAATCATTGAAATCGAATAATCAGACAACGTTCGGTATATGCTTGGCAGAATTATACTTTAGAAAAAAATTAAAAGTAAAAAAAAATGACTTGGAAGATTATAATATTTATCAGGAAAACCTTTTGAAAATGATCAACCGAACCAAAAATCTCAAATCGAAACTTTCCGTTTGATTTCATGGACATTTTTGACTAATATATTTTGGGGAAGTTCGTGGGACCCTTAAAATAGCTATATGTACAAACAACCTGTTCCACTTTGTTAAATATTGAATATCCTACTTGACCTTGACATAGCTAGAGAAACCATTTTGATAAATATCTGCACATTTTGGGGAATCTTTAAAAATAAAATCAAAAAGGCCAAACATTTAGCCAATTGATATAATTAGTTCTTCTAGCCGCCTCTCTTGGGAAGATAGCTGTTCAAGTTGAAATTTGGTTCTAGTTCCGTAATCTTCTATATTTTTCTTTTTAATTCCAGGTCAAATGCGGTCACAAGCTGTACTACAAAACCCGTCGCACCCGCATGACCTTTGCCGAAATTGCTGAGGCCGCATTCCAGAAAGGCCCCAAATGGTGTCGAGGTTTTGCCCCCGTGATGAAATTTTCCATCTTATTTGGCATGTTCCTAACCTATTTCGGTACTTGCTCCGTCTACACGGTGATTGTGGCCAAGAATTTTGAACAAGTTTTGAACCATTGGACGGGCACTGAGATTCCGTCACGTAATCTCATCTGCGCACTGTTGATACCGCTCATTCTGATCGCCTGGGTGCCAAATCTTAAGTACTTGGCTCCCGTTTCCATGGTGGCCAATGTGTTTATGGGCCTCGGTTTGGGTATAACATTCTACTATCTGGTTCAGGATCTGCCACCATTGGATTCACGCAGCATGATAACACTGGGAACAATGCCCACCTTCTTTTCCATTACAATTTTTGCCATGGAGGCCATTGGTGTGGTAATGCCGCTGGAGAACAACATGAAAACGCCGCAAAACTTTCTGGGTGTATGTGGTGTACTCAGTCAGGGTATGTCCGGAGTTACGCTCATCTATATACTGTTGGGATTCCTGGGTTATCTGCACTATGGTGCTGCCACGGAACAAAGTATTACATTGAATTTACCCGTACACGAATGGCCCGCTCAGGCGGTTAAGATTTTGATTGCCCTGGCAGTGTATTGCACATTTGGACTGCAGTTTTATGTATGCCTGGAAATTGTGTGGGATTCGTTGAAGGAGAAGTGCACCAAGCGTCCGTTGCTGGTTAACTATGTGGTGCGCACGGTACTGGTAACTGGAGCGGTGGTTTTGGCCGTTCTGGTGCCAACTATTGCACCCTTTATGGGTCTCATTGGTGCATTTTGTTTCTCGATACTGGGACTGATCTTTCCGGTGAGTAAATGTTTGAGAGAGGATCTCTTGGAACTTATAATCAATGCTTTTATTCTTTCAGGTTCTCATTGAGATGGTGGTACACTGGGATACTGGTTTTGGTAAATGGAACTGGATTATATGGAAGAACATTGTGATTACCATCTGCGGCATAGGAGCCCTGGTCTTTGGCTCTTTGGATGCCATTAAGGATATTGTCAAAGAATATAGCGTCACGGAACCAAAATAAGTCGCATTGCACACATCTCCCCTCCTTCCCAACAACAACAAAAACTAAGCAGTGCTATACCAAGGGATATATTTATTATATACAAAAACATACATACATACAGCTACCTACCTACTATATATGTATACACTTTTTAGCATAGTTCTACGCGCTGGGTTTTGTTTCCTAGATATCATCTAACTATTGTTAGATGTAAAACTGCGCCCACAATTTGTACACTTTTTTGTCTGTTGTTAAGTGTTGTAGCTCCCCCCCAATATCCCTAAAAAGTGCCTACTATTTAGCACACACACACACACAGCACCAAATATGCCGTTTTAGCACGTTTTAGTACACCTGCAAAAAGAAAAGTATAGTGAATTACCGTAGCGTAAAACTTAGCTATTAATTCTAAAGGCGAACTGACTAGAGAAATGAACTAACTTACACACATTTTAATTGATTTTAGTACATTTTAGTACAGAGCTAAATATAAAGACTTAAATAGCACGTCCTACAGTTCGCCTACCTTTTAGCCACCTTCGCTTTCTCTCTGTTCTAAAAGAGTATTACGGAAATACCAAAATTCACACTCGTTTATATTTCTTTTGAGTTTTTTTTTTATCATGTTTAGTTCGTAAGAAATGAAAACTATAATTTTTGTATATATCAATTTTCCGAACTTTTTCCATATACTTTTCAAAGAGGCTTCTCCTGGAGGAGCTAAGTTACTCAACAAAAAAAAAAACGAAACATACATACAATACATTTTTTTATATATATACACATGCCACATATTTTGCTGTGCGATATTCACTATTATTATTATTATTATTATTATTATTACTAGAACATTAAGCAGATATTTTGAAAAATATTATTGAAAGTTAATTTAAACGCTGTTTTCCTTTTGCATTTCAATCTTTTGGGAACAGTTTTTTATTTTGTAAAATATAAAAAGTTAACTTTTATATTAAGTCGTTTGGAAGGACTCGAATGTTACAGGTCTGTCAATTGTGTATATATGTATGTACTTCTGTAGGAACAAGTTCTAAGTATCTAATTCAACGAAATGAAACGTAAAAAAAACAAAACCCCAAGTATTTAGAATGCATAACTGTGTCCATATATATATATTGCATATTGAAATGAGAAAAGATTGATATAATTGTTTACTTTTTGAAAGGTGTTTAAATTGCAACTCAAAAAAAAAATATAAAATTAATAAAAATAATAACAAAAGCAGCGAAATTATAATATGAAAAGTAATGTCAAATTAAAACCAAATGTGTTTTATTTGGGAAGATCTACAAAAAGTATAGAAAGCACTTGAATCTTCTTCTTCTTCTATGGACGGATATTAAAAACCGCTCAATGGTTTCGGCCGCCGCTACCAATGCCCGCCAGTCGCCTCTTCCGAGCTGGTTCCAGTTGTTCAGACCAAGCTGGTCTTCCCATCTCAGTTTCAGTCCTCCCCTCGTGCCTGTACACCATTCTCACAGGAGCTTGTTCATCCATACGGGTAACATGTCCTATCTAGGCTAAGATGGTAAAAAGTAATTAATGAATATACAAAAAGTCTAATTTATTCTTTCTTGTTTTCAACATGGTTATATAAAAACCGTCCATTGAAATTAGCATGATGTAGCTGCTGAATGATGCCTGTTATAGGTAGGTAGGACATAGAATAATTCGGTTATGATGCTGTTGCGGTATTGGAAAGCGTCTTTGATGAAAGCTGCAAGGGCTATCCCATTTACTGCGTTGAGCAGATCGTGAAGTTCGTTTTCCTATAGAGATAGACGCTGAAAGTGCAGCATACGTATCTCCTTTAGAATGGGGCAGATTTCCGACAAAGTAAGCCTTGGCACACATATTGCAGAGGGTACAATCCTGCCGAGTGTTACTCCTGTGAGGTTGAAAATTGAGGCTTAGAGTTGCACATCTCGTCCTGAAGACGAGACTGTCATTGAAGTATTTTATCGCTCCAAGGTTGAGATCCAGGGATTTATACAGAGTTCTCTGTTCGCAGATTTTTTCAATAATTTGTGCGTCGGCTTGTTGCCACAGTAGATGATGGTGTTCAAAGTCGATACTGACGCAGTACTCGTTGGAGATGTTAGATCATATTTCAAAGAACTGGGATCTTTCGCCCTGAAGTTGCCTAGCTATGATCTTCGGCAGTCTTGAGCTTTACGTAGTTGAAATGGATATGCAGTGTGTACGTGAACAGCGAGGGCAGACCAGTTTCAATAAATATTGCGTAATTTGGGGAAGTTGAAGGGAGCCTAAATGCTTTTTTGATGAAGAAGGTTAGAAAGATGAGTGGCCCCATACTTGTCCCATACTCATCCATTGCACAGGATTGAACATATAGCCGTTTGGAAGACTGTGTATTTTGTGCTTGGTTTGACGTTTTTCCTACTAAGCAGAGTTTTCCATAACGCGCTTAATGCCACTTTTGCATCTTTCAGTTTCTGGCAGAGGTGAGCTTTAAATGACATATTGCGAGTCACTAGTACTCCTAGGTATTTATAGCTCTATACATATGCCTATTCAGCAGTTTTTCGGTGAGCAACGCTTATGCGCTGTCTGATAAACAAGAGTTCTCAGATTACACATGACACATGAGAACTGATGCTTGAGTTAAAATGTATTTAATGGTATAATCCAATGCGACAAAGTGTCACATATATGCGCTTATATGTTTTCAGGTAATTACATATATGTACTCGCTACACCAAATTCAGTGTAAGTATTGTATTGCGGAATAATTTACCATAAGTATCCAAATAAAGTGCGTGATTTATTTGAAAACAAAATTTTTTGTTCACTTGGGTTTCAAAACGAGGGACGCTAAGGTTCTTGAAAAAACTGAATAATTTCTTTACTTAGTTTCTTTAAGTTCAATTCAATTTGTTTAACGTTTTTCTATAACTTCAGCTCTTTATAAAGTCTCTGCCCGAAACTCGAAAGATATGCAAATTTTGCGATTTTTTATGCCGTTCATTCTATTCAATCAGGTAGACCATTGCTACGGTTAACTTCTATATTTACCGGTCTACTCACCAACACCTGAAAAATGGGCAAATTTCGCGGTTTTTGATCTGCACCTCTTATATACGCGTCTTCAACAGCCATCCATCTAATCTTCATCACCTCCTACATAAGTACCCAGAACCCGTACCTTTTCTCCCGTCTTTATGATAGTCTAAACTCAAATAAACATTTTGGAAATTTCACGATTTTTTGGACCGTTGGCACTAGTGGGCCTAGCTTGTATCCGGAGACTGTGGCCACATAACAAACTTTCAGTCAGATCTATACCTTTCGACTTGCAAACTTTGTTTACGGCTTTCATAAATACTCGTTAGATATTTGCAGACTTTCTCAATTAAATGGGCGTTGAGTCTACAACTTCTGCTTACACGTCCACAACCGCCTACCTTATACAATCTTTACAACAAGTCTAACGAAAATAAGAATTATATTACAAATTTGATTTTTTTTGTTTTTGACAATTAGTATGTATATTTTGTTTTGTTATGCATAGTTTTTGTTATCTAAAAGCCTTCACTAAACATAAAACAAACTCAAAATTAATTTATAAATCCTCAAAAAAAATATAAATCAAATTCATAATAAAACATACTATGTTATCGCTGCAATCTCAGATTTTAAAGTAAGTCCATCAAATAAAATACAAATTTTAATCGAATATGACTTGTGCTTTGATGGAACGCTCAAGAAAGAATTCAAAAGCAACAAAGCAGAGACCAGCGAATATAACAGTTGCAACCGCAGTAACAAATAGCAAAATAACCAAACAAAACAAGCACATCTCTAGACTGTTGCGGATATAACACAACTTCCGGCACTTTACCGGCAGCTAAACTTTGTAGCTTTAGAATCTTAGAAAGTTGGACACAATGTTATCAAATAAGTCATAAGTTGGGGGAATCTACGGGGGCTCATCATCACTATTAAGCTTGTAGCTGTAACCTTATATCCCCCACCATGGACCAATGTCAGCACAAAAACAATAGTACTGAACTAAACACATTATTATTTTATATGAAAAGTACTCAACAAACTTAGAGAAACATTAAATTTAGGCCCTTAAACTAAATACAAGTAGACGCACGTCTTTACTAGTTATGCTACGATTCACGTTTAACGTTTCTTTACATATTACTTGTATTGAATCTGCCTAACTGTATGTTTGAATAATTGTTTTAAATTTCACTTAAATGAGACTCACTAATAATGCTCAAGTTCAAATTCAGTGAAAGAACCAATCTAAATATCATGCTCTAACTGAAACTTTCTGAAGCCACAATTTTATCGGTTAGATTTACGGTTGGTAGAGTGAAACAATGAATCAACTATATTCAATTAAAAAGCTCTATTCTTTGTACGAGATGGAGACAAATGTTGTGAAGCACAGTAAATTCTCACTTTGCATTTTCTATTTTTGAGCCTATGGCAGAAACCACTGTGCGTTGAGTTACTACTCCTCCTATATGTACCCGTCCACTATTACCGCGTAACAGTAACTTTCATTCAATCTACACCTTTCATATGCAAACGAATGCGCTATTTTTGACCGTTGGGTCCACAACTTCTGTTTACCCGTCTATTAAATGCCATCTTACAAATCTTTATAATAATTCGAACTAAAATGAGAATTTGTGCAAATTCGATTTACGATTTCTTCTGTACCATTGGAAAGTGTAGCATTCTAGTTATTAACGCCTAACATTGTTGTCTAAAAATCTAACGCTTGCATAAATACTCTTCGAAAATAGTTAGGCAAATCTGCGCGGTTTTTTTTGACCCATTTAAATAAAAGTTATGGGGCGTATGGTCAACACCAGGTTATCAACTATCTGTGTGCCAAATTTCATCCGAATCTCCGTTCAGCCATTTCTGCGTAATTGAATAACAAACATACAAGTTTTCACATTTACTAATATTAGTAAGATATTCATATTAGTCAACTTGAATTAAAATCATATTTATACAAAAATTTGATTTAACAAAAAAAAACGTGCTGCTAACGCTGCACTGTGGGCCAGAAATCTAATTTTTTTGGCCAAAACTATTTCTACACCAGCCTAGCTAGGAAGCTGATATTTTGTATAAAATGTTATTAACGTACATAATTAAAAAAAAGCAAAAAATTATCTGATAAGTCGTTTATGAGTTATTAACCCAAACTGGTACTGACTCTGTACGGTGAAAGGTCCAATAACCGTAGTCTGTTCTCGTATGGTGGTAGACGCTTATTGAAATCTCAATTTAAGCCACGCAGGGCGAAAAGTAAGAACTGTTTTTGTACATAACTGTTTGGTGACAAAAGGATCATTAAATTCTTTAGATCATCTTTTGATAAAGCCAAGAACTCCCATAGCTTAATTGGCAATAACCGATACATGACCATTGAAACGTACTTGGGCACGAATTGTATTCCCAAGTCGTCGACTTTATAGATACGCTGCAGTGGCTTATCCTCAATCATGTAGTCGTAGAGGTAAGGCGTCTTACGATGAAAAGTTAAATATTTACATTTCTCATTGATGAGTGGCAGACTGTTAATCATGCACCAATTATTAAGAGAGTTTAAGTCCCTTTGTAGGAGAAGAGATGATAATGGATCATCGTAAGACAGGCAAAGCTTAAGATCCTCCGCATACATAAGCACATGAGAGTAAGATAACGCGCAACGAATATCGTTTACAAATAAGTTAAAAACAAAGTTCCAAAATGAATATTAAGAAGTTTAGGTAAATTTTAAGAAAAATCAACTTATTGAACTATTTTGTGAAATGGTTATAAATTTTGGCCTATGTATATGTATTCAAAATATCATTTCCGACAGTCGTTCTATGCAGTTTCTCAAACAACAAATTGGGAAAAATTGGAAAAAATTTCGTCCCGCTGGCCCAGTGTACGCTGTAGCAAATGAGCATGTGATCGCAATTTCGATCGTGTTTTTAGAAATAACCTTTAGAATCAAAGCAGAACAGGTATGGCATTGTGAAGTTTACTCAAATAGCTGTTAGTAAAAGCAGTTACAGTTTTAAAATTGTGACGTTAATTTTTGTGATTTTTTGACCAATGGCAGCAACCTCTGTGTGCCGCTGCAGCGATATCGTCCGTCCACACAACTGCACAACAGATATGAGAAATCGTTGCATTTTTTAAAGCATCATTTACACTTATCATATATCTCTAAAGCAGTGGTGTCCAAACTCACAAACTTAAACCTAGCAGCGAAACTCGAAGTAGACGCCTCTTGAACAGACCCGGCCAGCCAAAGCTACCACGCGCCGTAGTCAGTCGTAAACAGTCGTAAACTGACGCAAACGCGAGCCGAACTCATGATTGTGTGTATCGGTGAACATTGAATTGCAAGTAAAACGGCTGTAGTCTGGAGAGAGCTCTCTTGCACACCAACACAAGCACACTTTTTTGTCCTCTCCATTTGGCCGGCACTGCTCTAAAGAGACTCTCTGACGACAGTGTAACAGCAAGGCATATACATTAGTGAACTGTTCAGCACAGAGGCTTAACACATTCTATATCTATGTAGGTTGTGCTTAAGCACAGCCTACTGTCATATACATATCTCTAAATAATTAGAAAATTTAGCTTTCTTTGATGCGATAGAACAGGTTCTACTTGATTAAAGATTCTCTTTAAAGAGTTTTGACAACCGGCTATTTGGACAAATATAACAAAAGTAAGGTCAGCTTAAGCAAATTTCAGTTGTTCACGAACAATCAAACCGAGCACCATGACAGGGAACGTTTTAGAACACTCAAATGTGGAGTTGAGGTGGCAGCCAACTAAATGAAACAGTTGCATGTGGAACTTTAGCTAATCACATTTTGATCTTTCTTTCTAGATACAAGGTACACTCACGCAAATCAGATGCCGAGCAGGCCAGGGCTAACAATGATTTCGATCCATTTGCCATGCGTGAGAATGATCATCCAACTACGTAAGTCTGCAGATGGTTAAAGAAAGTTAATGGATTTCACCTAAAATATCTTTACCCCTTTTTTTCCTAGCGATAATGAAACGCTTACGCATTTGCTGCAAGCCACGCTTGGAACTGGAATTCTGGGCATGCCTTTTGCTTTTATGTGCTCCGGCCTGGTAATGGGCATCTTTGCCACCATCGCAACGGCGTTTATTTGCACGCACTGTAGTTACATTCTGGTAAGTTAGATGTTTGTATTCAGACCGTCAATATTTTGGTTAAGGTATCGATATTAAATGATTTTCGTTGGGGAAAAGTAACTTCAGATTGAATCACTGGTAGCATTCAGTTAAGAAACGCTTTGAAAATGATAGTTGAATTCACCAAATTTTGTCTTATGTCCAGAAGCACCAAGATATTTACCTTTCACTTGATGTTAAGAATCGTAGAATAGGACATCAGCCGTGCTCACATATTCCCTTTGGAAATGGATCAAGATATCAAAAAGCTTTGAAAATGGGAAATCAAAATCTCAAAATTCCCCGAAAATCGCTGTGTAAATGTTTCAACAATTCAATAAGTTATAAGCCAAAGTTCGAACTAAAACCGTGCACAGAAAAAAAAACCTCAGGATATTTTCAATCTATATAATCTTGGAGTAAGCCCGGCATGAGCTTGAAAAATCAATCTCCACTTACAGCATATTCTACACAATTCAAGCTTTCAGTGTCCAAGCCTTTTGAACTTGCATCATTCCAAATGTACTTACTTCAGTCCCCTTCGAGATCACATGTTCATAAATAAGATAGCGAGAGCGACAAAATTTAAGTAGCATTTTTGATTAGAGAGCGAGAGAGACAGTATTTAAGTAGCATTTTTGACATGCAGCAACAAACAATGACGATGGTCGTGAGCGATGAGATGCCATTCCATTCGTGTGTCTCAGTGCGCATGTTCGTGGGTTCGAATCCCAGTTGAGGCCACAAAAATTTTTATGTTTCTTTGTTTTTCAGAAGTTATAAATAAACTAAAGCTGGTGTGGGTCTTAAAATGTATTAGAATGGTCCTATGGAATATGGCGGAGAACGGGAGGAAGAAGAGAGATGTCTTTCCTGGGATCAAATCAATATTACTTATCGAGCTCAAAAACAATCTCGAACATGCTTAAAATGATCCTGTATTGGTATTAAATTGTTTTCGAATTTTTTGATTAATTCAATCTTTTTTGAGATTACCCCGGGATAAATGTAATCCTTTTTAGGATTAAAAAGTTGGATCAACTCAATCCTTTTTCGGATCGGGTCAAGAATATCCGGGACTAGGTTTTTGTCATTACCGAGATTGATTTGATCCCATATCGATTGCTTTTTTTGAACCTCTTTTTTTGGTTTTTAATTCCAGGTCAAATGCGCTCACAAGCTGTACTACAAAACACGTTGCACCCGCATGACCTTTGCCGAAATTGCTGTGGTCGCATTCAAGAACGGCCCCAAATGGTGTCGAGGTTTTGCCCCCGTGATGAAATTTTCCATCTTATTTTGCATGTTCCTAACCTATTTCGGTTCTTGCTCCGTTTTCACGTTGATTGTGGCCAAGAATTTTGAACAAGTTTTGAACTATTGGACGGGCACAGAGTTTTCGTCACGTAATCTCACCTGGGCACTGTTGATACCGCTCATTCTGATCGCCTGGGTGCCAAATCTTAAGTACTTGGCTCTCTTTTCCATGGCGGCCAATGTGCTTATGGGCCTCGGTTTGGGTATAACATTCTACTATCTGGTTCAGGATCTGCCATCATTGGAAACACGCAGCATGATAACACTGGGCACAATGCCCACCTTCTTTTCCATTACAATTTATGCCATAGATGTCATTGGTGTAGTAATGCCGCTGGAGAACAACATGAAGATACCTCAAAACTTTTTGGGTGTTTGTGGTGTACTCAGTCAGGGTATGTCCGGAGTTACGGTCGTCTATATATTGTTGGGATTCCTGGGTTATTTGCGTTATGGTGCTGACACGGCAGAAAGTATTACATTGAACTTGCCCATACACGAATGGCCCGCTCAAACGGTAAAGATTTTGATTGCCCTGGCGGTGTATTGCACATTTGGACTGATGTTTTATATAAGCTTGGAAATTGTGTGGGACTCGATGAAGGAGAAGTGCACCAAGCGTCCGTTGCTGGTTAACTATGTGGTGCGCACGGTACTGGTAACTGCAGCGGTGGTTTTGGCCGTTCTGGTGCCAACTATAGCACCCTTTATGGGTCTCATTGGAGCATTTTGTTTCTCGACACTGGGACTGATCATTCCGGTGAGTAAATGTTTGAGAGAGGATCACTTGGAACTTATAATTTATGTTATGCTTCTATCAGGCTCTCATTGAGATGGTGGTACACTGTGATACTGGTTTTGGTAAATGGAACTGGATTCTATGGAAGAACATTGTGATTGCCATCTGCGGCATAGGAGCCGTAGTCTTTGGCTCCTTGGATGCCATCAAGGATATTGTTAAAGAATATAGCGATCCGGAACTGAGTATGCATTAAATCTACTTGGCTTTGAGCAGGCAGTTTCAAATCGCTTAACTTTTGTCATCTAGTCTAGTAGCCGGGTATATTAAGCCCCTTAAATAGCTTTAATCTTTAGAGATTTCTGAAACATACCCGAATATAAGTGATTTTTGAATAGCCAGATATGCGAAGAACTTTTTTCCGTATACCAGAATAATTTTTAAGCATTTTTCTGTAAACCTTGTCGAAATAGGGGGCTTTCTATCCTATTAAGTTTAGTAAAAAAAGGTAGAAGGAATGGAATTGAGTAAACTAGTTCACACATGTATTTGATATTTTAAGAAACCCTTAAGCTTAGTTCATATGGTAAAATCAATTTACACAAACTGGCATGGCGGAGTTTGTCTCATTTGTGTCCGAATTCGTCTTGGTCTTCATTTTTCAAATTTATTTGTCAAAACTTCCAACATAAGAAAAGATGATGAAATACTTGCAAACAGAAATGACGCCAATAATGAAGTGAGTCTTGCATATATTCGTGCGTGATGAATATAGAGTTGGTGATCGAGCTGAATGGACCCGTGGAGCTGTTGAACTTGAGTAGACTTGTAAAGCTGTTGAACCCGTATAGAACCCGTACAGCCATTGCCTGAGTGGATGCGTATAGCCATTACCCGAATGGATACGTATAGCCATTGCCCGAATGGATACGTAGAGCTGATGAGTCCGACTGAAGCCGTGGATGCAGCTGTGTAGAGAAAACCGTGAGTTTCTGTGGAGCATGGGTGTCAATCGAGATCGATCGAGTGTCAGGATGGCTGAGCTATAAACATATTAATGTAAGGAACTGGCTTTGGGCCTCTAGTTGAACTAGTCTGAAGTACTCTAATAACAATACCGAACTAGTGCTAATGGTTGATAGGATGGTCACACTGCATGGATGATGCGAGCATAGAAGAAGGCGTTAGTTGATTGTGGAGTAGGAGATAGACGCTGGCCGAGACGCACGTGTGTAAATAAATGAACAGATAATGTAAATAGTAATTGTGTAAATAATGAGTAAATAAAGGCCCGGAAAACACTAACAAAATTGATTAATTTCTTTATCTTGGCACTGCATCGTTGCATGACCTCAATTCTCGGGAAAAAGATAATAGCCACAAAATAATGGATGAATCCATGGGTGAAGCCAACAAATTAAATCCCCATACGGACATCTGAAGCAACGAGAAGTTCCATACAAAAATTGAGTGAAGAAGAAGCAGAAGTTACAACTTCGCCACTTGAACTTTTTGCAAGTACGGAGATCAGAATTTGAATGTCACCCTTAACAGTCAGTGTTACGCTTAACAGCGCATTTGTGGAGACTATGTAAAGTGGCTTTGAGCAGCTGACGCAGCATTGAGAATGCACCTTATTAAGTCACTATGCGCATCGATCAGCTGGAGTGCATTAAGCTAAAAAAAATAATAAAAAAGAACATAGCGGAAAAGCAAAAACGAAAGAGTCGCTTGGAAATGTTTTCACATGATGAAAAAATTTCGTTAATTTTAGCGGTAAAAGAGCGGGATGTTATTTGGGATCTTTCCCACCCCAAGACTTCGGCCTTAAATTTTGTAAACAAGGCTTGGGGAGAAGTGGCCGCCATATTACAAAAAGAAGGTATTAACACTTTGATCAATTCGATTAAAATTTGTACCAATATGTTACAGTGGTTGATTGCCGAAAAGGCCTTAAGTCTTTGCGGGAAAGCTATCGCTATCATGGCAGAAGCGCAAAACAGATGAAGACTGGTAGTGACGGTGGTGAGCCAATAGATAGCCCTTCTTTTATGGACGATGTTAACATTGATTGTGAATTCGGCGCATTAATGTCGTTTCTGCCGAATGTCTCATCAAAGCGCAGGTAAGCCGATCAATAATATTTTTGTAAATTAATTTAATGACTGATTCTCTATTTTACAGGACATTTCAAACGGACCCCTTGCTTCCTGCTGCGTGCCTGGACAATTCTGCAGTGGATATAGAAGATTGCATTTCTGAGTCTATGCTGTCGTCAACTCAGGTGGGAGACAGCATCCAATTTCACTTGCAAATATAAGTCAACTTGGCATCAAAATCAAAAACAGATGATCGAGCAGTCTAACCCACCGCCAGTAAAACTAAAAATACCACAAACTTCAATTCTCGGCGTAATTTTTTCTTAATTCTGGTCACACTACTCTTACGTTCCACGGCGACGAAACATATGACGAAGTTAGCTAAATAACGAACGTCGGATATTCGTAAGGGGTTTAAATATTAAAATTTATTTACAAACTCTCTAACACTTAAGTAAAAAGTAAAATTGGCTCAAACAGCACCTCCATGAGGTCCAGGGCCAAGCTTCTCTCACCCCTAACAATCAAAATTTCTTAAACAAGAATCATAGATTTGACATTGAACATTAAATTAAATGGCAATCGACACATTCGAGTCCTTTAAGTCACCAGGACCAAACAATATTTTTCCAGCCCAGCTTCAAAATTCTTTGGAGCACACCACACCTAATTTGTACAAGCTGCCTTAAGGTTAGCTATATACCTATAAAATGGAGGGAATCAAAAGTCTCTACTGAAATTTTTAAATTTGTCACAATGGTTCAGTCAGAAGGAACCCTCCCTGGCTTACATAGGGAATTATAGGGTAAGTGTAGGGACAGTCTTACTGTCCCAAGCCATCTCAACTTAACCTAACCTAAACTTGTTTTTACACTTTCCTTGCAAAAACAAACTCGGCAAATGCGATAACAGTTTGCAAGAGAGTTTTCATACAAACTTTTCGAAAGCTTGATCATGCAAACTCGGCAAACTGGTTTGCACACGCGTTTGGCTGTAAATAAATGTGGCATTAAATCAAACTAATTTTTTGAAATTTTCGACCGAAAAATTAATTTGCTTGTTTGATCATCGCTTTAGAATTGCGTTTGCGTAAGTTATCCTGTCCCCTTCAAAAAAAGCTTTGAACAGAAATGTGGGATAGAACGGAACGGAACGGAACCGAAATCATTTCATATTATAAGTCACGACATTACGGAAAGCTTGTAAAAGCCTCGAGATTCTAGTTTAAGAACAGCTAAAAAAAAAAGCAGTTCAAGGATAGGCCCTTCTATTGTATATATGTAAGTCCGGTCAAGGCAGTATATGCATGTACATAAAAGAGTTTAAATAAAAACTTGGAATCAATACTCTTAGTCTTACTTAATTTGAGTCAGCTTTAATTGCACAATTTACAAACTAACTATAGTTTATCTACATATAAAATATCACATTATACCCATTCATCAATCAATCAATTTAATCATTCCCTTGAACTTTTTCTTGTCAGCTTCTGTCAGCCATAATCTGCCCTGTGGGTCCAACGCGTGGCACTTCCACAATAAAACGGAACACCTGCCGTACAACACCAACAAACAAAACTTCAATTACTAATAGTTAAAAATCGTGCGTTAATTGGCATTAAGTGCACACATAAGAAAAGTGCAGACAAACACAAGACGTAAAGTTTGGGCCGAAACGAATTTGAATTTTTTTTTTGAAAATTAATTCATGTATTTGCCATGACGCACTTGAGTAACCTGTTTCGGAGTTAGTCCCACACAATGATTTGATTGCAAATTCAATCAGAGACCAAAAGAGTTGCCATTACAGGCAATTGAACTTGCCTATGGGCCAATTAGGTAACCTCCGAATTCGATGCTGAACTCTTGAGACGAACCACTTGGTCCGAGCTGTTGGTATTGGCTTGTCATCGTCAGTTGTCACAACATGCAAAAAAAAATGGAAAGGAAACGGCTTCAGGCCCACTCCATTAACGTGGGAATGGGAAGAAATCCTTGAGTATACATAGGTTCAGAGGTTCAAGGCTCAACCCTTCAGGAAACCCGCAACAAAAACTGCCCACAGCATTCACTAATTTGTCGGGGTTTCTGGGTGTTTGTGTCCAAGGTTGCGGACGATTTGAAATAATTAATCTCTGGTCCGTCAGCAGCTGCTCTGCTGTGTAATGGAGCTGAGTCAAGGTTGTTCGCTTAGAGCTATAAAAGAAGTGTCTACAGAAGTTGCTCCGTTTTCTTGCGGTTTGTGTAATGTTAAACCATTTTACAGACTATTGTGTAAGGTGGTTAATTACCATTACAATTGCCCACCAAATATATAATGTTGTGTTTGGCATTTCAAATGTGAATTTGGTAGGCATTCTTTTTATCAGCTTGTTCATATCTCATCATAATGGGGAAAGTTAGTTTCACTCAGGAATTTGGTATACTTTGGACACAACACGCTCATATCATATGAATTGTCATCATTACACATAAAAATCATATGCAGGGGGAATTCTAATGAATACTAGAGCAACGGAAGCGTGGGAATATTTTTTATAGATTTCTTTGAATCAAAACTTGAACGGAAATATGCAAAAAAAAAAGTAGGGAAGAAGGTGAGTTTAAGATATGCATATTGTAAAGTAATAACGGTTGGATGAATAAACTAACTCAAAGGACTTTGATTTAAATCATGCTTCAATGCTTCAATTTAAATAATGCTTTGAGCATTAAATTTACCTTAGGGGATTGAGTACACCATTTTTAAAAATGGATTCAAAGAAGATCAAAAAATGAACCATAAATTTTTTGAAGAACTTCGCTAAGGACACATGTGGCGACGAATAAAGCGGTTGAAAAGCAACTCATTTTATGGGATTTCATTGCTAGCCGGTAACTGCCAGTCTTTCTTTGTTTTTGCCTTAGATATGGCTGGTATGCCATTTCCCAAAGGCAAGGATGCAATCTTTATTACGCCCGCAACTTTGTTCAGGATGATGTATTGGATGCAGAAACAAAGCTCCAGGAGAAGATCGCATTCCATACGAATTCTTCGTCAGCGCTCCCTTGAAACTACTGGCCTTAACCGAAGCATGCAATACTATGCTTAATGAAGGTGATTTGGAAAAGTGATTGTCTACAAGTATGGAATTCCCAATCTACAAAAATGGTGATATGTGTCCCACTTATAATTACCATGGTATATCTTTTATTAACTGATTTTATTAACACAGATGAGAGAAGGGTAGATAGTACCTTTGTAAAGTCCCTCTTCTCTGTTTGCTGCGCTGCTACGGCGCTCAGGTTTGATCCTCGCCCTGTCTTGCTCTGTCGCAGTTGCACCATATCATGGCTGATGGATGGGAGTGAAATAGGGTTCAGTTGAGACGAAGACGGTTGGTCGGATGGTCGTTGATATAACAGAATGATTTTGTTACAGATTGAACGAGGGCTACTCCACCGTAAATAGCGACTACAACCTAGCAGCAATCATACACCTAAAACTGCAGGAAACCAAAAAGTATACGGATTTTTCATCAACTTCAAATTAGTGTTGAGTAAAGGTTGTTTATTTCACTGAACATGTTCACTTCTTCTTTTTTTCTAAGTGAGTCAACCCTCTCAAATTGCTCACTTGTTCAGTGGTTCACTTGTTCGTGTTCAATTGTTCAGTTGTTTTTGTTCACTTGTTCTAGGTCTATGGCGGAAGGTTGTGTGAGCGCGCAAATTTTGTTTTTGTTTTGCCGTCGGGTTTTCAAAGAGTTGGGTTTCTGTAGCACTGATCGCTTTATTGTTTCTGCTTTTTTGTTCTCTCGTGCTCTTAGCAAAAGCGCTTAGAACAGCTCACAAAGCAAGAGATACAGAACAGCTCACAGAGCAAGACAGACAGAACAACTCTCTGAGCAAAAGTGACTGAACAGCTCTTAGAACAACTCAGAGCAAGACAGCCTGAACAAGTTAGACTGAACAAGACTCGCTGAACAAAAATGAACAATTGAAGAAGAACATGTTCACTTGTTCAGTTCAAAGAACAACTCAATTTTGTTCACTCACTCATGAACAACCCAACACTATTTTAAATTGAGTTTTGATAAGGTCCCTAGAAAACTACTATGGTACAAGCTGCGTGCAAAGGGTGTCTCGACTAAGATAATAAACCTCCTTGAAAGAGTATATGACCAAACTGAATTCGCTGTTGGGTCAGGTGAAGAAATGTCAGATTATTTTAAGACAGAAAATGTGGTACGACAAGGATGCGTATTATCGCTGTTGCTTTTTGCGATATTTTTGGATGAATTGCATGAAGTATTGATATGAGGTCGCAATATACGCCTTTTCATGTATGCAGATGATATCGTCATTACAGCGGATAATATCAGTGTACTTCAAGACATGGAGGAGTTTTGCATTGCCTCCCATATTGTGGGGCATGGAGGTACACCTATCGAAATCCTAAATTACGGTCTTTAGGAAAGGTGGTAGATTGGCAGTGACGGAGCGGTGGAAATAAAAAGGAGAACTCATAAAAATTTCGCTCATTTTAGGCAACCCTAAGCTATTTTTTTCATTCGTTAACTCCAAACGGAAATTCAATTTATATCCTCCATCTCTTTTTATTAATAACAGTGCAGCTTCTGATGACTTGGGCATAGCCAACTTATTTGAGAATTCTTTCAGTCTACCTATTCATCTTTTAATCTTAAACCTGATTTGAATGAATGATTTAACTTCCGAGATACACCCAGCGCCACAAAAAAAGCCGCAGTCTAAATATTTACATACTTGTATGTTTTCTTCCTTGGGGTTTCTATAAATTTTTTCCGAATTGCCCAATTATTTTCTTTACTGATTAATGGAATATTTTTAAATAAAAGTGCATAACAATTTTTATTTTATGAATGTTAGTTTTTTAGAAAAAGGTTTTTTTCCAGACCCATATTAATTTTGGTGACTTTTCATAATTATGACAGCTTTAAGAAAAAAAATTATAATAATTATAATAGTACATATACTCAACAAATAATGATTTTTTTCCAAAAGTAAACTTAATTTGCTATAATCTAATATATATTTTGTATCAAATTAATGTTAATGTTTTTTTTTTAATTTAAATTAGTACTTTGTAGTACCCCCTTTTGCTTTAATTACACATTTTACCCTATTGGGCATCGAATTGTACAAAGCGCTTAAATTTTCCTCAGTGATATCCTCGAACCATACTTTTTCTATCACATCCTTCAATTCTACCATGGTTTTAGGCTTCCTTTTTTTTATTTTCGCAGCCATAAGGGCCCAGACATTCTCTATTGGGTTGAGGTCAGGGCTGTTTCCGGGCCAATTTAGGGACTTAATGCCCATTTCTTCCTTCAAAATTGTTATCTTCGTTAAGAGAAAGGTCAAAATTAATTGATTAAGTTGTTTTAATAACAAAAGCTCACTGAATTATTTACAGATCGAGCCCGATGGCAAGGTGCAGAATCATCTTGAAAAATAGGATCTTCTTCTTTCTCACTTATTGCCTCAATGCTAGGCACAACTCCATTTAAAATTATATCTTTATATTTTTCCGCGCTCACCATACCCTGAATCATTAAAATTGATTCAGTTTTATATTTAGATATGCATCCCCATATCATAATGTATGGTGAATGCTTAACGGTTCCCACACAGCAATTTTCCAAATATCGTTCGCCCCTTCTACGGCGCACCTTGCAAGAGCCATCGGGTCCAATGAGATTGAATTTGGACTCATCCGAAAATAGGACTCGTGACCATTCGGAATCACTCCAATTTTTTTTTTCCTTGGCCCAGTTTAGCCGATTTTCCTTCATTCTTTTATTTAGGAGTGGCTTTTTTGCAGGTGTCCTTGCCATTAAACCCACTTCATTTAAACGACGTTGAATTGTTCGGGTCGAAACATCCTTTGCAAATTGTTGCCGTACCTCAGATGCTATCTCAGCTGCATTTTTAAAGCGATCCTGCAGGCTCGTTTTCATGATAATACGATCTTCTCGTGATGTGGTGCATTATTTCATTCCGGATCCCTGCTTCCTTTCCACTTCACCTGTCTCACGATATTTTTTTAAAAATCGACGCACGGAACTTTCTTTACAACCTGTCTGAGCTGCTATTTGACGATTTGGTACATTTTGTTCAGATAATAAAATAATTCTCTCCTTCTCCCGAATACTGAACTGCTTTCCTTTTCGCATACTTTTAAAGGTGTCTTCAAAAATAAAATTCTAGTAAAAGCAATTTGACAACTGAGCTCTTGAAATGACGAATCTCTGTGAAGAATATTTAAGGGAACCCAACCAAAAAAAAAATATGAGCATAGAACGGCATTTAGGGAAATCCCCGCATAGTGATGGCAAAAATTCATACATTTTCGATGTGCGGCTTTTTTTGTGGCGCTGGGTGTAGTATGTGTTAGTTCTGGTGTACCGCAAGGTAGTCACCTCCCACCCGACACACAAGCGAAGGTTCGCTTCAAGCGAAAGTTTCGCGAAGAACATTATTCGTATTTTGTTTAGTTTTAGCGAAACTCTTTGTGAGTTCCCTTTTATCTTGCTTCTCTCTGAAGCAGGTAGAAAATGACGCCGCGTTGCCGACATTTGCTGGACTTTGACTTTACATTATCAGTATGTATTTGAGGCCCTTTTACTTAGGCCGTCCTCATTCTAAGTTGGCTTAGCAAACTGCCGAGCGTCAATCAATTAATCGGTAAACAATTATTGATTTATGTAGTTTAAAGGTTCATTACTGTATTGTCTTAAGTGTTATTGTGTAGTTAATTTTTTTAGTGTTGAAATTATTTCAAACAAAAGAAGGCAACTGCTTTTTATTTGCAAAGCAAAGCATTTTTCATTAAGAAAATAAAATGCGTGTAAGCAGCTGCAATGGGAGACAAGGCGATGAATTTAAATAAATATTATTTAAAAAATTTTATAATAAATTCTAATTTTATTAAAAAATTTATTAGGAGCGAGTAAAAATGAAACTCGTATAACTTTCGCCTCAACATTCGCGCGCGAGTTCGTTTGCGAATGTTCGCGTACGAATGTTTGCCTGCCACAAACTGGGCGACACAAGTATCATAAACGAATGTCTGGTGAATTCGTAAACGAAGGTTTTGTTCGTTTTTCATTCGCTTTGAGTTTCGCTCGCGAATTCGCGCACGAACTTTTGGTCGGGTGGGCTAGGACCTTTACTTTTTGGTTTGTTTATCAATGATCTTCCACAGATTGTTAAATCATCTCAAGTCTTAATGTTTGCGGATGATGTTAAGCTGTCGATTACGCTATCTTCTCCTGATTCGTATATATGTCATCAACTTGACCTAAATTATCTTCAATCTTGGTGCAACGTTAATATGCATGATAATATCTTAATCATGATAAATGCAAGTTCATGTCGTTTCACCGCACTAAACCTGTTCTGAATACATACTTTATTGAATAAAGAACTCTGGATCGTATTACTTCAGTTTAGGATTTGAGGGTATTATTTAATCGCAAGCTTTGCTTTAATGACCACAACTGTGTCATATCCAACAAAGGTAAGAGTTTGCTGGGCTTCATTAACCGTTGGTCTGAGTTTGACGATCCATACATAACCAGGCTTCTTTACGTGTCTCTTGTTCGCCAATCGCTAGAGTATTGCTCAAGCATTTGGTAACCTCAATATAGTTTCTATCTAGATATACTGAAGTTGGTTCAAAAGCAGTTTCTTCACTTCGCACTTAGGGGCTTGAACTGGGATGCTGATCGCCGTTCGCCTCCCTATATAGATAGGCTACGACTTCTGAGCTTGTCTACTCTAAAAGAGCGTAGGACTAGTCAAGGTGTGGTTTTTCTGCATAAGCTGGTTGTGGTTGATGTAGATTCGTCTCTTCTTCTAAGTTTTCTAAACTGGAACGTGGAATTTCGTCCGTTGTCTTTGCAAGTGTGCAGATCAAATAACGTCCGTCATGATCCTTTCCGAGTCCTGTGCGATAACTATAAAGACCTTTACCACATATTGTCGTTTCATTGCTCCCACTACATTGCTCCCCCGTAATCTTTTTGCGTTTTTGTCTGCACCGAATTTGTAAACTTAATATAAATAAATTAAATTTGCTAAGTTCGACGTTACCATTTTGCCTCTAAAGTACATGTCTTTTCATTTCTAACCATATCTTTGCCCCTCACCATTGAAAAGAAGTGACTTTTTCAAGTTGTGAAGGTCCAACAATTCTCATTTAAAATACTTTTACAACAAAAACAATTTTTGACAAACAAAATATTAAAAAACCAAAAAAAAAAATCTCATCAACTTTAAAGTGGCTGCCAACAAGCAGAAACAATAATAATTTACAAAACAACAAAAAATATATAAACAATTATTAAAATATCCAAAAAACAAAGACAGTCAATAAATAAACAACATAACCATTTAAGCAAAGTGTTGACTTGAAGCTCAATCAAAAAAACAACCCCGAAAATTACCAAAAAGGTTCAAAAACCAATTCCCATTCACTTTGAACAAGAAAAAGGTTGAAAAATTGCCCCGTCCAAGAAACAATTGTAATTATGTATAACAAAGATATTTGAGTGAACTCCAAAACAAAACTTTCAAGTGAAGTAGCCAGCCGGGCTCATCATCTTTCAACTTTTGCTGAAACAAGATAAATGAAGGCAATTTTGGCAAAATGATTTTGTTGCCACTTCCAAAAACCAAACCAACAAAAACAAAAACAAAAAAAAAAATCGGATCAAAGCCCAACATTAACTGCACAAGTTCGTGTCTAACGTTGAAGCTCCTAAAGTAAAAGCAAGAGGAAACGCTGGCGCAGCGTCTGGAGATTATGCTTTATTATGCCCAAACAAGATGATCGTGGGGGTATCACGTGACGATGGCAGCGACGACTTGTCGGTCGTCTGTCACCCGCTGGAGATCAGAGCGTTTGTGCATTTGCATTCAAACCGTCGTCGCGATCACAACGGTGCGGCACCACCGCACATCTTCGAAAGCTTTTCTGTCAAACCTGTCGTTTCGATCGTTCTTTCTGCTCGTCATTCATTTGATGGTGTTGTGCAATTATTTGAAATGTGGATTTGTATACCAAGCTCTTCTTAATGTTTGTTTACCGAGAGGTAGACTTGTAAGTGGTTGATTGTCGATCAACTTGACCTTTTGGAAATTGTTGAAATTCTTTTCAAAATCGATTTTGGAACCAAGAACCAATAAAATGTCATCGCCCCATGTGTTTGTATTGTTCGCGCTGCTCTATTTGGGTCTAAGTGCGGTTAGCAGGGCTGAAGAGTTTCAAGTGGAAAATATGGAACGTAATCATAAGGTGGGTAAACCACTTTCCAACAAAATGATCATAAATTTAATTGTGTGTTGACTGAAAACTAATTTCAAGAAACGTCAAATCTATCGAGAGCAAGTTCTACCACATGCGGGTGGCAAAATACCCGATACGGCCTTTGAAACGGATCGTCTATTTCTAAACCGATTGCAAAAAGAGGGCATAGCGGTGCCAGATGGCATAGTACCAGAGCAACGTAGTCCGCAGGTAAGAAGATAATAAATAGTAAAAGTAACAACATTTTGCACAATATTTGAGAAAATGTATAAAAATCTTTACAAAATCAGTGTTTTTTTTTTAATTTTTTAGAATTAATTGGTGAGTTTAGCCGTCTCGAGGTCCGAAAAAGTTGTATGTACAACAAAAAGAGCTGGTTGCCTATACAGTACTGTTATATCAACCTCCCCGCTGAATCATCAGTAGGCTTTTTGCTAAATAATGCACGATTGCCAACTGCCTTTCCTTGCAATCAATGCCTTAATCAGTTGGGAACTACAAAAGCATTGAAAGTATATATAGACAAGCAATAGATTCTTTGAAATTCTGAAAATAATCATTTTCTTAACATATTAATAATTTTTTCATACTCAAATAAAAAGATTGATGCCTTAAGCCCCGTACTCAGAACGATAGAAAATTCCTATCGTCACAGTATTTCATATAATTAGAAACACTTTGGCTTTGCTTTGATGCTCATGTGCTGTTAGAAAGGGTTTCTATTTGTGTGAAAGACTGTGACGAAAGGAACAAACTTTATTAATGTTATTTCTTTGTCGTTATAAAACGCAGCTCACATAAAAACTAATTCGATTTGGTCAAAGAAGTTACAAATCTCAGTCACTTTTCAATTACCTATTTGCCGATTTGCGTAAGCTTGAGTAAACTAACTCAAGATCACTCACACAATCTCATTTGTAGTTTTACGTACACTATTAAAGTAAATGTCTGTCCCAGTCTAAGATGCATTTAACTTAAATCTTAACAATCATTCTGGGACAATTATATTATGAAATTTATAGCCCCAATGGGTCATTGTTTTGCACTTTATTCACTTTATTGATTAGCTCCAACCTAACCAAAACTCTTAGATACTTTTAAGCGCTGGTAAAGCAGATAAAGTGAAAATTTGGTAACCATTTGTGGTTTTATATAAAGTTAAATGATAGTTTTGCAAGTAAGTTACTAAATTATTTTAGTGTTTATTATCCAAGTGAGGTGTTAGTTAATCAAATTATTCCCTCTACTACTTTCGACTGCCATCAGCTGTCTGCTTGTAATGTGCGGTTTGCCTTTTTTTTCTGCGCTCGTCCATAAAGATTTTAAAAACCTAAACATTAGCTGCAATAATCTGCGGCAGTCTTTTGATAAAAATATTTTAATGAGCCTCATCATGGTTGGCATCATATAAAGAAGCCGTTCTGGAGATGTATTGGCTATTGAGTAACATATTTTTCAACAATATTATTTGAAAGGGGAATATTTATAGTTTCTGTATTTATCACTCCGGTTTCGTTACCCAATACAAATTTTATATAATCCTATCACTATGGTAAGACCTTTATTGATCTAGTCATGAGCACCTCCTAATAACATAATACTAGGCAATCATTTTTTGTCTTTTTTATCGGATATTTTTGTTTTGAAAAATTTTTTGCCATAACTTCCGTAATCCTTCACCGCATTGGAAATGTGCCCACAAATAAGTTTACAATACTTTATACATAAAGTTACTTATTACTTATTATTTTCTTTGCATACTATTCACAAAATTACAAAAAAAAACCTTAAAATTAGAAAAAACAAGTAAGAAAATTGGTGATACTGTTAACTTACTGTTAACCTACTGCTAACCTACTGTTAACGCACGGGTAACCAACTCTTAACCCACTGTTAGCTCACCGTTAACTCACTGTTAACCCACTGTTAATATACTGTTATGAAGTAGGGTTGTCGAATATTTCAAAAATATGTATATCGATATTTTTGACGATATAGAAAAATTATAATTTCATTATAAGTATTTTAGTGTACAAAATATCGATATTTTTCAATAAAAACCCGGATCTTAACAAATGAACAGGTCTATTGAGGTAATTGAGGCTTCATTTGACGCGTAATATGAACTACATTCTGACTGAGCTTAAAAATATAGATTGAATGTATATGTATTAAATAAACAAAAGATATCTATTTTTTATTTCATATATAACATTAGAAGTTCTGCACACTTAGTCATGAATTTAAATTTATGGAACAAAAGAAGTGTTTCCTTTTTAAATTCATCATCTTTCAAAATAGAGCATTCGAATTACAAAGCATAAAAAAAAAAACTTATTCAGTGAAATATACGAACGCAACAACTTTTTATTTTACCAATATCGTTAGACAAAGATTTTAGGAAGACCCGTTGAGTTATGTGCTCATCGGTCATTCGGCTTCTGGTGTCAAAGACCACACTTTTTATAGCCGAAGCCAAGCGTTCCATGGCACGGAGCTTCCCGGTATAATAAGATATGACAATGCCAAGTCAGAAAGCACTGGAAATGCGTATTTCTCTTCCATCCAGAAGTTAATAGGGTCCCGTTCCAGCGTTAGCAACGGGAAATTAAAATTCCCACAAATTCCATGAAGTCATCTTTATACGTACAAAAGGTCTTAAATTTTATGTCGCTTTGATGTCGCACACATTTGTTTGAAGGGAAAACAACATCCGTGCAGCATGACGATAGGCGGTCCAAATCCACTGTGCGACATCAGAGCGTCATCAAATTTTAGGCATTTTGTTCGTGAAATTGCCACGATGACGATACGATCCGTGTGCGGACGGCCTAACATTTACCGTTTCTAAAGATGGCCTACATTTCAGCTAAGCATTTCTATGCTTTGCTTTTAAGTGCGCCTTTATATTTGTTGAGTTGCCACTGGCCTGTACAACTTTATTGCACAGTTTGCACTGCGACTTCTGTGCATCAACTTTAATAAAATAACTTTTAAACATTTTGCTTTACATGCCCAGAGCACAAGAAACAGTTGTTCGCAACAGTGTGACCAAACCCTAAAACAAAAATATCACCAAAAAATATTCGATTTCCGATATATCGCCTCGGAAAAATATGCTTTAATGATATTTGTCATTTTGGGCAAAGCTGTCGACATTTCGATACATCGATAATATGTTCGAGATCCCTATTATGAAGCGCTCGCGTGACCAAATTTTCTTTCACGTCATAAATCGCTTCACCAAATAAAAATCGCTTTACGCACTTACATCATTTTTGGAGCGCTTCGCGTCACGCTCGATTCATGTACGATTTAAAAAAGCTCCACGGATGATCATGCACGACTAAAACGCATATCTATAAATATTTGTTAAGACATACCCGTGCTACTTTAACCTGATTTCCAGAACAAATCAAAGTTTATGTCACGAAATTGTAAGCTATAGTAGTATGACACAAAATTAAAAAACAATGAAAAAGAGGGCTGTTTTTGCGTGCTAGCATGAAATATGTCATTTATTTGTTCGACACTTTTGTAAAAGGTCTCTGCTACATTATCAGTTCAAAGATAAATTAAATGGAAATTGAAAACTTTAAAGCCTCCGCGAGGCCATAAAAACTTAAAATATCTTATTTTCGATTTTCGTTAAATTCTCAATAAAATATTCTGAATTTTTTACCACTTTTTTTTGCAAAGAATTTCCTCATCTCGAAATCACATCTTATATAATATATCAAAATATGGATGGCCTTCCAGGGTTAAAAGAGGTTAAGTAGAAGCCCGATCGAAAAAATTCCATATGATACTTTGCGATTCACTGCATTTGAACGAGTTTACCCAAGCGCTGTCTTTAACTAGAAGATTTATTTGCATAAGTAGTAGTCCCCCCATCTGGTTTTACCATTTCAGGGTCATCTTATTCCAATTGCAGAATCAGAGTTACAGAATAATAGTGCGGATTTTACAGATTTTAAATGAAATTGAATTCTCATAATTCAATCCCCGATAGGTATAATAGGAAATGCTACAACTCTTAAATTTATTTTTATAAGTACCTTAGATCAATACCTTAAATTATAATTTCATATAACCTGTTTATAATGCAAACGAAATTCCTTTAATACATATTTTGAACCAGAAAATTTATAGTCAGTTTTAGCAATGTCATACACAGTTGACGGTAATTGAAATAAAAATATTCAATAAGTAATTTCCTGCATTTAACCTTCAAGTTTTTGGCGGCTCGAGGCCACTTTATGCTTGCACATAACTTTAAAACAGGAACACACAACACCACAAAGAAGGCTGGTTGACCGTGCATCTGTTTCATCAGCACACCTGCCCAATCTCAAACGGTCTTTGACTGCCTACTGCCAGCTAGCAGCTGGCTCCTCATGGCAGCGCTGACATAACCGCTTGGGAATTCCAAAGCGACTTAACACCAAAAACCTGCAGTACGAGACCGCGCTAAGCTGCCAGTAGCCCTTGTATGTGTGTGTGTGTGTCACCAAATGGCTTTTCTATATTAGTGCGAGAGATTTTCTCCCCCCTGCTAACACAGTGACCAATAAGTCTGAATGCAGAATTGCATTCAAAGTCTGAATTATTATTTTAAAACATAACATACTTTGAAGGACATTTATAATGATATTACTTTCTTGTGTGGTATAAACAAGGTAACAGTGGCAATGAGGTAGTAGGCAGTACGCAATGAGGGGTTTTGAGGGTTTGTAATATTATCAGCGGTGTCACATAAATCTCTAGAGATTTCATCTTCGGTTGGTTTGCAAATCGCTCGAAAAATTCGTCAGTGTCACAGAACTTCAAGAGATTTCATTTTCTTATTTGAAAATCTAGTTAGAACAGAAGCTGTTCCAACTGAAGTATCATCTCTAAAAACAGGGCTGCATCTCTCGCTAAAAAATGTCCCTTTTTTTAGTTAAGGGGTAATTTGATGTTCAAGTGATATTTATTGATTGTGTTATATGTTTTATGATGCATTTTTAAATTATAATTCAAATTTATATATATTCATTTCATATTCTCCAAAATGTGTTCGCGCCACTCATGAAGTGTAACTTGCCAGCTCCTTAGTCAGCTGGCTTTTACATAGATGGCGACCAAGCTGTAGAAGGCGCCACTTGAGGTGGCTGCTTTTGACCAATACGAAAGACTCTGGGTGGTTTTGCGAATAATTATTAAAACGCAAATTGCAATGTTTAAACCAATCAAATAATTTATTCTTTTGACGCAACATATCCAGAAAAATAATGTTGTTTACATTTCCAAATCTAATTTTACTTGTCAAAATTGATTGGGTGGTGAATTTCGCCAAATCTCCTGAAAAAACACGAGAGATTTGAAACCAACCGAAAGAGATTTCTGTGACCCCGAGAATTGGTTTTGTGTTGGAATTTGGTTGGAAGAGATTTCTGTGACACCGCTGTATATATTTCTGAAACTCATAAAAATAAATTTAACTTGCATTATCTTGAACTTTATTTATAAGCATATTTCTTTGGTACATAAACACCTATTCCAGCAATCTCGCAACTCTTTCTTCTTCTTCCCAGGTCTATCAGTATTACAACAAACCCATGCGCACCGTCTTCCACATAGCCCTAAGCTCGGATGGTCGTTTTACACCACGTGAGGGTCGCTATCACTACCGCCAAGTACCCACGGTGGAGACCACCTATCTGTATCCCCAAGCAGTGGGTCGCCCACATATTTTGGTGCCACCCAAGCATGCTCTGCCCGTCTACAGACAACTCCAATTCCACAATCCATTGCTCAATCAAGTGAAATTGCAGCCCAGGAAAAGTAAGTTTAAATTAGTTTCAATTTCAAACTCAAATCTTGAACATGTTTTTCGCACAGTGCCCAATTTTCTGGATTTGGCCCCCAGTGTGGGCAAAAGTCGTACGGCCCCGGCACCAGGTTCATCGAAGGCGCAGTCCTATCAGAATGTGAATCTGTTGCATGGTCCAGTGTTGCCTGCATTTAAGAAAACCGCTGGCGGTAGCAAGACCTATGTGGATAGCTATGGCACGACACATGTGAGTACGGAAAATTAAGTGGCAAGAAATGACATAATTGTTTTTATGCTTCTTTCAGCTTTTTAGTGAATTTGATCAACTGTTGAACAAATTGGATTTACAGCAAACAAAACAGAAGTTTTACTAGTTGTTTCTTTAGGTTTAGTGCCATTTATTTTCGTTAGCAATAACTTCATTTCCTAACATTTGTCATATCCCATTCACTTGGCCACTTCTTCCTCAATTAACTGACCCATTCCCATTCCCATTCCCATAGAGTAACCATTGCATGACCGACCACATATGTATGTACATATGTAAATATGTTTCTACCTGTATTATGTTAGTGTTTAAGCGCTGCTTTGCAAATTCACATTCATCAACATTTTTCTTTCTTTAGCTAGTTAAGCGTAAACAATTTGTTACTTGCAAAATAAACTCAGTTGGAGCTGCATTGTGCTTTCTTGGAGAAGTATTGTACCTAAAGCATTCATCTATCATCATTAGGTTGAATGGCTTTTTGGCCATAATTAAAGCAGAGCAACAAACCCCTTAACAATTTGCCAATTTTGAAGCTTAAATCGAAAGTTACCAAAAAAAAAAAGCCAAACCCCCAAATACCCTTGAAAGCTTTAGCTTCAGCTTCAGTTCCAGCTTCAGTTACAGTTACAGTTTCCAAGCCAACGTTCACCCTCCTCAAGTGGTTTGGTTTTTGGAAAACTGCATTCAGTGTGATTTTCAAACTCAACTCAGACGGTTGCAACGCGCGCGCGCCAACTCCATACAACTTGAAACACTTTGAAGATGTGGAAGCTTTGCCACCCTAACTCTCTCATGATGCTGCTACTGTGGTTACACATTGGTGTTGTGTTGGCCCTTGAAGTTCAGGTAAGCATCATCGACATAATTATTACATCCAAGCTCAATTGGTCAGCCACCCAAGTGACAAACAATACGTTCACTTTTGACCCAAAAATTGTAACAGGCAATTGAGGCACACACATGCCACTTGAGGCGGGGAGGGTTGGCTGCTAAACCAGTTTCTTATGCAATTGATATAAATACGTTTTGCAGACATTTGGACATCTATTTCATGAACCACAAGCGGAACACCATCAGCGACCCGAGGAGAAACAGGATCTAAACAAAATACCGGGTGTAGCAGGCGTTGATTATCCCATTTACCACGAGGTACCCCATACACAGTTCAGCTGCCATAACGTTCCCGCCTTGCCGGGCATGTATGCTAATGTAGAGACCGGCTGTCAGGCCTATCATGTATGCCACGATGGTCGCGAGGGTCATCAGGGTGCTTCGTTCCTGTGCACAAATGGTACCATTTTCAATCAAAAGGAATTCGCCTGCGATTGGTGGTACAATGTCAAATGCGAGGAGGCTTTGAGCCTGTATCAGTGAGTAGAAGATCACTTCAATTGAGTTCTAGTATGTACATTTTTTTTTGATTTCACAGTTTAAATGCTGATCCAGAACACAATCCGTATACACCCAAGAAAAAGCCAGAGCCTGCACCTGAGCTGGAGCATATTGATCATGGTCATGGCCATGGGGGTTTCTTAATACAAGCTTAAGTGAAATTTGTTTTCCTTTACCCTCTTTTTCTGTACATTTTTTAGATAAACATTAATTAAAAAGAAGCCTTTCAACTATAATATTATCAATATTTCAACCTTTCCAATATAATAACTGCACCGCATCGTGTAAGAAAGCTTCTAAGCAGGGGTATATACACCAGGGTGGAGTGAAAATTCTTTTTTTATACCCTTGCAAAGGGTATTATAATTTTGCCCAGAAGTTTGCAACGCATAGAAATATTCATTTCCGACCCCATAAACTATATATATTCTTGATCAGGGCGACGAGCTGAGTCGATTGAGCTTTGTCCATCCGTCTGTCTGTCTGTCCGTCTGTTTCTACGCAAACCAGTCTCTCAGTTTTAAAGCTATCGAGCTGAAATTTTGCACAGAGTCTTCTTTTTCTTCTGCACGCTACTAATATGTCGGAACCGACCGGATCGGATGCCTATATCTTATAGCTGCCATAGGAACCATCGGTCAAAAAATGGGTCTTAGTGAGAAAAACTTTTTTGTTTTCAATGTTAACGGCCTTAAACTCGGCCATTGTTAGTATTATCTGCTTTCAAACAGATTTGAAAATTTTGGTCAAGATCGGATGACTATATCTTATAGCTGTCATAGGAACAATAGGCCGGAAAATGGGTCTTAGTAAGAAAAACTTTTTTGTTTTCAATGCTAGCGTCATAAAACTCGTCGATAATTAATACAATCTGATTTCAAACAGATTTGCAAATTTTTGTCAAAATCGGATGACTATATCTTATACCTGCCATAGGACCGTTCGGTCGGGAAATGAGTCTTAGTGAGAAAAACTTTTCTGTTTTAAATTTTATCTTTCTTTAACTCGGAGATTGTTAATTTGATATGTTTTCAAAAAGATTCGTGAAATTTGGTCAAAACCAGATGTTTACCAGTAGGAAAATGGGTTTTCGTTAAAAAATTGTTAGATTTTTATGTAAGCGTTCTTAAACTCTGACATTTCAAAAACATAATTTGCAAGGGTATAAAAACTTCGGCACAGACGAAGTTAGCTTGGCCTTCTCGTTTTTAGTTCGTTTCTCCTGGGTTATTTATTGATGACCCATAGTCAAAAATGCATTGGTTTAAAATTTAAGCTTTCTAAACCAATATCTTCAGTTGGCGCAGTTCACCTGAACTTTTAAAAAACTTAAATTTTGGTGGTACAAGTAAAAATTCATTTCATATGTTTTTACATCTTATTTCGGTATTCTTAGCATATTATTTGATATTTAAAATACGAAATTTAAAAAAATACTTAAAGCTAGACAATTTCTTCCAAAAAATTAATTTTTGGCATTGAAGCTCTGGAAGTCGAAACTCAAGAACTTTCGTTCCCTTTCTCAATATCTTTTGAAGAGCTAGTTCCCCTATGAGGGATGCATCATCTTGTAAAATAGCCAACAAAATATTTTCTGGATGTGCGAAGAATGAATTTCTTTGTATGATTTTTTAAAACAATGCTCTTCAGATCATCTCTCAAATATAAACTCCTTTTAACCATGTTAAAAACGTGAACCGGACCGTCTTTACAAGAAGACTTTATCTTAATGTCAAACCAGATTGGTGCGTAGCGTAACTAGCTAGTTCGCTCAAGCTTTCTGTTGGCTTTGCTGTTCCAATATATAAACGGAGAATCCCATTCGCGCAAGTTAGTAATCGTGAATGTGCCAGTGTTCCTGGGTCTCTGCTGGCCTAGTTTGGTGAGATATTGCCAACAGAAACTGCAGAGCATATTTGATAAAGATATTTTTGATCGTTGCTTAGTAAATCCTCATTGATTTTCGGCAATTCGGTAGGAATGGCATCAAAAGCCTGTACACTCAAATCCCGACACTTAGCGAGCTTTTTACCTACGATCACAACGATCTTTCCCTCAAGCGATTTTACAGATAACAAAAAAAACTACTTTTTGGGAATGATATAACAAACAAAACCGCTCATGCGCCAACTCAAGATAAAATCGTAAAACTCAGATTTTTTGGCCAGATCATGCTTTTCTATAGGATCATCGATTAATTATACAGGGGATTTAAAAAAAAAATTTTTTTTTATTTTGCCTGTTTCACTCCACCCTAATATCACTCAGAGAAAAAATAGAGAATTTCATACTTGGATCAAGAATGTTCAATCTCAGAATTACGGTAAGAATGAATATTCTTGGTCATAGAATGAATTCAAAATGTTCACTACTTGATTCAAGTACAAATATTCTCAAACATTTGAAGGAAAAGGGGGTTTGATTTTGAGAACTAGAACTCGGGACCTCGAAGACTGTAACACACACAGACGGCGGCGCCTTAGCTCACTCGACTATCAGGCATGGGCTAAATCATACATAGTTGAGAATGTAAGCAGTTGGCAGTTTGTCGCCTAGCGAGTGGACATGACATTCGCTTTTAAAACGCCGAGGTCGTGGATCAAGTCCCCGTAGGAGCATATTTATCCTTTTTATTTAATGTTTTTTTTTATTTGAGGTGTTTTCAACATTGTCTTCTTTTTTTGTACAATTCTTTAGTCGATTACTTCTTCACAATCGGAATGTTCAACATTAATTGAATTAACGGCGGACCGTTCACATCTGACAACGACAGTGTTCTGCTAAATAACTTGAAAATGGGAAATTTTTCTTGCGAGAGATGCAGCCCTGTTTGAGGAGATGGACCATTATCTTGCGCTCAAACCTTCTAACTAAATTTTCACTTTAATATTTCAATTTCAGTTAATTCCCGATAGAACTATCGATAATTTCATCGATAGGCAATCTTGGATTACTTTGTTTATCGTTGAAGCAAAATTATAATGCAAAAACTAAATTTTGACCTCCAAATGGAAATTGAAGAAATAATGCAAAAGAGTAGAGCTAAAATATGTAACGGCTTAAATTAGTCAGCCTATTTATTTCGACCAATAACCACAAAAACGAGGCGACAGTTGAGGCAGTTCTGAGGGCTTACTAATGCTCTCGTGTGTTGACAACTCTGTAATTTTGTTAGCTGAAAAGAAAAACAAGCGAAAGCAACTTAAGTCTCGAAAATAGTTATAATGAACATATTAGATTTACCTCAAACAGTCTTAATGGACATATTTGAATGGCTCTCCTACGATGAGGTGGCCAAAAAACGCGAGGTGAGCTTGACTAACTGGATGATTCGCAGAAATTTCACTAACTGATGCTTCCCTCAGGTGTGCTCTCGATTCAATTACATCTGCCAGCAAGTGCTAAATACAGGATTCAATAAAATAATTCTAGAACATGGCAAAAATTTCAAGCGGATCAAATCCATGTTGCCGCGTCGCGAATCTGAGCGCAGGTGAGTAAGACAAAAAGAGATCTTTCTGGATGCTTATGCATTTCAAAATTTTACAGAAATCACATACTGGCCCGCCACTCGGACATACTCACCTCCATTGAGACCAGAATCTCCATGCTAACCATGACCTATTCGAAATTCATCGATCTCAACATTTGCTGTTTCATACCCGGACGCGTTCTAGACGAAATTAGCAGCATATTAAAATTACTGGCCTCCACCACGAAGCCACTGCGTCCACATGAGGTTTTGCAGGAACTGCGTGACATTTCCTCCATGGCCATTGAGCATTTCGATGAGAAGATAGCAATTAATTTTAAATTGGAGCATCGCAAGCAACTGGCTGAGTCCACTGCTGCAGCCACTCGTCTGGTGGTTTGCGGCACCTTGGGCGATATTAGCTTCAGCGGCAAACGTACGGGTTCAAGTCAATCGGTACATCATGCAATTTGTCAACAGGCCATTGTACAACTTTCTCCCATGACACCTGTTGCCTCCAACAATCAGCCTTCACTAACTGCCAAAGCTCATTCGGCGTATTCGCAACGCGATCGCCTGTCCAAAGATTTGCAAAAGCACTATCAAGTACAAAAGAGTTTAGCGCTTAAAGTGCACAATCTGGAAATGTCAAGAAAAGCACAAGATCGTCGCCTACAGGAGGCATTGGGCAGCATAACAGAGCTGACCACCCAAGTGTCTGAACTGAAGCGTCAGCTCGAGGATGTATTGACCAATGTGCCCAGTCTCAAACGACCAGCCAGCAGTAGCGGCAATGATTGTCTGCCAGCACATAAAAAACCCAAAATCTAGGCTTAATTTTACTACAATTTCTTGTTTCTTTTGTTAGCTAAGGAAATCTAGATCTAATGGACATAAGAATTATGAGTGAACAGAAGATTAGGTTTAAGTTAAATTGAAATAAGTTAAGCAGTTGAAACCGTTGCGAGAACTTTATATATATAATGATGATAGCTCGTAAATAACTCTCAACCCTTTTTTCAGTTCGCTGTGCTCACGTCACTGACCGAAAAACCAAATATAAAAGCGGCTAGGGCTTCCCCCAACCGAATGTGTTCTGTTATCGCGCTCACTGTTGAGTGGCTGTGGTTGATCGGTCTGACACCAACCGAATAACAGGCCCAACTCAGTCAATTGGTCTTAAGTTGCGTGCTTCTCGAAGACCAAACTCTCAAAATGTTGTTTGAAAAGGTTGCAGACTCAAGAATTGCGCCAGAGTTTAACACAAGCAGAGAAAGAGTCTATGCGAGAGAGAACGAGAGAGCGCATATAGTTCGTCGCATATATTCATATCGTTAGCCGAGCCTTACACACCGATGCATACATACGAAGAAGACCTTTTGAATTCGGGAACTAGGCCAAACGGTCCCAAAAATACATAAGAGGGAAAAATAAAAAAAAAGGAAGCTGAGAGCGTAGTTAAAGGTTATTTCGGTACCTCTTTCCAATGTGGCCGCACGAAAGCTGTCGTTTTCTGACAAAGGCAAACGGGGGACTGATTTTTGCGACCTCTGAATTTGATTAAATTTGAAATTGAAATTTAAACGTTAATACGAAATTCGACTCTGAATTTGGAACAAAAAATTTTGTTGCTCAGTTGTTCTCTTATGTTTAGTTGTTCAATTTATTCATATTTCCACTCTTTGATGATTTCGCTTAGTTTGATTTTATCCTACCATGGTCACAGGCTTGGCCAACTGGAAGTAAATGAGCAACTGAACATAAAAGAACGTTTTTACTTGTTCTGTTTAATAAGTAATTCATTCATGCAGGCCCAACGGCTTGTGTTCAGTCCAGGGATTCAATTAAAAGATTGCTTTAGTGGACCAGGTATAATTTAATCCGATTTATAGCAAAATCTTCTAATTCTCATTTGTGTTCACTCGGCATAAGCACTCAAAAACTGTGCGGACTGTCTGCATTTTTGTTCTAATTTAAAGTTTAGAAATTCCAATTTGTTTCAAGTACAAATTATGTGTCTGGAAAGAGCCGAGCTTAAGAGCGTTTTTGGAATAAACACATAAATTTGAGGGTTTTCGGTGCTCTCTAAGTACGGGGTCATAAAAATAACTTATGTCTGAGTATTTTTGGAGTATGGGTCTGAAAAGAGCCTTTGAGGAGGCGATTCAGAAGCCCTTTAAGTGCCTAGAAAAGTAACTTCTATGTGTCATTTATGAGATTTTTATATACTTCATTGGGAGGGTGAAAGCACTTATATCTGTGTCAGAAAAGAGTCCGACTAGAATCAGAAAACTTACACATTAAGTTCGACCGTTTTCATAGAAAAAAACGCTCATTCCGGACTCTTTTGTGCACATTATAACGGTGAATGCTCATAAAAGTGTCAGAAAACGCACATATTGTTTGCTGGGTGGTGTAAATGCTTCTTAGCGTTGTTGCTGGGGTGCCGCGGAAGTGGTTGTCCTGTAGGCGCTAACTGCGACTGACATTCAAACATGCCGTAAGGAATGACTTTGGCATGCATTCGGCTTTTATGCAAGGGTTAAGTCTTTTGTGCTCTCCAACACAAACGTCTTTTTCTGTCCTCTCCATTTGGTTGGACCAAATTTAGTTGCTTTTTCTGTATTTCGATTAAATGACTGGAAAAATAATCAACTGTAAGTTAGATAGCTAAAAATCTGCTTTACTCTTTACTATTTTCTGAACTTTATAATAAAAGTAGTCTCTCCAGTAGAGGAGTTCTCAACCAAGAATGCCAAGTACCCCATTTTTGTACTTGAATCGAAACTAATTTCTAAGTCTCAGCACAAGTTAATGTAAGTAGGGTTTGGTGGCAAGTACTTTTCAGGCTACCAAGAATCCAATTTTGACCTCGAATCAACCTTAAACAGTCTTTACACTTGTCATATATCTCAGAAGAGTATCTCTAAAGACACGATATTATAGTGTAATAGGCAAACATATAATGTCGAGAAACTTTTGCCTTCTCTTTAGAAAAATATGATGAAATAGAACCTGTTCTATTTGATAAAAGTAACTCTGCTGAGACAAAGCTGTGAATTTTGTGGCGTTGCCATTTCCCAAAAAATATACAACATTAATCTAAATTGAATGCATCTTCGGCACCTATAACAAATGGCACAAATGGCCAGGTAAAACTTCGTCATCCTGGAAACTAAGAAGATTATCTTCAATGCCTGTTCATAGCGTGGAATTGCCGTAAACGGCGGCGTCGTTTGCTCTTCCATTGCAGCCAATATCAACATAAACTAAACTGTACTCTGCATCTACCAGAGCAAGAAGCACAATGCTGTGGAATCCCTTATAATTGTAATAGAATGATACGTCATTTATTCTAGCTCGAAAAGCACTATCTTTGCCATCTAAAGAAAAAATGTTAAAAAGCGGAATTGGAACGCTTTTTACAATGTCGTCTTCTTCGTCTTCAGCCAAAATGGCAACCATTAATGTTAAAGCGTTTATTTGAGTGATCCATTTTCACACAAACAAGTCTTACTTTTTTTCTTGTGTCAAAAATTGTTGAACCAGTACTGAATTCGTTGAGCTAGCTCTTAACATCTAGTTCAAGATATTAAAAGTGTAATAGATTCTCTAAAGAGTTTTTCTTTAGAGAATTTTGACAACCGACTCTTTAGAGAAATATGATAAGTCTAAAGGCTGCTTTAGCTCCAACAAAAGTCAAGCTATTTTGAATTTTTGGGCTACAATTTTAGTTAAACTGTCCAAATCTGCGAATATCTAGTGACAACTCGTACAAATTCTGAAACATTTTTGGGGTAGTTAGTACCTCCTTCGAGTACTCATATACCCACCCCCAACACTAGTTTTAATGTCTCGATAAAAATCAATAAATTTAAGTGTAGCTGAATCAACAATTATGGATATTTCGAGTTAAGATTTATTGTTGCACTTGTTACTTAATAATCGTATTACAACTATATAAATACATTGAACATCTAAAATGTGAAATTGTGTTTTCATTCATGTTCTGCTATGGATGTGTGTGTGTGTGTGTGTGTGGGTTGGGGGAAATATGTTGTATGTTGATTTCATTCCATTTCAACATGTTAGTAACTTGTATGCTTTAGTTTTTATTAGTTATTGTAGTGGATTTTTGCCTGGCTATGGCGGTTATTGTAATGCTCTTCTCTAAGACTAACCAGAGCTAAGTCTGTTTCTATATTCTGTATATTGTTATTGGTTATCTTATACGAAATTGCAACTTGTTTGAGGGGGTAGGGAGGGGGATCAACTCTAACTACATACATACATACACACTAGCCTGCACTCTCTCTCACTTTCTTTTTTTTACTATATACACAATAACAAACATAAGGTTTATGAGGGGAGGGTTAACAAATAAAATGGAAAACAAAAATTCATTGCAAGATTGTACAAAGAAACTAGATTTAAATTAAAAGCATTGCCACATTGAAATGTTAAATTGTACATATACATGGAACCTACAAGATTTCCTTTCCTATTTTACAAACTATTGATTCAAATTGTGTGTGTGTGTGTCAGTTTTTTTTTTGTTTTTGCTTAACTGGGTCTGCTCTTATATACTTCTTAGATATATGTACACTTTCGTATATATATTTATATGTACAGCATTTTTAGCGCCGCCCTTTTTAATAACGACGCCGACGCTGCTACTTTTTCTTCACAGCCGCCTTATGTTGAATCTTCTCCTGTAGTTGCCGTATCAGCTGCTGTATATCATCCACATTGTAGGCATAAATCAGTTTGCATTGCTTGGCCTGAATGTTGCCATTGTTGAGATTTTTCAAGGCATGCTGCAGACAGTAGATGTTGCCCTCCTCGGTGCGCACCATCGATATGTATAGATTGGCACGGCAGAGATCGCATTCACTTTCGATGGATTTGTGCGGTGGCTGTTGTTGTTTTTTGGCCTTTTGACCCTTTTCGGCTTGCACTTTCTCGGTGGATGTGACGCCAGCGGCCTGAAATTCAATCATTTTGAACCAACTCTATTTGAAAGTCCTTTAGTTTGACTTACCCGCAGCTGCTCGCGTGCGGCAGATTCCTTTTCACAGACCTCATTAAGCATGGGCAGCATTTGCTGAAGTGTATCCGAGTTGACACGCTGATCATAGCCCAAGGCAAAGAGTAGTTGCTCCAGCGAGAACATGGCCGGTTCGCAGCTTTCATGTATGTCCTAAAAATGCAAATTAATATGCAATTTCTTATTTCACACTGTTTTCACTTACCCTAAAGTCATCTTTGGCCAAATCCAGCCAGGACATGGTGGCAAAATAGACGCTTTCCGATACCACATAACCCGTGGCCAAACTGGAAGTGTAGGCTCGTGGAAAGACTACAATAAACTCGCCCGGTTTCTGTTCAATGCGACACAGGGAAACACCCCGATCGGTCAGCATATGCGGTGGCACCATTACCGTATCACAGGGCAGCCAAATGGTCTTATTCTGGCAATGTGTGGGTATCAGCGAGGTGAGTGCAGATCTAAAGTTGGCACTCTGATCATCGGGTATGCCATACCAAAGCTTCGAGGCACCCGTATGCAGATATTCAATCCAGGACAGACCGTGCGGATCTCTATACCAGCAGCAGGCTGAGAAGAGCATGCCCACATGCAGAGTGGGCACAGTGACACCCATCACGGGGCCCAGGGAGCGTAAAACTGAACCGGCATTGTTGGTGAGTACCTTCAGATTCCAGGGATGTCGCGCATAGTTCGAACCTTTGCCCTTGGGCCCGGGACTGGGGAAACCATAACCCCAACCGGAACTGTCAATCGAACCCGAATGGACACAGACATGACTGTCACGTACGGCGACATGACGCCAGAATTCCGCCTCCACTTCATTCACTGTGGGATCCGTGCTTTTGAACCACAAAGCCATGGTGTTACGAGCAATGCGATAGAATTGACTCAACGGCATACTGCGTCCTTTGACAATGCACTCCATGGACACACCGTCAATTTCCTCCTCTGATTCCTCATCCTCATCGCTGCTTAGATCATCCTCCTCATTGGATACACTCTCAGTGTTGACAAATCGATCCGCATTGCGACGTGCACGTGCCTCCCGTTTGGCCCAATCCGCCTCGACCTCATCGAATAGTTTCTGCCTCTCGGCTGGCGACAGGGTATCATAGGGCAACAGGTACTTGCAGTAGATGTCATCCAATTTGGTTACCCGATCTTGAGCCAACTTTGGTATGCACATATCCTCTGCGACTCGGGTCCATTTCTTCTTTTCGATAACCTCCTTGAGACCGCCCAGCTCTTGCACAGTGTGATATAGACGTGGCAAATCCACCTCCATGCCACCTATCCAGGGTGGATGATTCATGACAATGCTCTGGGTGGCCAAATACTTTTTAATGGCGCTCAATTCCTTGGCACTGGGTCCCCAGCGATGCAACATCTTGTGCACATACTGATTGTAGGCCGTGAATCTCATCTCATCCGAAATTCGACATTCGGGCTTAAAGCTGGCGGGTGGAATGATTTTGCATATACCAAATCTAGCTGCTATGGGTGTAATCCTCTCGATGAACTCAATGGGATCGGCAAACTCCTTCTCGGTGGGACGGAAAATGGGTGCCTCCACCATTTGGGTGGGATCATCGTGACGGGGAAAGGCGGTGTTATTGGCCATCTTGATGGGTGTATCATCTTTATATTTTTTGGCTATGGCAGCAGCTGTGGAGCTAGTCTGAGCGGCTGTGCGGGATTTAACCGAACCAGAGAAGAGTGAAGAGTTGGAATTGACACGCACCAGACTGGTAGAGGCAGCGGCGGCGGCGGCTGCAGCTGCTGCCGCTGCTGAAGTGCTGGCCCTGGGCAAGCTCTTTAGGCTGGCGGTGGCTACCGAGGCAGCCTCATTATTGCTGGCGGCATGTAGCAACGTCTTGACCAGCTCATTGGTATTTAAAGACTCTGGCAAAGGCTTGGAATTGGTATCCATTTGTGCTTTGGTCACTAGAGTGGCCTGCATGACCACCTTTTGGTTGGGTCCATCGGGTCCCTCACGTCCCAGCTTAACAGCCACACCTTGAATGCCACTCTCACCGGAGAGACCGACACCAGCTCCCTGTAGGGGTATATAGAAAGTGGCTCCCTCATTATCCGAATCCCCTGCTCCACTGGGCGTTGGTTCGCTGGGCTTGGGAGGTGCCGGCAATGTGGTGGTTGTGTTCTGCTGTTTCTTGTTGGCTCTTGCTGTTGTGGCTGCCTTCGGTTTGCCTTCTATTTTACAATTTTCCGTGGGACTTAGCGTCAGTTGCACTGCAGTGGCTGCAGCAGCAGCAGCTGCTCGTTTCTTGGTGGGAGAACGTTCACTTAGAGCTTGGGGCACTGTAATCGCTGTAGGAGGTGGTAAAGCTGCACGACGATTGGCCATTTTGCCCGAGGCTCCCACAGTTTCTTCTTCTTTGGCAAAGTTGAAGACAGAATCATTGCCGGCTTTAGGTTTAGCGGTGGCTGCAGCTGTTGGTGCTGCTGGAGCGGCTGTGGGCTTAAGCTCTGCCGGCTGCTGTTGCGGCTTTTGTCCACCCTTTTGTTGGTTATAAACCGGCGTGCGCTTGGTGGCTGCATTGGCTGGTGGCGGCGTCGGGTTTAAGGCCGCATTTTTCTTGCTTTTTTCATTTTTCTTTTGGTTGACCACGGGCGGAGGTGGCGGCGTCGGTGTGGGAGCTGGACTACTCTTAGGTGTGGGTGTACTTGGCTGAGGTGTCACCTTGGTGGTGGTGTTGGTAATGTTAGTGTTCGCCTTTGCCTTTTTCTCATTCAGTTTCTTTTCCTCGTTGGACGCTTTTTGTGTAAGATTCACTGCCTCACACTCTTTGCTGTTATCGTTTAGCTCTGGTTCCTTGCGATTTGGTGGCGTCACCAGCACTGGTGTGGCTTTTAAAGACGGTCCCTTGGCTGACCAGGCGCTCTCACTTTTACCCAGCTCGCCACGTGTATTCTTGGAGGAAGAACTGAAACTGGCACTCAGTTCCTTGTCCTCCCGTGTGGCTGGCGGTGTGGTGGATTGTTGAGGACGCAAACTCTCATCGAAATCATCATCCAGATCGTCTTGAATTTCATCCGGATTTGAGGAGCATTCAATTAACCATTTTTGTATCTGCTCATGGGTCATATTCACTTTCGCCTTGCGTCGCTCCTTGCTGGACAACTGATCACCAAAATAACCACCTTCGGTGGGCACCACCGGACCCAGCACCGGCTTGTGTATGGAACCGCATTTGCCCAAGGTGCACTTGGTGTTATCGGGTCCAGAACTCTGGGCTAAACTTACACTGGCTATGCCAAAGATTTTGCCCGATTCCTCTTTGCTGGGCATTAGATTGGCCTGGGCCAATATGCTGCCTATTTCATCTTTGAGAGGATCCGATCCTCCCGGATTGCTATTACTGTGGGCGGGAGGCGGTGTTAGGTTGGTCGCTGCAGCCGCTGCTGCCGAAGTGGAGGCCATTATGGCATTAGGAGCAACTTGCACCGGTGGCGATGTGGTGGGCGCTGCCAATTGACTCTTGCTGTTGTTGGACACCACTATGGAAGAGTTATGGGTGGTGGCCACGGTGCTGCTGGTCGGAGTGTTTAGAAACTTTACCGCTGGCTGAGATGGGCTGGGAAAGTTGCTTGAGGGGGTGGCACGTGGCATGGGACTTCGCTCGTATTTGGGTGTTAGAAAGTTGGGATTGATCTTGGGACACTGATAGGCCTCTATGGGTGGCGGATAGGTGGTGGGCGGTGTCTGATATTTGAGTGGGGATGTTGTTTTGCTTGAACCACCAGCTGCTCCGCCACCAAATTGATGCGAGGGCGTGGGCGGTGGACGCACATAGCCCGAGTGGGTGTAATGTGGTGAAGCTTGTGGCAGATATGAAGAGGTTTTGGGATAACCAACGGCCGCTGCGCTACCACTTGCCCCGGGCAGAGAGTACGTGGCGGGTACATTGAGTATCTTGGATTGGGGCACCGGAGATTTCTTTTCCAAGGTTTTCAGTGTATTGTAGCTGGGTGGCGAAATGGAACTGCTGGGTAAAGGCAAGGCTCCCACAAAAGTTGAGGTGGATTTGGCCGTCAGGGGAAGCATGGTCAAGTGGGTGGTGGTGGTTGGGGCAGCAGGCGCCGCTGAACAACTGGTAGTTGGTATTGGGGCTGCTTTGGCTGGACTGGGGCTGCTTAGCTTGGCTGGCGGTGTAGGTGAAGCCACCTTAGCAGCTCCAGTTGGCACTTTAATGGCCAGTGGCTCATCATCTGAGTCGCTGAAACTCTTCTCCAGTTTGCGTTTGGTCTCGTTCAGTTCCTCGTTGATCAGAAAGTCTTCCTCCTCGTCGGAGTTAACTTTGGTATGTTCGGACTTGGCTTTGGGTTTGGCTTGATCGCTCATTTTGGCCAAAGAGCCCTTCTTAACCAGCATGCCTTCAATTTGAGGTTTGGCTGGAGGTGGAGCTGCCGCTGCTGCCAATGGTTTGCCTTGTTTGGGTGGTCGTCCACGTCTTACTGGAGCAGCAGCAGGAGGAGGTGGCTTCTCTTCCTCAGTTTCAGGCTGGGCTGACGGTTCAGCCACAGGAGTTTCGGCCTTGGTTGGAGGTCTGGGTGAAGGTTTACGTGTCTGCGTCACCCGATCTGGTGTGTTTAACTTTCCCGCCGCCTTAGTTTTGATGTCATTTTCCATTTTTTCCATTTCCTTGACATTGGGTATGTCCGGAAAACTGCTCAGGGAGAGATCATCTTCTTCATCATCGGCCAATTGTAGTTTATGGCCTATGATGCCCATATAAATGGCTGCCGCCTCTTTAGTTTTACGCGATGGACGCTGGGATACCACAGTTGTGGCTGCCTCCGACTCTTTGCCTTTAAGGGATTTACTGCGTGGCTGTCTTGGAGGATTCGCCGCAGTGGTAGTAGTGCTAGGTTTCTTGGGTGACGGTGGGGCCAGTTCGTGTTCATCTGAAGGATGATCTTCGGCTTTCTTTTTTCCACGCTTGCCCACACTTGGCTCCACTTTTTCTACCACCTGTGGCTCTATCAACTCCTCCTCCTTTTCCTTTTCTTGTTTTTCCTGCTTCTTAGCGGCAGACTTGCGTCCTCTGGCTGGGGCAGTGGCAGCAGCCGATCCTTTTTTGGGACTTGGCGCTGACTTGGCGTTACCCTTCTTCAGCTTAATGGTTTTGGCCAGTGGCTGTTCATCATCGGAACTAAAATCGAAAACATTTAAGCTTTTTTTACCCTTGCCAGAGCCATGTTGGGTGCCACCGTTCTCCATTTGCTGTTTGGCATCTTTGGCATAAATGCTGGAATTCGTTTTCTCTTTAGTTTCCTTCACCAGTTTGGCGGGCGTGGGCTCCGGCTTGGGTTCTTCTTCCTCCAGTTCAACTTCTTCCTTTTTCTCCTGCGGCGGCGGCACCTTGACGGGCTCAAAAAAAGCTCGCTGACGTGTCATGCGACCCGAGGACTCGGGTGAGGGTATAAATATGGGTGATTCCTTTTGGCGCAAACGCTTGACCGGAGCCGGAGCTTTTTCCTTTGGTGTGGAGTCTGATGGTTCGGTTGATTTCTTGGCTGCTTGGGGTCTGCCTCGTTTGACAGGCGGCGCCTCGACCTTGACTTGGTTGCTGCTCTCACCATTGCGAGATGTGGCAGAAAAATATTCCTCTTCTTCCTCATTATCCTCCTCATCCTCTTCGCTGTCGTCGCCTTCTATTAAGGATTTGCTCTCCTTGGTCAGTGAACGATTCGAGCGCCTTTTGGTATCACTTGTAGTTGTAGTATTGCACTTAACTCCACGTCCGCCACGTCGATTGCCCTCGGTGATTACCTCGGCACGCTTACGCACAGCTCCAGGCAGATGAGCCGCCAACGGAGGTGGAGTAGGAGTTGAAGCCGGCTTGACTATGGGTGTAGGATCGGCTGTTGGTTTATCATTTGCTGTGGCTGGCGCAACAACTGCAGCTGCTGGCTTCATCTCCTCTGTTTTGGTAGCAGCTACAGTCTCTACTCCTCCCTTGGAGGGTCTGCCCCTTTTCTTCTTGTTAGCTCCAGCTGTACGGCTGTTGGTTTTCTTATTACTTGTGCTTGTCGGGGCTTCCGTTTCTTTGGCTTTGCCCTGATTCAGATAATCCAAGTGAGCTGGCAATGCGGATGTGCCACGAAAACAGATAAATGTTAGAAAATCCTGCGGTTTGGGACACTTGTTGGGTAAAATCTCAATGGGCGGCTGTTGGCTCTCGGCGTTCGATGTGCTAGGACCACCACCGGCGGCAGCAGCAGCAGCAGCGGCGGCGGCAGCAGCAGCAACAGCAATACTCGATGAACTGCTCGGAGCACTCTGGCCTTGTGCAAATTTACGCTGTGCCTGGACCTTGGTTCTAAATGAGGAGTAAAAGAAGAAGAAAACAGGTGTGAGTGAATTTTAATTGAAAGGAAAATGCAATTTGATACAAATTACAACAGCAAATATTCATTTTGAGTTCAAATCAGAATCAAAAGCAGGCAACAAAGCATTCAATTACACGCACACATCTCCCATACATGCATAGACGATGCACATCCCCCATACAGTAGACACACGTTAAGAGGGGAAACTGAAGCAGCTTCATTTTATTTGTAACTCTGAACACTTACAAATTTCTAATCTTGCGTTGATTATATATGCAGCATATACAAGTCGGAAGTTGTCCTCATTTAGAATCATAAACGACTGTTCTGAATTTCTAACAGGAATGAAATAAAGCTCACCGAACCATTAATACGTGCTAGTAAAACTAAGCAGCGTTTGTTTGCAAAATGCAGAACCGGTTCGGTTCGGTTCGTTTCTTTGAACAGTTTGTTAAATTATCTTAAAATCTAACTAAAGCGGTCCTTGTAGTCCCCAAAAAGTAACATGCAAAACTACTTGGAGTGTGACAGCAACAAAGTCTGCAGATGAAAGGACCGGGAGGCCCTTGAAACTGTACTGTACAGACAAACCATTGCTATCCAATATATATTATTTAAAATCTTTGTTGATTTCTGTGGAATTATAATCAACCGTTGACCTTGAGCTGGCTAAACAAACACTTTGACAGTTGTAAAGATATTCAGGCCTGTTTTCGTTTCCGAATCCGGTTGATTGGAATTAATTAGAGTTGTGATTTCCATCGTTTTTGCCATCAAGAGTGTCGAATGAAGATAAATGGAAATTTAAAGTCAAAAGCCGAAAAACATTGTCGGTTTTTGGAAGCGGGAACATTTAATAATTCCGATTCTGCATGATTTGATCGAAATCGAAAACGGGAAAAGGCCTGATTGATATGAGTTCTTCTCGTTTTAAGAATGTGTCAGGCGGCACCTACTTTGATGAAATATCCGACACTTTTGCTTCCCTGAATGCCTTAGAAGCTGACAATCCAAGAATTCTCACCCCTCTAGAACTTTGAACTGGGTCAGCCGTCTGCTTCGGAGACGGGAAAATCAGGCATGCTCCCATTTTCGCTTTCGCAAAACTTTTGCGATCTCAAACCGGTTTTTGGATCAAATTTCGACTTAAAATCGTAAAATTTTTGCAAAAGCGAAAATGGGAGCATGGCTGAATATTTAAGTTTTTTAGTACCAGTCAAATTTCTAGTTTATCAGCCATGCTCCCATTTTCACTTTCGCAAAACTTTTGCGATTTTAAACCGGTTTTGGGAACAAATTTGGACTCAAAAATGCAAAATTTTTGGGAAAGCGAAAATGAGAGCAAGGCTGTATAGCTCAAATAACTTTTGAGATTCGACTTTGAACCACTTTTGAACCGGTTCGAAACTCCATATTACCAATCTATAGACCAAATTTCAAGTTTAACTTTTGAAATATGGCTCTGAACCACTTTTGAAACGTTCTTAATCGCTTTCGAACACAGACTTACAGACTTAAGACATATCCTATGACTCTTTTTGATCGACTTAAACATACCGTGCAAATTTTGTAAAGATCGGTTCAGCGCATTAGACGCCTAATATGCTTATAATGATCAACAATTGAGAATGAACCACTGAACCAAACCGAAACTGCAGTTTGGTTTGATCCATTAAATGTTTTATAAGCCGAACTGATTTCAAAGCGGTTTACATCCCTCATTTCAAACATTTTCTTTTTGAAGTTTGCAGTTCCGACCAGTTTGTCTATGTTTTTACTCTTCAAACACTTTGAAATCGCCCAATCTTGCCGGAGTTCGAAACTGCAGTCTACTCGGAGTACGGAATTCTAAACAGGGGGGCTGACTCATGGTGGTAGGGTGGGGTAAAACTTTAAAAACAAACTTAAATGGGGTATCGTTTCATAGGTTTTGAGGTGCTCCAATTAGATTTCTGGAATAATTTTTCCGATCGGGTGGAAGGGGGCTGACTTAAGGGGGCTGGGAAATGGCTAAAACATAAAAAAAAATTCAAATTGGGTTTCGTTTCATAGGTTTTGGCATTATTTTTTCGATCGGGTAGGAGAGTTCATGGAACCTTCAAAACTGTTTCTTTCCGATCTCAGGGGTTAATTGGCTACTGTTTGAGTTACTTAATACACCTGGATTACAATTTCGATATTTGGAATTTGTGCCTGTCAGTTTTTCATTCTGTCCCATTGTGAAGTGGAAGCAACCAGTAAAGTCAATGATGATAAAAGAACCTGAGGGAGTCCCCCATTCCCACTTTCGGTGGAGCTGGTGGGGCTGAAATTTATAAATTTCTTTGATAACCCCCCAAGCTCAAGTGGTGGACGCAAAAGAAGCCCCAATGGAAAGCGCTGTGGAAGATTGTCAAGCTGAGAGTTGTGAATGCAAAAGTTGCTCCTCTTCCCTCTTCCTCAAACTGGAAATGGGTAGCTTATTTACCCGCGGTACAAATTAAGATCAGTTAAAAGTAACTTAAGTTTTCAGAACCAAATTTGTATTTTTTTTTTTTTTTTTGTTAATTGCAGGTGGTTCAATGTAGCCAGTGTCCACTATAAGCTACAGGCTCCCCCTCAAAATGAATGCGAAACACCCCTTCAGAGCCATCACAACAACAACAACAGCAACATCGCCACGACACGACGTTGACGCTTGCTTATACAACTGAGCTCCCCCTCCCACCCTTTCTGCTGCCCGCACCCACAACCCCTCACAGTTACTCCAGAGCAAAGCGACGTCGACGTCATCTCTATTGAATTACACACACACACTCGTACATATATATATATATGAAGTACGCACATAAATTTATGATCAACACAAACAACAAGCACAACAAGCAACATATGTAAAATGTAAGAATGTATTTTGGACAATTAGTCTCACCTCTTGGGCATTTCGGGTGATGACTCCACAGCCGCCGATGAAGCTGCTGCCGCCGCCGCCGCAGCCGATGCTGGCGGAGGAGTCTCTGTCTCCTTGCGGCGACGCTTGTTGTCTTTGGAGACAACCATTTTTACTTGCTGCTGCAAATTTTTCGCGCCTCTTTCTCACACTCTTCGCGCGCCTTTCGGGAGATCCGTGTGCGGATTTGGATTAATTTATGGACGCGTTCAAAAAACTTTAGTCTCTGCAGTCACTCATTTACATAAACGCAATTGCCAATTTTTTCCCGTATATACATATATGTATTTATACGTACATACATACATATGTATGTACATATATATGTATATCTACAGCAAACAGTGATTTTTTTGTTGGTGCCTTCGCAGCACCAGCAGCACGCAGTTGATATCGCATTTTCGCTTCATAATTTCAGCACAATTGTTACACTTAAATAGAGATTATTGTCTCGGTGATGTAATTATTAATTACGATTTACACTTCACAAGCTGCATAGGCAGTTGAATTCATTTTCTTGCTGGAGATTCGCTTCGCACATAGTTTTTTTCATTTGCTCTCTTCCTCTTCCTTCCTCTTCTTCTTCCACCGCTTTGCTTTTTGTGTCATGGCGGACTAGAGATGGCGCATATATCGATAGCTGTGCAATGATGAGACTTGGGCATTTTTTTGTTAATCAAATGCGGCCTCACTGGGAGTTGATATCGTTATCGGTCACACTGTGAGTTGACAGAATTTAATTTTTGTGGTTAATTCACAACATTAAAGACAAAACAACTGTCGACAAAGCATAATGGGCGAAGGAGCTGGCAATTGGTGTCTTATTGAAAGCGATCCGGGTGTATTCACCGAGCTGATAAAGAATTTTGGTAAGTTTTGTAGGTGGCGCGCTTTTTTCTGCCCGGTGACGCTGACGTCGGCAGAGGCAGAGCTTCATAAAAAATGCATAAATAATTTTGATTTTTCTGTTGCCAGGATGTGATGGCGCCCAGGTGGAGGAGATCTGGAGTCTGGACAGTGAATCGTTCAAGAATCTGGAACCCATCCACGGACTGATCTTCCTCTTCAAGTGGGTGCAGGAGGATGAGCCAGCCGGCAAAGTGGTCCTGGACAAAGATAATATCTTCTTTGCCAAGCAGGTGATCAACAATGCCTGCGCCACCCAGGCCATACTCAGTCTGCTGATGAATCTGGAGCATGAGGATATCAAACTGGGCGAGACGCTGACCCAGTTCAAGGAGTTTTGTCAATGCTTTGATCCATACAACAAGGGACTGACCCTGAGCAATGCCTCACAAATACGCACCGTACACAACTCGTTTGCCCGCCAGACGCTCTTCGAGTTGGACATGAAAAATCAGAACAAGGACGAGGATGTTTATCACTTTGTAGGCTACATGCCCATAGGTGGGCGTCTCTATGAGCTGGATGGCCTGCGTGAGGGACCCATTGATCTGGGCGAAATTAAGCCCGAACAGAATTGGATTGATGTGGTGCGCCCCATCATAGAGAAGCGCATGCAAAGGTACAGTGATGGTGAAATCCATTTTAATTTAATGGCCTTGATCTCGGATCGTCAGCGTTTCTATGAGCAGCAAATAGACAAACTTCTTAATCCCGCTGCCAATGCTATGGACACTGAAGAGGATCGTCAGACTGAAATCCAGAGCCTGCGCTCGTACATACAATACGAAGTGGACAAGAAGAAACGATACAAAGTGGAGAATGTCAGGCGCAAACACAACTACTTGCCCTTTATTGTGGAGCTATTGAAAATGCTGGGCGAGACGGGCCTACTGATGCCCATCTATGAGAAGGCCAAACAAAGGGCGTTGGATCGTGAACAGGCGCAACGCAAAAAGGAATCCAACTAAACCAATTCCACATAAAATGAAAGCAAAACCCTAAACATATATCGCTCTAGTTAGGAGAAACTGCCTTGTATTGTACTTTACCTTTTTTACTCTGCCCGTTAAACTATAAATCCTATCAACGTATATCCATTGTCGCGCGTGTTACACTAAATATCTAGTGAGAAGTTTGAAAACAAATAAAGATTTTTCCCCACACACACTACACTCACTCTCGCAGAATAAAGAATGCATTTTGGCTCGTATATAATATATTTTTTGGTTTGGTTTGGTATATATATCATTTACAATTGCTATTTGATTTAGTTTTCCAGATTTTTTTTTAATTTTATGCTGTTTTTTTTGTTTTGTTTTGTTTGTTTGCTTTTGTGATAACCTTGCAGCGGGGACAATTCGCTTTATTTGTTACAAAGTAGACATTTAAATGTCATTAGGATATTTTTGCACAATGCCAGCTAATAGATTTAAATCTTTTTTCGTTTCCCGACTGAAAAACAAGGTGACATTCCGGAGCCGAAGCTTTGGAGAATTAATCTCATTTACTGTACCTGCTATTTTGTTGAAAAACTTTTGTCGATATCGAAAAGTTTTGAAATGCACCAACTAAAATGAAAAACTTCAGTCCATCCAATGTCAAGGTGTACATAAATTAAGCCCCTTTAATTCCTAAACAAAATCATGAACTTAAAGGATTAAGAAATGTCTCCAAGGAAGTCTCAGACATTTATATGGGCAGACCAGTTCATTGAACTTGATTTCTGGAGCTTAACTAATCACGGATTTGGCTCGGTTCAGTAGTTTAGCGGTTCAAAAATACTTTTTCATATGAAAATGATTCATTTTTAACTTCTTAAAAATATCAAATTGCTTCTCTTAATCTCTTGGCTTGAAAGGGACCTACAGTTTTACGCTAAATCCGAATGGCAATGTATGAGAAGCTTTTTATGTCTACCCATAACTGGTGAAAGTGACCGGTTGTGTAAAAGTTTTATGTCATTTCGAAAACATGTCTTAAAAATGGTATATCTTCGTTTTAAACAAATCGTAGAATTGTTTGGGATAAGTTTTTTTTGATGCTTAGAAATGGTACAATACAATGATTTCATAAAAGATTTGATCATACATTTGGGTTCCCGACAAAACAGATGTGGGTCAAGGGTCAAAAAAGGCATTAAGATCAACTTTAAGCTCAAAATACCACAAATCCAGTCGTCATGAAGCATTTCCCAAAACAGATTCAGGTTCCACACACGAAAATCATCTAGAATCACCGTTTAGCCTCCTTCTGTTAACATAATACCATGACCTCTTCTGGGCATAGTAACCAATATCAAACTGTGAATGATTATCTGCCATGTTCCGGATTTCACTAAAGTGAATTCGAATTTTTGACATGTTCTCTTTTCTATTAAACAATCAAGGAAATCCATTTCTACTTCCTCTTTACTCTACGGAATCAAATTAAAACGTTTTAGTCTGATTAACCTAATCAATTTTATAAAAAAGCACATTTAACGAATTCGAATTGGACAATTTTTGTCGAAAGTGAAAACCGGAACAGGCCTGTATCACTTTGTATACAAAATATTTCACCAATCAAGCATTTGACATAGCCAAAATAAAGAAAGCAAACGAACGAAGAAATGTAATTGAAATTCGAAAAACAGTTGTAATGACCGCCTACTACACCAGGTGTTGAACTGTAATTGAATTGAACTTAAAAACGAAATGTTTTTATCAGCCATGCTCCCATTTTCACTTTCGTTGCTGCTGAACAGGGGAGTTACTAACCAAATTCGATAAGTAAAACTTATCTACTTATTCCAAGCTTGAGAAAATGCTGGTCTCGAGGAAGCCTTCGAAAATTTGGGTGGCTTGTAGTGCACAGCCGTACCTACATACATTTTTAATATGATGCTATTCCTAAGCATGGGATTTAATGTTATGGTCTGTGATCTATAAGAATTACTAATCTAGACAAAGGATATTTCCGATTATTTAAGCTATCAATGGAAGCATGGCTAACTGAAAAAGAGATCCGGTTGGGGTACATTAGATCAGTAGAGTAGTACCGATTCGAAACTACCTGCAAATCAAATCATCGCAAATATATGAATTTCTTAAAACTGGGACCACTTTTTTAGAGGTAACGTTCCAGATATCTGCAGAGTTTAATTTGCCAAGAAATTTTATTTTTTTTTGCTTTTTTACCAAAAATATTCGTTTTTTTTTAAGTTTTTATGACATTAGTGCAAGCTTGTAGGCCTTTGACTACTTCTAACGGTTATTTTGGTCTAAGCTAAAACTTTGTACTGTATTACTTGTCCAAATTTGTAAAAGGTTTCAAGATAACGTTTGAAAAATTTAAAAACTGGTCAAAACTTGGTTTTTTGGGCAATTTTTTGTAATTTTAAGTATGAAGATGTCATTTTTTTGATTTGCTACAAAGAAATGTTTTGTACGCCAAGCCAAAAGCAACAACTTTGCTAATTATGATAAATTCTTTTCGGACCTCGAGCCAGTTTAACTCGCTACTTAAACATTAGAAAGGTCGCCAAATAAATTCCAAACCTATATAAGATAAGGCTGGTGTCTTATTTTGTAAACGAAACTAACAAAAATTTCAAGAAACAAAGCAATCGATTTTCGAAGCTTTTGCACCAAAGAGTTGAATGCATTTAGTGTTTGTCTTATTTTGCTTACATTGCTTTTGCAGTTCCCAATTGATTAAGGCCATGAGTGAAAAGAGAGGCAGTTGGCAATCATGCATTCTTTAGCGAAAAGCCTACTGATGATTGAGCCGGGAGTTTTATGAAACAGTACTGCATAGGCAACCAGCTCTTTTTGGTGTTCAATGCATAAGTTGCAACTTTTTCAGACCTCGAGCCAGCTAAACTCGCTTGCTATATAAAAGCAAAATTCAAAATAGTTTACGAGATATGGAAATGTAAATCCTACTCAATCTGAAAAGTTCAAAATACAATAAAAAGAAAAGGGTAGCTAATCAGACCAAACCCAGACAGGGTATTTATACTACCATCACACCGTTTCAAAATTTTTTGGTCTCGATGCGATTCAGTTAAGAAATGTGTCGCAGAATAAGCTGTTATAAACTGATTTTTTGCTATTCTAAAGTCGTGCAAATGAAAAAAGGATCTCCGGACCCATAAAGTGTTTATATTCTTGATCAGCATCAACAGCCAAGTCGATATAGCCCTGTACATTCGTCCGTCCGTCTGGAGCACAACTTTTGTCATATATTTGATGTCAGCATGCGCAGACTGCTAACATAAAATGTTAACATTAATGTTAAGGCTCTGTTAATTAACATAAGGGAAGGCTATTAAACATGTATTCCCCTGAGTAACGGCTATATCGAAGTCTGGCAGATTGACTTAAACTTACACTCAACATTTCAACATTTTAAAGATTGATGACATATACATATACTGTTTACAGTCGGACTCTATTTAACTGTTCATTTCTCTTAGCTGCAAGGTTACATAAGCTTCGTCACTCCGAAGCTAACTTTTCGCTTTTTTGCTTTTTTTCTTTCAGTGTTTTTTTTTTTTGTCCATTTTCTTTTCTTTTTGTGTATATATATTGTATATAGGAATATTTAGTTGTTTTGTCTGTTGTTGTTGTTTATATAGAGCATAAAAATTTGTCTCTTTGCTTATCAACTAGATTTCTATTTCTACTATATCATATAATATGCGTATGTTTAGGGAACTTTCTTCTTTATGTTGGGAGGTCTTTGATTTAGTTGAATTTTTTCATTTACTTTTTGGTTGTTGTTGGTGTTTTGCTCTTAGAGGCTAAGTATAATGGATGCTGGCTGCTGTTGGCTTGCTTGCTTGGAGGGGGGCAAAAACAGTGGAGAATTGTTGATTTTTTGTTTAGAAACCGAAGGATCTAGCCAAGCGCTACTGAAAATATATATATATGTATATGCGTGTCCTATATGTATTTGGTGTATATGGTTACGATGCATATAAATATGTATGTATGTATGTATGTTATGTTGTTGGTGACTTATAACTAATTTCTGGTTTTTTCTTTTTGCTGCTTGTGTTTCGCTAAATTGAATTTGATTCTCTTTTTATTCATATTTAACATTTAGGCTAATTTTAACTAATGTCTGGTAGGAGGGGGGAAGGGAGATTTAGCACTTAGTTTTCCATAATAATTTTTTCCTTTGCATAATTTTGCTTAACAATTTTCTTGCTTTTGAAGACACAACAGTTACTGGTCCAGTTCCAGGAAGAATATATGTATGTATTTTTATTTATATTTATATGTATGTGCGTTTGTTTGTGTGTGTTTTTGTGTGTAACCATGTACAGTTTCTCAAATAGTTGTTGCAGTTGCTTTTACCGTTGTGGGGCATAACTGTACTGCAAGCTGGTATGCGTCAAATCATTGCATACTTCGCTGCGCTGCACTGAAGCTGCACTGAGAGCAGCAAATGCATGAAGTGGGCGTGTCGAATTGGCCAGTGGATGCTGCTGCTGTTGTTGTTGTTGCTGTGGATGATGTTGCGGATGTGGATGCTGTGCTGCCTCATAGGCAGTTAGATTAATATCAATGCTAGGAGCTGAAATGTAGAAAATATTGAGAGTTTATTATTGAAACAATCCATATGCATTTTGACAGAGAGAGGAGCGGTCAGCGTTTGTTGGAATGATATTATCTGGACTGCTTAACTATCGACCGATCAACTACATTTACCAATCCGAGGCTTTAAGGCAGGCGTGCCCAGAATGAGCTTACGGCCGCGTGGACTACCAATTCAAACGAGGAAAATACATCTCAAGCAAAAACAACCACAAGAAATAGAAAGCCGATTTTTGTTTGTATGTGTGTGACAACAACAAAGCCTTCGCTAGTATAGAACGAGAAGAGAGAACAAATTTAAAGATGTTGTTGCTCTAGATCAGGGTTTCCCAATCAGAGAGCGCGAAAAAGTGACTGTGTCTCTCTCTAACACACAGTGATGCATGACTTCGGCAAGCATTCGGTGTGAATTGGCGAGTATGTTCGTGCCCCAGGGGCTATCGCTGGGGAACTCTGCTCTAGATTTGTCAGTCAAATGGAGAGGACAAAAAAGTATGCTTGTATTGGTGAGCAAGAGAACTCTCTCCAGACTACAGCCGTTTTACTTGCAATTCAGTGTTCACCGATTCTCACAATCATGAGTTCGCCTCGCGTTTGCGTAAAAACACGACTTACTTCGGCTCCTGGTAGCAATGGCTGGCCGGCGACTCTGCTCGAAATCAGCGTGGTCAACGAGAGCGAGGTCAAAAAGTGAGTGTTCGAAAATAAAGCGCCGTGAACCAGCTTCGATCTGATTTTCTCTCTTGACCTCTGCTTTGGTATGCGTTCGGCTCTTGTATGTGAGTTTTCTCTCTTGACCTCTGCTTTGGTATGCGTTCGGCTCTTGTATGTGTAAATAGCGAAATGTCTACCTCTCTATTCATATACTTAATCATAATATTTAATACTTAACTTATTGTAATTATCAAATCCATTAGCTGAAATTAGCAATTTTTAGGAACTGCTTATTTTAAGCATTATATTATATCTTACAGGAGCTGTTGATCTATACTAGCTCTTAAATCAGAAAGAACAAACTTAAGTGTTGAAAATGCTCTTTTAACTGATACCTGATTTGCTATAGTAAAGGCAATATTTTTTAAGTCTTCGTTTTTATGACCTTTCCAAAATTTTAAAACATTCGTCGATCTGTGTAATGTATGTGCTCCTTGACAATTTCCAAAGAAATCTTTAACATCATTCACAGCTTTTATATTATATTTGATATTTGTTAATTGCTTTCATAAGCTTATCTTCTTCACAATCAGACATTGAGTCAGTTGCTTGTTGCAACTGTTTTATGTCAGCAAAATATGAAATCTCGGGTCTGAGAATACTGCAGCCAATTCTCGTACTGAACTCATAGTAGACGAATGTTTGTCTAGGCACTTTGATAGAAATAAACAATGATTTGCTGAAAATTTAAGAACAATTGCTCGACGTGAAAACCAAGCGTAATATAAATCACTTGGTAGTAATTGTGATCTATACCGTCCGTTCAAAGCCAAGTTGATTCATCATATGGTCAAACGGTTTCTTTCCGTATAATCTATTATCATTTTCATACTTTATTTTTGTCACTACATCAAAAATCATTCACGCTTAGTTAGTAATGCAAGCGATTATAGTAAAATCTCCAGAGATTTCCAATATTTCGCTGGATGTATCGTTGAATAAACTAATTAAATTGGTGAACCGAACCTAATTTTTTGATAAAGTGGTCCGGTTCGGGTTCGGGTTCAGGTTCGAGCAGTCAAAAATATAGAGCGCCTGGTTCATGGTCCGGTTCGCGAACCCCAAAAAGCCCGAACCGAACCGGTTCTCAGGGGTTCGGTTCGGGACCGGTATGCAGCCTTGGTGTAAACAGCGACACGTGTGTTAAATGAGCGCGCTCTCACGTGGCTAAACACACACACGCAACGCCAAAATGAGCATGTGTGTTTTGCCGGCTCCTGCACTAGATCAGAATTGGCCAACAAGAGCGAAGCCAAAAAGTGAGAGTGTATTGGTGTGTGAAAATAAAGCGCCGTGAATTTGATTCGACCTGACCATGGTATAATTAACAAGGTAGGGTCGTCAGAAATTCACCCTACGAGATTGCTATTAGTTGATTTGACAGTTGATATGAACATGTGAGAGCACGTTGACATTACCTTTGCTACTGAGTGATTTTCACCATTTAACTGGTGCCTACTTGAAACAATCCAAAATTGATCGAACTTGTACATGTGATTCGACCACGATCAACACATAGCATTAAATATCATATTCACAAGACACGACCTAACCCATTATCAAATTTACATGGTACTACACGACGGCGGCTACCAAAAGAATAATAAATACACAAGTCTCAGGTCACTTACGCAAAAAACGTAAATCAAGTCAAAGTCTGAAATCTAGTATTAATGGGATAGGGAAAATATGAATTCTTTCATCAGCATGAATGAATTACAAAAAACATTAACAAATAACATTAGATGTAAGTTACATCCATAAACATTTGACTACAAAAGCTCTACTCATAACAGAAATGAAACGATACTTCACTATGAATCAACTTTTGTATGAAGACTGGGTTAAAAAAACTGTCGTAGAGCTTTTTGATGTATGGAGGAAAGTTGCATATAAGTAAGTGGAGTCGTGGAAACAGTTGACCCACCTAGGATGAGTATTTTGCTAGTTATTGAAGAAAAGTTCAAAACCCCATAAATCACAGATTTCAAACTATGACTCAATAGTTCAGTTTGGTTAATACTTCGACAGTTCAATAATTTATAAGGTTCGGTTTATCTTAGTCCATTTCAAAACACTAGTTTTACGAGGTTCAGCTGTGGACTTATTCCTAGCTTAGCTTGAATGTCAAAATGTAAGTTGAATTCAACACACAAACCTATTTTGAAGGCTCTAGAACAGAGTTTACCAACCCTAGCCCCTGGGGGCCGAACCTACTCGCCAATTCACACCGAATGCTTGCCGAAGTTATGCACCACTGTGTGTTAGAGAGAGACATAGTCACATTTTCGAGCTCTCTTCTTAAGGGAACTCTCCTCTAGAATGCCTAAGTTGGTGTTTAATTGTGCTAAACTTGAAATTTTGATCCGAATTTTCCGAGCTTTAAAAACATTTAAGAAATGAGTGGCAAATAACATTATCTTTTCTTAAATCCCGTCTTTGTGCTTACGTTCACCACATATGAAAATTAATTTCCGATCTTAGCTATAAAATTTTGACGGATCAGTCCGAAGCCACCCTAGTTTTATACCTGCCGCATGCAAGCGATTATACAGATTCTTGCGTTTCTTCTTCAAAAGAGTATCCAAATTGTAGCTCTCCAGGCCAGCTCTGAAATATAAATATAGTAAATGTTAAATCTCTTTCCCTACTCCCCATATCTTCAGTAATTACTTTTCCGTTCGTCCAGGACTCAGTAGATCTTTAAAGGCCACATAGATCTTGTTTAATGTCAAATTGGATAGCCCCTGGCCCAAATATCGTACAAATTTAAGTTGTTCACATTTGGATAAAGCGCTCTCGTGGAAGTCCAAAAAGGGTCGATGATCGGATATCTGATATTCCTGTGGCAAAAGAATAAGAAGAAAGCATAGGATGGGTATGTTAGTAAAGATCTTCTCTCAATCAATGGGCAAGAGTTTTGTTCCACATTGTAATTTTGTTCATTTGCCAATCTCTCTCTCTCTATATATATTTGTACAGTTAGCCAATTGTCTACTAGAACAAAGCTCCGCTGGCCTACACTTAAAGGGATTCCCGTGTTGGATGTCACATTGGTCGATCCACTTTTGCTCACATTGCAAAACTTGATGAAGTTCTCGATGAGTATGTACTTTTCATAATTGCTCAGACATTGCTGGCTACTACTCTGAATACCGAACTGTTTCAATAGCTCCTGCTTCTTGGGCGGCAGCCGGCTAATGTGTGTGCAAACCCCATCCTCGATGCGATGAATCTCTTGTACATCGAAATTCTCATAGATCATCAGTTGCTCGAGTGCACGTGGCGGTGGACCTAGATTGGGCAATGGAGGTGGCGGCAAGAGTGTAGATGGTGGTATTGGTGGCGGTGCCGAAACGGGAGCCGGAGCCACACAGCCGTACCGTGGATCCAAAGATAATTGTTGCGTGGGCGCTGTAACATAGCTGTTAACATTAACATTGGCCATGCTGCTGCTGCTGTTATTGCTGTGGGCGGTGTTGCTGCTGTTACAGTTGCTGCTGTTGCTGGCAGTTTGGGAATTGGAGTTGCTATTGCTGTTGTTGCTATTGCTGTTACTGCTGTTGGTGCTGGCGCTAGCAAATTCCAGAGAGCCATCATTGGCGGCTGCCATATTCTTGAGGTCTACAAGGAGAGAATTGCATTTAGTGATTGGCTCCCCATGATTAAGTGGGTAAGAAGGAGAGATTGCTGTTGTCGAATCGAGTCATAATATAGCTCATATATTTTTCTAATAGGTCAAAAATATATGAATTTTAAGTACCTAGAAGAAATTGTGAGAAGCTTGGCTGGTACATCAATTATCCACTCAATTTTTGATACATAAACTTACAAAATTTATTATGGACCAGCTCTTCAAGTAATGAAAGGTGTATTAAAACTCCATACACGTGTACGTTATATTAGGATAAACTTGGTTCGACCTATAGTATAGTATATATACTCTCAGTGCAAGTGGGGTTAATCCCTTCTCCGTCACCCGCTATAGTCATTGTCATCCAATCCGGCCGGTTCTGACTAATGCAGCCTAAATCTGTTTAAAGACTTCGTGCAAAGTTTGGTTAAGATAGTTTTACACTGACGGAGGACACGCACAGACCGACGGATGAACAGACAGATGAGATATACTTTAAGCACAATTTTAATATACCCTCTGCAAGGGTATAAAAATAAGATGATAGTAGTATTCCGAAAAGTTTAATTAATAAGTTTCATGCGAGCTAGCTCTAGTTGTTCACACCAAGCTTGGATTGAGCAAGGTGGATAACATGTAAAAACAAGATCATGAACTTGGGTCATATAGCTTTGGACAGCATTGATTAGACCATGCGATAAATAAGTCATAAAGTCCACAATATCGTAATTTTCCAAAGCGTGCTGAATGTGCACAAAAATGTTCCAACATATATTTTGTATATTTCGTGATCGTTCAAAATGCCATGTTATGTATATTTGTTCCTTAAAAACGTCTAAACCAGTGGTGTCCAAACTCACACAAGCAAGCACTGCGCATGTGTGCGTAGCAGCGAAGTACGCATGTTGACATTTCAACATGAGCAACAAACTAACATACAAATGTCTCGTGAGAGAACACAAGGCCGAACACGCGCATCGAAAGAGAGCAAGCCGCCGAGCGTGCTATTTATAGAACACACGTATTCTATCTCTCTATGCGTGTGTCGGCTGCGACGCCCGCAGAATTATGACTTCCTATCCAATGGGATAGGTTTTGGCATTTGGATACCACCGGTCTAAACTGCCGAGCCGAACTTCACGAAATTTTCACAGTATAAGGCTAGTACTCAGATAAACTAAAGTAAAAATATGTTCAACGACAAAATACCATCCTTCACCAGCAAAAGTAAATCAATCACACTGCATTGTCAGCGGTCAAGTGTTATATTCCCGGATATTTGGAGGATTTTAGAATTGCAGAAGTCATGGGTAATGTAAAATCTTACCGTTGTTTAGCCAGTCGATGTTTTTTTATGTTGTACTTTTGCTGCTGACATTCCGACAGGTCCGACTCTAAATCAGAGTCCGACACGCAACGCTAAAATGAGCGTGTGTTTTGCCGGTCCCTGCTCTAAATAATTACAAACCATTTTTTCTGCTCATTCCCATCGGAATCGAATCAGGTGTATCTGCCGGCCAAGCTAGCGGCGCCATGAGCATTCACATGGGTATGACCCAGCGTAGAGACTAGTCGTAATATTACTAAAGCATTCGATTTAGTTTAACTGAGCACTGAGCCATATTTCTGCCGATCAGGAAAGAACAATAGGTTATGTCCCAAGTCTGTGAACCAGTTCCAAAGTGGTTCAGAGCCATAAAGCCATGCTCCGACTTTCACTTTCGGAAACGTTTTGAGATTTTAAACCTGTTTACCGAATAAATTTGGTCTTCAAATCGTAAAATTTTTTCGAAAGTGAAAATGGGAGCATGGCTGATAATTCCGAAATTATTTAAGCTTTGAGCCGGAAATTTAGTGTGTAGGTATGAAGCAGTGTTTTGCAGCTTATACCGAGAAAAAAATCAATTTTCGGTGGGATGGAGAGGGAAAAAAAGCTGTATTTTTCGAAAAAAAATCTGGAAAAAAGCGCATGGCTTTTCTTATTATTTATGCAATTATATATTATAAATATATTTAATTTTCCAATATCTTCTACGAAAAAAACTTCAAAAATGGTAACAATGCTTTGTTTTTCTTTGGTCGTAGAATGTTATCAACCGAAAATATGTCAATTTGTTGAAGAATACTATGTCAGGTAAACTGAAATCATATAAATTGCTTAATACAATGAATTTTGTGAAAATCCAAAAAGTAGATCAGTGCCAGAGCTTCAGTTACTTTATAGGTAGGTAGGTAGTTCCAGCTGGCCCTTTGTAGGGGCCACGCATAGACCTTACGGTCCTTAGTGAGGCCGGGAGGAGTTGCTTTATAAGCTCAACTTAGAAATTTGTGCAGCAGTCTCGAATAGATTTCTTCAATTTACTATCCATGTGAAGCATAAATCTTTGAAAACAAATTTCTCAAAATGAAAAAAAGCTGATTTGGCAGCACAGAACCGCAAACCGATACCGAAAATCGTTTCAGTTTTAGTCGGTTCTTTTCGTTATACGGTTCCGCGGTTCTGGTGGATACCCTGGTTTAAAGTACCCCAGTTTATTGCGAGTTGGCTGTCAAAAAACTCATATGAGAAACTCAGATTGCCTTTTTTTTCATATAATTAGAACATTTTTAGAGTTTCTTAGATTAACTATTACCGTTACCGGTTCGAAAGTGGTTAAAAACGGTTTAGGAGTGGTTCACAGCCATAAATCCGAAATTATTTAAGCTATGAGACTGACATTTAGTGTGTTGAACCGGTTCCAAAGTGGTTCAAAGCCAAATTAAAAAAAAAAAACGTAATTGTCTAGTAGTATACCGACCTATGCTCAAAAAATTCCGGAAAAATTTTCGTCGATGGACTGCGAATTATGAAGATTTTTCATGCAAAAACGTCGTGGGGGCGGACTGAGTGGTCGTGGAAAAGGTTGATTCATCAAGATATTGTTAGTGGTTAAGACTTTTGATGGTAGAAAATCCCAAAAAGATTGAACGAACACTGCGGTAACACCCACATACATTGAAACTTGAAAAGGCTCTGGGATGTTAACTGCAAATTAACACATTAAGGCCGCAAAAAAGAAAACATATTTCGAATATATAACCAAATTCCAATTCCACAAGTGATTCCCGAACTTATCGGGTCCGCTTTATGAACCTAAAAATGCTAATGCAGATAAAATCTAGGGGTAAGTCGCTCAAAAAATTTTATTTTTTTTATTTATTTGATATTTGACGAAAAGCATATCCATTTTATATTACAAAAACTGCATTTGGGCATTTCCACAGAAAAGTCCACCGAGACCGAAGAATGAAAAGTGCTTAAAAACACTATTTTTTATCATATTTTCATGGGAAAACAATCAAAATGAACTTATATAAGCCAATATTAAAATATTTTATAACTCATTTCGAGATTTTCGAATGCAAAGTCGCTCAAGCGACATTGGTCTTATTTGGATACATTTTTCTGTAATAAAAATGCCTTTAGATTGCATAGATTTTTGGTCTCTAAAATATTTCTAAGGGTACAAAGAGTTAAAAAATATTGCAGAACCTATGCGAGTGCAATTAACTGTAAGTTTTTGCTTTATATGATAACAACAACAACATAAATATAATGAGGAAATTTCAGTAACGTAACGTCAGATCATTATGCAAATAAAAAAAAATTGACAAAATATTTTTGAGTAAAATTAGCTGGAAAATAAACTTTAATTATTTCAAATCTTAATTTAAAAAAATTTGATGCAAAAAGCTTTGCCCATTTCGCAGAGTTTTACAATTTTCTAAAACAAGTCAAACGCCAGCACATATTTTTGCTTATATCTTTAAATCCTTATGATCGAGGTAATACCCTTGTTCCACTGACACATTCTAGAGGTCATCCGCTGGATGATCTAAACGACTTTTTTGCATGATAATTCTTCATAATTCGCGGTCCATCGAGGGAATTTTTTTTCGGAATTTTTCCAAATTGGTTTTTTTGCGGTTCAAAATTGGTTCAGAGCCATATCTTAGATATTATTTAGGCTATGATCTTGAAATTTAGTAACATGGAGACAGATATTTTAATAGTTTGAACGAGTTCAAATTTTAATAGCAATTTTTAGACGGTTCAAACGTGAATATAAAAGCTCTCACAAAAATATATCCACACAATTCAAAGCACTCGAGCGTAGTATCAAAACAAGCTTCTAGATTAAGAGCTTTGAGTACAGAATACGATATTATTCAGATTCAAAATTGGCTTACAATCGTTTGAATTTATATTTAATTACAAATTCGAGTGGTTTTCCTGTACCCGTGTGATGGTACTCTACTGATCGCAGTTTCTCCTTCTTCCCCAAACCAAAGAACCAATCAAAATGACTGAGCACAAATGCAGAGGCGCGAAACAGGCAATTATTAATAATAAACAAATGGTTGGCATTTTGTTTTCTCAATCGTTTCTTTATATGTTTGTTTACATACATATATATATACAAGTATGCATGTATGTATATATGTATGTATATAGATTTGTTGTGTGTGTGTGTGTTTGTGTGTGAGTGTTTGCAAACAATTTCAATATATATATTGTAGATTGTATGTACTAAATATCTATGTTTAGATGTACTTGTATAGTTAGGATTGGTTTTACATTTGTTCTTGGCTTACTAAAATATATATGCATGTGTATATATATATATATATATTTATATTATGTGTATATCATATAATTTAGCATTAGAGTGTTGTGTTGTGTTTCATTGTGTGTGTGTGTGTGTGTGTGTAATTGTAATAATCTCTTTTCAAGGAATAACATTGCATAGTTTCAGGGGCTTGACCGTTGTCCAACAAGATGTATGTACGTGTGTGTGTCGTCAAACATAATACAACTTTACATCTGTCAGTATGTATTGTGTGTGTGTTGTATATTTTTAAAAAATTTGGCAAAAAGCTTGTAAAATTAGTCTAAAAACGAAACGTGGGAGGAAAAAAAAGCACAAAGACAAAAGACAGAGACAAAAAACAGGAAAAAAAAGGACAAATACAATTGTAAAAATAATAGTTTTTTTTAGCAGCCTACGATTGTCAACAGGTGGCGCCACCACCGCTGCCTTTGACGCCACGCCGACCCCAATCTCACATGGTTGCGGGCGAGGATTGTTGCGGCGGTGGCAGCTGCTGTTGTTGTTGTTGTTGTTGTTGGGGTGGGGGTGGCGGTGGCCCTTGGTTATAGCCCATGGCGGCCATGTGCTGGACATGAGAATGATGTGGGTGCGGATAGTAATGCGGATGATGCTGTGGCGGATGCGGGGCATAGGCAAAATGATGTGGTGGTGGTGGATAATGATGCGGATGTTGACGCGAGGGCGGCGTAGCCTGTTGCAAATGATGCGGATGCGTATGTGAATGCGCCAGTGGATGTGCAAGCGCATGCGGATGTTGCTGGGGCAGCATATGTGGCGGCGGTTGCTGCTGTTGTTGTTGTTGTTGTTGTTGCTGCGGCGGCGGCGGATGATGTTGTTGAGGAGTTGTGGGCGCTGTCATGTTAGGCGTGGCTGGCCGAGAAGTGGGCGTCATTGTGCGTGTGGAAGGCGTGGGCGTGGCTGTGGCTGTTGAGGAGCTGCTCGCCGGCGAATTAGGCGCCAGCGTTTCGCTTAATCCCTGCTCTGCCTGCTGTTGTTGTTGTTGTTGTTGTGGTGTCTGTTTAACCGGTGTGGATGTTGTTTTGGATGTTGTATTGTTGTTGGTAGTTTCGCCTATGTGAGTTTTTGGTAAGCGTATGCGTGGAATAAAGTAGAAGAAAGAGGAAACACAAACAAATTGAAGTCAAAAATTAAAATGATTATTTTTTTTTTTTAGTTTTTTTCTAGTTTTTGGGAATTTTTTTATTTTTTTTGCAAAAATAGGCAGCCAATTTTTAGGTATTTTCTGTTGAGAGACAAACCGACAGAGAGAGAGAGAGTGAGAGAGAGACAGAGCGAACCGAACAAATAACAGTGCATGAGGTGGAAATAGAAATTGAAATGAAAATTGCAAAGTGCAAAATAGACAAAAATCATACTAATAAAAAAAAGAAACAGAAATCATGTGAGGCACTTTCTAGTTTTTATGTGTATATTTTTAAAATTTAGCACATTCTTTTTTTTTTTTTTTTTGCCTGCCTGCTGCTGCATTTGCACTACACATCTACATCTATATATATATATGTAAACTTCTATCTATATCTTTAGATATATGTGTACGATCCGCTGACTTACCAGCTGTTGTGTTGGCCAGGAAGCGCTTCGTTTTATCCAATATATAAGGCAGATTATAGCCATCCTTGGTGTAACTGCAGGTAATAGAATTAATTTACTCATTTTGTTGGCATACTTTTGGGCGTCTTTGAAACTTACATTTCTGTGCGTTTGGTGCAAAACAAATTCTTAAAATTGCTATAAATGCAAAATAGTGTAAAGGTAGGTAATCCTTGTCCCAGATATCGTGCAAATTTGATTTGTTCGGGTTTATTGAGGCCACATTGGTTCAATGAAAGCCAAGGACGATGATCCTTAATCTCGTATTCCTGTAAAAGTAGCAAAAAATATGGAAATAAGAAGTCTGAACATATATGTAAGTTTTAAGAATACTGTATGCCAGGGGTGCCCAGAATGAGCTTACGGCCGTGGGAAAACAAATGCAAATACACAAAATATATCTCAAGCAATAACAACAAAAAGAAATAGAAAGGGAAACCCGATATTTGTTTGTGTTTATGTTTGTGCAATGCGAGCGAGGCGAGCGCTAACTACGCATAAGCAACATTGCGGTTGCTTATTAATTTGCCAGAGACATAGGAGAGAGGGAAGAGAGTCACATATGATGTTGTCGTTGCAGATCTGGACCAGAGCCGGTCAGTCATAGCTACCACGAGCCGAAGTCTGTCGTGTTTTTACGCAAACGCGAGCCGAACTCATGATTGTGTGCATCGGTGAACATTGACCCAGCGGACCAACAAACGAGCATTTTGCAAGATTAGGGGGGAATTTATTGATCGCAAAGTTCTCTCATTCGAGCTTTTCAGCGAGAGGTTTGCGATAAAAATTCGAGTGCTGTGCTCGTACTTAGACTTAGGCAGTAGAGTAACAGCTGGCTCGTGTCGTCCTTTTGCAAAAAAAGAAACCCGAATGCAAGAGAGCCAAATTCCGATCACGAGTGATGTGTGTGACAAAATGTTTTATGAAGTGAAGCCGAAGTGAACTAATTTTTGAGTTCTTTTTCCTTTGGCTTGCCAACGGTTATAGATGCGTGCGCGAGAGTATCGCTCAAGTGAAATAAAAATTGTGCTAGATTGATAGATTGATTGTTTAAATTGTTAAAATTGATATTTATATTGCCCGCAGATGCATTCTAGCAAAAGTGGTAGAAATTTGTTTAATATGCGCGGAAGAGAGTGGCGAGACTGCAGAAATCTGACTCAAAAAACCAAAGTTTAAATTATAATTTTTGATATATTAAGGGCCGATTTCTGTTATTCCAGATAGCTGTTATGTGTCAAAATAAGCTCACAATTTACTCTGCTATTTGTAAGTTTATGTGACATATGTAGCACTATGTAGAAGATGTGAAATCGGCCCTTAATTAGTTATAGTTATTTTATGGCAGAGATGGGCGCGTCGCGACGTTCACAATGCACACGCAGACAGCGCTGCCTCGTGTGCATTGTGAACGTCACGACGCGCCCATCTCTGTCTTATGGCCAAAGAAGTGACTTATATCTATAATTTTTAAAATGTGAAAGTACTTATAAAATCTGCCAAAGAAGAGCATTAAAATTAAATTTTTCATATGGGACAATAGGGAAATGAGACAACTAAAAGTCTAGCAAACGCTATTTCTTGCGATTCTTTGGCGATATCTTTTGCCATACTTTTTTGATATTGCTACGGGTTCAAAACTAATATACTTTTTGAGTATATTTAAAATCAAAAAAGGTATCACAACAGTAAATATTTTATTTGACTTGCTAGAAATATTACAAAAGTATCGCAGAACTCTCGCAACCCTATTTCTTGCGACTATCGTAAACGAAACTTTCAGTGCCACAAACTGAACGACATATGAATCATATTTCTATCTTTTCCCGATCCGATTGCGAGAGTTTTGTCGGGTTAAGTATCGCAATTCACTCATTTGTGATATCGTTTGCGAGCGTTTGGTCCGCTGGGGAATTGCAAGTAAAACGGCTGTAGTCTCGAGAGAGCCCTCTTGTTCACCAACACAAGCACACTTTTTTGTCCTCTCCATTTGGCCGGCAGTGGTCTGGACGCTGCATCAACAAAACATTCGGCCGTGTTCAACAAACCTCTAACAACCCAAAAGCAATTGTCGGTGTTCCTGAAACCTCTTTTGGTTGTTTTCAAATCGAATTGCATTAATATTATGAAAGATTTGATGGGTTTTAAGTAATAAAAGTTAATTTTAAAATATTGTAAAACAACAAAACAATGCAAAAGTCAGAGAGCAGCAGAAAGCAGCAATGAGCAAACCTGCCAACTTATTCCAATTATGAGAATAACATTTCAGAGTTTTAATTTTCGTTTCAAAATTAAAAGTTTGTACGCTTAAATGATGTATATATTTAACAAGATTATGTGGATAAATTTGCAGTTTAATAAAATATGATTTAAGTGGTTAATTCAATGAAGTATCGAGAAAAACCTATCGATAAATTATATCAGCGAGAACTGTAAACTACGAAATGGAAGAACAAGTTGTCAGCGGTGAAATTTTTAAGTACTCTTTTTACATTTATTTTGATCTTTTTTTATGGGGGAAACATAGAACCTCCGGAGGCAGAGGCAGTAATGCCATATGGAAAAGCAATCGGATATCGCGGCAGAAAAGTAGCTTACGCTTCATCAGAAATTCAAAGTGGATTGCATCATTTCTGAAACTCTTGTTACGATTATGTCTCCCTCGCCAACGGCCTTCTCCCAGCAATATTCAAACAATTGATGCAGCCGCGGGCATTTCTGAATTTATATTTCTGCACTCCACTCACTTGTAAGCAACAGGGTTGTCAATACAAAATAATTTTGTGGCGGGTCAGAGTTCTCATCGATTTATTTCCGATACAATTGAGTACTAATGGCTTAAAAATAATTTATAGTTTGGAACTCAGTGCATACCACAACCACTTGCAGCATTTGGCTTAGAAACTACCAAATAAAATTTGAATCCTACATTAGTTTAAACTATTTTGAAGCCTACAACCCTGTCGTAGCAGCCCCAGCGTAAAAACTACCTGTCAGCAGTTTTGCATGCAACTCCGAAAAATGAAATCACCGACATTTGTATTGGTTATTTTCAAAAACAAAGGACCCCAAAATCTCTAGAGATTTCTGGAACACATCGGAACCGCACTTCATGCAGGCAGCGCTGCCTGCGAAGGCTGCGTGTGAGCGCGCGTGTGTTTGTGTGCGCTCGTATGTGTGTATGCGTTTATGTATGCGAGTGTGTTTGCATGTGCGTCTCAATTGAACAGGGTATTTTGTAGTCGGGAAACTCGACTACAGCGCTCTTGCTTGTTGTGTTTGTTTTTGGTTCGTGTGTCCAATGTTTAGATAAAGTTTTAGGTGTTTTGCCCTCCTCTGCCCTCACTATTCTTTATTACATCTGGTTTCTTAATACGTTAAGATAAAAAATGTGTTTAGTTAGCTGCAGCCACCTGCAGCTGGTTTTGTAGTATTCGATAAAGTAGTGCACGTTTTTTGATTTGTCAGTCTGTATAAACGTAAGATCTCAGAGATGGAAAGAGATGGAGATTCGACATGTATGGGAACATAAACTTCTTATATGTACTTGCAGGCAGATAAAGTTTATTTTAAATTTTCGCCACACCCCCTCCCGCCCCGGCAATTTCGAAAAAACATCATATCTCCCTCAGTTTAGTAGATAGATGTTTCGTACCTTTTAGAGATATTTGGTTATCAAGATTATTTATCGATTTGTGGAAGGAATGATAAAGATCGGATGAACGATACTCAAGTTATGAGCAAAAGAATGTTCGCTGCTGCAGCGCTGCCGCAGCGAAGTGGGCGTGGACATGTCCAACCACGACCATTTTTGCTTATTACAGTTTTTACTCATCATAGACCTTACAGTATAAATTTTAGCCCGATATTTCCACAAGAAGTATTTATGGGCGCTCAATCCATATGATTGCGCAACCACTGTGCGATGAGTGGCGAGAGAGACCTCGACGTGGCTGGAAGGCACAAGGCGGCCATAAGTTGCTCTACGATTTGTGGCCATTGAGTATTGAGTGACCGAATAAAAAGATGAAAAAATGTTTGAAAAACACAAAATTCGTTTTCTTTTTATGACCAAAAACCGTGTACCAAAACAATTGCGAGTTCTAGGTATTGTTGAGTGCTCCCGCACTTGTGTTCAAATGCAAGCAGATAGTTGCACCATTTTGATGTGCCCTCTGCACTCGTGCTCAAACGCAGGCAGATAGTTGCTTTGCGCAAATATCTTTGAACAGAAATGAAATATATTTTCTCTAAAAATTTCAGAAATTGTGGGGCTTGAATTGCCTTTCGTTTCTAGTTTTATGCCTTGTTGGGAATATTTTCTAGTGCAATGTTTTTTTTTTTTTGGTCCAGTCTGGACTGCATTTTATACTTAGGCGGATTAGGGCTTTGTGGATCAAGGCCTTTAAGCCCTTTTTCTATTCTCCCTTTTTTTTTATTATTAAATATTTTTCTTAAAAATTTAGGCTGCTCTACCGTTTTCTGTCAGTTACATTTCCTGCATGAGTGTACATATGCATGTATGTATTACATAACGGGCACCCCACCTTCTGCCCAACTATATTCCCACCCTTCCAAAGCACACACACACACACACACATACGGGTGAAAAACTTTGCCCACTACTAATCAAAACTTATAATTCGTGTACAACGCAAAAGTTTAAAACGAAAATTTTACACAAAAGCCAAAAACTTGCAGCACTCCCCACAAAAAGGACGACGCCTGAAAGCATGCTATGGCACATACTCACACACACACACACAGCCATACAATGTATATTTTATAGTGTAAAAATATATGAAAGCAGAAAAGGCAGCAAAGCAAACCCAAATAGAAAAGCAAACAACATTTTCAATGAAGCCATTTTTCCCCAAACAGAGAGCTTAAGGAAGGTTGTGGGGGTGGGGGGGTGGGGGGTACCGGAAGGACCAGAAAGGGTTGCCATCATATGCATGTATGTTTGTAGGCGCAGCAGCTTGAGGGTCTTCGTCAGCATTCGTTGGTAACGTTCGTTCGCCTTATCAACATCCTCATAATCAGCACGATGGCAAACCAACCCCCCCACCCACCTCAGCCAACACACACACATACACATGAGCAGGCTGTCGAAATGCTGACTGCGCTTGTATGTTGTAGTATGTGTGCATACATTTTGGGTTTTGATTATGTTAAAAATCAATAGAGCAAAAAGGAGTGACGACCAGGCCAAAAGGAACGAGAGCGTAAGTTAAAGTCGGCTCTAACCGACTTCGATATACCCGTTACTCATGGAAACAAATGTTTAATAGCCTTACTGTATGCCTGAGGTGGGTCAGCCGAAAAGTATGTAACATTTTTTAACTCGACTCTCTCTCTCTCTCTCTCTCTCACTAAGATTGCTGCTGAACGCAATGCTTAGGTTATGAGTGGGGTGGGTGGTGGGTGTTAACTGATCGTTTTTTGCTCATAACTTGAGTATCGTTCATCCGATCTTTATCATTCCTTCAGCAAATCGATAAATAATTTTAAGTACTAGATATCTCTAGAAAGTACGAACCATCTATCATCAAAACTGTATGAGATATGACGTTTTTTCCAAATTGCGGGGGCGTGAGGGGGCGTGGCAAAAATTGAAAATAAACTTGATCTGCGTGCAGACAATAGGAGTCTACATTTCAAATTTGGTTGCTCTAGCTCTTCTAGTCTCTGAGATCTAGGTGTTCATACAGACAGACGGACAGACGGACAGACGGACAGACGGACAGACGGACAGACGGACATGGCTATATCGACTCGGCTGTTGATGCTGATCAAGAATATATATACTTTATATGGTCGGAAATGATTCCTTCTGCCTGTTACATACATTTGCACGACTTTAGTAGACCCTTTTACTCTACGAGTAACGGGTATAAAAACTTTAAACTGAGCTTGAGAGAGAAAGAGAGAGACGGAGCGAGAGTTGGCAACCAATTCAACGCCTTTTCAATGATGACAACCAGCACCTGGACTCATTAACAAGCTCTCTCCTCCTGTTGCTGGACTCCCTCACTCTCCCCCACAAGCTTCCCACTTGTCTGCATGGGCAAGTGAAGTGTGTGTGTGTGTTTACATTCCCATGGCTGCTTAACTGTTTCGCAGCCAAAAAAAACACACAGCAGAAGAAGAAGAATGAAAGCAGAAATGGCAATGTGTTGCGGCATTTTGTTCTTGCTTCTGGTTTTTGTTTTTTTTTTTGCAAACTTATTGGCAGACATGCGTGACGTAGCCGCTGCTCTGCTTCTGCTGTGTGTGTGTGTGTGTTTGTCTGGGTTGTGTGGCGGGCTTGCGGTTGTTGTGTCTGTGGTGTGATGTGGTTTGTTGTTGTTTTTATTGAGACAAGTGTGAATTGTTTTCCTTTTGTGCGTGCGCCTCTCGATGTTTGGCTGTTGCTGCTATGATTTTTTGATGTTTTCCGAGGGTTGCGAGTGTGTGTGTGTTTGTGTGTGTGTGGGGGTGGGGCGGGGGCTGCTAACAGTTTTCACACTTTCACTCTTTGCTTGTGTGTTTATTAAAGGGTTGAGACTGGTTAATTTGGGTTTTTAATTAAAAAGGTAAAATAACGGCATAACGACGGAAGGTTGCCACCTAACCTAAATTTGTGTTCCAACACCCACCTCCCCCCCAACGTTACCCAACACTAATTTAATATGGGCCCCAAAAATGGTTGCATAAAAGCTAAATATTTGATGTGTGTGTATGTATGTGTAAGGCATGTATAACGGAACGTACATACATACTGACATATGTATAATTTAAAATTATAATCAATGTCCTTATATGTACCTGCCCAGTTACCCTTCGCACCCACTCCCTCACACACACACACACACAGAGATAGGCAAAACTTCATGCATTTGTATGGGTAAGCCTGACTGCATGCGCACTTAGTAGCCTTCAACGTTGCCGCCGCCGCTGCTGCCTAGGGGCTCCAAACATACAGCACACTCCTCCAATAGAGACATGTATAAAATGTGTTGATAAAATATATACACACATACACACAAAAAGGACATGCCCAAGCAGCAGCCAACGGACAGTCCAAGTAACTTGATGATTGTATGTATGAGCGAAGAAGAAGAGCAACAGTGGGTGGCAGGGGGTGGCGGCATATACAATTACTCAATAGCAACCGCCTGCCTTGAGCTTTTTTGGGGGTTGCCGCCACTCCTCGCACACAACTACACACACACACACACACACACCTAAAACTTGGTAGTTGGAGCTGACTTTGAGAGAGAGAGAGAATTTTGAGTTAGCCCCAAGTAGCTGTAAGAGAGCGTCTTAGAACTAAAATGTTGTAATAGGCGGGCGGAGACGGATGAACGGGGGGCACCCAGCCTTGTTGAAATAAGGTTAGCTCTGCCTCTGCTGCTTCTTCTTCCTCTACTTCTTGTAGTTGTTGTATTATGCCATCAATGCCATTTTGTACATAGTTTGGTGTGTATGTATAGATGTGTGTGTGTGGCGGGCTTAGCGGGAGGCTTACGCTGGGATGATAATGGGGAAGTGGGTGGCCAACAAATCTAGTTTGTATGTCTGTGCGTTCCTCTGATAAAGCTGAGCGTAATGAGCATGGGTGAGTGTGTTGTGGGGGGCCCGCCTGTGCTGAGCCATAGTGCTGAAAAGGGCGCCAAATATGTGTGTGTGTAGGTGTTTAGAAGCTCACATACACAGGCAAACGTACATTGTGCACACATGATTACAGTTGTATGCTGAATTTGTGGTTGGCTGCAGTCAACGCTGACGCTCGCGTCGCTGCCCCTGTTATTACAATTTATAATGACATTTGTATGAGTGTGAGAGTTCTGTATGAGGGGAGGGGAGGGGGGGATGGGTGATAACTGATGGGAGGGGTGGTTGGGTGGCGCACACATATAATAATAGAGTGAGAAATGCGCCTGTGTCGAGGATATAGACAGGGTACATGTTCATATTATGAATATCGTATACATATGCAATATTTATGTCGGAAAAGTGTATAATCAAATGGTTTAGGTATGTTTGAATGTACATATGTTTGCGGTGACATACCTACATGAGTACACACATACACATATATGTACATATGTATGCAATTCATTGAAATGTGCTGTGCAAGGGAAGAGCAATAATTTGAAATTTAGTATTTCTAGATCGCCCCACTTTCCCTTAGATCAGCGATACTCACACTCACAAGTCAAAGACTTGCACTTGTATTGGTTTATTTCGCTCCCAAAATATTTAGTAATCGCTCATAAATTAGAACAAAAGAGCTTTAAAGCAGGACCGGATCGGCGTCGAGACGCACTCGTGTCGGAGCCTACGGCATTTTTCGAATGCCCGAAACGAAACCGGAGGTTTTATGGATCTTTAAAAGTTGGAAATAAATTTCGCATTGGAGTGAATCACGAACTGTAAGAGATCTATTGGGACACCAATTCAAGCTCATAAAAAAAACATCGGCTGCGCTGGATAGGACATAACCCTTATGGATGAACAACAGGTGTACGATAGAAAGCCGAAAGACTTTGGCAAAAAGGCAGGAACGGAATACCGAAACTAAGATGGAAAGACCAGGTCCGACAAGACATTGCCAAGCTTCGTGTCGTCAACTGGAGCCACCAAAGAAAAAGTGTCTTGAAATCATGACTATCACAGATTGATGAACGAGAAACAACAATCAAGTTCAATTTATTGACCAAACCAGGAGGTTATCATTTCAACACTCCTTTATACATGACCAGTGTTGCCACTCTAGCTATTTAGTAGCTAGATGTATAGCAATTTCGAAAATGGTTTTAGCTACTAACACTGTGACACATTTTTGAACTCAAAAAAGTTGATCGCGTCGAGACCAAAAAATTGTGAAAGGGTGGGATGGTAGTATAAAAACGCTGTCCGTGTTTTATGTGATTAGCTGCCGTTTTCTTTTTATAGCACTTTAAACAATTCAGCTTCAGAGTAGTATTTACTATAAAATATCTGGTAAAATATTTTGAATTTTGCTTTTATATCTTTGGCTAAGTTGTTCCTCTTGGCTTGGCCTACAAAACATTACTTTTTCATACTCAAAATTACAAAATTTGCCCAAAAACAACAAGTTTTGACCACTTTCTTTCAGTTTTTCAACTTCATATTGAAACCCGTTACAAATTTGGACAAGCAATACAGTAAAAAGTTGTAGCTTATACCAAAATAAACAAACCGTTAGAACGAACCAACTTCATTTAATTACTCTTTCATATAGTTAGAGGCCCACAAGCATGTACAACTGTCATAAAAACTCGAACAAAACGAATATTTTCGGTAAAAAATTTTAAATTTTTTTAATTACAGTTTTTAAGTTATGTTTTCTTATTATTTTCTTGATTTAATACAAAACAATCGAAATTTTTGACTTTTTCCAGCCAATTGGTACCAAAACTTGCAATTTTTCGAGTTTTCGTTCCAATTCTACATAATTAAGGCCCGTAACTATATGAAGGACCAATCGAATAAAGTTGGTATGTTCCAATCGTTTGCTAAGCTACGTTTTTGTCCTGCATTGCTTAGACAAATTCGTTACAGCATTCATGACACAGTTAAAAACCAGTACAAAATAAGGGGAAAACATGATGATTTTAAGACATTTTTGTAATTTTGTGTATAAATATGTGACTTTTTTGACATTCTACTTGGATATGTTTTGTAATCCAAGCCAAGAGCAACAACTTCCTCTAGCTTACAAGATATGTAGTTGCAAGCGGGAAACTTCAAAGTGCAATAAAAAGAAAACGGCAGCTAACCAGACTAAACCCAGCGAAGGTTTTTGTAATACCATTTATGCCCTTTGAGAATTTGTTCGTCAGACTTGATAAACTTTTTAGTGTTACACAGTGTAATCTGGCAGTTTTCAAATTATGTATAGCTATTTTTAGATATTTCGATAGAAGGTTTGCTTTGGTTCGGAGAAAAAGAACAAAACAAAAAAATTACTTTTCGTCAGGCAAAAGCTTGCTCATTGGGAAAGAAAACGTTGAAGCGTAAGTTACGAAACCGGCACGAATGCTGCTGTATTGCTGCCGCCACTAAATTTAAGTCCAATTTATGCCAGTAATTCTCACCACTCATTAGCTGTCCCCAGCGATTTAGACGTATGTTGCTGCGCATACAGTTGACATAGGACTTCATCATATTGGTGACGCAAATGAAACATCTTGTGCAACGGAACAGCCCCGACATGCTATAGAAATGTCCACGCAATGCCTCTGGTTCCGGCTCGCATAAACTTTGTAATATTTCCTTTTGAAACCCGAGCATTCTATGCTATTGAGCTTCCCCTTAGTACAACATGAATAAAGCAGAAATGAATTAGGGCATAATCATTAGAAATATAACCAATTCATAAGTGAAAATCCTATAAGGAAAGACATGTTTTTAGTACCACCTCTTTCAAATCGGGACTAATTTCAGATTAACAGATCCCCCTAAGATCAATTTTGAATGGATATTATCATATACTGTGATATTATAATATGCCTTTTTCATATCCTTTTGACGATTTTCAGCTCCATTAGATGAAAATCTAAGATCAAATTAACATTAAACGGATAGTTGTTGGGTTTGGCACCAAATTTATCCAATAAATATCTTTTTATACCCTTGTAGAGGGTATATTAAAATTGTCCAGATGTTTGTAACGCATAGAAGGTAGTATCTCCGACCACACAAAGTATTTATATTCTTGATCAGCAGTTTCTATGCTATCTCCTCCGTCATTTTTAAAGCTATCTTAACCAAACTTTGCACGAAGTCTTTTGGTACAAATACGCTGCACATTTGTCGAAACTGGGCAGATCGGATGACTATAGCATATAGCTGCCATAGGAACCATCGGTCGAAAATGTTGTTTTAGTGAGAAAAACTTTTATGTCTTCAACGCATACGTCCTCGAACCTTGTATTTATCAGTTTTCTATGCTTTCACATAATTCCACCAAGTTTGATAGGACAACTATATAGTAGAGCTGCCATAGAAATTAGGTGTAGAAAATGTATATAGGAGGCCTTGTCAAAAATGTGTACATTTGGCCTTATGTACATATTTGTGTCAGTGGTATCAGGCTACTAATTTATAAAAATCATACAAGCTACAAGGGTATATAAACTTCGGTCGAGTCGAAGTTAGCTTTCCTCTATTTTTATACCCTTGCAGAGGGTATATTAAAATTGTCCAGATATTTGTAACGTATAGAAGGAAGCATCTGCTACCACACAAAGAATATATATTCATGATCAGCATGACGAGCTGAGTTGATATAGCCATGTCTGTCTGTCCGTCCGTCTGTTTCTATGCTATCACCTCCGTCAGTTTTAAAGCTATCTTAAACAAACTTTGCACGAAGACTTTAGGTACCAATACGCTGCACATTTGTCGGAAACGGCCGGATCGGATGACTATAGCATATAGCTGTCATAGGAAATATCGGTCGAAAAAGAAGTTCTAGTGAGAAAAACTTTTTTTGTTTTCAATGGTAGCGTCTTTATACCTTCCAGTTGTGAATATTATCAGTTTACAGACAACTTTAAGGAGTTAGGTTAAAATCGGAATATACGGAATATATCGTATAGCTGCCATATAACAAACTGGCAAGCAAATGCTCAAAGTAGTGGAGCCATCAAGCTGCAAGGATATATAAACTTCGGTCGAGCCGGTCAGAATGGTCTTAAGAACTTTTATTTGACTACGCAAATCCCATTCCACCTAGCATTTGGAAGATCATTTTAACAAGAATCACCTGGATAATACTTTTTCGAGCACTTTTGATGATTAAAGCTAGATTTTTTTTTAACGTTCGATTAAAGGAAGACTCGAAGATGACTTATATATTTGCTCATAATCCGGTTTATTACTAAAAGACTGGAAAAAGACTTGCCAATGACTCGAAAATGAGTTGAAACCAGGAAATCAAAATGTATAGTATATCGATTATTCGGTTCCGTACTGGTACCTGGATTTCTATTTCGGTATACCAGTAGGTACCGCTATGAACCGGTAAAATATAAAGAAAGATTGGTCATTGGATTTGATAATAATTACACAAACTTTGTTTAGCTTTCTGTCCACTTTTTAAGTACTTCTTCTTTTTTTTTGTAAACGTTTAAAGCTGTGGAAAATTGGTAATTATTGATGCCATTCAAGTGTTTTAAGGAAATTTGTTAAGCACTGGTCGAAGAAATTTAATAATCCCTGTACGACGAAGATTCTGAACACTTCTCTTGTCCGTCTGATTCTTGAGAACGGATCGTGTGGGGTTTACGCAATATCAGACCCATCAATATAGAATTAAATCAGTTCAAAAGCAATTCATATTGATTGCTCTTCCTGTAATCCTGAGGTCCGTTTACCATCGTACTCTAGTATACCAAATTAAGCTCAACGTTCCTATTATTTAGATTATCACTGAATAGTTGTACTACTAACTAAGTCTTACATGAAGCGTTTCGTATCCTCTGTTCTGATTATAATCAATAAACTCTACAGAGTAATGAACTCCGAAGTTTCTCTTCCTGCTTTAAAAACTACAATTTTAAAAAATTTAGCCCGTTGATAACATTACTTTATGCGCCTCTCAGTCGGTTAGGCGGTAGCCTGGTATAGCGTTTTATTTCACAATACAAAAAGTTTTGATAAGCCAGACTCTATTTTTGAAACCTTGCGATTTAACCCAATTGCGTAAAAGTCCCAAAAAACTTAGTGCCAGCTTTGCAGTCTGATGGTTGTACTCCGAACCGAAACTGTACCGGTACAATGTTTAGGTTTTTTTCGGTTCCAAGAATATCGGTTCTCGGATACCGGTATAAACACAAAATTACAAATATCGGTTACGTTTCTAGTTCGGAGTATTAATCGGTTCTTTTCGGAATACGGTTCCGGTTCGGGTCCCGTTTTATTTCCTGGTTCAAACTGATCAAAATAACGGGGTATAAACGATTCTTCATGAAGAGACCAGATACCACTTTCTCGCAAAAAAAAAATATCAAGTATCTTTAAAAGAGTGCATTTATGACTATTTTAATCGGAATTTTCATAAAATGCTGGCTGGGATAAAGCAAATGTTTCCCCCACTTTGACGGAACGGAATTTCTGTGACCTGTCTAGATAATTGTAAAAATGTGGAAAAAGATTGAAAAATTATTTTCAAAAAACTTCTTTTACTGTGGATTTCCAGCCACCAGAAGAACGGAAGCTAAATGTTGGATAACCTAGCAAAAGTGTATGTTGAAATACCCTCGAAAAGGAAAGAACGCGTGCCAATCCTTCTGCAAACAGTAAATAGTGAGCTTAAGGTCGAGAAAACTACCATCATAAAAGGATCAATTGAGTCTGCAGTTTACTTAAAAAAATGAACTGTAAAAGAGGTCAATTGCGGAAGAGTTTTGGAACTGGATCACTGGTATATTGTGACAGACGAGTGACCAACTTTTATTTAAGCTTAAATCTGGCATCACTAAGGAGAAGTTCGGACAACATGTGGTCTCCTTTTAAACAAGTTTATTCGATGGTTCGGTTGACGACCTGAATAAGCAGTTCATCTAGATTACTTTCGATTTAGAATTCCATTTCCATATCTCAAATACAAAAGACAAGCCATTGCCTCGCTCATGTTTAATCTTTAAATCCCCAATTGCTTCAACTTAAAAGGCCAAGACATGTTAATATGCAAAATTACAATAACTTGCGTCGAAGGCCAACTCTCCTCTACCAAGTCCAGTCCAAATTGAACCACCCTGAGCTTTGCGAACAATGCCGGACATTACACAGCCATCATCATAATAAATACATATGTGCAAATATTTAAATTGCATATGGAAATGGGCAAAACGGAGAACGTTGAAATTTCCCTGTGCATACATACACACACACACACACACAGTGCTCTGAGCACAACCAAATTTGACTCGCCCCAACCCCCAAAACTCACCTCGCAGAACTTGATGAAATTCTCCACCACAATCGATTTGTCCGACAGCGTCATTTGGCCAGTGAATCGTACGCCCAGTTGCTTCAGTGTATCCTTTTTCTTTGAGGGCAACTTATTCATGTGCTGGAAGATGCCCTCCTCCACTTTGTGCGAGGGATGCACATCAAAGTTCTCTTTGATCACAAAGCTGCCAAGCAGCTTGGGCGCATGCGATGCCGATGAGGATGTGGTCGATGAGGATGATGCCGCACCGGTCAGTAGGCCACCAAATTCTCCCGCACTGCCACAGGCGGCACCCTCCGAGGAGGTGTTCGAGTTGGAGGCATTTAAATGGGAGTTAGGAAAGGCAAGCATTTCCAACGAGGATTCATTGGAGTTGGATGATCCATTCGAGGCGATGTGTTGCAAATCGAAAATGGTTTGCTTTGAGTCATGATCAAAGACATCCAGGGCCGAGGTGCTGGTGTCCACCAAACTGTTGGAAGAGCGCGATACGGAAGACAACAAAGCGGCCACTTTGCGGGAGGCGGAACGTGATTTCTGGGAAGTGCTGGTGTCTAGATCGAGGAGGCCAGCGCTGGCCACAGGCGATTGTGGGGGTGGCGGCGGGGTGCCGGCCAGGCCAGGCGGTTTGGCAGACTTTTCCACGGTGGGCGCTGCTACTGCTGTTGCTGCTGCGGGGCTGTTGTCACTGTTGGCGGTGTTGGAGCTAGGGGTGGCTGTAAAGTCCGTGGAGTGACGCAGATATTTGATAAACTCAAAGGAACCATCAAAGTGTTGAGGCACCGAAGATGATCCTCCCACTGGTACTCCGACAGCAGCTGGATGATGATGCGTGGGTACATGTCCATTTGGTGTGGCCACCGCAGTGGGCCAGCGATTGCTACTGGGCGCTGATGTAGGCGTGGCAGCGCTGCTGGACTCGACATAGTGTGAGGATGAGGTTATGCTGGTGGTGGCCGCCGCTGCTGCTGCTGCTGTACCTGAGTTGGCGACCTGGGCGGCCACATTAAGGCAGGTTTCACGTTCATAGGCAAACTCTGTGCCGCCGCCGCCGCTGCCGCCTCCATTGGCCATGTGTGTGTGAGAATACTGTAAATGTTGTTGTTGTTGCTGCTGCTGCTGTTGCTGCTGCTGCGTCGACTGCGGCGTCGATGCGCCTGCGCCGCAGCCAAACACTTGAAATTCTTCGAAATTTGTGCATTTCAGTTCGCCATTGCTCAAGTACTTGGAAAACTCTGAAGGATCGTTGAGCGAGTTGAGAAAGAACGAGCTGAAATTGCTCGATATGCAGGACATTTTTGCTAGGACACGTTTTTAATACTGTTTATTTAAAGCTTTTGTTTTTGTTTTTGAAAATGGCACAATGAATTTAATTTTCTTTTACTTTTTTTTTTTATAGTTCTTTTTTCACGTCTTCTGCTGCTGCTTCTTCTCAGCGCTGTTGGCTGCGTTCATATTTTATTACAATTTTCCACAGACACACACACCAATACATTCACTTGCACGAACATTACTTGCACATGTGTGTGTGTATATAAATTTTTCTTCTTATTATAGCAAAGTGTAATTTATTATTCTTATTGCTCGCTCTGCTGCGGCTGCTGCTGTTGCCTTTCGCTCCTTGAAACGGCCTTTTCACCGTATGTGGTCGACTTCACTCTCTCACACACACACACGGTCTCACATATTCACTCACTCACTGGCGGGCCCTGCAAATATACTTTTTTTTTTGTTTCTTCTTTTTAAACTGGTCTGCTGCTGTCTTTTTGCCTATTTTATTATTATTATTATTATTACTTGACTCGCTTTTTGCACTATTTTCATTTCCTTTTTGGCCAGATATTCGTGTTTTTTTCTTTTATTTAAGTGAGGCGCGGTCGACGGGGGGCGGGGGCGGCGTTGCTTTCAAAACAAATGGCCATACGGGAAAAACGGAAAATCTTATGTGGCTGTTGTTGTTGTTGCTGTTTGAATTTCATTGCCGCTCGACAACATGACCAGGCGGTAACGCACACGAAAGAAAACTGAGCGAAAGAAAAACTTTCAGTAATCTGTGTGGCTGAAATGTTTTCAGAGAGGCGCAAAAGTCGCTCTCGCTCTCTCTATCTTTTGTATGCATGTATATATGTGTGTAATCAGTTGTTGTTGGACTAGGAAACATGTATTTCTTCCTGCGACTGCGAGTCGACTCTTTTTTTTAACCCTTTTCTATATAAACCTGATTTAATCTTTGATTATTATGGCAGTTGTAGTTGTTGCTGCTGCTGTGGCTGCTCTCGCTAGGCTGTAGGATTATGGTTACTGCTGCTATTTTTGAAAATTCCACTAAATTATACGCCCCCCTCACAGTCGCCGGCAGTTGCTTTGTATTTGTGCAGGTAAAAACAGTTCATTTGCCTAGAGTTGCCACCGTGCTGAAATATATACATATTTATATACATATTTACAGGACCACCTGGAAGGCGCATAAAATGTAAAAAATTTAAAGACACACAGACCAGGTCGTAAAATTTCATTAGCAGGTAAGGCAGTCAGACAAATGACTTCAAGGCCAACACACACAATATTGGCCAAGAACGCCACCCACTGTCCCTTAGAATTTTACAGTTATTTCGAGCAACTTTTCTCTTCTCTATTTAATACAGTTGTAAATAAATTTTCAAGCAAAGGAAATCATCAATTAAACCAGCCGCCTCTGTATCTGGCCTTATTGTTATTATAATTATGTGCATATGTATGTATGTGTGTGTACATATTTCTCTTCAGCGTTTTTGGCACAATTTCATTTTTGAATTCAAAATTTAATGGGCTCACTATTTTCACTATTACAACACGCGCGACAGACAATTTACATAGTCTCACAGCCCCATACAATACATACATACAAATGTATGTGGGTAATTTTTCAATTAATTTTAATTATAAACTTAATTAGGAAATCAATGAACGAACCCGAACGGAACGAAACGAAAACACACACAAACAATTGGGGAATAAGTCCGCCGCATAGCAAGCCCCAACAACAAGTGTGAGCGTGAGCGAAAAATGCATAAATAAAACAGTAAAGACAACAAAAACAATGACAACGATAACAAATGTTTATCAAAAAAAGTTAGGGTTCCATTAAATTAAATGTGGGAAGAAAATAAAGGGGAGGAAATATAAGCTTCAAGTAGCACAAATAGAAGAGGGCAATTTAGTTAATTATTTAATTTAATATTTATGTTGGATTTTTTTTCTATTGAAAATCCCACCGATATACATGCAATCGATAATCGATAAACATATTTTGGCCGTAAATAAGCTAAACTACAGAATAGAAGTAGAATTAGCTTTGCCGTTGAGTGCACCGACTACAAAATACCCTGTACTCTGACCTTAGACCTGTTCACCTACAGGAATTCATCAGTTTATGAGTTAACTGCTTAAGCCAAGGTCCCACAGGCAAATAATTTGCCCAAATTTTGATGAAAATTTCGCCAAATATCCATGATTGCAGATTTAGCAGGACGTAAAACTAAAACTTTGGTTGAGAATGTTGTATCTAATTGGCCAAAAACATCGACTGTTAAACATCACGTAGAGCAGGTCAAAGAAATTTTGATTGGAAATCCTTGATTGACTATTAGAGACATCGCTGATAGTTTGGGCATTTCATTTGGATCGGTGCAGGTGATTTTGAGTGACGAATTGTGCTTGAGAAGAGTCCAATCTCGAATGACTCCAAAAGCACTCCAGTTTTTTGAAGAAGACCTCGTGCTAGCGTCTATAAAACAATGATTTCTGACTTTCAGGACATAATGACAACATAAGGAACTTGGATCTACGCTTACGACCCTGAACCGACCGACCAATCGAGTGAAAGCCGAGCCGAAACCGAAAAAACCACGTCAAAGTCGTTCAAAAATTAAGGTCATGTTGACGGTTTTCTTCGATTAAGGTGATATGGTGCATTCTGAATTCCTTCCGCCGGGTCAAACTGTTATTGCAGCGGAAAGGGATTACTTTGAAGGGGATTAAATAGAAACTAATTTAGATAAATAAATAAATAGATAAAGATTTTGAAAATATGAGAAAATGCACTTTTCAATTAGATCATAGTAGTAAATATGGATTTAGATTTAACATTTGGAACAAGATCTCATTGCACGATTCCGAGAGTCCTTGAATATTTTTACCCTGCCCTTGGCGGTCTGGCAACACTCTGACACAATCAGTCAGCGAAACTCTTCGCTAAACCAGTTTGTTTTGGCGGGAAAACGGCTAAACTTAGCTTAACAAAACGTGGGCCATGAAATTTGTGATTGAAAAGTTAACTAAAACCTCCGGCCGCCTGGGTCAACTGCGTCTCAAGGAAGGCGGTAAGGAGCTAAAGACACCATTGCTAATGCAAACCACAAAAGGCGGTAGCATTCCCTATCTCAGCGCCGATGTCTTTGAAAACTATGTCAACAACAACAAGGAACAGGAGCATCTGCTTCAGCTTTCCCTATCAACCATGCAGGAAATGACCGAGTCACTGGCCAAATGGAACAGAGATCAACAGCGTGGTGGTCTTAGTGATTACATTGGCTTACCTGGCCACAGCAATGTGCTACTCCTAAGAGATACCTGCGAAGCGACTCCGCCTGGTGGCAATGATCGAGATGTAGTGCCTTTATTTACGCGACACGGCAAGGAATCGTTGACGCCACAACGATATGTGGAAATGGTGGCCAGCTTTAAGCCAGATCTGTTCCAGGGTCTTTGCGATGCCGACACCCAAGTGGACAGCTCCAAGAAACGTGTACAAAAGTCAGTGGATCGCACTGAGCGATTCATGGACTACATTTACGAGCAGCGAGGCCAACTGGAGTCCTCCTCGCTGTTGGCACCAATTGTGGGCGGTTATAATACCTACGCCCGCTCGCAATCCATCAAACATGCACGCCAGCAGCCAGCTGGAAGCTATCAGGGTTATGTTTTTGAGGGATTTCATACGAATGGCTTGACGGCCACTAGCCTGGACTCGGGCAAACTGCTGCCCATAGCCGAGCATTGTGTGGAGCAGCTGGAAGTGGATAAACTGAGAATGATGCCGGGTGCATATACACCTTTAATCACCCTGGAATTAATAAGATTGGGCATGGATGTGTTTGACTCATCCTATGCTTATTGTGCGGCTGTAAATTTCAAGGCCTTGACCTTTAGTTTTCAGCCAGACGGGAGTGATTCTCAGCCTGCGTTTTTGGATATCACCGATGAGGCTATCAAGGAGCAATTCTCACCCCTGTTGAGCGACTGTAAATGCCTGACCTGTCGGAAACACACACGTGCCTATGTACATCATTTGTACAAAACCAACGAGCTATTGGGTCCCATTTTGCTGATGATGTAAGCGTTGGAAGTTTCATTTAATTGAAATTTTGTTTTGAATTTTGAAATTATTTCAGACACAATCTGCATCATTATATGGAATTCTTTGAGACCATAAGAGAGAGCATGAATCAGGATAAATTGCCACAGCTTATAGAGCGATTAAGAACACAAAACAGTGGCTCAGAGGTGGACTACTCGATAGCTGCCAATGTAAAAGTTGTGGGCAAGGCAGCCATGGGTAAGGGATTTGTGGCTGCGGCTGTTTAGTTAAGGAATTCATGTTTTATTGTATTAAAGAAGTGGAAATGAAGCCCTTGGCAAACGACAGTTTATGACCATTTTCTTTATTCGGCCACTGATTCATTAGGAAATTCAAATAAAGGGAAAGGAAGCAATATTTGGGAAGCCTTTGACACACTAGAGGACTCTGCTTAGAGCAGACTATTTGCTTGAAAGCTTTGGAACATGACGTAGCCCTAAGAGGGATTAACCTAGTGGAGCGCAACGAGTTTTAAAAGTCCAATAGAGCTGCTCGAGCCACAGGGGCTTTCTAGATCAAGCGATCGTAGGCGTCGGTACAGAGTCAAAGCAAGGTATTTGAATGCTGCACCTACATAGGGTGTGGTCGGGCGTGGCGTTCCAGTTGTATGTGTGGCTGCTGGTGCGGGAGGTTGTGGGTTCGATCCCGCCTCGGACCATCTAATAGAAAAGTTTTTTCTTTCTTTAGAAAAAAGCTTTTACACACCCGATCACCTTCACCAGCTACTGGCGCCAGCTGTGAAGTAACTAGCCATGAAAAAGCAACAATTCTCTAACTATTGCCGTTCGGATTCGGCGTTAAACTGTAGGTCCCTTTCTCTTGTGCGAAAAAATTATAAGCACACACGCCAAGAGATTGAGAGAAGCTTGGCCCTGGCCCTCCTAGAGGTGCTGTTTGAGCCAATTTTACTTTTTACTTACCTACATAGGGTGCTCTGGAGCCAAGGAGTCGCACCGGAGCCACATTTTCAAAGCTTTCGCTGCCAATTGGAGCTATTGACGGCTACGTTTAGAAGGTTTGAAACACCATATTTTATACCGTCCTGAAAAACCAAGTCTATCCCGTCCTGTTCCGTAACCAATCTATCACTTCCCGCCCCAAAACTAAGTCTATCCTATCCCGACTGACCAGAAGCTAAGTTTATCTAGTCTCGCACTTAACGCAAGTCTTTCTAATTCCGTTCCAACCGACCCGAATTCAATTCATTCCGTTCCGAGTCTAAATTGATTTCGTCCCGACCTTAGCGTAAGTTTTTCCTTTCCATTTCGAGCCCAAGTTATTCCCATGTGTTCTACAAATCGCTTTCGACCCAAAAACGACCGCATTCCCATATGATTACGTAGTTTTTCTATGCCGAATCAAGGTCTATACTGCCTCAATCGACACGGAACCAAGTCTATCCCGTCCAATTCCGAATCCAAGTCAATTCGTTCCGTTCCAAGTCCAAGTTTATCTCGTCCCGACCTTAGCGTAAGTTTTTTCCTTTCCATTTAGAGCCCAAGTTATTCCCATGTGTTCTACAAATCGCTTTTGACCCAAAAACGACCAAATTCCCATTCGATTTCGTCGTTTTTCTATGCCGAATCAAGGTCTATACTGCCTCAATCGACACGGAATCAAGTCTAACCCGTCCAATTCCGAATCCAAGTCAATTCGTTCCGTTTCGACCTTAGCGTAAGTTTTTCCCTTCCCGTTTCGAACCCAAGTTATTCCCAGGTGTTCTACAAATCGCTTTCTAGCCAAAAACGACCAAATTCCCATGCGATTTCGGTAGTTTTTGGGTCGAAAGCGATTTGTGGAACACATGGGATTAGTTCCTTTGCGAATTCAAGTCTATCTCGCCCCTTCTCATTCCGTTTTGAATACAAGTTTATGCCGTCACGAGCGACTCGAATCCAAGTCAATTCGTTTTTCTATTCCGAAGTCCATTCTATACTGTCCCTATCGACCCGGAACCAAGTCTATTCCCGTTCCGAATTCAAGTCTATTTCGTTCCATTATGAATCCAAGTAAATACGTTTCGTTCCGAATACAAGTCTAACTCGTCCCGTCCGTAACGTAAGTCTTTACCCTCCCATTTTGAATCCAAGTTTATGTCGTACCGACCGACACGAATCCAAGTTCATTCCTTTTTCTATCCTGGCCTGTTCCGAATCCAAGTCTACCTCGTCTCATTCCGAGTCTAATTCTATCCTCTGCCGTTCCGAATACAAGTCTATTCCATCCCATTTCGCATACAAGTCTATTACGCACCGAATCTAGCCCTTCCCAACCCAAATCTAAGTCCCGCCAACTAAAATTTTTAAGTCGATCCTGTTTCCTTTCTCAAATAGTAAAATCAATACGATTCGGCCGCAATTTTGTATCTGAAATTTAGTTTTCGATTTTTCAGAAACGTTTTGAATTTTGTTTTAAAGGAATTGCCAAAGAATCTCAAAAACATAAGTTCATCGTGACCTGAACTTAACTTGGACTACTTTATTTGTGAAGTGACAAGAATAAGACCGGCTACTAGATCATATGAAAGGGAATCCGTACGCATTAAATCAACTTGGCTTGGAGCAGTTGGTTTCAAATCGCTCAACTTTCGTCATCTAATGTAGTAGACCTGCATATTTGTGCGCCTTCTCATATAAAGTCAAACAGCTTCAATTTGGAATGCTAACGTTTATACGAAAACCTCTAGAGATTTCTGGAACACACCCGAATATAAAAGAATTTAAGCTACACTTAAAGAATAACTGGAAGTTTTTCAAAATTAGAAGGCTGGGAACCTGCGAATGTTTGTAGGAAGGTTCATTCCGGAAGTTTAAACACAGAGACCAAGACATTTGAAGAAAATCGAATTGCCGAATAACAGCAAAAAAAAAACCAAAGATAGATAAGGCTGTTCGGTTATAGCCGGTTTCTGAGTGATTGAGCTCGTTTGTGTGCCTGTGTGCTGTGAGTTATACAACAATATTTGTGCACCTAGAGCATAGACTGTGTGCATCTCTGCTTAATTGTTATATAGACTAACAATTTTTCATAGTTATAGATTTTTAGTTAAACTTTAAGCCATTGAAAGGTTTTTGCTGCATTCTAAGAAGAGTTGCAAGCCCCTGCAATTTTGACTAGATTTTGGTTCAAAACCTTAGGGCGTTCATCTTTTAGCCGCATGTGTGCGCGCGCACTTATCCTCTGATAGGTTCCTTTCAAATTGAGTCACGGTGATTATTTTATACATCATTAGCGACTGGACCGAACTAATTTTGAAGGGCCAGATTCCGAACCGGTTAGCAGACTTGATTTGAACTTTATCCAAAGTAGTTGAGTACTCTGCATGGTAAAGAATAACGAAGTAATCCAGCTCTGAGAGCAGTCCAATAACAACAACAAAAAAAACACAATAAGTGTAACACACTTATTTCTTATGCGCTGTTCCCACGAAATTTTCTCGGAATTATCAAGACCGCGAAAATTTAACGCAACGTAACATTTGTGTTTTTTTCAGCGCGCTATTGTTTTTACTATCAACAGAGCCCAGACAAGTAATGGTAAATGTTTTGTTGCGTGTTGAGAGAAATAACGCGCCGGGCAAAAAGCAAAATGCAAAAGGAGAAAAGAGACGTGAGAGACTTCTGTCGCTCTTGCGCTGCCTTCGACTTCTGAAAGCAAACTCCTGCTGCTGCTTCTGAACATAAGCAGAATCAACTGCTGCTGCTGTTCGCTTTTTCTCAATAATCGTTTCGTGTTGCTGCCCTACACTGCAGCTTCTGTTTTTCTTAAAAGCAGAAGCATAAGTTCATATTGATCAGCTAAAAAAAGGTCGAAGAAAAAGTGAAAAGTTAATATTTTGGAACTTTGATACAATTTAAACACTTTTTGCGACACTTCTAAAAGGACCCTCCTGCGACACATCCAGAAGATTCTTCTGAAATTGTCGCCGGCGTGGCACGCTATCTCCCAGCAGAAGATCAATCGTTGGCGACTCTTCGGCGATTAAAGATATTTGCTTGGTATGTACGAGTACATAGTGGAAGGACCACGGAATTTTTAAAAGGCGACATGCGAGTGATGGAAATATTGAAAGGCGTCCATTCGATACATGTCCAAAAGCTTGGTAAATGGAATGCGCAATCTTAAGGCATTCATTTTAATCGATTTACTCAAGTTCATTAATAATAGTAGGAAAAGGACTATGAAAGAAGGTTTTAACCAGCATCTTAAGCTCTTTTCGCAGGGTTCGAACATACCACTTGAATGTTTTCACTAGTTGTGACATCGAAACTTTAATGATTCTGAACCTATGAGCGCCTTCGGGTCACAGTAGCCTCTTTGGATCTGTTATTATTTGGTATCCCCCCTTCCTTATCAAATCACAAAAGGTTGAGACCACATAGCCGGCCCGGATATATCTCCATCAATTATGTACCTAAACCGTTCATAAACAGTTTCCATGGCTTTGCCCGTTATATCATTTATGCGCTGTATTACCAATTTCTCCGTAAGATTTTGCATTTTCTCTTCATCACCCAGCGGTAAATAGCCAGCCAGCTCACAGAAGCCCACATTGAATGCTGTGACATCCTTGTTCACACAGTAAGTGTCTCGGGCAAAGATAAACACCTGCAGATCACCAAGTTTCCCAGGTCTCCGATCCTGGGTGATGAAGAGATTATGCGGAATGTTTTGCTGACACATCCAATCGGTAAGCTTGTACATTTTATCTATCTTTTCCCGCAACAGTTCATCATTATCGCCATTCTCAATGATCAGGCATAGCGCTTGAATGGGCATATCGCGGCTAGTGCGGTACGCATAGCCGCCGGCCAGCTGCTCCAGCTGGACTTGGTCAATGTACAATTCGCGTGGCAGGTGTATTAGATGGAAATGCAAATGATTGACCGAAGCCAAAGCACCGGGACTGTTGTAGCCCATGCGCATATCCTGGTCATTCATGCTGCGCATAAAAGTCAAGCAAAAATGCAGGGACTGTGGCGTAATCCGCTGGACCAGATTGCTTTTTACTTCGGGACAGACTAGAGTATGGAATTTGGTCAATGGACTCCTATTGATAATCATCTGTACATCACTGTTGTTCTTAACCTTGTCAATGGTCAACATGACCTCCAGATCGTCTACCTTGTTGAAATTGAACTGTTTGGGCTTGAATTTGGGATTAAGATTCTCAATGGTCTGAGGCTGGCGGCGCTTTAAAACACGATCGGTATTCAGCTGGGGAAGATTAACAATTATAATGAAATACATATGTATATAGGATGCAGTACCTCCGTGTAGAATTGACATTTGCCGGGCAGCACACGACTTGACCGGGAGCCACGACTTGGCAGCTGATAGGCAAACAGGCCAGAAATCTCATGTAGCTGCTGCCAACGAACTTTCAAGGCATTTAGATAATGCGGCGACTTGGCCTCTAGACTCATTAGGTATTTCTCCTTGCTTTCGCTGCGCTTCCGTTTGGATCTTTTCTCGCCGGAGTCCTTGGCAGCGGCTAAACTACCGACAATAACAAATTGCCAGAGCGTTGCCACCCTGTTGCATTTGTAGTTCAACCTGTTGCCCGCCACACAACATAGAATTTTCCATATACTGAAATTTCGTCTAAAAAATTGTCTAGTAAAACGCGAAAACATGCTGGAGAGGAATTTATAAGAGAGTTAAAACATTTTTGTTAACCAAATTTGTTAGTAATTTTTGCTTTTTGTTTACTTTGACAACTCTGGCAAGTGCAGCCATATGTTTATTTGTTTATCTTTTGGAAATGGCTCAAATTCGTGGCACCTGTGATAGTTTTTGTCCTCCGGACGAAGCCAAAATGTAAGTTTCTTAAGTAACCCACAACATATTGTGTATATTTAACTCTGCTATTACAGGCGTACACGTGAGAGACTGTTGAACTTTTTCGAATACAAAAATGGTGAGAAAAATGTGCCGGGAGTCCTGGTTAAGGAGTTTACACGCTCTGCAGCTGATGTTAAAATGCCCAAAGCGAAGGATTTGCGTACAGAAGCCTGTCTGATCAAAACTCTCGAATACCTGCTGAAAGAGTAAGTGTGGCTGGAGGAGATTTCCAACTGATATTGATGCATTTCTTTCTTCCTTCAGCATTTTTATGGACACACGCAAGCCCTTTCATCTGGTTTATGATTACATTTTCGATCGCCTGCGTGCCATACGACGAGAAATTGTCATACAAATGTTTGATGCTCGGCAAACCATACCCATTTTAGAGTCCATTATTATGTTTCTGGCCTATAGCCGTTTTCGATTGAACGGCGAGCCTATAGACAAATTTGATGCCAAAATATGTGATCAACATCTGCAGGAGTGCCTGAACGGAGTACTTTGCTGTTACGAGGAGTTGGACGAAACGGATGCAGATACGCTCACTATACGTCAAATAGAGCGTAGATGCTTTATAGAGTCCTTGTATCAAGTTTACAATTTGGGGGCCTTGGAACCTTTGGCACGCGCCCTAAGCCTACCCACCCACATACGTGGAGATCCCACTTTTAAGCTGTCTTTTGACATTTGTCTGGCCTATCAACAGGGTAATCTCTATCGAGTGCTCATGGGCTTGCCTAAATTACCGCACATTATGTGTGCCTTGATGGCTGCCACCAAATTGCAAATGATTCGAAGGTAAGAATATCAATAATTATGCGATTATTTCATCATGCATTAATTAACCGTTAGACAAAGAATTCTAATCAGGATTGCCAAATTGATTCAAATTTGAAGTTGCTGTGACATATTCGTTTCGGCTTCTCTGCATAAATTACTGTTTACAGTTACAATACAGTAGGTCAAGAAAGTGTTTTGACACCGAAAAAAAATCACTTTTTCTCTTATTTTGCAAAAAAAAAAAAGAAGGGATTTCCTTAAATGGTAAAATTTTATTCTGATTTTGTATTGTTCTTAGAACTAATATGCAAAAGAAGAAAAAAATTCATCTAGTTTGAACATTTTTAAAAATATAAAACAAGTAAAATCCTTATTTTAAATTAGGTCCGGCCGCATGTAGAGGACAAACAAATATGACTGATTCTTTCTGACACAGGGATGCATGACTTCGGCAAGCATTCGCTGTGAATTGCCGAGTGATTTCGGTTGCCGATGGCTATGCGATCTGTTTTAAAGTGTCAAGAAACTGTTTTGACATAATGTCAAATTAATGGGATCATTCAGCAGATAATTTCGATTTGTAATTTTTGATTTATAATTGCCGACTTTAACTGCTGAATGCAATGATTGCCGATTGCGATTGGCAAATTTGAAATTCATGATTGCTGAAAGGGAATCCAACTAAAAGTATGATTGGTTACCAATTGCTGGATAAGCCTGCCTTAGTCTAAGTTATCTGCAGTGTATGTAAATATTGAAGTTTATTAGTCATAGGGATTTTTTGACCGTCGTCAATAGCAGCAACTGCTCCCAGAATCCCCTTGAATTTTCCTCAAAACTTTGTTAGCCATTTAAAATTTGTTGTAATCCCGGAGAGAATGTACACAACAAACTCGAATATCTGATGGCCAGATCTTTTTCCTATTTAAAAACGGCAATTAAGTAATATGAAGAACTCCTGTGTTTTGATAGCAGCCAAATTACATAACGCTGGGTTTTATTTAGGGTCACTTCGCTATTAGTTCATCCAGGGCAACGCAAAGAAGGGTCTGCAAATGTTCATTTTAATGGGCAATGAGATGAGAGTCCTTAACGATCCACGGGACATCATGAAATAATCCTTGAATTTGTCCATTCTGTAATTTTGTACTGTCACTTCAAAGAACAACTGGGAGCGCACGCGAGGCTGCTTGGTTTTGAATAGGCGGCTTTTCAAGCTTTCCTCCTCCTCCGCAATAACCAGTAGAGCCTTCAGAGCCTTGCACGAATTTCCGTGAGCGACTTGCGAAACCACATCCTCTGCCAATTCATTAATTAAAAACAAAGAAGTTTCCACATTCATTTTGTTTTTGTCTTCATTAAATTTCTTGTTTGTTTACAACTGACAGCTGTGTGCTATCGATAACAAATCACAATCAAGCAATTCTAAAAAACTATTTCTTTGATGTATTCACATCTAACAATTAATAATTAACTCTGAAGCTTCTCTTCCTGCTATAAAAATTTATATTTTAACTTATTTAGCCCGTAATTAACATTACTTTATGTTCTTCCTTCGCGATTTCGTGTCACACGTTAGTGGCTGCGCCTCTCGGTCGGTTGGGCGGGAGGTGGGCTGCTATTTTGCTTGGGGTTCGCGCGTAACAAGCTTAGGCTTGGTGTCGCATGGGCCACTTGAACGTACTGCGCATTGTACGTCAACGTCCATATATAACACAATCAAATTAGCAATCATGTTTGCACATCATGCCTGTTCACCAGCACAATCTAACAAAAATAGTCGATTTTTTGTCATCGATTTATGCTGGTGAACGCGCTCAATATCTTAAAGCCTGCAATCAATGCCATTTAGCAGAGACTCATCGGCAATCGCAAATCGTCAATCAGTAATCTCTAATCGGATTTACCTGCTGAATGTACCCAATGATTTTAGACAAGCTTGTCACGTTGAACCCGAATCTGTTTCTAGAAACTCCACATCTCATTAGGAATGTTGTAAATGTTTTAAATTAGAATGTAGAAAATGCCTAATTTTACTCCTTTTCGAATCTTGTAGAAATCAGATTACTTTTAAAATTTTTTATAATATAGCAGCCTACCTAGAGTATACAAGGAATCATCGAAATCTATTTCATCGGCCACAATATAAGGTGCTTTTCGCTTTAACAATAGTGCAGTTGTAAAGCAATGCATATGAAAAATACAAAATTTGAACAAATATATTTAAAAACACGTATTTTTGATTGTGAACTGAATTTATATCAGCGGAATTCTCTGATTCATTTTAAAAATTGCATACAAATCAGTCATACTTTACGGATCGATTGTGATGTGATTTCTACAACATTCGAATGTACCAAAAATGAGTAAAATTAAACAGTTTCTATATTTTAAGGTCAAATTTGAGACTAATCCATTAAATATATGGAATTTCTAGAACCAGATTCAGGTTCAGCGTGACAAACTTGTCTAGAATCAATCATTTATTTTCCATTTGGGCAAGGGACCGCTATCATTATAAGTTCTATTATTGTTTTAGAAAGGATTGCCTTGGTTCAGTTTCTAAGAATATATATTAAAATATGTCACATCTCATTTTTAAATGGTCTTAATAGTATATTGAGTATTATTATTGAGCAAAAAATATTGATCACAAAAAAATCATTATTTTTTGGTTCTGTTTTTTTCACTCGGAAACTCGAAAAACTCAAAATATATTCATTATTCAATTCCTTTGCTTGTTTGGCTATTTTAAGTATATGATTTTTTATATTTGCAAACTGTAAATTATTTTGAATTCTATGAAATACTTGTGCACACCTTAAACAACAGCTCTCTGAGTGCACTCTCAGCTCGGTTCAAAACATTTCAGTGTGCAGTTGACACTTGAAGCAACAAGTTTTGTGAGCGCACTCATTTCTTTTTTGCTTTGCCCACGGGAATTCAAAGGGTGGGTTTCTGTTGCACTGATCGCTATGTTGTTTTTGTTGTTTCTTCATTGGTTTTTCGGTCTACACACATACTAAATTTGTGTGTATGTGAGTCGATCACTCTCTCTCGCGCTCAAAATGTTGCCTGAGCGCCTTACCTTCTTTGTTGCAACTCTGTAACACAAATGGTGATATATCGATAAGTGGTAAATGCTTATCGATAAATCACGCATCAGTCAGTTTTGCGCCACAATAGTGGAGATAACGTTCTGTTAATAATAATTAAAATATATGTAAATTTAAATCTAAATAATAAAGACCACTGACTATATAATAAAACATAAAAAATAATAAATTTTTACGGTCCCTGATTTGAGCTCTTGAATTTTAACGTATTGTCTTGACACTTAAAAAAAAAACTAGACTGATTTGGATACTATTTCTTTGTTCTAGGATCGATATTAGAAATTTTTCCGTTTAGAAATGTGCATTTTTTTTCTGTATAAAAACACTTTTTTGACCTACTGTATGCATGTATGTATGTACTAATATTGATTTCTTTTACAGACGTTTGCTTCTAGTGTTTACGCATGCCTACAACAACAAACAGTTGACAGTGCCGGTCTCATACTTGTTGCGTCTTTTGCTAATTGACACCAACGATACGTTATTCAAGCTCTGTCGGCATTATAATCTGGCCGTTACACCAGATCGCAAGGCAGTGCATTTTAATAAGACTGATTTCAATACTACGGCGGAGACAATGAAGTTTTTGAATGAGCCCTTTATTGAGGCCAAAATGGCCGGAATTTACTTGCCCGAGGTGTTGCTGTTAAAGAAGTTTAAAGTGTAAATAGTTTATTCTATTTAATTTAACAAAAAAAAACACAAATGTAAATACTTATACTTGGCAACCCTGGCCATAGTAGTATAGCTATCGTTATCGCTATCGATAAGGGCGCTAAGCGGCTTAAGAATTATGTATTAAGTTATACAGTTCTGAACTAGAGAATGCATTTTGGCATGATTGTGCACAAATTTGCAAATAAATATTGAATTGGTAGATTTTTTCAAACAATTACTGCCTCTAGCGGGTCTGGCGCGCATACACATACACACAAGAGCCAACGCAGGGCTGCATTCGATGTCGTTGTCGACACAAACACACACACAGGCGCACACCAACAAAAAGTGTACGCAAGAGAAAGTGCTTTGAAAAATTCAATTCCGCCATATTTACCGGCAAAATTCAAAATATTTACATTGCAACCAAACATTAAAGTCAGCCCCGGTCCAAGTGTAACATTAGCAAGTGCATCCAAAGAGCCACCCAACCGGGGAACGTCTCCGTTTCGTCTGGTGCTGCTGCCGCCGCCGTTGTCGCGCAGCACCCTTAACTCGAACGACAATAGGAAAGTCAGCGAGAGAAGGAGGAGGCAAACAGACAGAATACACCGGGGGTAATTGCTTTTCTTTTTGGGTGGATACCGAGGAAATTGCTAACTTCTAAATTGTGAATTTGCAGTGGCCATACCAATACACACACACACACAAGCGCTCACATACACAGCAGCCACCAACACGTATAGACACACAGGGACGGGAACGGAACAAACGATGACAAGTCATCATCACGGCGGTGCCCACCACTACCAGCATCAGCATCATCAGCCCCGGCCGCCAATAGTCAAGAATCTATCGTTGGCTGCAGCTGCGGTGCCGCTGCCACTGCCCTCATCTGTGTCTGCTGTGCCCCCCTCCTCGTACTTCACACACACATTGCCGCTATCCACCACAATTGTGGAGCAGCATCCATACACCAGTGAACTGGATGCGGCGGAAAACGAGAGTTTCCTGATCGAGGAGATCATAGATGATTATGATGACGAAACCAATATAGTCGTAGACACCGGCGAGTTCTTCATTGCGGGCGATGTCTATGAATACTATCCGGTGGATAGACTGGATCGGATAGCCACAGCCGATGCTCTGCCTCCGCCCATCATTATGCAACAGCAACAGACCAGCGATGAGGAGGAACAGCCAGAGGACTTTATTGAGGATGAGGCTTTGCGTCTGTCCTCGTCCTGTGATGATGGCGAGGATGAGTTGGACGAAGAGGAGACAGTGCCGGCTATGACGAATGCTTTCGAAATAGCCTCTGAAATGCTGACCACCATAGAGGCCACCAACATCAAGGAGGAGCAGCTGGAGCAGAGCAGCGACTATTATATGAAGGCCAGCGGTCACGAAGATTCCAACAGTTCGCATGCCATGCAGGATTTTAAGCCCTTTGGTCGGGCCCAAAACACGCGTCGCTGGAAACAGACCAAAGTACCCATACGCATTACCCAGGATGAGTTTAATGTAACGCTGTGGTCCTCGCTCAACTCGGAGGATGAGGACGAAGATGATGAGGGCGAGGTCGCAGCAGCAGCAGTAGCAGCATCAGCACCGCCTGTGGTGACGACAACATCTGCCAGCAGTGCTGACAGTGAAGCCTCCACTCTGCCCAAACTGATTATAGACGATCAGCTGCACCATGATGTCCTCAGCGATGGTATAGGCAATGAGTATGTCATTTTGCCAGATCCTTTCAGCGCCTCGGCTGTCAACGATGTGGAGGAGGTGGTCAATGCATTTATGGGCGATGTGGTCAAGGGCGAGGATGATAGCCAACCATTGAGCGAACAGTTCATCATGGATGAGGCCTATGGGCATATCGAACTCATTGAGAATATGCCACACCATGAGGAGTTCATAGCCGCAGCAGCAACTGCTGCCGCTCCAACCAACACAGCGACAACAACAACCTCACCAGCGACAGCAGCGTTACCCAAACTGGTGCTACAAAACAGCAGCACCAATGTGCGACTGAAAACCACGCAAAGCCAAGCCAAGTCTTCGAAAAGGCAGAGCCAGCAGCAGCAGCAGCAGCAGTCCTCCTCTTCCGCCAATTCAGTTTTGCCGCCGCCGCCTTTGGTGCCCACTCGCAGCGCAGCCGCTGTGGTGGCCCTGGAGGATGAGGAGTCCAAATACCGTTGCACACATCGCGGCTGCCAGAAGGAGTTCCGTAATCATTCGGCCATGCGCAAGCACATGCACACGCACGGTCCGCGTGGGCATGTGTGCAATGTCTGCAGCAAGAGCTTTGTGGAGAGTTCCAAGCTGAAGCGCCACCAGTTGGTGCACACCGGCGAGAAGCCCTTCGAGTGCACCTTCGAGGGTTGCGGCAAGCGTTTCTCCCTGGACTTTAATCTGCGCACTCATGTGAGAATACACACGGGAGATAGGCCCTATCATTGTCCCATTGATGGTTGCTCCAAATGCTTTGCGCAGTCGACCAATCTCAAGTCTCATATGCTAACGCATACGAAGCCGAAGCGAAAATGGCCACGGGCACCGCAGGTGAACAACAAGACGCCGCTGGTGGCACGCTACGGACGCTTGGAGTTTGGGGAGGATCCGCGTTTGGTGTACGTGGAGCCCAATGGAGGGATGCAGGCGGTGCTGCTGGATAGTACCTCGTCGAATGCGTCCTAACAAGCAGCTGGAGTGACCAGGCAGATGGCCCTGCCCCTGCCTCTGGCTGTGGTCTAAATGAGGAATGTACAGTTAGTTGTAAGAGGCCATCAAAGGCAAAGTTTAATATATGTAAGCAAGGAACAGTTTGGGAGTGCATGCACCTGGTGTGGCCACCTCCAACTCCTCCTACTGCTCCTCCTTCTTCCTCCTCCACCACTTAAGTAGCCCAAAAGTGTAAACTGTGGAAGCGGAAGAGTGGTTTTTGTCAAACAGTTCTTAGATTTTAGTTTGTATGATAAGCTATGCTGTCCCGCTACCCTCCCACAAACACCTACCCCCCCCCCCCCCCCCCCCCAACACCATACTGATCTGATTGTAGTCCTGAGAGAGCGCAGCAGTCATCCCTCGAATAACAAAATGCTGCTGCACAATACTTTTTTCTTACAATATTTAATATTTGCATACAAAAACCAACAATATAAACAATAGGCTATACTATATATATATATATTTTTGTAATGAATTCTAACATTTAGAGCATTGAAGTGCGAAAGTAAAGTACACACACACATATAAACATTGAATTTTTTGGCACATTTTGTACAAAATTAACGGTTTGTTCTAGGTACATTATCAGAGTGCACGGTCGCCACTTTTAGCGATAGGTACAAATGTTTAGAAGTTGAGAAGAGGCTGGATTTTACGTCTTATCTTATCTAAGGACGAAGCATGGGTTCGTCAGTATACATCTGAGTCTTGGGAAGAGTGAATAGAACTTTTAAGGGACGAAATCAAAAGGAAACGTTTTCAGGCTATGGCCCCAGTGTAGACCTCCGTAAGTGCAATGTCTGATATCAATGAATTTAAATTCAAATTGCTTCTCTACCCTTCTTAAACGTCAGACTTATGCCCTTTAAACTCAGACAAACATGAAAAAATGGATAGGATTTGACCCCAATCAAGTGGTAGAGTCCTCAATTACGGTATATTTCTTATGGCACAATTAGGGTATTGGAGATGAGAACAAAAGCAACTACGCAACTCGATTCGCTGACAAATTTTTACAAGTAAACAAGGTCAGGGAAATCGGACCGCCAGCTGTTTGAGAAATTGAGACATTACCAGCACAACAGATCACAAAAGTAAATTTTGGACAAGCTAATGAGACAATCTATTTATCACCTGCTTCGTATCCGGTGACGATGAATCTGAAAACAAACTAGTAGTCAAGGTTTTAAATGTCGAAACTAAAGTAAAGTTCACTTTGATAAACTCATCTAATCTAAGTCTCTGGTTCGAACCTTTACTTATTAGATCAGCGGTGGGCACTAGGGTGTCCCAAAAAAATGTTTTTTTTTTTGCTTTCACGGGTGCTCAGGCATTTTCTGAAAACTTTAGTTAGGGTAAGTATTTTTGAGTTTTTTTTTCAGATTTTTCGGAAAACCCATCTATTTTTTTTTATTTTCATAGAAATTTTAAGAGTTATAACGCGATTTTTACAAAATTTATGCAAAATTTACGAAAAACTCTAATATATGGTACCTAAATGAGCAAATGCTTGGCCAAAACTTATCGTTTACGCTCATAAAAGTAAAATTTTGACATTTTTCTTTAAAAAAGCTGATTTGAAAACTAAGAAAATCGTGATTATTGACAAAGTTGTAAGTAAAATTCAAAAACAGTACGGAAAACCTGATTTTTGGGGCAAATTCGACTTGCGCGACCTCTAAACGTTTTCCGAAAAATCTGAAAAAAAAAACCTCAAAAATACTTACCCCTATAAGCTTTCAGAAAATGCCTGAGCAAAAAAAAAAATTTTTTTTGGGGCACCCATTGACTCGCTTCGAAGTGAGCTACAACAAGAAAATCCATGCGTACTGCGCCGGGGCGTACAAGCAGAAGGCTCAACAAGTGCATTGTGACGTAGAGAACACAGCGCTTACCAACACCTTGAAAGGCTGGCTTGCCAACTACATCACAGGCAGGCAGGCACACATATGATTAATTTCGTGATGGGGGGAAACCAACCTTTAGGAAGTTGAATCAGGCAGTACCGCAAGGAGGGGTACTTTTATCTCTCATTTTTAACTTCTATATCACTAAGATATTACTAAAATCTATCTCCAAGAGCTCATGGGGGAAAGCACAAAGAGACAATAGAACACTGCTCCAGCCTGGTGCCCAGCAGTCAGTGATACACCATGGAAAAACACACAGGATGTCACAGGAGATCATCTTCACGACTTCAGATCTTTGAAGTCAAAACCCACTGCACAATGCTCGTTAACCAATTTCACACCAGGACCATGCCAACTACAACTCGCTAAAGTTCCCCATGTAAAAGCACGCAAGACGTTTGAATCTTCCTACCAGAGATGGCTCAACTGACACATAACGCCAACTACGGTCTCAAGGAAGGAAGGGAAATTAGGCCGCCATCCTTTTATTTAAACGAGCTGCTAGGGTAAACGAGTATATGTAAACTCGGGCGAAGTTAAATTTCCTCTTTTTTTTTTTGAATGGGTATAATAAACCATTCCTTCCATGATAAGGGATATCCAGCAAGCTCAAGGGAGATGTTAAACAGCTTTAGTCAGCACAATATTTAAGGACACTGCTAGGGACATTCTCCGGTCTTGGTCACTCCATATTAGTGGTGGGCACACCTTTGCTCCGAGGTTTATTTTGCGCAACTGGCGCCTCTCATTCGCACCAGCATTTGGCTCGCTTCGAAGTGAGTTACAACAACAAATTCCATGAGTCAAAGTGCACAAACAGACGGCTTAACAAGTAGTGTGCGCGACCGAAAGTATCGTCTATTTCGACATGTAATCCCTGTTCATAATGAGGTAAATGGCTGCTGGTGTCCCAGCTTAGCATTGAACTGATTCAATTTGATCCTGATAAGTCAGATACTGCGGAGACCAGAGGCAGGAACAATATTCCAGATTTGGTCGGACCAGTAAAGTGTTAAGAAGTTTGTTAGTGGCTCATCTTTTGATAAAACCAACGACACTTTTAGATATGTTGCCAATTACAGAAATGTGGCTGTTAAAGCTTGTACATACGATCTAGCGGTTCCCCATTAATAGTGAATTCGTAGAGTTTTTCCCCTGATTCTTAGCAATATTTCAAGAACTGAAATCTTAACTAAGATTAGCTTGGACGGCCCTACATCTTTAACTAATGTGTGTGAAACCATCGAAAGGCAGTATTTAATCCATCTAAATCATTGCAATTTTATATTAGGACTTTATTGGCACATTCTTGGGGTGATCAATTACGGTACCTTGAACTTCTTGGTGAACAGTATGAACAGTTCTTCTCGTCCATATTAAGGTCTGAATTCTTACGTCCAGTCACTTATCTCTATGAGCATTTGTTTTTGAATATGGAGCTGAGGTAAGATGGACATAATTCCATTATAGGTCTACCACCACTAAGTTTCAGATTAGGGGCGATAAGACTTCACCCAGAGGTGTGTTACTAAAGAAGCTATGCCCCACTTCTATTGAAAGCTTCCACATGTCAAAAGGTTGTTAATCAACAGGTTGTCTACTTAAGCACCTAGAGCACATTTCTATATCATAAAACTCTTTTGCTATAAGGCAGTGGTGTCCAAACTCACACAATCAAGCATTGCGCTTGTGTGCTTAGCAGCGAAACACGAAGTAAAATTGTTGACATTTTAACATGAGCAACAAACAAACGAACAAATGCTTCTTGAGAGAACAAAAAGCCGAACACGCGTATCGTAAGAGAGCAAGCTGCCGAGCGTGATATTTATAGAACACACGTATTCTCTCTCTCTTTACGTGTGTCGGCTTTGTCGGAATTGTAACTTCCTATCCCATGGGATAGGCTTTTGGCATTTTGGACTCCGCAATTTCTAACAATTTTTTTTTTGGCTAATTTTTGTTGATTGCTTTTTGCTTTTAACTTAATGGGATACATTCGTTTTGAATAATAGCTCAAAGTAGCAAATTTTATATTTTAATTTAAAACAAAAATTAAACTAATCTAAAATTGGATATTTTAGGAATTTAAATTGATTTATTTAAACATTTATTGAGGTGACGGTTTTACTTTAAATGTACTTCATATTCAATTAACCTTAGTCTAAATAAGCTCTAGACTTAAATACTGCAACGGATTCATACGTCCGAGGTTGCACTTTGATTGGCCCACTTCAGTTTCGATTCAGCTGGCCGATTATCAACATGAGCTGCTCCAACTTGATAACTTGATGAGCTCGAAAAGTGTTATTCAAGAGGCACAATTACAGATACATACAATAGATATTAGAAAAATAAGCAAACAGAAATTATATAGACACACACACGCACACACATGCTAGGCGATGCTGGTTAAATGACCTTGACGCCTGGTCCTGCTGTTGCTGCTGGCAATAAATCCGCCATGGGTGTATTTGCTCCAAGCAAGCCAGCAAAGGAAAGTAGCACCGAATAGTTGAAATACCAGAAAACGCAGAATAATACCATGAAAATGACGTCTGTGAATGAAGAGGGCAATAAAGATTGTACGAGATAAGCATACAATTAAGAATTGGGGATGACGAATGGGGCAGGCCCCAGACGCAATCTGAAGAGGCTTACGTATTGTAACACGCTCCCATTTCTCCACCATATACAGCTCTGTTACCTGCAGCAAACAACAACAACAAACATAAGGGGTCAATTAGCATGGGGACTACCAAATTTAGTTAATTGAAGTCAGCTGCTGATATTGTACGCACCATTAAGTAACGAAACCACCAATAGCCTGCAAATTCAGTCAAGTTGTCCAGCATGGCGTGGAAATCAATATAAAGGTAATGGGTTTATGGGTGAACAAAAATCTGGCTAAAAGCGAGTTTTGACCAAGTTTAATTTGTCCACTGAGTTTATACTAAATACACTTATCGATACTTTAGTGGAAGTGATTTTACACGATACTTATATCGATAGTAAAAATATCGATAAGTTAGTAGTGTGACCATTAATTGTTATTATGGGAAGAGTAAAGCCATATAAATAAACTAAAGCTTAAAAATTTTTAAGTAAACAAATTTAAGTCAGCTTCTGTATATATATTAATATTTATATAATTATTATATTAAAATTCTAAACCATAAAATGTATTTGTGTCCCACTGTGCACCGACCACAGCTGATTGGCTTAGAGAAGTAATAGCTAAAACCAAAATGCCTATTATAAAGATCTTGGAGCGTACCCAACTCACTCACAGCCAGTTGGCCGATGTAAAGCCGCTCATTTATATGGCTACCAAATGGCTGGATGATGAGGTAGAGTTGGAGTTACTTCGAACATCCAACAATCAAAACTACCGGGGCCAGCTCAAGTTTTCCGATATCAAAAATGCTGCAGAGGAACTGGATCAGCCCTATGAAGCCTTCTTTGATGAGTGCAAAAAGGCTTTAACCACAAGTATGGGCTTACCAGGCTTTGACTACGAACTGTCCAAGGAGGAGGAGACGGACACCGTATTCAAAATATACAAGTGTACAGGCTTTGAGACACTCTACCTGGACATTCAACTGCGCAAAGTTTCCAACTGCTTCAACATGTTGGACGCAGCCATAGAAATGGGGAACCAAGCACAAAAGCCTGTCCAGGTTGAATCAACAACTCCACAAGCACTTCAGGACTACGAACAATTCGTTAAAGAGGCCAAAAAACGAGAGGAAAAATTGTTAAAAAAATTTCTGCTTCTCATCAATGAGAAGAAGTCCAAAATTGAAGAACTGGAGGGGCAACTGAACGGCAGAGCTAGACCTGTGGCAGAGGCTCAAAACAATGATGACACAGACAAGGAAGATGATGAGGACTATGGTGCAGCCACACAAGCCTTGGATTTGCAATAGAAATGCCCGCGTGAGGGAATTTTCTTTCACGTCACGAATGATTCACGCACATAATTTTTGGAGCGTTTCGCGTCACTCACGATCTCAGGAGACGTCACGCATGATCACGTACAATAAGAATGCATCTCCTTAAAAATGTATAAATTCAATCAGATGCTTTTAATTCCAACACTTAAAAAAATAAAACGTTGCCTTTATGTTTCATTCATTATTTTAAAAATAGTTAATAAATAAATGTAAGTTTGTAAATAATATCGCTTTATGTTCGTGTTTGCCTTTGGTTTAATAATCTGCTCTCCTGTTACTGAGCTTGGTGGAATGTTTAGCACTTTAGCATTTTTATGTAGCTACTTTGTTACAATTTCTAGCTATTTTTAAATGTTGATCTAGTTTGTTCAGAGTTGGCCACACGATGTTTGACTATAGTTCACTCACGAAACACGCACGTATCACTCTGTGTTTGCTCACGATCATGTCGTGACACACTGTGACACGTTCAAATTTAAAGTCACGGGTTCGCCTCTAGTTTGGAAGATGATTGAAAGATTTGATTATAAAAATGCTTCGTTTATGTGCTTGAATGTATTTTGTTTTTATTTCTTTTTTTTTTCTCTCACTTTTTTTTCCAATTTTCTTGTTTGTAAAATAAATTAGCTTTAAATCGTGTATATATGTATAAATAAACAACAAATAGACTTTAAACATAATACATTACAATTTACCATCAATTGGTTAATAATCGTGTGTCTTACAATTAGAGCAACAGAAGATCGTATTTTGGATTTTGGAATAATTTGGTTTTTGTTTAGTTATCGTTGCCGTTTGTCATTAAAATCAAAGAACAAAAAATGTCCAAACAAAAAATTATTAAAAACATAAACCAAAAGCCTTTTACATAGTTCGTTAATATGTATGTACGTAATATGCTATTAGATAGACGTTATGTATAAATATGTATGTTAGGTGTGTGTAACATTTGACAGAGTAACGAAACGAGGCTGATGATAGAGTTGGAGCAGGCGCAGGTGGCAGAGATCACTCAAAGTGCAAGCAGATCCTCATCAGCGCCCGGTTTCTTTGGTGTGGCCTTTCGTAAGCTATCGGCACTGGCGGCGGAGTTCGTTGGATTGATCGTTGGAAGATTTTCAGCGGCAGCCGCGCGTTCCTCTAGGAATTTATCAAACTCGGAACTGGTTAGCTCCTCAATGCCATCAATGTCTTTCTAAGGGTGGTAAAAGTAATCAAAGAGTACACAAATTAGTGAATGATTTTGCTGGTTTTTCTATTGAAGTGTAAGCAAATAAGCAAAATTAAATGGACGAAACTATAAAGAAAATCATGTGCTTAACATAGAGTTCATTTGCTACTTACTGAGCTGCCCAACCACGCCTCCATTTCATCGATCTCATTCTCTTTCGTTGACTATAAAGTGTTGTGGGCGCCACAAAAACAAAAACCAAAATCGGTAGAAACCCAAAACGAACCGAGTCAGAAATTTGATAGAAAACCAAGAAATAAACCAATAAATCAATTGTTAAATCAAAGGCAAAATGAAATTTACATTAAGGAAATAGATCGAACGCCATTAATTAGATCATAATTCAGCGGCTGACATTACTCACTTTACTTACCACCGGCGGATCGCCGGCTGAGCGCTGTTGTTGTTGTTGTTGCTGTGGCTGCTGTGGTTGTTGTTGTTGTGGTGGCTGTTTAAAGGGTGAAGCAGCAGTGGCTGCCACAGCTCCCACACTGCCAGCGGCAGCATCCACAGAGGGTATATCGCGCAGTAAATCCGTTTTGCTGAAATTAAACAAATTTGTTTGCTTTCATTTATTGACTTTGGTTAACCAACTTACTCGGTGCGCGATTGTGCCAGCATATCAAACTCATCAGCAGCACCTCTTTGAGCTGTTGCTGCTGCTGCTGCTGGTCCACCAGTTCCATTACCACCACCCAGATTAAGCTGGGCAAAGCTGGGTGGCAGCTGCTCTTCGCTGCTTTCGATTAGATCAATCAAGAGTTGATCACTTTGTGGCGTATGGCTGGCGGCGGCGGCGGCGGCAGCAGTTGCTGTTGTAGGCGGCGGTGGTAGCGTGGCCACAGTTGCCGCTGCTGCAGCTGCCACACCTGGCACACCCATGGCAGCGCCCAGCACTGCTGCGGGCGAGGTAACCGTCGCTCCACGATTCTTCTCATAGCGCTGATGACGCAGGAATAGATTATTGAGCTCATCGTTGATGCGTAGAAATTCAGCGGTCAATTCATCATCCTGAACGCGTCCAATCAGATCCACAATACGTGACTGCATCTCTTTGCACGTAGAGGTGAGCTCATTGAGCAAAGCATAGTCATCCGCCGACTCCTGGCCCGGTTTGAGTACGCTCAGCATTTCAGCTAATATGGACATGTTGTTATTCACAATCTCCAGCTCGGAACGCAACTTGGCTGACTGTTCTGGGGTCAAATGCAAGGGACCAGTGCTGCTGGGTGGTGGACCCACAGCTGCAGCAGCAGCTGCCACATGATGCTGGGCGGCCATCATCTGTGTATGCATCTCCGGCACGCTCTAAATGTTTAAAGGAAAATTAAATTTCAAGTACGCAGTTTCAAAAACCATTAAGCACTCACTCTTTGTGGCGTATAAATGGGCGCCATGGCATCCAGATCCGTGGCCGGGAATTCTATGCCCTTGTTCTTTAGTTCCATATACATTTGTGTCACTCCATTGAGATCTGGTTGGTTTTTAAACGCATCAGCCCAGATTTGTATAAGACTTAGAACCTTCTCTTGCATAGCAGCTGGCGGATCATTTTTCGGTCCAATTAATTTCACCAAATCATTAATGAAATCCTTTTGGGCCACCAGCATATGGAAGGCTTTGCCACAGTTCTTCACACAGGTCTCCAGCACGGTTAAGGTATACATAATGACCTGATTATTTTTACCCGCATTCTGTGAGAGACGTTTGCGTATGGCACGCATTGCATCACGGGCCGTATCCGATGATTCGTTAATCATATCGCAAATTTCCATATTGGCGGCCCAGTTTTCCGAAGCCAAACTAGCATCGGTGGCGGCCTCTGCAGAAAAAAGGTGAAAAGAAGAGGAAATTTAATACAAAATTTAGTTAAGCAACATAATTATGAGTTCGTTTGTATTTGATAATTTGTAATGTCAGTCTTTTATTCATAAGGTCAAGATGTGCCTTTGCTTTGGGTAGGCACAAGGTTGAACTTATTTTTATGACTTTTTTGGGCAAAGAAATTAATAATTAATTATTGTTTTATCGATTGAGAGTAAAATGGGAAAGGTTAAAAGACTGAAATGGAAAGGCAATCGACCAACAATAAATCAAAATTATTTCCACACTTCTTCTGAATTATTGAATGATTATGAGCAGCTATAATCAAGGCTGCAAACCATGAACTGAACCTTCAAAACTGAAGACCTCCCCCGAACCGGACCTAATCAATTTGGAAAATTGTACCCAGTCGGAACTGACACCATGAAAATTGGACATCTTTACAACTTCTTCTTCATCGAAGAAGACTGAAGACCAAAACTGAAAGTTCCATTTTATTAAGGCGTGAAACCGTCAAAGAATGCATCTTTGGGTTGGTATTAAAGCATGGGTTTTTGTTGTTGCCTTCAACCTCGCGAATCGTTCGGGTTTCCCTTCCAATTTCTGTTTCTCAAAGAACAGTTCCAGAAGTCCATTCGTCGGAAGGGAATATTCCATGCATTCGGCGTTCGCTGCGCATAGAATGTATGATTAACACGTTCTTTTGGAACCATACTAAAGATGCGAAAATTTAAAAAAAAAAATAAAAATATAATAATACTATAAGTTTTTAAATTGGCTGTTAAAAGTTATATTTGATTGTGGTTATTGTTATGATCGCTGTTTCCCGTTTTTTTTTTTGCATCTGTAGCCGCTTTGTATACTTTGTTTTTGGTTCTTTGAAACGCCTTTCTGTAATCTTCGAACGAATACCCTTCCTTCTTAAGTCACTGTAAAATGTTAAAATTTTACATAAGGTATTCTCGTGATGATTTATACATATTTTGACTCACCATATATTGATGAGTTGAGTTGAATTATAATTCACACATCGGTTTAATTTCCAATAAAAGTAAACTTTGATTTTTAAAATTTTTAAGGTACGCAATTGCTGCTGTTGACGCCAACTTCTTAATGCAAGCAAAACTTGTTTGAAAATTTAAGTCAAAGGAAATTAAAGAATACGACGCAAAAATGTTCATTTTGTCCCGTTTGTCCTCTTTAATTTGCCTTCTTTCCCTTTGCTTGCTTCGTTTGTCTTTACATTCCGCATTTCTTCTTGCCATTAATAGGTGCTAAAAGCACTGCCTACAGAAGACAACGTCTCATGTTATGGTGACTTTTAGCCTTCCAAACACATGAAAAAGAACGTGTTAGAAAAAAACAGCGATCGGAAATCGTTTGGGTTTGTGTTTGCGTTCTTTCTTGTTACCAGAGAATGGCTTCGTTCGATTGCAAAACGCTCACACATTATTCAACACCCGAATAAACAGGCTTCGCGCTCTATTCATCAAACTTGCATACTCAACATGTTCGCAGCAGAGTTTTATTCGAACCAATTGTTGGCACTCTGATTATAATCATGTTCGACTTCATTCCAATGAAGCGCGAGCGAGAGCGCGCTCATTTAGCACATCTTTGTTGTTACAAAAGAGAGCAGTATAAGCTCGAATACTGTCGGTGTGTCGACGTCGCTGCCGCAGAGCTTTGTTCAATACTATGGAGACTGAGACGTGCCGGACTCTGATCTAGAGTGAGCGAAAATCACCTCGTATGAATAAACTCTTGCAAAGACGCATAGGCGCTGCTGGCAGATATGGAAAGAGAGAGAGAGCAATGTTCTGGCATTGCTCACGATGCGATGGCCAGTCAATTCCGAGTTTTGTTCGATCGAACCCACAATACGTTTGCCGGTATGCATCTGTTTATATTCAATACTGAGTTTTGTTCGATGCATAAATATGAAAATACACGCTGGATCACATAACTCTAGCTCAGCCTAAGATATACTTAACAAGGTAGTCGCAGTCGCTCTCTAAAAACTTCTTAAATAAGAAGCTGAACACAAAAAATTCGTCGGCGGAGATGCGTCGCTCACAACTGTTGTTTACAGACTGACATTTAAGAAGCAAGCAAAGAGAGCGAGAGAGCGAGTGCGGCTACCTTGTTAAGTATACCTTGGCTCAGCCGCTCGATGCGATTGCGCTGTGAGTTGAATATATTCAGCTCTGAGTTTTGTTGATTGATTAAGTGTGAGTAAGAATTTTTGTGTATGAGCCATTCAAGAAAAAAGTGATTTTTGCAGTTCTCTGCTTGTTACATACGCGTGACAAAATCACAACCCAGAGAAGGCACGGTTTCATGTTATTTGAACTTAAGCCTTCCAAGCACATGAGGAAAGAATGTAGATACAATTTCTAACAGAATTTTACACTTCTATCATACTAAAACAATATGTAGTGATTTTTTCCGTGTAAAAATCAATTTGAAAAATAGCATTCCTTTGGGAACCACGTTCTGCAAAGTCCGACTGCTTATTTATAAGAACTATTATAGTTTTCTGTTTATTTTTTATCGAAGATAAGTTTTTTTTTTCTTTTAAATCAAGTTGTGAAATTATATTATATTATATTAACGTAGCATTTGAAGGAATATAAAAGGTAGAGGTTAGCGTATTCAAATTTTAAAGACCAGGCAAGAAAAACATTAATGAATATGGTCCTTTCTTCGTCAACCAAATTATAGCCGTGCATTTTTACCGATTCATTTATATTCGCCGAAAGTAGAGGGAAATTTATTAATCGAACTAAGAAGCTATTAATCAAGGTTCGTATCAAAACTTTACCGTACTGATTCCCAAGAAGGGCAAGGATCTCTCAAAGTCCCGACTCCTACCGGCCAATTAGTCTACTGCCAACTTTATCCATATTATTTGAGAGAATATTTCTTGGAAGAATGTTGGCAGTTAGCGCGGTCGAAGAAACTATACCGGACACAGAGGACAACGTGCATCTCAACAGGTCCACAGACTCTCAAACCACATCTTAAAATCATTCAAGAACTTTCAATACTGCTCTGTCGTCTTTCTTGATATAAAACGTTCTCAGACCTCTGGGTCCAAGGAAGGCGTCCCTCGGGCCGCCTTATCAACTTTGCATAAGAGTCCCCTTGAGACTATCCCCTAACAATATTTGCACGCTGCTGGTTCCCCACCAAGATGACAGATCACCCCCAGGACCTGTGCTGCGTGTTAAGTTGTTATTCCAGGCGTTTGACGTGCTGTCTAAGTACCGTGATAGAATTAGTGGCTCATTTTTAGCTATTTGTAGCATAGATTAAGTTCTATGTATTTAGAATTCTCCAAGCTTTCATTAACCACGCAAAAAAACGGGGGATGAAACGATGAAACAGTTCTGTATAGGCAACCAGCTCTTTTTGGTGGTACAATGCATAAGTTGTTTACAAGTTGTGAACAAACGCAACTTTTTCGGACCTAGAGCCAGCCAACTCACTAATTATATATTTTTATCAATTATTTGTAAATTGCAAGTTTAGCAGCTTTAGCACCTCATCATATTCTCACAATACTGCCCCGGACCGAACTTTCTACAGAATTTTAGAGTTTTAAATAGTAATCTTAAGGAATATTTTATTAAAAGCTTGTATGTCATATGGACTATTCTGAAGTTCCAATTTCCGATGATTGGTGAGAGTATATCGAGTGGTATTTGTGGAATGGGATTGCTTGCATACTTTACATAAGAGTTTATCGTAAAGAGTTATGAAAGAGGGAAACAGATGGATGAATTATAACGAGTCTACAACAACATTTTGTAATTTTGTCAATACAATTGAACGTTTTTATATAAGATAAGTTCCGAAAAACCTTAATACCAGCTATATTGGTTGCTTAAGAACCACCCCAACCCTTCTAAAATGTATGTTAAAATCCTTGGTTTAGCAATTACCTATTAACAAGTAAAGTTGTGAAATATGATTAAGCTAAGACCATTGGTTGGTGTTAATTTCCGCGTTTGCTCAAAGTTGACGGCGGTAGTGTCATCATATCAAAAAAGTTTCTGACAATGTTTAAACGCGATAAGAATAATATTTTCAAGACATTTGGTAACCTTAGATAAAACATTCAACAAACCACAACAGAGACAAAGAAAAAGTGAAAGCAATGGACCTACGCTGGAGAAAAAAAATGTCATTTCTTTAGTAAACAATCTTGATTGGAAGAGTTTATTGTGGGCAACATCAGTTAATCAAGACAGTTAAAATGCCATGGTTCAATAAGTGTTCGGTGTAGCACAGTGAAATATTTTTTATGTCTCAAATTTCAATTTATTCTTCAGCATAGTACTCTTCGAGGGTAATAAAGGGTTATCCATTAAAAAGTTTTTTTTTTTGAAATTACAAATAAAACACAAAAATTGGAATTGGAGGGTGGAATCTTTATTATGGGCTGAAAGAACTATATCTGACATTTACTTTTTAAAGATAATTTCATTCAAATGTGGACCGAGACAACGCTGTAAATGGTCCATTCGGATGGTCCGATTTTGAATCACTCTTTCCAGCATTGCTAGGCACACACACAGGTCAACAAACAATATTGGGCTGATGAACAACTCGAAGAGACTTGCTCATCGATCACTTTATCATTTAAAAACGGTACACTCTAATTAAGAAAAATTAAATTCCAAGTACCTAGTTTAAAAACCCCAATTCTATGGGATTGCTTTTGAGCTCCATGTACAGGTACATCTTTGTCACCTCAATTTTCAATCTTGTTACTTGTGCTGGGGCTAACTCAAGGAGGTATGCATCAAGGCTCGTTGTTTTAAAGAAAGATCATATTTTTCTTTAGGATTTGAGGCGGCAGCTTTTTAAGGCCGAACCCGTTTTTTCTTTGTGTGTGTGTGTGTGTCGGCGTGAATAGCGAAAAGCGTTCGGCCATGCAAGCGAGACGATCGATGCCAATCGCCAACCTACGCTCACTACGCTCCCTGCAGAGAATGCGTCAACTAGTAACAAAATAAAAACTGTCCTACACCTGGTTGGAATGCAAGTAGATTTTAACTGGTAGCAAAATAGCTAAATTCAGGCACCCACAAATATTAGCTTCCGCAGAAATCTTCGTTTGAAATACAAATTGGAGTTAGTTTTAATCCAATTGAAATTTACCTGGTGGCAAACGAATTGGGTATAAGTGAGTTGACAGACAGATTTCGATGGACTGTTATACTGAGCAGCGAAATAAAGAGAATGTAAGGAAAACACAAAGGTCAGCTGGTATTTAACTGGTTGAAAATGGCTGCAGCAGGAACATTTCTATCCAGCCTATGCCGTCTGGCATTGAACTGGTTGCAAATGGTAGCTGCCGGGGACAATTGTCACCTACATATGACATGCCTATGTAAAATGGACGACTTCAATACATTGATTTGGATAGGAAGTGCAACCAGTTGCCTGTTTTTAGCGACTGCTACAGTTCTGGCTGTAAACTAGGCACTCTCCCTGCAGGGCATAAGCAACAGTGTTGTTGTGTTCGAGCTTGCCAGAGACATAAGAAAGACAGAGTAGAGACGGTCACATATGAAGTTGTTGTCTCAGGTCTGCACGCGCCAACAACAAAACCATCGCTCGGAAAGAAAGAGAGGAGAGAACGCATATAAATGAGTTGTTGCTTTAAGCAGCCTAATACATCACACAAGATATTATTAAATAAATAGGTTCACGCATTAACACACTTTAGCGTTTGGCGCAAAAATTTGTGTGATGTATGGGGCGCTTAAGGTATGCGTAAAGTCCATACGCGCCTGCAAAACCATTGAGTAAAACAACAACGAATGCGTGGCTTGTAGAATGGGCTTGGGCACCCTTGACTTGGAAGGTTCATTGAGAGAAGCCAACCGGAAAAGGTTAGAAATGTTTCGTTTTCATGACAGTGGGTTTGAATTTCGGCATACCATAGGAACAAAACTTTTGAATAGGTAAATGGTCTAAATTTTAACTAAATACTGTTGACTAATTCATAGTTTGCTGCTCTACAATATGTTGAAAAAATTTCGTTGTTGGTTTTTGGCAAGCAAATATTATATGTAAACCATCAGGTGTTTTTTTATGTGTTTATACAAGCCTTTGTATGCCGAAATGCAAAAATCAACAAAAAAAAGGCAATAATACAAAATTATTCCAGACAAAATAATAACAATAACTCTTTTTTATAAAAAGTGAGAGAATCGTATCCACGCACGGGCTCTCTTGTTATGAGTGCAACGGACTCTCGCAACAATGGCCGTGTTCAGCAGAACAACTTGCTCCCTGATCAAGTATAAATTTGCAATAATATTGCTACTGAACTCGAGTGATGCGGCATCAGAATAGACAATTTGAGGACAGAAACTATTCGATGCATAATTTTTTTCTGATACCTGCACAGGGATCAATTATTCTGCTGAACACGCCGGACAATAACAACAAGCAGACAGTTTTAATCTAATCAAAACAAAACATAAAAAAAATTACCGCAATGTTGGGAAATGAGAGAGCTGTTTGGCTCTGTGTGTGTGTGTGTGTGTTTGTCCACCGTACAAAACGAAGCTCAAATGTACACACAAATAAAGCAAAAAATTAGCAAAGCTGTGAAACTAATCCAAACTCACACACATATACGAAATTATGACTACGAAAATGCGGCTAAAATGAAATGAATTCACACATTATTTTTTTATGTAACGCAAGCCCAGCCAAACAGGCGGATGACTAATTGCGCTGCAATTTGAGTAGTGGGAGGAGAGCGGCTGGTGCTGGTTCAAAGGTAATCAAACTGACTGTGCCAATATGATGAGCAACAACTACACACACACACACACACGCACAGTTGCTTCTATTCTTTCAAAAGCGTCAATGGCCCGCCTTTCATTTCATGACACCTCCACTCATTTTACAGTTGTAATCTTATCAAGCCATTTGAGCATTGCCACCGACTGAGAAATCTTTGGTTTTTTGTTACTGGGTTAGGTTGCTGGTGTGTTAGCAACTGAAGGCAACAACAAAACAGTTTTTTTTTGTGGTGGGCGGCTCGGCTCGGTTTCGTGTATGTGTGTGTGTGTGCGTAGGAAAATGTTGAAATGACCCAAAGAAAGTTGTGAAAATTCAATTTTCCAATGCCCCTCATTCGAGATGGTTTTCTATTTGACCAAGCAAATGCGCAAATATATGTGTACATATGGTACATATGCAAGAACAATAAAAATTTCATTCGTTGTGGGTGGTGACGGGTGGGGAAAGTTTTTTTTTCACTTTTATTTCACTCACCGATTTTTTGTCCCACGGGAGTTGAGAAAACATTGCCGAGGGCACCCACATTGAAAAACGAAGCCATTTTAGTGCACTTCACTCACTGCTTGGTTGAAAAAGTAATTTTATCCGTTTTGTAATTATTGTATTATAATTTCTATTTATTTGTTTATTCTGCGTTCTGCTGCTGCTGCTACACTGCTGCTGCACTTGTAAATAGAGAAAAGTATCGAAAACAAGTACCAGAGCATCGATAGAGCCAACTATCGATAAGCTTATCGATATCTGAAAATCGTTGGCAACCCTACGACCCTTACTGTACACTGACATCTCTAGCTGGGTGAAAATCTCCAGAAAACCGTGGTCTTTGGTCTATTTTGTATTCTTATTGCTTAAAAATGTCACGGCAAACATCCAGACTCGATGCCAAGAAAGTGGTAAGTTAGTGCAGTGCTTGGGACCAGGCGCCAAACATTCACCTTGTTGTTGTAGTTGTAAGGTTAGTTACTTGGGCTAGAAAACCTATTGAAAGTGCCATCCACCCTCAAAATCGGCTTCACATTCGCTTTTCCAGTAAGTGTTGTTGTGTGTTGTGTGAGAGGGCGAAACTAAACACATGGAAAACCATTTTAACAATAACCAGCGAGCCACCACGCCGAGAATGAGCTCCGCCGCCGCCAACTCCGCTGCCAACGCCAACACCAACAACAGCCAACAGCAGCAGCAGCAGAGCAACAACAATGCCACGGCTCAACCCATACAGGTGATACCCATGCCCATGTTGCCGGCAGGCGCAGCCCAAATCATCATAGGCCAACAGCCTCAGGGGCAGGGCAACAACGCGGGAATGCAGCCACAGTTGATTCCACTGCAGGCCAACCAAATTATGCTACAGGCAGCACACCAACAACAGCCACAGATGCAAGTGATGCAGCTGCCCGATGGCCAGACCATTTTCTATCAGGCGGCACCCACTATAGCGACGCTGGATCCCGCCACTGTAGCCCAACAGACGCCGCATTACCTCAACATTAATGGTCAGTTGGTACAAATTACAGCAGCGCCAAATGCCCAGCAGGCAGCAGCAAGTGGGGCAGGACAGCAGATTATAATGGTGCCACAATCAGCCATGGTTAATGCGGCAGCAGCAGCGGCGGCGGCAAATGCTGGCCAATTGGTCACCCAGCAGCAACAACCGCAGCAGCAGCAGCAACAACAACAGCAGCAACAACAGCACCAACAACAACAACAGCAGCAGCAGCATCAACTGCAACAGCTCCAGAACCAGCAGGTTCAAGCCGTGGCAGCCGCAGCTGCGGCAGCTAACTCCTCAGCCGCCTCCGTACCCACCGCTGTCAGCAATGTCAATGCCGATGTCAGCACCAGCACAACCGGCACCAATACCAACAGCGAGGATGAAAACTCCAAAGGTGAGGCCGACGAGGAGCCGCTCTATGTGAATGCCAAGCAGTACAAACGCATACTTATACGTCGGCAGGCCCGTGCCAAGCTGGAATCCCGCATACCCAAGGAACGCTGCAAATATTTACACGAATCTCGCCATCGGCATGCCATGAATCGGGCTCGCGGCGAGGGTGGACGCTTCCATTCGGCACAGGAGAAGGGCGATCAGTCTGGCCTAGATGGTGGCAGTTTGCACATGGCGCCCAGCGGCGGAGCCACCCTAAGCCGGGGTACGGCGCGAGCTCCGCCCAAACTGATAGCGCCGCATCAAACGCCCAGCATAACGATAACGGCCATTAAGTCGGAATAAATGTTGACAAAATCGCAGAATGTAGATACAGGCATAAGCAAACAGATTGTAATTCTATATAGGATCTAACATATGCATATGATTAAGCTTTAAGACCACGTCATGTCTCTGGTATGGTAAACAAGTCGAAATAAATTTGTATTTATTTAAATCAAGATGCGGCGGATGATTTGAAATGGCATGAGGATTGGAAATTAATGCAACGGAAAAGGAAGAAATAACTAATTTCCCATATTTGGGGCTAATTTCAGACAGCTTAAAGACCACCTCCAAGTTGGTCTTAGCAGAAACAAGCTGTCCCCACGATGGACATTATGATATACCCGGAAATGAAATGGCACCAGAGAGCTTGCTTAAAAATGAAGAGAATGTGCTTAGAATCGCCTTCTGGGAAAGCAACAGGAAGCTGAGACAAGCCAAGACCACAAATGGTTCCAAAAATGTATCCAACAAGAAAAGAATGAACTCAGAATCCACTGCAGACTGCGAAACGAACTGTACAAGATACTGCAAAGAGAAGGAGGAGGGCTCTGCGATGCTCTAGATAGCTCAGGAAAACAGCTTACACCTCAACAAAATGAGGAACTTGAACCCTACGAAAATTCAGACATTTATACAGGAAATAGGATAACTAGGGGAGCATGGGGGTGCAATATAACAAAACTGGTCGTACTGTACTTTCCCCCAACGACAAATACAAGTTTATGTGCCAGATAGGGCTGTATTGAATTTGGGAAATTAAGTCTTAGTACTTTTTTTTTTTTGAAGAATGGGCTGAATGTAGCCTGAGTACCTGGGCTGGCAACAACAAAATTGAAGCCAAGAAGGTCTCCATTTCAATCGACTTAAATTGATTGGAAAAATTTTGGATTTTGGATTTCGATAAGTTAAGGAAGAGATCTGTGAATCGAACATTTGACGGGACGACTAGTTCGAATCTCTTGACTGAACCTACTGCAGATCTGAAGGTTTGCAGTTTTAGTTTTTACAAATTCTCACCGAATTCAAAGGCGATATGATGACAAATAGGTTAAAAATTACCCTAATATTCCGAACTTAAACTTCATAAATTTTTCCCATTTTTAACTTCTTTTCTTATCTAATTAAAATCGATGTGTCTAATAGGCCTGTTCCCAATTTCGAATTGGAATAGAATTATCGAAAATCGACTGATTGATATATAAGAAATTAAAACAAATGTTCAAAATTATTATTGCGTTCCCAACGACCCTGTCCACATTCACTGAATTTTCTAGATTTTTATCTTAAGCCCTTAAAATCTTAGATAAAATTGTTTTCGTTGTTGCAAGTACAAAATTACTCATAAAACGCGAACCGAGGCTCTATTTGAAAAACTGGGTATGAGTTGAAGCTTACAGAGGTCCCTTTTATCATAATTTAAGTGTCCCATGCCGGGGTTTTTTTTTAGTGTTGTACTGTGCAATCAAACCTTCAAGTTTTTGCCGGCTCTAGGTCTCGCTATGTTTGTACACAACTTTAATTGCAGGCATTAGGAGGGAGTTGTTTTTTGATTGTGGGCCAGGTGACGACCGCTGATGATTTGGTAGAGATACCAATGAAACAGCTGTTCGGACAACTAACCTCCTTTGTGGTGTGGTGTGTCCCTGTTTTAAAGTTATGTACAAACATAGCGAGACCTAGAGCCGGCTAAAAACTTGAAGGTTTGATTATCATAAAGGTCGTTAAAAACATACATATAAATACTGTAATAATATTAGACATTCATGTAATTGATTTGCGGGATTTACTCATTTGTTTAATATTGAAATATATTTTAAAAGAATTTTTACTTAATCATCAATAAAATATTGCATGAAACACAAAATCGACCGACTGTGGACAAACCGAGCTGTTCTCAATTCCATTATATTTTTTTGGTCAATATCCAATATCCAATTTGTAGTCCAATGTATTTAGGTCTGGGCTACCAGCAGGCCAATCATACGTAGAAATGAAGTTCGGTATATGCACGGTTGCCACTAGGAAAAAATAAAATGTTTCGAAAAAATTCGAAAAAGCTCCATTTAGGAAGCAAAAGATCCAAAATATATTTGAAGAAAGGTCAATTTCAATGAAAAAAGATCATGAACTACATTTAGTCAAAAAAGTACAGGGAATTATTGATTTTTAATCATTTTTATAAAAACAAAATTTGTAAATTTAAAACAATCCAAATAAAGCCCAATTCTTTTTTAAACTAAGTTTTGGAATGCTTAGACATGAAGTTCATTTTGTATTTTCGACACTTCATTTCATAATAAGCCTAGTTCAATTTCCTTTTTTATCTGATCAGTTAGTTGTAGCTTGCTCCATTGTAAAGCAGCTGTTTCTGGATTCGACTCATAAAGGTGATCAAAATGGTTAAGAAGTTGCACGGTATCATTTTGTTCACTTGAAAATACTTTCTCTGCCATTATCATTATAAGTGATTGTATGTCTTCTCGTGAGAAATCGAGTATTATTTAGAACATTTGGAAAACTAACTTAAAATAAAACTCGCGCATTGTTGTGTTTATAGTTTATAGCCTCTATGATTGTTTAGCCGTTAAGTTGGCTACCTCATTTGGTTTAATGTTGTTAACCTCTAAGCCCACAGCCAAAAAGTATAACTGGAGTGCATCCCACTGTTTCAGAATGCGTAAGATTATTTTTCCCAATGATTCCTTGTTGTTCATGCCGAACAAACAAAAAAAACTGAGTTAATAGTGTAGCTAATGTAACTACAATACTATACTTTATAGTAATATATGGGGTTTAGTGACCTGTTTTTGATTTTAGTCAGTGTTACAACTGGCTAGCTCAAGGTCTTTGATTGATTATAAATCTTTATAACCAACACAATCAACAGAACTGATGAGAAAATTTGGTTATTCTCGAAACAGCGATCGTTGTACGGACATACCCAATTGCTATTCCAAAATGTTGTAATTAATATCTGTTGATTTGTGTTGGTTATAAAGATTTATTAATCAACCAAAGACCTTGAGCTAGCCAGTTGGAACATTGATATTATAGTAATAATTAAAAACAAATTTCAGTGTTCAGTGTGTTTGCTAAAAAGCTCCATTTTGCAAAAAAGTGCTCCAACGAGAAAAAAAGATCCATTTTGGAGCGTTTGCTCCAAATGTGGCAACCGTGGTTATACGGTTTTTTACCGCCTTTTGAGCTGGAGCGCAGTCTTGTTAAAAGGTCCACGACATGTTTGCAAATAATGTCGTGTTGAGAGGCTTCACAAACATTTCCAAACCGTCAAATTAATACACTTTTGCCGAAGTTTTGACTCCTTTTTCACAAAAATAAAGCTTGGTGACCTCATTATAGGCGACTCCCCTCTAAACCATCAGCAAAGCCGAATGGTGACCTCTCTGAACTCTCGGAATGAGTTCGGACGCCTGTTTCTGTTGTTTCTCTATTGTTCTGTTTGTTGAAGGGATTCCTTTATGCTGAACATTTTCTTGTCAGTAAACACAATTCGTCTGAGGGCATTGTTAGCGCACTGGCGACTTCGGTTTTGTCTTGCGTTATTGTTTCAATGCTGTTCTGAGCAAGTGTTTGGAGTGTCTCTTGTATGCACTGAGTCCCAAGTCACGTTTTATGATGAGCGACATGCTGTTCTTGCTGATAATTATCTGACGAGATATGATTTTCTGCTTGCGCAGTGGATTTTGACAAATTCAAACCTTCACGGCTTGTGGCGTTCGTACAGTGCGCGAACGGCCGTATTTCGCGTAGTCTTTTATTTCATCAGTATCTTCAAATAACTTCATTTTTCAGATTTCCAGAGAGGCGCAACATCCGAAAGATTTCCCCCCACGACAATACGATTTTCAAGCGAGCCCCATTCCATGATGCCAAACAACTGACGCCAAAAACTTTTGATGCAGTAATATACCATAAATGTCACTTGTCAAATAGCCGTCAAGTTGGAATGGATGCATTAAATGGTTCTCGAGAACGAGTGTGTTCAACACGTGTGAATACTAAGTATAATTTCTGTTATGAGTATTAAGCTTCTGTAGGCAAATGTTTATGGCTGTCACTTACATTCAATGTCATTGGTTGATGTTTTTTGATCCATTCATTCTTAATGTAATGGAAAAATTAAAATTTTCCCTAGATTTCAGACTTTGACTTGATTTAGGCGGAACGTTTTTTCATGTAAATGACCCAAGATTTAAATATTTATTATTCTTTTGGTATACAAATGAACAATATGGCATCCACATTATCCCCTTATAAGTTGGGCCTTCGGTCTTCTAATACACGGTTTGCCGAACTAAAACACTTCGCTTGACGCGCTGGATGCTGGGACGCATAAAATGTGTCGTGCCAGTTTTTCTAGAATTGGGCATTTTTTTAAATGAATCTTCCACCAGACCAAAATACTTTCTTCTGAATAACTAGCTAACTTGTACATTGCCATTTGTACATTAATTACACTTTCGGAATATTGACTGTTTGCTATATTTATATCCTTATATGCAGCGAAAATATCGTCAGACTTTACTTCTGAAGACGTATTATACAAATTTTTGGTAGCCAGCTTCACTTCTACTTCTAAAAGAGACCGAGTCAGCTCTTTAAACCCAGGATCATTGATTTCATTAAATGGCCGCAAATCTCGAACAACGAATTTTACACAATTTTCAATCACCACTTCTCGAACCTGGTCAGCAATAACACCACGTGGTTTTTTTGTTGACAGGTGCTGTTGAATTCTCGATTACATTAAGTCGTAAAGTAAAATGATTTTTAAACAAACTGATTGTATTAAGTGAGAGAGCCACAAATGCGAAGCGGCCCAAATTGCCATTACATGATGGATTACTCCTACGTTACTTTGCCATTAGTATGAAGGAAAGAATTCCTTACAATCTGCTTTACTTTGCCATTGTAAACGGGGTGGCCACAGCCTGCATTACTAGTAATAAAAGATGTATGCTAGAGCCGAACTGCCATCGGATTCCCATTACAAATGCGTATGTTTTTTATTACAATTGTAATGCAGAATGTTGGCAGTCCGCCGTTTGTTTTCGATTACAATCTCTCTAACGAAAAGCAGCGATTGTAGTGCATTACTTTTTCGTCAGGCGTAACGAGAGAAAAAAAGAGTTTTACCAAATACTAGCTCTTCCCCCCCACACCTTTAAGTCCAACCCAATTGTTTAAATTTATAATTTCGTATACAATTTTTTTTTATTTTCTATTTGTATTTTTACACTCCACACAGAATGCCGAATTCCTGACACTCACCTATGGCGCTTTGGTTACACAAATGTTGCGCGACTTTGAGAACGTCGAGGATGTCAATAAGCAATTGGAACGCATGGGCTACAACATGGGCATGCGTCTAATCGAGGACTTTCTGGCCCGCACATCGGCACCACGTTGCCTTGAGATGCGCGAGACAGCCGATCGTGTACAGCAGGCCTTTCGCATTTATCTCAACATTCAGCCCACCATCTCAAATTGGTCAGCGGCCTCCGATGAGTTCTCATTGCTCTTTGACACAAATCCGTTAACCGAGTTTGTGGAATTGCCCACGGATCTGACCAATCTGCGCTACAGTGCCATACTCAGTGGCTGTATACGTGGTGCCCTGGAGATGGTTCAGCTGGAGGTGCAGTGTTGGTTTGTGCAGGTAAGAGTTGGAGCAGCGTGTGTGTGTGTGTGTGCGTATGTGTGTAAGTTTTGTGTCTTCTCTTTCTCTCTCTCTTTCTCTTTTAAAACTGCTCTGGGCAGGATCAACTCAAGGGCGACAATGTGACGGAGCTGCGCGTAAAGTTCGTGCGACGTCTAGAGGAAGTCATACCAGCTGGCGAGGATTAGACAAGACAAGTGAGGTGTTCAGACAAGATATTAAGACGTTAAGGAGACGGCAGGAGAAGAAGGCGTTAAGAAGCACGCGGTTTAGAATTTAGTAACTGTTTCAAGCTGCATTCCGGAGCCACAACATTAACAGTAATAAACAACAAATCAAAAAAAAAAAACAGTTTTAGTTTTATGTTTTATTCGACTTTATACAAATGATTTGTTTTCTCTTTGGATATAATATTTTTAGATAAAATATAAAGCATTTAAAAAATAACAACTGAACAAATTGGCATATAAGTATTGGTTAGAAATCAACTAAGTTCACTTTGATCAACAAAATTGGTGGTTAGGTTTTTTAGGTGGAAGCAAAAATATTACACATTTTCAACGATATGGAAGAAAATTTACAACTAATAACGGAACGTTTTATCAACAACAGAATCAGCTTAACAATTCTGTGACTCAAAATAGAGGTCATACTTTTTTACTCTTTATTCAATAAGTGAGAGTTGCTCATTAGGCTTCTTCAATTGTTCTTTTTTGTTCAGTGACTCATTGTTTAGTGATTATTCACTTTGTTGTTCTTTGACTCAGTTCAGTGTCTGTTCTCTCTGTTGTTCTTTTTTGATCAGCGACTCTTAGCAAAGACACTAGATACCGCATCTCATACAAGCTTATTTTTTTGTTGGGATCCAATGTCAGCTCCCAATAAAAATCGTTTTTTCTTTCACATGCGTCATCTATAATATCTATAAATCAGAGCTCGCAAAAAACTGTTAACACTATCAGCGTGTCTGTGTAAAACTGTTCTACGAAAAGAGGTTGCAAAAAGACACTTTTAATTCTGTTTTGCTCAATAGCTGTTTTCGCTCTACCAAAGATCGTTTTTTTCGTTTCTGTTTTGCTCATGTCTCTCACTGACCGTTTTGCCGAGAGCCGACTTTCAAAGTGTCTTCGAAGAATGTAAGCGAGTTTGTGCCTGTGATGCCTATGTGTGTGTGTTTGTCTCAATCAACAATCTTTGTACATATGTGTAGTATGAAGAAATTTATTATTATTAACCTATAAAATGAAATGTAGGAAATATTAGAGTCGTCTTTGTTTTATTCTGTTTTGTCAGTGGGCTGATCGCACTGAAAAAAGTGTTGAGGGTTATTTGCGAGCTCTGATATATACTTTATATGGTCGGTAATGTTTTCTTCTGCCTGTTACCTTTCCACGACTTTAGTATACCCATTTTACTCTACGAGAGAGTAACAGCAAACTGTTACGGCACAGAAAAAATTGGTTGACCATTTTGCTCACTTACTTCAAGACTAACTCAAAAAATACGCTTTTTGACTTAATAATGCAGAAATATTCGCTGTATCGTGTTCTATATTGTGTACAATTTTCATATTGATATCTTTGATACTTTTCATGTGAGATGAGAATATGTCGCTATATCATTTTACAGGTTAATTTTTCATGTTAATGCAAGAGTGTCATATCTAAGCCTATCTAAGCCTTGTTCTCCATTGCACTTCCACAAAAATTTTGTGATTTAACACACGTTTTAGTACTAGATTTGTACACCAAATAACAAAACTTTTGGGAAGTGAAATTGAGAACATGCCTGATAGGCTTTTTATACAAAAATATCGATATATTCTTTCCGGCATCCCTAGTTCGAACCTTCTGCAGATTATTAGACCAAAGAAGACTTAACATAGAAGCACAATTTGAAATGCCTCTCTATTTTGAGTGATGCTAGCTCCCTAGTAAGACGTTTGTGGCTTTGATAAACCATTTCTAGTTTTTGAAATTTAAGAACCGAAAAATTTTATAAAAAGGGTAGGGGTTTCGGTAGGTTAGGTTGGGTAGATTATGATTTACAAGGCGTGGTTAACGTTCCAAATCTTAACCCGTTCTTACAGGTTAAGTTTTGTAGCTTTTATACAATTTCAAGGTAAAATTGTTGATTAAAATAGGTTTATGGGGAACACCGAGACCCTGTTCGTTGAACCAAATGCAGCAAGACACCTGACCAAGTATATGTGAAACACAGAGACTCAGTTGGTTGGACCAGATGCGGCAGAAAACCTTACCAAGTTTAAGGTGGTATAAAGCAATGGCGAACCCGAAACTGTTCTTATGCAGAAATTGAAAATTGGTAGGTTAAAAGACATAGATGAATGTTGGACCCTGTACTAGAGCCATTTAAGAGCGATGTATGCCTTTGGCTAGCAATCTCAAACAAAATTTCTAAAGTTGATAAAACGCTCTGCAGTTTCTTGAAGATGGGTTCGTATTTTGGGATCACATTTTATATAGTTTAATTTTGCTCTAAATGCATTTAAAATAATGTTGATTTTTTTTTGGTTTAACAATGGGAAATACTCTTTCACAGGCACAATATAACAATACTTTTGATTTGGGTTTGGATTAGCTTTATAATGTTGGTTTTTTAAAATTCTGTAATAATTTTTTAGTTTTGCTGTGGACAAAGCATTAGGTTTAGATTCCGGCGCGTTAGAACTTTGCGCAGAGCTTGCAGCGTTTTAATGCAGATGACGACACAGCAGCCGTTGGCCACACCCTCGGCAGGACTCTTGCAAGTGCAGGAGTGACTCTTTAGGGCATTATTGTTGGTGGTTGTTGGGGTTTGGCTAGAGCAGCAATTGGTAGCAGCAGCAGCTGCTGGTGTGGCTTTATTGCTGCAGCAGCTGACAGGGGCGGGAGGGGGTGTATTAACAGCAGCAGCACCACCACCACAACAACCGCCGGTTGGGGCCACTGGGGGAGCGGCAGCGGGAGCCGTTGTGGCACAGCCACAACCGCTAGTGACTGCTGGTTTAGCCATCACCTCTGTCTTTCCACCGCAGCAGCCGCCACCAGCTCCACCGGAACTGCCACTGCCCATGGAAGCCAAGTTTTGCAATAGCAAAGCAACATCCTCGATGTTCTGATTCATTTCCGCTTCGCGTTTACTCACTTTTTTGGTGGCCACACTGCCGCATATTCGTTTGCCACCATTGGCCGCCACTGAAGTGGTTGTCTTGGTTGCCTTTTTCACTGCCCCACCGGCACCACAGTCGCCACCATGACAGCTCTTGCTTTGATCACACTTGCAATTGGTACAATTACAGATGCCAGCATCCGCAGTGATTTGCTTTAGTGTAGGCTTATTATCCCTGATGTCCAGCTCCACCAGGCCAGAGGCATCCAAGGGCACTTGTGAGGCCTGCTGGAGGGTGGCCTGCAGCAGAGCACTATTATTGTCAATGGTCATGAGTATGTCATTAAGCAGGGATTCCGTTTCCATATCCTCGTCCTGCTCAAAGCTACCATCTTTGAGCAGTTCCTCTATATTCTGCTGATTGAGCTCCAGTGTGGGCGGCATTTCCACATCATTCTCCGTGTGGGCGGTCAAGGCACTACCAAAACTTGGTTTCAAATCCACAAAACTGGGCATTTCTGTGGGCAAAACCACACCGCAGGCATCTGTTAGCGGAGCCATGGGCATAATGGGTTTGGACACCAAAACACCGGCATCAATCCAAGGACTGGGTAGTTCCTCCTCAGCGGCATAGGACAGCTGATAGGCCTGTGAAGTTGTTTCGGGCATGGTCAGTGCTATCTCCTCCTTTAGCATAAACACATTATTAGGCAGCAGCTCGGAGGAGTTGTTTTCGTTTAGTGTGTCCGAGCTGGTGCTCTCCGAGCATTGACTGCCCGGATTTAGGAGTAATATATCATCCGTCTGCTGAGTCTCCAATGTGGCCTCTGGTTTTTGAACCCTTTTGGGTTTCTTTTTACCCTTGTTGAGCAGCTGCCGCTGATGCGTTTTCTTGTGGGACTTGAGGCTGTGCGAGGTGCTAAACGATTTTTGGCAACTATCCTCCTGACAGGGATACGGTTTCTCACCCGTATGCGTGCGCCGATGTGTCTTCAGATGATGCGAAGCGGTAAACGCTTTACCACAATCGTCCTCGAGACACTTGTAAGGCCTTTCCTGGGTATGGGTGCGTGTATGCTTCTTAAGGTCACTTAAGGTGGTGAAACACTTTTGGCACATTTCACAATTGAAGGTCTCGCCATTGTGCAGACGTAGATGGGCGTGCAATCTGAAAAAGGGCGGCGGAAGGGAAATTGTTTAGATAAGACAATACAAAGTTACATGCAAAGATAGTTGACGTATGCTCACCTATAGCGCGTGTTGAAGGCCTTCTCACAGCCGCTGACTTCACACTCGTAGGGCTTAACCTTTGTGTGAACACGTACATGTATTTTCAGGCTATATGAAGTAAGAAAAGCCTTGTTACAGCCCTCCTCAGTGCATTTGAAGCTATAGTCGCCTGTAAAAATAAAATACAAAACAAAACAAAGATAACTGTTATTTTTATGAATTTCAACAGAAAACCTATCGACCTATCGAAATCAAGTGGCAGTGCTGTTAAACGTGATTTTAAACTTAACAGCTGTGTTTGCTGTCGCTGCGCACGCACGCAACGCTTGCATTTTGTTTTATTTCATTTTTTGTGCCGAATTTTCCAAAAACAACAATAATAATGAGTGAAGAATTTGAAGAAAAACTAATTAATTGCGTTAAACAACATCAATGTTTGTATAACAAAACGGATTTTGGTTTTCGCCAACGACACAAAAGAGACAAGGCGTGGGCCAATGTGGCGGCTGTGTGCCGTATGCCAGGCAAGTAAACAATTTTTGTATTGTAAAAGAAAAATGCTCATAAGATTGTTTTATATTAGTTAAACAATGCCAGTGCCGTTGGAAAACATTGCGCGATCGTTATGTAAGGGAATATCATAAAACTTTAGCTGGTTTGGAGACAGAGGAGGAGCCGACTGTGCACTGGCGTTACTACGAGCAGCTAGGTTTCTTGCAAAAACACATCAAACTGCGAGGGTATTTGTTTACATAAAATAATGTATACATTTAATACAAACTTTTGTAATTTAAGCACTTCCGAGGAGGACAGTCATTTGGAATTTGAGCTGGATAAAACAGAGGTTTCATTTGATAATGATGAAAGTCTAATGGAGCACGAGTCCCCTCCTACTGTGATGGAAGCACTTACGGAGGAAATTACAACTAAATCAATTGAGCAGGCTCACACGGAGTTTCTGAAAGTTATGACTCTGTTGGAGACGGCGTTGAAAAAGAAACTAGATGAGGAACAGCAGACCACCAGTATGCAGCAGGATCCCTTTTATAAGTATTTGGAGAGCATTTTAAGCCGCGTGGATGAGACCACACGAAATGATATACAATTCAAATTGCTCAATTTGGCCAATACAGAGGTTAAAAATGCCACAAAATGATTTCGACTCACCTGTGTGTGTTTTTAAATGCGTTCGCAGATTTCCTATAGTGCTATAGCTGCGATAACAGTTCTCATAGTTGCATCTATAGCGACTAAGTGCCTCATCGGAGCTCTAAATCGTGCGTGGAAAAACAAAACTTTGTATTAGTTTAAGTTTTCACTTGACTTTTTTGCAAAATCAACAAGTTGTAACTGGTTAGGACGTTATGTATGTACAAAAGTCGTTGTTGGTTCGGTTTTTTTTTTTTGAGTGCATGCAATTTTGTGGTGTAGCGATGAATGATCAGGAAAGGATTTATCTACGCACCACGAAAAGAACGATTAATAAACGTGATTGCCTCCGGCTAAAGATTATTTTTGTCTAAACGCTACAAAAAGCATTAGTTACGGCACGTTAAACACAAAAGAGAAACTCTTGCAGCGGCGTGAACTTGTTTTTTGGGGAGCTAGGAACTGTGTGTGTGTACCTCGTATGCCAAGGCCATAAGCTGATCCTCTTCATCCCTCTCCTCCGTGTGCAGCGCACCAGGACGTATGCAATGAGTCAAATCATCGTGTTCGTCCGGTTCATTCTGATCATCGACATAGCTGGAAGATCAAACGAGGCGTGATCGGGTGTTTAAAATGGAAACAAACTTAGCACAGTTGGTACGGCATACGTACAGATGATTAGTGAGGGGTTAGAGCGCGCGCTGACAAAACACATATTATAAGCCTTTTTAAGCCTTAATAATCAGATTAATTAATATTTAATATTGTCATGGCCAAAAAGCAGCACAAACACAAACTATCAAGAAGAAAAACAGAGAAAATATTGAAAAGCATAACAACAAGTGCGTGGGGGCACCACGTCGCGACGTCTGACTGACGGGCAGCGCACGACGCCCCCGTTCTCATCCCCTAGACCCCATCCAACCATTGCCAGCTGGGCGAGATACCCTTCCCTGCTGAAAAATGAGAAATATGATTGAGGGGGAAACACTACTCATAGTGTTTAAAAATAGCCAGGACAGTGGAACGGTGGGGGAGGGTAGAGGCGAGTGTATACACACAGATACACCAAAGACATGGATGAAAAATTGAAAAATTATTGTACTCAAAAAATGAAAATAACAACATTTTAGTGAAGAGTGGACGAAACTCATTAGGGTAGATCATTTAACAAGAGGAAATTTAAAGAAACGTCTGTCACACGATGTACTAAGCTTGATGACAGAAAATCATCCAAAAGGAATGCCAAATTTTTGCTTCAATTTATTGCAAAAATTTCTAGAAATATCGATACAAATAATGATTTCTTCACGTAAAGTTAAGTTAAATCTGCATTTAACACTTCTTGATGTAATGGTCAAGGATGGGGTTTTAAATATCACGAAATAGAAAACTTAAAACCGTGTTTTTCACAGAATTCTTTCTTTATTCGTCTCATTGAGTTTATAAATAGAGCTAATTATCAGTGGTTGAAGTGTGGAAGCAACAGGTCTGCTAATGAGTGAATTGTGGTCAATTCCGAAACAGCCGGTTGTCCAGACGTACCATTGCTATCCAAATAATGTTGTGTGTTGGCTGTGTTGAAGTGTGTTGATTGCATAGAATTACAATCAAACATTTATTGACCTTAAGCCAAGCTTGAAAAACCAAAAAACTTTGACTAAAATCAAAACAGGTCATTAACCCCATATATGTTTTTCGGCTTCTTAAAGCAACCTCCGGGAGAACTTTATTTCATGCTTAAAAAAAGAACATATTAGAAATTGACTCAGTATGTAAAATATGTGGACGAATTTACGATACAAGAATCTAATGCACCAGCCGGGCCTAAAACTAAACGTATGGGCTCAACTCTTCAAAACATAACTTTTGTGAAACTTCAGTATTTTGCAGACTTAATAATATTATTAAGTAATATGTGGCATCTTTAAGTGTGACCTGTTTAAGAAAATAAACAATTTGTATCACAATCTTACTCAAAACTTTTTGTTATATGGTCAAAACTTTAATATTTTACTTATCGACTTGATTTACTAATTCCGATTCGGTCATAATCAAACATAAAAAGCTGTTAAGTAATCTCTGGGAAAATAATTTTTTTTCAACTCAGTTTGTAAGGACAATATGCGAAATAATGTGTGATTTCAGTTTCCGATATTGGAAATTTTTAAATATAATCCTATGAAGATTTTCGTATAAACGATTTGATTTGTAACTAAACTAGGAGGACTTTATATGTAAAATGATAAGAATAAGGTCGGCTACAAGATCATAGGTCGGTAAAACCGTACGCATTAAATCTACTTGGCCTTGAGCAGTCGATTTCAAATCGCCGGGCATATATATGGCACATCACATATAAAGGCAAGCAGTTTTATAGCCTATTTCCACTGGCTTCATTTCTTATCATTTTCATTTCTAAAAAGGATTCTGTTTCCATTGGCAAATCGTCACCTTTTTGACATTCGCAATGTCACGTTGACAATAACAGCTGAATGGTTTGATTTAAACAACAGTTGCCACTTTCAAACTCACGGGGACTTTTTGCAATATTTACCCAAAAAAAAGACATACCCGGCAGGAAAGCAATTACGCGGAGCGAACGCATTGTTATCGCCCTGAAGTATCAGCAGAAAGCTAAATAAACAACTTTTTTTGACTAATTTATATTTTAAACAAAATTGCGCATACTTTTTAAATTCAAATCAACAGTTTATTGGTGATTACACTTTCTATTTCCAGAGCGTAACGAGTAGTGCCAGAGACTAGCGTGTACTTTTTTAAAAAAATATCAAATTCCTTCGTGGGGAATGTCATCATTTTTGAGAAATGAAAGAAATGAAGGTCAAAATGCAACAACACTTTGTATGGAAGAAATGATATCATTTTCTTCATTTCTTGTAATTTCAAGAAATGAAGCTTCATTTCTTTGGTGGAAATAGGCTATTAATTCGAAATGCAATCGTTTATACGAAAATCTTTAGAGATTTCTGGAACACACCCGATAAAACCGCAAATCCCTGGGAGTTCGAGACTAACTGAAAGTTAGCAAAGCATAGAAATATTCATTTCCGACACCATAAAATATATATATGGGCATTTCCACAGAAATGTCAACGGCAGCCAAAAATTTCAAAGTATGTAAAAGAATGTTGTTTTATCCTATTTTCATAGGGAACGAATAAAATTGAACTAATGTAATCCAAACTTACATTTATTCAGAACCCATTTCGAAATATTCGGATTAACGGCTACGCTGGCGGAATTTTTCTAATTTGGACATTAATAATGCACTTTTTTCTCTCGATAAAAGTGTCTTCAGATTTCTATTACTTTTGCTATCTAAAATCTTTCTAAGGTAAAATGGTAAAAAATGGTAATGGTAAAAAAAGAATAGTATAATAACATTCTAATGATAGCCACTAAAAGTATGATGGAACAAAATGTCGCATGCGACATGTCCCTTATATCATGCCTTCCTGGACCTGGGGGATCCCGCTATGGGGTACGGCATGCTCCACTACACTCAAGAAATTATACTCTTTTATAAGCCGAGTACTACAGCATTGCTGATGCTCCCTGGTATGTGAGGCACACAACTTTATATCGCGATTTGGATGTTTTGCGATTATGCGCCCAAATCAATATGCCTACTAGTAGGTGTCATGGCCGACTGTTGACCCACTCCAATAGACTTGCATCTGAATTGGCTACAAACAGGCTCAGAAGACGCCTTAACCGACGACATCCCTCAGACCTCTGGGTCCATGGAAGGCGTCCCTCGGGCCGCCTCGTCAACTTGGCATAAGTGTCCCCTTGGGACTATCCCCTACTAATATTTGTACGCTGCTTTTTTCCCCAGCACGATGACAGATCACTCCCAGGACCTGTGCTGCGTGTTAAGTTGTTACCCCAGGTTTTTGCCGTGCTGTCTAAGCCCCGTATAGTAATAGTAATTCTTGTTAACTATTTGTAAATAGATTAAGTTCTATGTATCAAGTATTCTCCTAGCTATCATTAAACAAAAAAAAAAAATTCCTTCAGGTTCCGCTGAAATCAGTATTTGAACTGTTCGCCTTGAAAGTGAGTTCTGTTTTTGTCGCTTGCGAATGCATTGTTTTTTTGTAATTATCTTGAAAACGAACAATTGTCCAAATTCAACTGTAGCACCAATTATAGAGCTAATCAAGATCATTAAGTTCGCAATTTGTCAAAACAAAATAATGTTTTGCCATATGTTTTTCTTCACTTTGAATGCGTACGAATGTCGCATTCGACATTTGAGAAACGCCCATATATTTTTGATCAGGGTAACAAACTGAGTCGATTGAGCTTTGAGACTATCTGTCGGAAAATGGGTTTTAGTTAGAAAAATGTTTGATTTTATTGCTAGCGTTCTTAAACTCTGATATTTCAAAAACTGCAAAAACTTACTCTTTTTTAAGATATATGGAGAATAACACAGGCTAACAAAATGACCAACTTTGTGAGGTGCAACCCAGTTGATTTGAAATTATCAGGCATGTTCTCAATTCCACTACTTTTTGTAAACGAAATCGAACGCAATTCTGCTTCGGTTCCGTTTTCGAATAAAATTGCTCTCTTTTTACTTTTTGCAAACCACTGGTCCAAATGAGATTGGCAGTAGATCAGAGATCCTCGCCAATTCACACCGAATGCTTGCCGAAGTCATGCATCACTGTGTGTTAGAGAGAGACGCAATCAAATTTTCGCGCTCTCTGCTTGGGGAACCCTGCACAAGATGCATAAGAGGGAATCCACAATTCCAAGCGAAGCTATCGAAAATGAAACAGTCGAAGATGAAAGAGGCTGACTTTTGGGATTCACATTTCGGTTTGGCTGGGCAATTTTTGACCAATTAAACAACAAAATTTCTTTTAAATCAATTGACTTAAATACAAATCAAATTTTATTAACAATTTCCGAATGAATCACAGAACTAAGGAAAATTCACTTTATACGAGTGTACGAGTGCGAAATTTGGCATTTACTTTTCATTCCACCGACCATCTAGCAATACTTTTTAAAACGAAACACTTTTTCGTTTTGGTGTTGCGAGAACATGAACAAATTTCACTTTCGAAAAGCTGCCGTGGAAGTGGAATTGAGAACATGCCTGTATCACCCATGATTCCATTTTCACTTTCGTAAAAAATTTGCGATTTAATAACGGTTTCCAGTACAAAATTGGTCTAAAAATCGCAAAACTTTTGCGAAAGTTAAAAAAGGAGCACGGCTATATATGTCGGTTTGCTGAATCCAACGAAAGGAATAAGAACCGTGCTCTTTTATATATTTGTTGTTAACGAAATGAAACACCGCGACCTATCCAGGTCTATTATGCCCCCTACTTAGTTTACAACTCTCCCAGCAGCCCCAACTCCTGTACAAATGACAGGATTTTTGAGGGTTCTAGGTCAGTAATCTTGTTCTGGTGTAAGCTATGTTTCTTAAATCTGTTGATCATCTCAGTCTGCTAATATATGTTTAGAGCAGAGTCCCCCAGCGATAGCCCCTGGGGCACGAACATACTCGCCAATTCACACCGAATGCTTGCCGAAGTCATGCATCACTGTGTGTTAGAGAGAGACGCAATCATACTTTCGCGCTCTCTGCTTGGGGAACCCTGGTTTAGAGGACTTCTCTTCAAAGCATCTGCCTAGTTGGCCGTTTGTTATTCCCTACTTGAACATGTGCCTTCGCAGTCCGCAGTGGCCCATGTAGAGCCCTGTCAGAATGCCCAGGGTAGTCTTTTTCTTTTTGGATCAACTTTTGAGCTTGTCGTTTACTATAATTGCTTTTGATTGTTAGGTGTATAAGAATCTTCTCTTCCTTTCTAAGGAGCTCTCTAATGGTGCATTAGGATTGGTTCTTGGCCTACCATTGCGGTAGGAACTTCTGGCTAAAGTTGGATTAAGTTGAAGAAGCATGACAGAATATTGAGAATATCGTACCGTAGAGGAAACGGAATACTCACACAAATCTATTAACTTAAGTTCCAAGTAAGAAATATAGTCTGATGACTGGTATATTAAGAGGTCGGTGGGCGATTGAAGGAGATCACAAGTTTTAAAATGGTTGACATCAATCTGGCATCGCTATGGATCATTTCGAAACTTATTTTAAACGAAAGTCTAATAAATCATATGTTAGTAAAGTAAAATTGGCTCAAACAGCACCTCCAGGGGGGCCAGGGCCAAGCTTCTCTCAATCCTCTTGGCGTGTGTGCTTATAATTTTTCGCACAAGAGAAAGAGGGACCTACAGTTTAACGCCGAATCCGAACGGCAATAGTTAGAGAATTTGCTTTTTCATGGCTAGTTACTCTTCACAGCTGGCGCCAGTAGCTGGGGTGAAGGTGATCGGATGTGTAAAAGCTTTTTTCTAAAGAAAGAAAAAAACTTTTTCTATTAGATGGGTCCGAGGCGGGATCGAACCCACAACCTCCCGCACCAGCCGCCACACATACGACTGGTACGCCACGCCCGACCGTGGAATCATATGTTAGGAAAACGATTAAAATGCCCAAAATTACAAGTATTATTGCTTGAAAGTAAGCGTTTTGGCATTAAAACTTCTCAGTGAACTGATTCCAACCATTTTTCTTTAGGGTTTTCGGTTCGGTTCAAAATTTTTGAAAGGAAGCCGGTTCCGTTCAAGAACCGGTTCTAAAATGGTATTATTCCCATTATATAAGTAACTCAATTCAGTTTCAAATTTTTGGTAAGTTTGAGGTGAATGAGCACCCTTTAAAGTGATCTCTCATAATTATTTGATCAAAGTTTTAAAGTGATCTCTCATAATTATTTGATCAAAGTTTTAGATACAACTGATCACACAACACTATCAAATTGTTAAATGAAATTGAAAATAATAACAAGCTCAGTTCAATCACAAAACACCCATTTATACTTATCTATAGCCAATGACAATTGCTGAACTTATTCACCCCTTTGCTCCATATGGGAAAATGTTAGTCTCAAATCTTTGGTGAATATTCTCGAATAGCATTTCACAATTTGAAAATGTAAATTGAAAACCCAGACTCTTTTTACACCAAGTGTGAATGAATTTGGGGGAAGAAATACCAAAATTGTTTAACAAAATATGTACAATGTCTGTGCATATACACATATGTATCGTATATGGTTGGGGTTGCGGGGTTGGGGGTTGAGGGGGGAGGAATCTAAATGCGTTCATCGTGGCAACTATATTTAGACCAAACAAACGATTTCGATACAATCATCAGAGAAGGAAAAGCCGCAGCAGCAGCAGCATGCAACCGTTATAATTCCTCTCATTGCCACAAAATATGAAAAAATCGAATCGAGCAGCTTTTGGGATTAGGCAGCGTGGGGTATGGGTATGGGGGAGCAGGCCAAAACACAAATCAGGCAATTAGCAACAACATGCTAGCAATTCGGACACTTTACGGACGCGCGTTGTAATAAGTGGACATTGGAATTGTGTGGGGAAAATTTTTTGGCAAAAAAAAATTTCAACGATTTTTGGTTCTAATTGGTTGTTGGCTAGGGGGTGCGCCACCGCCACCCAAAAAAAGAGCAGACACGTCACGCCAGACGATGGCAGATTCTCTTTTTTTTTGTTTCTTTTCTTTTTGTGTGGGCAGTGGAAAAATTAGCCAAAAGGCCCTGGGCGGGGGTCATGACAAAAACAAACAGAATCAGAAATAAATATATGTAGCATGCAGAAACGGAGTGGGCACTACCTCGTTGTCTCAACCGTGTAATAGTCATTATCACAGGTGGCTTCGGTCGTCTCCGAGGCAGCCAGCATGCTCAGCGACACCACAGTGGGCGGCTGCACTTGGACCAACTTTTGATTTTGAAATTGATATTCCAAAGTGAAACAAATATCATCCAGATTGTACACCTCCTCGCTGATAGTGGCTATCAAGGGTGCTTGATGAGGAGTGGTGGGGGATGAGATGGGTATGATCGTAATGGGCGTGGGATCAGATGTGGATTCTGAGCTGGTAAGTGGTCGTAAAGTGAATACATCGTCATCATAGTCCTCATCATAGTCATCGGCCTGTGCCAGTGACTGCGTCTCCATTAGAGCATATGTGGCCACCGGCAGCTCTTGATTGTCCGACGGTGGCGTTAAATTTATACTTAAGGGGTGCAGCACCTGTTGCTCGCCCGTTTCTGTTTGGGAATCATCCAGTATGGGCGTCAGTAGAGCCAACAAAGGCTTCTCCTCAATGCCGTTGAAGTCCAGCTGCAGCTCAGAGGATGACGCAGTGGTGGGTGGCGAGCCCGATAAAGAGGTACGCGTAGAATTCGTATCATAATCCCGGCTGTCCGATAAGGAGTTGACATGTTGTTGATAGTAGTGAGTTCTCTGCTGTTGTTGTTGTTGTGTCGGCGGCGGCGGCGGCGAGTCCGATAGCTCTTTCCAGCTTTGAGGGAACCACTCTGCTGCCTGCTGCCTCTCATCTGTATCCATTTCGTATTATTGTCACTCACACACACACATAAACAGCCGCACAGTCACAATCGCATATGCAGTTCTTTACTTATATTTCACTTAGCAATGCAGATACATATGTCCACATCAGATTATATACATATACAATACGTATGTATTGCAAAAGAAATTAGAAAATTAAAAAAGAGCAAATAGTTCAACAGAACGAAAGATTGCAAAACGTCCAAGCAGCACAACAACAAAGATAACACTGCTCTAGGTTCTAGAGGCATCGAGTAGATATCGGGGCAGAGCAATCGAACAATCGAACTATCGTACTTAACCAAGTGTACAGTGGCACAGACAGTGTTGAAAAATAACTCAAAATTATTATACAGTGAATAACAACAATTCAAGTACACTTTGCATTAATTGTTAAATTGTGAAGACAAGAAGTTTATGGTAAGTGAATTAAGAGTAACATTATAGCGATTCTTGAGGCATCTCGCGTGAGCGAAATTTCTTTCTTATCACGAACGATTCACGAAATAAAAATCTAGTTACTCACGATTTTCACACTTAACGAGCGCACACTTCTGGAGCGTTTCACTTCACGTCATGATTCATGAACGATTTAGCCGTCACAAATGATCGAGCACAATAAAAATGCATCTCCTTAAAAATTGATAAATTATATGCGGTTTTCTTTTGAGCCAAATTACACAGTTCCGGCCAAATTTCTTACATATAAGTAGATCTTATTTTGAATCTCACGACCCTTTGATGTGAGTCGGAGCACATCATACAAATGCTTTCCTAAATCTGACACTCACGAAACACGCATGGATCACGGATGCTCACTAACGCACCGTCGCACGTTCAAATTCACGTCACGGGTGCACCTCTACTCTAAAATATTCAAAATATCCTAGACCATTGTTTTACTGGTACATTCTAGAGGTTCTTCTCAGGATGATCTAAATAATTTATTCTTTCTGTGTAGTTCCCTTTACTCATAAGAGATAAATGTCCATTCGGGTGACTATTCGCGACGGATGATCGAGGATGATCAAGTCACTGTCACAACATTTAGCTTTTTAAGCTTTATCTTTTAAAAGGCTAAATTTTTTTATCGATATGCTACTGAATTCCCAAGTGTCAGCAATAGGAACAGCTGCTGTGTAAATGCCGTTGCCATGAGAAGAGAGTGTTTTAGAGAGAGTGGAGAAGTTTATGGCCTCCCTTTATTGAAAACTGACTACGCCCATGAGTTGTGGTATGGCCAAGGCAAGCGCCAAATTCTCCTTTCTTTGTTATAAAATGTTAAAATGCCATTTTTCTTATGGATGGGTTCCGAAAACTGGCTATATCGTGGATAAACTACCATGAGAGCATGTTGCTTGTGAGAATATGAGAGAGAGCATGCTGCTTTTGAGAGTAAACAATTCAAACAGCTGTTCTCTGGTTAGGTTAGTGTAGGCGTATTCAACATTCGCCATTGGAACAAGAAAACATTCTTGAATGAATGATGTTGAATGTTTTGCCAGTGGAACAAGGGTATTAAGTTAATACTATTAACTTACTTTTTTGTAGTAAATAACCAGTTTTTGTCAAAATCACTCGTAACGAGCATCTCCATCGATAGCAACACTGTTAACATTGCGATGGTTATGCTAGGTTTTCATAGCGTCACTCTGTGCCCATGTCGTCTGTGACCCTCTGTGCCCAAAGTACTCAGAAGTCAAAAGTGTTCACATTTACAGTCACGAAATGTAGGGATCTACCTTGCCATCACAGCTACAACTAATTATCAAAATTCCATTTGTTTTTTAGTGATTCGTGTATACTATTTAAACTCACTGTACATCAAGTTAGGGCACACTGTCAATTGGTCAACAGTGACTACTTGGTATCGATACCACATTCCGATGCCTTTTTTTTGGCTGTATCGATACCTTTTCGTATCGTTCTCTGTGCATATATACAAAATTCATTGATTTTGTCAACGTAAAACACAGCAGCACATATATAAAGCATAGCAAAATACAAATATCTCTCAGTTAAAGTGAAGAATGAATTTACCATTTTATTTAGGAGCCAAGCAGCAAACAATGAAATCAATGTGAAACCAAATATTAAAAGAACCCAACTCCCAAACTGGGCCTGGGCACTGCCAATAAGAGTTTTTGCTCCCAATCAGAAAAAGGAGAGTAGCGGAGAAGAGCAGAGCGATTTTGGTCACACTAATGACAATCGTTTTGCCCATCCAAATTAATATAGGGAAGGCAAAAAGGCTTTGCCGTTGCCGGCTATAAAAATGCCAAGGAATACCACTTGCAGGCCAAGTGATGAATGCGTAGCTAACGGTAACGGGCAACAACAACAGCAACAACAAGATGACAACACAAACAACAACAACAACAACAACAGTAGGGGGGCAGCAGTGGGCATGGTCAAGCAGGAGTTTGAGGCTGCTGCCCCAGTGTGCCACAGAAAATCGGAACGTCGAAGAGTGGCCCGTGATATATTTCTGGTGTTCGAGGAGGCGCCCACACGACGTCGTGGCAAGGCGGCTCGTGGCAAAAATACGCGAGCTAAACCAAAATTTGGTCATCTGAAGGTGGCCAATACGCCGCGCAACATTAATAAGAATTTATTGCGCGACATTAAAACGGAACCAAAGTCGAGCACGGAGTCGCCAGCTGTTGTACCCGAGCAGGAGCCCAAGCCAAAAGCACGTACGGCGCCTGCCGTGAAAGTAGAAACCAAAATCGCCACAGCAATCGTGGAGCCAGCAGCTCCGACGACAAGAACGCCGTCTCCACCTCCAGCTCCTCCTACTCCTCCATCATCATCAGCAGAGGAGCACATTGCTTTGGCTAATGCTAATCAACCCAGCGTTAATCCCATCTTTCTGTGGGTAAAACAGGATGATACACGCATAGTAGAGGTGCGCTGTGAAGATTATGATAAAAGGAATCGCATACGTTTGACCAAAACCACCAATGGTTGGCGTTCCATGCCACGCACAGATGCTTCCTCTACCAGAATAGTGAAATTCTTCCATGGTTCGGCCGCGCCCCTAATGAAGGTCAAAAGAGAGCATCATCATCAGCAGCAGCAGGAGGAGGAACTGCAGGAGGAGGAACAGCAGTTAGAACAGCAAGCGGAAACGGAGGAGTGGGAGGAAACGGAGACGGAGAGAGTAGTAGAAGAAGATGATGAGGAGGAGCAGCAGGAGCAGGAGCAGGAGCAGGTGGAACAGCAGACTATTATAGAGAATGTGTTGGTTTTGCCCCCAGCTAACAGTCCTCCACCTTTGTTTGATGCTTTATTGGACAGCGAGACGAATGCCTCCACCAAAGCCACCAAAACTAATACGCCTACATATCAGAGTTCCACACCCTCGCCCTTGGAATTGCAGCTTTGTCCCAAAACGGGTTTATTTCTGCCCAAAGGTTCAGCCGTTACGGTGGACCCGGAAGAGGAAGAAGAGGAGGAGCAAGATGAGGAGGAGGAGGAGGAGGAGGAACAAGACGAGCAAGAGGTTGTTCAGCATAAGCCTGAAGAGAGCCTGGATGCCAATACCAAGAATCTTAAAGATCTACTGGATGATGCGGACGATCTGCTTCAAAATTGCAGCAGTGATAATGGCAGCAATGGAGCTGATCTCTTGGATTCTTTGGTCAAGCGCAGCTGTGAGGACAATCTCAGCCATGTGGAGGCTTCATTTTGTGTACCCGATTTGGGTAAGGATTTGCCCAGTCTGCTGCAATTGGACAATGATCATGAGGCGCCCAAGTGTTTGTCCTTCAATGAGGCGGGTGAAATTGAGGGCTTGAATGGTGAACTCTTCCTTGGCCTGGAAGCCTTTGAGAAGCAAACCGAGGAGGTGGCCACTGTGGAACTGACCCAAACACCTACCCCACCACTGGAGAAGGATGAAACGCCCAAGGATTTGAGCTACAAGAAGCGTGAGGAAGTGTGTCCGCCCTCCGAATCGCGCAGTCAGTGTGCGGTCACCTCCAGTTCGGATATTTTGAAATCTCCCGAACCGGAATGCGTCCAATTGCCAGTGGCCTCGACCACCATACCCGCTGAGGTGGAGACCACCTCGGAAACCATTAAAAATCTCATTTTGGAACAATTTCTCAAGCTGAATGCACAGAATCCTCAGGCTCAAGCGGAACCCATGGATTTGGGCAAGGCGGTACGTGCCGTGGGTGAGGGTAAACTGGAGACGGTTATCATAGACGATGAGGAGGAGTCGCCGCCACTGAAAAAACGTTCCAAGGCCCATATCAAAATGGATAAAGATCCAGATCCGCTGACTCAACTGAAAATGTTAATCAGTAATCCACAATGGAAGGTTCCAGATCCCATTCTAGTGCCAAAGGATCGTTTGGGTGCGGTATTGGCCTCACCAGCCAGAGAGATTCCGTTGCTGTTGACCACCCGACCAGAGTTGCGTCTGCCGGAGGCTTTTGCATATCCGGAGATTATACAAAATCCGAATATTTTGGTGGTTACCATGGAACAATTGGAGGCCATACTCAAAACCGAGGCGGAACAGAGGGTGACACCCTTGAAAGAACCAGATGCGTTGGTTTTAGTGGATCCTCCTCCCCCCAGCAGCAGCAGCTGCAAAGCTATAAGCAGTCCCAGTCCCAAACAGTCAACTGCCGTCACCGCCGCCGCCGCACTCCCACACAAGCCAGCCAATGTTACCTTACCGCAGCCCAAACCTCCTCCTCCCCCTCCTCCTGCACAGCCTGCTGCCTTAGCCACGCCCATTAATCCCACACCACCACCGCCCTCCACATCAGCCGACTCCAGCCTATCAACAGATCTGAATGCCACCACTTTGGCTTTGCTGCAGCAAATGCTGTGGCTGCCCTACTTTGGCCAATTGTCGCAGGAGTTCTTTAAAACCCTCAAGGATCCTTTGGGCTTGCAGCGGAAATTCATGAGCAACTTGCTGCCTTTATATCAGAGTCAATTTGGTTTGCAGCATTTGGATGAACTGTACAAACACTGCCTGAAACAGAAGTCCAGCGAGGAGCAGGCCAAAGTGCCCACAGCGGCGGCGGCACCGGCACCGGCACCACCATCCTCAGCGACAGCTGGCTTCAGTAATCCCTTAGAGCTAGCTCTTATGCAGAAATTATTGCAGCCACAAATGCCTCATCTTCTCAACTGGGAGGCTGCTGCAGCCAAAGAAACCTCCTCAGCTACCTCCTCCTCGCACCAGCACCATCATCATCATCATCATCATCAGGAGCTTAAACGCCCCCGACGCGATCCCGAGTTGGATTTCACACATAGCAATAGCAAAGCCAGCAAACAGCCGGCTCCATCCACTGCCACTGCAACTGCTGCCTCAACTGCCGCTGTGCCTGCTCCTACCACTACAACTACTCCTAATCCGCCAGCACCACCACCACCAGCAACAGTTGAGCACAAGCCGCGTCTCACCTGCAAATCTCTCTCGAATCTGCTGGAGCCTGAGCCCAGTAATGTGGTGCCCTTGCTTAATGTGCCCTTTGATAGCTTGCGTCGCGGCTCTCTTTTGCATAAAACGGCGCCGGCAACAGATCACCTCAAGGAGCCGAGCATTGGACGCACGCTCCGCTCCAGCAAGGCATGCGTCACCTATAATCCTTTGGAGCAGGCCAAACAGCAGTCACTGCAGCAACGTAAACGTGGCAGCATGCTCACCCAGGATTTACAGCAACAGCAGCAGCAACAACAACAGCAACAACAACACCAGCAGCAGCAACAGCAGCAGCAGCACCAACACCAACAGCAGCAACAACTTGCAGAGGCCGCGGCGGCAGCTGCTGCTGCCGGCGGCTTGGATGCCAATTCGGCACTGTGGCATCCATTATTCGGAAGGTAAATTATTTCCTAAATACCACTGGAGTTCAGTAGGGAATAATTTTGGGTATCGAAATGGGTTGCTTTTCCCCTTAGTGAATGGGTCAGACAGATCCGCCACCCCGTCGAAATATTTGCGTAATTTTGTCAAGCTCGGAAAATGTATTTTCCACTTAAGTGCGGGCCTCGAGAAATCAGACAAGGAGATCTGAAATGGGCTATACAAATTTTTTTGAGTAACCTACATTAGGAACGTTTCTGCCCACAATTCTGGGATGTAATCTTAAAGAATTTGATCTTGGGGAAACAGATTATGATATTTTCTGCTTCAGAATTGTAGAATTTTGGATTTTTTTTTGGAATAATTTAAATCGGTGTTTAAAAAACTGCAATAAGTTTCATTTCGTCTGGATTTGCTTCTGCTTTTGATAAAAACAGAACCTGCAGCAAAATCAAGAGCACAAAATTATCTTTGAGAAAAAACGAACATCAGAAGCAATCGTCGCTTCATCATTTTTATACCCTTGTCCAGAAGAAAGCATCTCCGGCCACATAAAGTATAAATGTTCTTGATCAGCATGACGAGCTGAGTTGACATAGCCATGTCCGTCTGTCCGTCTGTTTCGATGCTATCTCCGTCGTCAATTTTAAAGCTATCTTAACCAAACTTTGCACGAAGTCTTTAGGTACAAAGACGCTGCACATTTGTCGGAAACGGCCGGATCAGATGACTATAGCATATAGCAGCCATAGGAACTATCGGTCGAAAAGTAGTTCTAGTGAGGAAAACTTTTTGGTTTTCTATGCTATCGCTCTTAATCTTGTTACTGATCAATATTATATGCTACCACACGATTCTGCCGGGTTTGACCCAAATCGGATACCTATAGAATATAGTTACCATAGGAACGATCGGTCGAAAAGTAGTTCTGGTGAGGAAAACTTTTTTGTTTTCAATGCTATCGCTCTTATTTTTGTTACTGATCAATATTTTATGCTACCACACAACTTTGCCAAGTTTAATTTAAATCGGATTACTATAGCATATAGCTGCCATAGGAACTATCGGTCGAAAAAGTAGTTCTAGTGAGAAAAACTTTTTTGTTTTCAATGCTATCGCTCTTATTCTTGTTACTGATCAATATTATATGCTACCACACAATTCTGCCAAGTTTGATTCAAATCGGATTACTATAGCATATAGCTGCCATAGAAACTATCGGTTGAAAAAGTAGTTCTAGTGAGGAAAACTATTTTGTTTTCAATGATAGCGTGTTCATACTTTCCAGTTATGAATATTATTGGTTTCCACACAATTTGAGAAGGTTTGGTAAAAATTGGATGAATTTATCGTAACAAACTGGCAAGCAAATGATCAGTAGTGCCATCTATTGCTGAGTTTGGGATATAACTCAGCTAAAATGTAAGAATTTTAGATAGAGGTGTAGAATTTTTGTTAAAATAGGCAGATCAAGGGTGCACAGCCAATTCCACCAGCCGTGCACTCGTTGTTGTTTTTCGCAAAGGAATCATTGGCGCGAATACGGGCCACGCAAGCCTACATAAAGCAACAACAAATTCATACTCATATAAAAAACGTAACCCAAAAACCACTGACCAAAAATTTTCGAACAGTTTTACAGCCCTGAATAATCGTGTTGTCTTCTTGGTGAGAAGAAAATGTTTTGAGTGCTGGAACACTGACAAGAAACCTAATTTTTTAAAACTATTGAAAAAATGTAAATAACACAAAAGTAAGCCAAACATTTAAAAGCCGCTATAAAGCAGCTTTAAAGCAACTACTTTTCATTATGTAGCACTGTTTATGAATCCTCCTTTCGAAATCAAATCAAATCGAATTTAAATATTTTGTCTGCAGAAACACAGCAACAATAAAATCTTTGTTGCGAGGTTCCCCCATATACATTCTTAAGCAGAGAATCGCAAAAATCGGTCCCCCGCTTGCCCTTGTCAACAGCTTTCGTGCGACCACCACATTGGAAAGAGGTACCGAAACAATCTTTAACTACGCTCTCTGCTTCTATTTGGTTGTGAGAGGAGAGAAACACATTTTTTTGATTCGGCAAATTTCATGCATTCAATAAGTCTTTTTAGTATGTACCCCTCCTAGCATTTGGATGATCATTTTAACAAGAATCAGCTTCATGAGTCTTTTTAGAGCCCATTCGATGATTAAAAAGAGATTATTTTCATGTGCGATAAGGATTCATGTAATTAAGGAAGACTCGAAAATGACTCATGCATCTCCTCAAAATGTGATTTATTAGAAAACGACTCGAAAAAGACTCTAAATGACTCGAAAATGAGTCGAAACTGATCAGAATCTTCATGAAGAGTCGCGGCTAGGTTACCATTTTCTCCCGACAAAAGTATCATTTATGATCAGAAAACGAGCGCATTTAAGACTATTTTAATCAGACTGAGGACACGAAAAAGACTCAAATGTGATTAGAAATTTCATAAAATGCTGCCTGGCTATGCATTGGTGTGTAATGCTCGGCTAACAATATGAATGTATGCGATAAACTATATGCGCTCTCTCGTTCTCTCTCTCACTGACTCTCTCTCTGCTCTGCTTCTAGCACACGCAACCTTTTGAAAATAACATTTTGCATTTCGGCCTTCGAAAAACACGCAGCTTATGACCGATCGACTGACCTGGGCCTATTATTCGGTTGCAGGCAGCCCGATCAGTGGTTCAACCACAGCCACTTAACAGTGAGCGCGATTGCAGCACACATTCGGTTAAGGGAAGCCCGAGCCCGATTTTTTTTTGTTCTTTCGAACTGAAAATGGGGTTGAGAGTTATTTACGAGCTATGCATGTTCTTAAGTATTCATTTTTTCAGATAGTCAAGCTGCATTAAAAGCACTTGAGGGTTTTATTAACAATACCAAACCTCTTACGGAGTGCCGCAAATCTCTTAATGAGATGGCTCAGCACTTTGAAATTAATCTCGTTTGGGGACACTGCAACATTGAAGGCAACGAGATGGCCGACCACCTCGCTAGACTTGGCACCACCACTCAGCTCCTACCGGATAAGAGCAACATAGGGGTGCCTCTTGCGACCTTTAAGCTACAAACAAAGGAAACTACCTATCGAATAACCACGAATCGATGGCAAACAATCCACACATGTGAAGTATCTAAGCATACAAGTATCTAGGGCGTTACTCCGTCTAGAAAGAGTGCATATTTCCCTATTAGTAGCAGACACAATGACTTCTGTAGAAGCTGCAATTCAGTGGACGAGGAGGAGAGTGTACAACACCTCTTCTGTCATTGCCCAGCTCTTAGCAGAAGGCGTCTCACAGTTTTGGGTCGTCCTTTTCTAAACGATCTGTCAGACATCTCTGAAATAGATCTAGCCTCTCTACTCAAATTTGTGATATTTTCTAAATTGTTTAACGGGATAGACCGTCCCTCTACGATCGCAGCGTAGAAAGGGTTATATGGTAACACAACGGGACTTCATTGGCCTAAGTGATGAAATGGGACTCTCACAAATTTCAACCATTGCAACCTAACCTAACCTAACCTATGTTCTTAAGTGATGGTTAGAGTATTCCCCCAAGCTCTCAGACTTACATAAATGAAATTTTAAAAAGTTACCTCAGCTAGTATTTTAGTAAATGCGCTTACAAGGAAACGTATTAGACTAAAATCTTCCCAAAAAGATAAATACCAAAAACCAAAATGAAAATCCGTGTTCCGTAACAAAACAGAAAATCCGAAATATCTTGAAAACCAAAATATGTATAACCTTTTAGCGATCTACCGAGGCAAATTTTAGACTATAAGGGGAGACATATTTAAGGCTTAAGACCTACTCAGGAGGTGTGCTGAAAACCTCTAGAGATTTTCGTGTAAGCGTTTGCATTTCAAATTAAAAATGGGTTGAATTTATATAAGAGGCAACAAGCATAAGTTCGCTTAACTTTTGTCTGGTAAGCGAGCAAATTCGTAAAACTTCAATTTGTGGTGTTGTGCGTGTCCTGTTTTAAAAACGTTATGATGAAAATCATAACTTTTTGACCTAGAGCCTGCTAAAAAGTTCTATGGCTTCAATTATAATTGAAGGGCTTCGAAAATGGTTGCTTGTTTGAACCAAGTTGAAAATTGTGAGACAGCCAACTCTGTTTGCCATAAAACGAAATGTTATTGAGTTAAAAATGTTAAGAAACGAAAAATGTCTTCCAGCAATTATGGCATTTTATTAATCAACGGCTTCAGTTACTCATCTCCATTCGATTTATTCAAATTGAACTGGTTCTTATTACCGAGATCAGAGATCTATTTAAGTGAAATAGTCTTTAAATGCTTCAGATCAAGAAAATTAGCATAACACTTTTACATTTATTGGAGGTCCACTAAAGACATTTTTTAATGATATGATCTGTTTTCCTGCTGGTGATGAAGCACTTAACTCATAAAATTTATTACATATTATTAGAAAGGTCGCTAACTATCAAATTTACATAATTTTGGTGAAGCTGGTTTCAACCCAAACGGCCTATATCAAAACCAACACCTAAATGGTCAATGTTGTTCTAAGGCAATTGCTGGTACAAAATTGCCTATAGACCGCGAACCAAAGCTTCCTTTGTGAATCTGAAAACACAGTTCGGTCTAAAAATCTACCGTGCGCTTTTAAAGATATTCAAGATTTAAGGTTTAACTTCTTCTGGAGGTACCTTAACCAATTGTACGATTGAAGTGAATTTTTTGAATGGCGTTCCACATGTCCCTGTCCACATTTGCTGAATTTTTCAGATTTTTATCTTAAGCCCTTAAAATCTAAGATAAAACTGTTGTCGTTGTGTGTTGCAAGTACAAAAGTATCCATAAAACGCGAACCGAGGCTTTATTTGAAAAACTGAGTATGAGGTGATGCTTACAGAGGTCCCTTTTATCATAATTTAAGGGTCCCATGCCAGGGTTTTTTTTAGTGTTGTACTGTTTATAACACAGCAAACAGTTTTCGATCGAAAATCTCTAAAGATTTCCTGTACTCCTAGCATTAAAAATTTCCAGGTTGAAAGTAAGATATTTGAGGCATTCCGAATTTTTTAGTTCGGTTCTTGTTAGCTCTTTCTTTGAATAGGTATAAAAAAAACTTAAAGAGAAAGTCAGCTAAAGCTAGAACCAGTTGGGAATTGGTTTTTATATGAATGTTATTTAGCTAAACTAAACTTTTTTTACCATCCAATTGCAGCAATCCAAAACAGGGCTACAACAGTCCCTGGCAATGGACGACAGTGACGGCCACCGGCGAATGACAGTCAAGCCGGGCTCATAAGGAGCCAGCACCTGCAGCGGGAACAAGAACGGCCAGCTATGAACAGGAACAGCAGCATCAGCTTCCACATCCACCAGCCAACAATCAAAATCACAACAGCAGCAATAACGGCAGCAACAACAATAATAGCAATAAATTTTGTTATCCCACGGCAACGGCGGCAGCGGCCATGGAGAATATGTTTCAAAACAATCAACTGGCCGCCGCTGCAGTTGCTCGCGAATCGCTGCTCAATTCGTATCTCTATCAGAAGGATAACAATGCTGCTGATGTGTCCAACTATATGCAGGAGCAGGGTTACTGGCAACAGCAGAAGCAAATCCAACAACACCAGCAACAACATCAGCAACAGCAGCAACAACATCAGCAGCAGCACCAACAGCAACAATCGTGGAACAACAGCAATAGCCACAGCAACAGCAGCAGCAGTAATCAGCGTGGCAATAACTATGCCAACAACTATGCAGCGGCAGCTGCCTCCATGTATATGCAACATTTCAATCCCTACATGCAACAGAAGGCTGCACTCCTAGCCGAAAAAGCAGCCCAGGCGGCAGCGGCCGCGGCTCAGGGTAATGGCAATAAGCATGGACATGTACATGGACGGTTTGGCGGAGACTATGGTTAAATCAACTAACAACAACAAAATTCACTTGCATATTAACATTAAACATACATAGACCTACATATACAGATATATATATATATATATATATATATATAGAGGCAACACTTATAGGCCATTTTACCGCCAGGAATTGGTAAAGGATAAATTCTGAATTTCCTTTAATTTACAACAACAACAAACAACAACAACAACAACAAGGTAACCGGAAAGCAACAACAATAATTTATAACAAGAAGAACCATAAAAAAACACACAGAAAATGAAAAGAAACTTTAATTGAATTAGTAAAAATTTGTTATTGGTAGTTTGTTAACAAAAAAAAAAAGCAAAAAGAAAAAAAACACAAAAACTAAAAATATTGTAGTAGAGAAACCGTACGAAGCAGAGGCAAACTGGAGGGCAAAAGGAAACACCTAATTATTGTATTATTGTTAACCAAAATCTATTATTATTATGATTATTATTATCTCAAGCTGCGTTATATTATTATTATTATTATTATGATTATTAACTCGTGTGTCTGTATATAGCGTTTTTATCTAGATGTATTACACTTAGTGAGTCCCGCCTTCTTCCCCCACTCCCACTCCAACAAACCTCACTCATCCCACCCGTCCCACCCCCTCCTTCACACAACCGCAGCGCTAAAAGGCAAACAAAAAGAAAATTTGTATTCATTCCGAATGTTTTTTTTTTGTTTTTAACTAGTTATTATGCTTATTATTTATGAAATCAAATCGAAAAATCCCAAAAAATGTGCAATCTAACATTTATGTTTTAGAAAAAAAAAACAACAACACACATAAGAATCACACACACACACACACACACAAAACAAAAAACAAAACTTATACATGAAAAATGGCAAAGCAAAAATATGAAAAATGGAAAAATAAAGAAAAACCTTTTAGAGAATTTCGCTGATAAAGGCAAACAGAATAGTAAAACAAAAACAAAAAACATATCAAAGGCTTGGTGGGACAGTTACTAGAGGCCAGTGAAGCTGAATTTCCCAATTGAACTTTTTCAGAAATTAAAAAATTTATTATTGCGTAAAAAAACCATCACAAAAGTGGTGTAAAGGCTTGAGAACAACTATGGAGACTCTGCACCAGCCATATCAATGATTAAATAGTGGCTTACAGCAGCCCATCAGAAATCGTCGATAAAATCCATAGAGAATCCATTGAGGAAACTTGTGGTTCTAAGGAGTTTTTAATGATGTTCAGAGGCAGGCCGAACGATTTCTTTGCAACGTTTCGTAATCATGAACCAAACATGGACTCATCACTAATTACTAGTCATCGGATTTTATGCACTTTTTTAAATGACATTTGATTGAGGTGAAAATTTGTATTTATACTAATTTAATAACCCTCTTTACATTGAGAACTGCATATTCAATATATGCAAACTTTGCATATGCAAAATATGCAAACAAATATGCAAAGTATGGAATAAATATGCAAAATATGTATTTTTATAAAAAATGTATAAAAATGGCGACATTTACAAAAATTCGCATTCTTGAGCTTAGATTTTTATAAACGAGAAGGCCAAGCTAACTTCGTCTGTGTTGAAGTTTTTATACCCTTGCAAATGCTGTTTTTGAAATGTCAGAGCTTAAGAACGCTTACAAAAAAATCAAAAAAATTTTTAACTAAAACCCATTTTCCGACAGATAAACATTTGATTTCGACCAAATTTTGCGAATCTTGTTGAAAACAATAATAAAATTTAAAACAGAAAAGTTTTTCTCACTAAGACTCATTTTCCGACCGATCAGTCCTATGGTAGCCTTAAGATATAGTCATCCGATATCGACCAAATTTTTCAAATAAGTTTGAAAGCGTTTCATATTAATAACCACCGACCTTAAGAACGATTTACTTGAAAACAAAAAAATTTTTTTCACTAAGACCCATTTTCCGACCGATCGGTCCTATGGAAGCTGTAAGATATAGTCATCCAATTTTGACCAAAATTTGCAAATCTGTTTGAATACATATAATATTAATATTGGCCGAGTTTTATGATGACGCTAGCATTGAAAACAAAAAAGTTTTTCTTACTAAGACCCATTTTCCAACCGATGGTTCCTATGGCAGCTATAAGATATAGTCATCCGATCCGGTCGGTTCCGATATATTAGCAGCGTGCAGTAAAAAGAAGACTCTGTGAAAAATTTCAGCTCGATAGCTTTAAAACTGAAAGACTAGTGTGCGTAGAAACAGATGGACAGACAGACAGACGGACGGACAAAGCTCAATCGACTCTGCTCGTCGCCCTGATCAAGAATATATATAGAGTTTATGGGGTCGGAAATGAATATTTCTATGCGTTGCAAACTTCTGGGCACAATTTTAATACCCTTTGCAAGGGTATAAAAATATATAGATGGCATATATAGACGGTTAAATGGAAGTTGTAGACCGAGCAAATGAAAGGTGTACCTCAAAAGCTCTAAGATATTGGAAAATTTTCAAATTGTGTATTCATTTCAGATTTTTATGAAGATTTTATGGGCGGCTAGAGTACACGGTTAAATAAATAAGATGTGGAACAAATGGTCAAGAAAATCGCGAAATAACAAAAATTCTCATTTGAGTTTTGATTATTATAAAGAACGGTAAACCGGCGGGTAAATAGGAAGAGTATGTCAAATGGTCAAGAAAATCGCGAAATTTTCAAAATTTTCAAAGGACCTAAGATAACCATGAAGGTTGGATAGATGTCAATTGAAGACGCGTATATAAGAGGCTTAGACCAAAAACCGCGAAAATAAGAGGCGTGGATTGAACAGGTCCAAATTTGTATATTTTTCGTATGACCTAATATTATTATGAAGGTTTTATGTATGGCAATGTAGACGGGTTTAGGGGTAGGAGGTGTAGATCGAACGATTTTTCATATGACCAAAGATTATTATGAAGGCTTAATATACAGCAATAGTAGACGGGTAAATATAGGAAGCGTAGACCGAACTGTCCAAAAAATCGCAAAAATTTCAAAATCAATTATGAGCTTTGATTTTTCTCGAAATTTGCAAAATTTTATAAGTTTTGTGAATCATTATGATGTGATAGATTTCAATTGTAAACGCGTAAATGGTTAGATCCAACGTTCCAAAAGTTGCGAAATTTACAAAACTTTTGCATAAGTTAGTTTATAATGTAGACAGGTAAATTGACGGGTCAAGATAAAGCGGTCCGAAAATCCGGATATATACAAAATTTTATGATTAGTTCAGATTATCATGAAGATTTAATAGTTGGCAGTTAAAGACGGGTAAATATGAGGTGTCGGTCAATCGGTTTAGAGAAATTATAACATTTGTGAAATTCTTATGTTAGTTTAGATTGACACGAAGACTGGTATATAGAAGGGCAAATAGGAGGTGAAGATCATACGGACCGAAAACTCGGGAAATTTGATAAAAATTTATTGAGATTAGATTCTCATGAAAATTTTATAGATGGCAATTGTCTCTTAAGCTTCAATTCTTCGTATTGTGTTTAAAATTCTAAAGGGGTCGCAGCAACGCACGTCGCGTGCCTGCTATGTAATGTTGTATTGCAAAACAGTTTGATGGTAAATCTCTTAGCCATTTTTGAATTAAAAGTGTGTGTTTTATCACTCATTTTCGGCATTTTGAATGATTACAAGTTGAATTGGTGAAGTTGATTTACAAGTTCAAACAAATTTGCAACAAAATCAGAAAATGGTTAGCCCAGAATCATTATGTAATTTCATAAAATAAAGGTTTTTTGCATATTCTGCATATTTTTTTATGCAAATATGCAATTTATGCTAAATTGTTTTTAGCGGACCTAGATCATTGATCAATAAAAATAAGATGTGTGCAATCAGAACTTAAATTGGACATGCGGTTCAAAATATGCAAATATGCAAAATCCGATGTCTACTAATTACACAACCCAACAGTGTTTTTGGTGCAGGCCTATTTCGATCTGATAATGTTCATATGGATTGCACTGAAAAAAAACTGCATCATTGGTTTTATTCTATCAGCTCTTGTTTCCAAGATATAGTGGAAAATCGAATTGCTGAATTTTTGGCACTTCAGGATGAATGGGGGCCACACTTAGCCCTAATATGTAGATGTATGAGCTATTTGCGACAAAGCACATATCAATGCATCTTTAAAAAACCAAAGGTGCTATATAAGTAAAGCAGAAAGTGTCTAAATTGGAAATTTAAAGTCAGACAATTCTAGTTTTATGGCAATTTTCTCAAAATAAATCATCCCGTCTTAGCTTGTGTGGCTATAGCCTGTTTAAGAGAAAAATTCATAATTAAATTTATGGTAGGAAAACTAGATTGTCACTCTAAATCTGTATAGGAACTGTGGAGAGACTACTTGATTCAGCATAATAAATTCCATGTTGAATCAAGTAGCCTTTTCACAGTTCCCATACAAATTTCCAGTGGGAATCTAGTTTTCCTCCTATAAATTTATATATGTGTTTTCGTCTTAAACAGGCTGTTTCTTTGCCAAATAAACTGATTCACTGTTCCCATGCAAATTTCCAGTAAGAATCTAGTTTTCCTCCTTTAAATTGATATATGTATTTTCGTCTTAAACAGGCTGTAAATTTGCCAAATAAACTGATTTAAGTGCCGTAAAAATTACATAATTAAATTTGGCTATATGCTCATTTAGGTAAAATATTTTTCCACAAACCGCTCCAGCATAAAGGGGTTTTTTTATTTTGAAAAAATGCCCTAAATCGAGATAAGTCTGACTTTAGAGGCCAATTATGACAATTTGTACTGTACTTATAAAATCTTTTAATTTTTTAAAGATGTCTTGATATATGATCTGTCGAAAATATCCCATAAGTCCAGATGTTTATGCCTAGTGTGGCCTCCATAAATCTTAGAGTGCCTAAAACAACATTTTGGTTTTTCTGCCATATCTTGGAAACAAGAGCTGATGGAGCTAAAGCGAAACCAATTTTGGAATCAGTATTATCATCGACCAGCAGTCAACTTCTCAGTATTATTAGGAAGTACCTAGGTATTTGTACTATATAAATTCGATCAGCATTAATAAAAGTTCTGATTTACAAGAATCGGCTTAAGAATTCGGTCGAAACGTTTTCCTATGAAGAAAATCGAATGAATAGGTAGTAGTTTTTCAAAAAATTTTTATTATTTGAAAAATTTTTAGTTAAAAGACGAATTTTACGTTTTCTTTTGGGAAATGGAATGACTAAATCAAAATCGAGAACCCCAACAGCCCTGATTGAGACCAGTTCCAAATCCAAATCCTTTTTGAGAAAAATCGAATATAAAACCAACCTTTTACTTTTTGCAGTTCATTGATTGCTGATTGGATATTATTAAACAAATAAATAAAAATCGAGTATCATTTCAAAAATATTCGAGGAACACATCTTTTAAAAACAACAAATCTTGTCGATTATCGGAATGCGGAACAGCAACCAACTCAATTTAAGCCAGTTTCACCAGGCCTGGGCTTATCGCCTATTTGAATGTAACGGGTACTTTTTAAATAATCTTTAATTTTTCTTCTCTGTTATCATCGTGCGTGAATGGTCACGCCTCCTCTGTTAACAGGCCCACCAAAATGTGCTGTTAAATGCACCGTCATCGAAATGTCCTAAAAAATAACATACAAGCAGCTGTTTGTGGCTGTTTGTTAACAAAAAGCTTGTATTAAATAATTTCTAGTGTTTGTACTTATAGAATTAATTAAGGTGCCACTGTAATTGATTAGGCAGTTAATACATATAGATTTATACAGGTAAGTTCTAGCGAATGTCAAATAAATTGAAGGCAGGCGACTGTTTGGCAGCAACAACAACAACAACAACAAAGATTAGGGCGCGGAAGAGGCTTGCCGGCAAAATAACAAAAAAAATATGAACAAATTCGCGAAATTACGGTTATTGAAAAGAGCGTGTAAAGTAAAGTGAAATAATAGTGCTTGAAAAAAAAGTGTAACATGTTTGTGAAGATTTCAAGGGCCAAGGATTACAGTTTATAATATGGACGAGAAGGAGGAAGAGGAACAAGGATAACAGCTGTTGTCCTGAATGCTGGAGTAATAGTGGAGGTGAGTGTACACATCTACATTTTATATCCCTTATCCACGGGCATCATTTCTTATCATTTTCATATCTTAACCCTCTAGTGACCAAATTTGTTGTGTTAAAAATCAATTTTAAAACATTTTTCTAATGAATTTAGGCCGTCAGGAGGCGTATTTATTCACTAGAGAGTTAAAATTTGGCCGTTTCCATTGACAAATCGTCATCCTTTTGACATTTACAATGTCACGTTGACAAAAAACAAAACTCAAACATTTTCGGCCCCGTTTGTTTCTCTGATTACAGAGATAATAAAAGTAAACCACACCAAATTTGGTATATAGACTCTTAATACTAGCGTTCTGATTAAGTATAATTTCAATCTTCGCCATGCCCCTGTTGTCCTTGCAAATTGAATCATATGTCCCACATTTTTGTAAATAAATTGTTCTGATTTTCAATGTATATGGTAATCAACATTATTTATCGGTCCACCAAGTTCGGTAACGATCAGATAAAAAATAGAGATGCCGTTGCCTTGCCTTGAATTTAGAAAATAGGGAAACAGAAAGAGCGCATAAACTGAGAGAGCACCTACCCAGTCGGTCTTGTGTATGCATGTGTTTACAAAAGTAAGTACCTTTGGTGGCATGAAATTTCACGAAAATAAGTCAATATGTCAGCATGAAAAACACACATTGTTTTTTCAACTATTCGTAAAGCTTAATGTCAGCATATCGTGAAACGGTTCAAGCTCTCTTAGTCGTGGAAATCAAAAAAGAAGAAGAAATACGAAGTCAGCCCCGCGCGCTTAATGACGAGACGAGAGGGAGAAAAACGAAAAAAATTATGAAGTCAGTCCCGCTTTTGCGGGAGAAAGAGATGTTGACAGTAGTGTATAATAATAATAATTCTATGATAACATATAGGGATTCAATCAATCTGATCAAGTATAAATTTGCAATTATCTTAATACTGAACTTGAGAGATGCGGCATCATAATAGCCAATTTGAGGTATCATGATACAGGAGCATGTATCAAAGAAATAGTACGCTACTTTAAAGTGATATTGCTCCCTCCAACACCAGAAACTATTCGATACAACATTTTTTTTTATACCTGCTCAGGGATCAATTATTCTGCTGAACACGCCCATTGTTATCATAAATTTATAAATAATTTGATTAAAAAATTCAGCTATCATCGCTAACATCAGCAACGAAAGCCAAAATGAAAGGCTTGGCGAACATCAATAGTAATTTGTAATTACACTCAAATCTAGTTAATTATATTATGGGGTGAGATTTCATACAAAGAACCTCCAAATGTCGGGAGATTGTCAGCGAACGAATCATGTCTTCCTACCTACGATACACAAAGTTAGCACATCTGAAGTACTGAGTTCGTAAAGCAAAACACAGGAACCCGCAGGCTGCTGCGTGACGTCACCTTAACTTAAGCTTTAGCTTAAGAAAAACGAAGCGGAAGACTCAGATATTCTCTTGCCTTCTCACGTGAGAAGTATTCATGAAATCTGTACTTCTGCCAAGTATAAAGTCCAACTGGGTATTCCAAATAGAGAGAAATAAAAAATGTTTTGTGTTCTTAACGATTCGCACATTCTTAAGCTCGGCTCGCGTCTGTGTTAATAACACGAGAATCCTTATTTTCGGAACATAAAACACCAATATATATGTTTAAAAAGGACCTTCAAGGTAGCAAACACTATCGGGCGTGTCCCAGAAATCTCTAGAGTTTTTAGCATAAACGTTTGCAGCTCAAATTAAGGCGGGATTCTCCATGTCGAGGCTGTTTTTTTGACCTTTTTTAAAAAAAATCTTATTTGAAAACTTTTTTTTTTTCCAATTCTGTTTTTTTTATTGTGTTACAAACAGATGAAAGTAAACAAAAAAATTTTTCTGCTTCGATATGAGGGCTGTTCAAAATGTTCTCGGCCGCCAAAAAAAAGGTATAGTGCTGGCGGACACGATTTCTCGTCTCCAGGTTGTCTGAAATGAAAAGTAAAAACGGGGTTATAATCAGTATAGATGTCATTCTGGTCTGAACCTCGAAAAAAATTTTGTGATTTTTTTTTGACAAAATGGAGGCCATTGAAAAATTAAAATTCGATTTTGGGCCCTTTTTTCAAGTTTAGTAAAAAAACCTTCAAATTTTTTGCCGGCTCTAGGTCTCGCTATGTTGGTACATAACTTTAAAACAGGGACACACCACACCACAAGGGAGGTTAGTTGACCGAACAGCTGTTTCAATGGTATCTCTACCATATCATGAGCGGTCTTCACCTGGTACCACAATCAGAAAACAACTCCCTACTCATGCCTGAGATGCCATAATCGCTTGGGAACTCGAATGCGATTCAACAGCAAAAACCAGACACAACGAGCCAGAGCCGCGCTGTCTGTGGCCTTTGTACGTGTGTGTGTCCCCCAATGGTCTTACAATGTTAATGAGAGAGATTTCCTCCCCACTGCTAACACAGTGACCAATAAGTCTGAGTGCAGAATTGCATTCAAACAGGGGTTTTTGTTGCTATAAAAACAAAAGGGAAAAATTTTTTTTTATGATTGAGGGTCAGACCAGAATGGCGACAATTTTGCGTCGATTTCACTTAGTTTCAACAAAATCGGTTCAGTGTAACTGGAGTTATCATGGCCGCCAGTTCGAAAAACGTAGTTTCGAGATAAATGCTTTTAAAGTTTGAAGTAATTTTTTGCAAAAAAAAAAAAATCAAAAATGTAAAAATTCTGTTCGAGAATGGATACAATTCTGCGTCGATTGCATTTGGTTTCATCAAAATCGGTTTAGTAGAACTGGAGAAAAGTGGCTTGGCAGTCCGGAAAAGTTGTTTTGAAAGTAACCAAAAATATTACAGATATTAGTCGGCGATGCCATTTGCATACAGCGGACTTTCCTTATCTTCAAAAGAACTGTTTTCAGCAGCAGCTCTCTCTGCTCTGCGTGCCATTCTGCCTTCTTTAGATGCGGCTGCAGCTCTAGTTTCTGAGCGGTTTAGTCGGTTAAAGTTTCGCAATAATGCGTAATTGTACGCTTGGTTGCCAATCGAAATGCCCATCAAAGTCATTATTTTTAGGATAGGCCACCTTCAATAGTGTCGATAGTGCTATTTAGTGATATTTACTCAAAAATGACTCGTTTAAGCGAAGACATTGTTCGACAAAAAAGGCTATATCTTCTAAAGTATTTCGAATTTCCAAAAATCCTTTTAGGGCGATATTCTCAAATAACCAAACTATAAAAAAAAGCAAAAAAAAAAAAAATTGAAAAAAAAATTTTGCACTTTAGTCATTTTTTTTGAAACCGAACGGTTTTAAAATTTACCATTTTTGACTTAAGCCAAAAAAAAAATCCGAAATTAGATCTTGACACTCTCATCAAAACGTGATTTTCGGATTTACAATTTCAAAAATCGTCAAAAATGAAAAAATAGAAAAAAAGAGTTTTTTAAAAACCGCACATCTTAGGTTTGGTTTATCGGACAGGCCTCGTGTTGATATTGCTGAACAGTATTTTACTGTATCTATCAAAATTCAATTTTAATAACTTTTAAAATTATTTAATAATATTGAGTAATTTTTGCTAAAGTTTATATATAATTGGTTCTCAGTGTTAACCACCATGGATATTTAGGTTAATATGCCCCCGCTTATAAGAAAATCTGTAGAAATTTCCAGGCCACCCCTGTATATGCGAAGTGTCACAACTATGCCCGGCTACTAGATTAGATGAGGAAAGTTAAGCGATTTGAAACCAACTGCACAAGGCTTAGAGATTTGATAATATGGATATCTTTATCCATATTACAAATTTTCCTTATAACGAAGTTCGACTGTATTATAGTCAGGCTTCACACATGTTTCTAACTTGCAATTTAATTTGTTATTGTTTTTAATGTTTTGGGACGCCGGCGCGCCCGTCTTTACGCTCACTTTTTTTTCAGAATTGTGCTCATTGAGTCGTTTGTGGCAAAAATAGCATTTTTCCGCATTTCCCCACATGATTCTGCCGTGAGTTGAGTGGAAAAGCTTTGGTCTTCCTCCATTCAGTTCTGTTTTAGTTGTGTTCTCGTGCGCGTCGTTGTTTAGTTCGCTTGCCCCCGTTGGTTTTTTGGTGGTTCCTGTCGGCTTCTTTGGAATTTCATTTGACCAAGTTTCAACAATTGAAATATACAAGAAAATCTTAATAAAATTTTCTTTACTTTTGTGTGGGTTTTAATGCTGCTGCATACGCCTCTCGTCTAAATTGTTCGAAGGCGGTTTCTTTTATTTAACCATACCGCTAATTGGATTGTCTACAATCCGACACAACAACAATTGTTGACTCCGCATAACTTCGCCGGTCGTCGTCGCCGTGTATAGTAATCAATAGTTTTCTTTTGTTTTGTTTTCGCGCGTTTTACTTTCGTACATTTCGTTAGTTTCTGTGACAACGTGAGCTACCCAAACAAAACCCAACCCCTTTCCGGTACCAGACCACAAATCGCTGCAGAAGCCACTAACATACTTTCAAATGGATAGTAGTAGCTCCAGAAAACGCAAAATCTTACAGTACGCGCCATAAGTGTAAGTACTCGTAGATATCTGTTTAATGTTTTGTTTATAAACATTTCCGCACATCCGCTTTACGGGTGGGGGGAGGAGGAATTACATCAGAGGCCCACTTGCAGGCGTCCATCATGAATCAGTTGCGTATTTTTTAATGCTTAGATATGTATGTATATTCATATAGGTATGCATATATATGTATGTATATATTCATTCTATCTGTTCGTATATCTATTTGGCAGACACATTTGTTTTTCCAATAGTTTTTTTTTATTATTATTTTCTAGAGCATTCACTAGCAGCCAGATCCATTGAGTTTTAGCTCTAAAATTGGATCAGTGCGCAGGCAATTAAGGCTGCCCAACATTTTGGAAAAAATATGATTCGAAAGATATGAGCTATGCTAATTGAAATGACTTAAAATTTGAAGAGATGAAGTGTATGAAAAAAAGTATTAACTATTTCTATATTTTATTAATTGGGTTAAACACTTCGAACCTAGGGAACTAACAGGAAACTCATATTTATACAAACAATTTCTATTATCTCTCAAATTTTTATAAAGATCGGTTAATAAATAGCGGAGTTTTAATAATATCATCTTATGTCATATATTTGGGATCGGCGTCTGTTATTCAAAAATATTTTGCCTACTTGTTGGCTTTTCCTTAAGGGCAACAACTTTTGTCGTATATTTTGGGGTCAGCATGCGCTGTCCGTTAATATAATGTTAGTGCTCTGTTCATTAACATAAAGTAAGGCTATTAATCATTACTTTTCCTGAGTAACGGGTATATTGAAGTCGGGCTGGGCCTACCTTATCTTACGATCTCGTTTTACTTGGAATGGAACCGCCGTAACTATCCCGCCTGTCCCATTCCTGAACCTAACATTTGAAATTCAATTCCGTCCGGATTCCGACTGGAAGTTTTATATTAAATCCTATCCCGTTTCGATCCTGACCTTAAATAATCTTGATTTTTGTCAGAGCGGAAATTGTTTGATAACACTAGTTTACATTTGGTAGCAATTCCTTCTGTAAATCTCTCCGCTGAGTCCAAAAATCCATTTAATAAATTTTTTAGTGAACCGTTTTAGAAAAATCGCGGAGAAGCTAGTTGTTTGATTGGGAAGAAAGCTAGCTTTAGAAAAATGTGTATATCTTCGGTATCGGTTTATCTACTTCTACTCTATATATAAAACAGCAATCAACGCAGAGCGCAAATGGTAAGAGATAGAAGGCTAAAATTTGGACAGAAGTTTCCATTAGTGGTGAAAGTGCGTACTAAGACGGGGTTTTGAAAAATTCCAACCGGAAAAGCGTCGAAAAAGTTTGTATGGGAAAAATTTTGTTTTTCATCCGATTGACATGAAATTTGGTTTGTAAGCGTAGTACGCAAAATAATTCGACACGTGTTTTCCCGATTTTGGAAAATCCGCCTAGGAGGAAAATGGCCGGAAAATTCTGCATGCAAAAAACTATTTTTCATCCGATTGACTTGAAACTCGGTTTGTAAGGATAGAATACGAAAGAATTTGGAATGTGATTTTCCAATGTCGGAAAATCCGTCGCCCAGGCGTGAGAATTACCGGAAAATTCTGTAGGCAAAAACTATTTTTCATCCGATTTGCTTGAAACTCTGTTTGTAAGGATGGAATACGAAATAAAGTGAAATGAGGCGGTAACGATAACGATAACAATAACGATAACGATAACGATAACGATAACGATAACGATAACGATAACGATAACGATAACGATAACGATAACGATAACGATAACGATAACGATAACGATAACGATAACGATAACGATAACGATAACGATAACGATAACGATAACGATAACGATAACGATAACGATAACGATAACGATAACGATAACGATAACGATAACGATAACGATAACGATAACGATAACGATAACGATAACGATAACGATAACGATAACGATAACGATAACGATAACGATAACGATAACGATAACGATAACGATACGATAATGGGAACGGTCACAGTAAAGGAACGGTCACGGTGGGTGGGAAGTGGGTAGGATGTGGGTGGGAATTGGAGGGAAAACCCAGCATCAAAGTCGGAGTCAGTTACGGAGAAAAGACAAAGTAGTAAGACGATGAATTCAAGCTAATGTATGTAAGATTCGCTTTGTGGGCTCTACGGGGAACACAAATTAAAAAGGCTATACGGATGGCGACGCAGCGAAGCGCGACGGGTTATATGCTAGTTCATTTTAAAAAAGTTAAGTTTTCTGAAAGGTAATGTTTCTGTCCTATCATTTATTCAGACACCACTTCTTAATCTGATGTTTGACTTCAAAATTACAAAGGCTTTTATCAGCATTGAATTGATCACTTTTTAGATTTTTAACGCGATTTTCATCACGAAAAAAATTGTGTAAAATTTGTTTTATTGCTGGTCACCAAAGAATCATCTGTTAAAAATACAATGCCACATATTTCATTTAAATCCATCAAATTTGCGTTTCAGTAATTGTTCGCAAAACCAACCGAAGGCGACATATTTGTCACTTTTTGGCGGTTCCAGTTCATCCAGCTCCAATCACAGTTCCAGTCACAGTTCCAACTAGTTCGCACATCACTGGCAACTCGTGGTCGGGCGTGGCGTACCAGCTGTATGTGTGGCTGCTGGTGCGGAAGGTTGTGGGTTCGATCCCGCCTCGGACCATTTAATAGAAAAAGTTGTTTCTTTCTTTAGAAAAAAGCTTTTACATACCCGGTCACCTTCACCAGCTAATGGCGCCAGCTGTGAAGTAACTAGCCATGTAAAAGCAAAAATTCTCTAACTATTGCCGTTCGGATGCGGCGTTAAACTGTAGGTCCCTTTCCCTTGTGCGAAAAAGAGATTGAGAGAAGCTTGGCTCTGGCCCTCCTGGAGGTGCTGTTTGGGTCAATTTTACATTTACTGGCAACTCGTTAATCGTTAAGAACCAGCCCAAGCAATAAACCAAACCTAAATCTAAACTGTGTTTTATGTTAAATAAACAAAGTGGCCTAAATCGCCACAATTTTACCTCAGCTGGCGCCATCTATCTATGCAGGCGCCATCTATGTAACAACAAACTTCATGACAGGGGCAAAAATATTTTTAAATTTTGCATTTTGGTTTTGGAGAATATGACTAAAATTTGATTTAACCAACCAAAAATAAAATAAATCTTATTAACTCATAACTGGATTATGGGAAATTTTTGTTGCGACGGAGAGATGCAACCCTGATTGAGGAGATGTACCTTTAAATTGGACACAAACCTTTTAACTAGATTTTTATAATTATAAAATGAAATCTCTTGAAGTTCTATGACACCGATGGATTTTTCGAGCGTTTTGCAAACCAATCGAGGCGATAATCTCTTAAGATTTCCAGGACACCTCCTGTTAATACAGTTTAAGTCACTTTGTAGTAGCAGAGGTGAACCTCAGTCTCGGTAGGGTATTTCAACAACCCACTGTACATTTAAATGATTTGTACCAGCATATGCGTTATTTTTCATTGTTTGTTTCTTATTCCATTGGCTGTTGCGGCACTCGTAAAATGTATCTTTTGAGCACAAATGTCAAATATCGCTTTTTAAGGGTCAGCAGATAAATATTTTTCCTCTTCTTTACATATTTATTTTTCAATGTTGCGCCTCGATTTGTATGTTTTAGACGTTTTGTTGCTCTTTGCCAAAAGCCTCCCTGTTTTATTGGTGGTAGGTAAGTTGAGTGGAATTTGTCTTGAAGGGTTGGTGGCCTCCGGTGTCTTTGAGTACTTTTTCGCAAGTTTTGCTCTGCTCAGCAAGTGAAATTCTTTTGCCCAGCATTTTTGATTTATTTGGTTGTGTTGAACCAAATGCCAACAAATATGCAAAAATAAAATCATTATTGTTTCTCCTTCTCCTTCGCATTGACGTCAAATTGTTTATGCAGCTCATGGGGCCGTTGATTTGTTGTTGTGTTGGCATTGTCAGGTTTATATAGTTCGATGCGGCTACTGTTTTGTAGCTGATATCGTAAATTGTAAACTTCATTTAATATGCAACTCAGCCACTGGCATCAATATCGACTTTGCCAAATAAGCGACCCAAAGGCGTCACCATTTGCCAGCTGAAATACCAATTAAGCAGACAACATTTCCATTTGTTATTGTTGTTAAATACATTTTATTTTTTTTCTTACTATGTCTGAAAAAGACGAAGAAAAGTCGCACGCGCACTTCCGTCAGAAAATAAAAATATTTTCTGAGAAAATCCCAAATTGTATTTTAACGTCAGAGGTAACGAAATGGCAGAGCAAGTGTAGCGGGTGTATAGCTATAGAATATCAGGGTCTTTTTACGATAGATGGACATATCTTGTCGCGTAATTTTAGCTCGTTAAATATGAAAAATGATGTGTACAAGAGACAGAGGAAGGATTAAGTATGAAATGTGTGGTGCACTAAAGACAAATGGTAGCGGCTGAAAATGGTATTTTTTTTTACGGCATTTTAAATAAAATAAGATTTATTGGTTCGGTGGTCTTCAGAAATTATTGAACAGGGAAAATGTTGTGGAAAACGAAACAATAAAAACCACATTCAACATCAAGTGGAGAAAATCAAGTAAGCGAAAAATGGACATGGCGCTTAATGAAATGAAATGTACTTCGACCCCAAATGTAACTTGAGTTATAGCAAAGATTATACAATGAACGTTTGTTATTCTATGGTTATAGGTAGCGATTGCACTTTTTTGTTTGGAGTCGTCAGATGAAAATGTATCAATAAGAAAAACTCAAATTATTTATAGGTCTTGTTAGAGTGTGCTCGGAGCTATTTTGAGGAAAATGTTTCAATTTATTTACTTGCCAGATGCAGCTAAACGCACATTTGATTTGAATATTTTTTGGTGTGACCGCATATTTTGAAGACAAAAATGTCTAAATGGCTCCCCATTAAGCATTTGGAAGATCATTTTAACAAGAATCACCTTGATGAGTCTTTATTGAGTCCTTTTGATGATTAAAAAAGAGATTAATTTCATGTGCGATCTAAGGAAGACTCGAAAATGAGTCATGAATATGCTCAAAATGTGATTTGTTAAAATACGGTAAAAAAGACTCGCAGATGATTGAAAATATGACTCGAAAATGAGTAGAAACGGGCTATAAGCGACTCTTCAAGAAGAGACGCGGCTAGGGTACCATTTTCTCCCAATCAAAATATAATTTATGATCAGAAATCAAGCGCAATTATGACTATTTTATTCAAACAGAAGACTCAATAAAGACTTTTTATTGATTCTTTAAATAATTTTACAACATTTCCATTTTTAAACTTTACACTTTTACGCTCTGTTTTTAAAAAATACCCCAGGGCATCAAAAAGGTGGTAATTGTTATTTTATGTATTTTGTTTTGTTCACCAATTTCCATTAACCATTTTACGAGGACTAGTGAATGCCCTAATTGGTTTTAAAGTGGTCCCAAACCCTTTTTATACCCTTGCAAAGGGTATTATAATTTTGCCCAGAAGTTTGCAACGCATAGAAATATTCATTTCCGACCCCATAATCAATATATATTCTTGATCAGGGCTACGAGCTGAGTCGGTTGAGCTTTGTCCGTCCGTCTGCCTGTCTGTCTGTCTGTCCGTCTGTCTGTCTGTCCGTCTGTCTGTCCGTCTGTCTGTCTGTCCGTCTGTTTCTACGCAAACTAGTCTCTCAGTTTTAAAGCTATCGAGCTGACATTTTGCACAGAGTCTTCTTTTTAATGCACGCTGCTAATATGCCGGAACCGACGGTATCGGATGACTATATCTTATAGCTGCCATAGGAACCATCGGTCAAAAAATGGGTCTTAGTGAGAAAACCTTTTTTGTTTTCAATGTTAGCGGCCTTAAACTCGGCCATTGTTAATATTATAGGCTTTCAGACAGATTTGCAAATTTTGGGCAAGATCGGATGACTATATCTTATAGCTGTCATCGGAACCATCGGTCGGAAAATAGGTCTTACTGAGAAAAACTTTTTTGTTTTCAATGTAAGTGTCCCTAAACACGTCCATTAACAATATTATATGCTTTCAAACAGATTTGCAAACTTTGGTCAAAATCGGATGACTATGTCTTATAGCTGCCTTAGGACCGATCGGTCGGAAAATGGGTCTTAGGGAAAATAGCTATTTTGTTTTCAAGTAAATCGTTCTTAAGGTCGGTGATTCTTAATATTAAACGCTTTCAAACTAATTTGAAAAAGTTGATCGACATCGGGTTACTATATCTTATGGTCTGTCGAAAATAGTTCTTAGTAAAAATTTTGTTTTGTTTTTAATGTTAGCGTCTTTAAACTCACTGATTACTAATTCTGTATGCTTTCAAATATATTCGCAAAATTTGGTCGAAATCGGATGACTATATCTAAAGGCTGCCATGGGACCGATCGGTCGTAAAATGAGTCTTAGTGAGAATAGCTTTTTTGTTTTCAATTTTATCGTTCTTAAACTCGGTGATTTTTTTATTTTGATATATTTTTAAAAAGATTCCCGAAATTTGGTCGAAATCAGATGTTTATCTGTCGGAAAATGGGCTTTAGTTAGAAAAATTTTTGATTTTTATGTTCTTAAACTCTGACATTTCAAAAACAGCATTTGTAAGCGTATAAAAACTTCAGCACTGACGAAGTTAGCTTGGCCTTCTCGTTTCATTTACGTTGGAGTATACTGTACCCAGATCAAGCTTGTTTCAGATTTGGAAAATCCCCTCTCCCTTTTAAGTGCAAAAAACTGTCAAAGTAACAATTCTTTTTTTAACATAGAACCTCTTGACTCAATTTATATTAACTTAGGACTAATATCTATCTATTCTGAAAAGCACAATAAGATCCGAGCAAAAACTCATCCTCTATACCAGAGTTGTTGTCGTATGTTTTTTTTTTTCTCTCTCTATTCTATGCCTCTTGCAAAATCGAACACAGCAACAAATATGTATTGGTGGCTACGAAGAATGTCGTGTGCATAAGACAGCCACAAGCACACACACACACATCACCCGGCAATACTTAGTTTCCTCTTTCTATTTCTTGTGATTGTTGTTGCTTTTGAAATATTTTCTTCACTTGTATTGATGTGGTCCGTAAACTGGCTCTGAGCACCTCTGCTCTATACCGAGAAGAAAAAGTTACCGCGATGGTTTCTCCCTTAATATTTATATTATATTAACTTATTTTGCCAGTGAAAATGCAAAAGAATCTTTAAAAAGTTTCTACTAGTTACTTTTCGAAACGCTTAGGCTCCGTTAACTAATAAGGGAGGAACCAGTTCTGAGGAGTTTGGTTCCGAACCACTTTAAAACATTGCACTTTTACTATACTGCGGTATACACGTATAGGAAGATAGCTTTGCTTTCTTGATTTGCTTGTTTCGTGCTACTTTTCTCTGTAGGCGAGCAGACTAGGTGACATTTTATACTTCGAATTCGTTAAATGTGCTGTTGTATAGAATCGATTTGGTTAGTCAAATGAAAACGTTTTAATTTGAACCCGTCGAGCAAAAGAGTAAGTAGAAACTAAATGTTTGATACGGATTTCCTTGATTACTTAATAATAACAAGAACATAATTAGCATTTATTTAAGTGAAAACTTGAACATGCCAGTTTGAAAATATATGAAATTTCGCATAATGTTAAGTTTTTCGAGTTCTACTTTGCTTTATTTTAAGAGCTGCACGAAAACATAAGTTGCAACACGAAAGAAACATGATTTGATGTGCTCCAATTAATGTTTGAATTTGTAAACCAAAAGAGTTTTTCTACTACCACTAAATCATTATCATTGTTCTCAAAACTACCATGAAAATCCTCATGATATCTTTTTAAAATCATGTGTATATAATTTGAAAAATTTGTCTCAACATAAATCAGCTTTTCTTTCTATACGCAGCCCAGACATTATGCAGATACAAACCAACACAACAAAAAAAGGGAAATATATTTTAAAACACAATCTGACGACATTATTTGGTGGACTATATAAAAATATCTCAAAAATGTTTCGTGTTTAACGGCCTTGGGGGAAATAGTTGTGCAAAAATGCTTTCAGTTCCGTTGATTTTCTTTCACACGACCCTGAAACAGTGTTTCAAGTTAACCCCGAAACCAATTTGTTTGTTGTGAATGTGATGAAACGGGGTCAATATATAAGTATGTATGTAAAAGGGGGCATGTGCGTTCAGTCAATTTTTGCCAGGCAATGAGGTCAATAAAAGATAGGTTGAGCCACCCACCGCCGCCGCCGCCGCCTGGCAACCTCACAATTCCAATAAACAATCCAATTAAAACAATTGCCAGGGACAACTGCCATGCGTTTTGGCCATTGCGTGTGCTTAGATAGTTTTCCACCAATGATAAAAACTTTGACGCTTCATAGGGCTCCCTCGGACTTTTCTTTCAGCAAAAGTGAAAGTGGATTTTGCGCATATGCGTCGACGACGAACAAACCAATTTAATGTACATTTCTGTGTTCATTAATCTTGTCTTTACTTTGGCCTTTTTTTTCTCTCTCTCGCTGTTTGCGATAATGTTGATTGTTTTGCTCCATGTGCGGCGGTTGAACGTCGATCGACGATTGTCGGTTGATTGATTTGGCGTGCCTGGCCAATTTCTTTTAGGCAATTAACATTCAAACGTATCAAATTTGATTTTAAAATGTTAATTTTGAGCCCATCATTTGCACTACCAACTTTATTTATCATATGTGGTTTGTTTGTTTGTTTTCGTTTCGTTTGTGAAAATTAAGATAAATGACTTTGACTGGGGATTCTTGAAAGAGTTATTTTGCTGTGGTCTGCTGGGTTTACTTTAATCTGGTTTAGGTTTTAAATTAATGATTTTGGCCTCAATTAGTTGGTCTTTTTGGTACAAATTCATTATGAAGTATACAAAAATTAATATTTTAAAAAATACGTGATCTGAGAGCTGTCCAATGGAGTTTATCTACCAAATTTGGTGGCCCTGGCTCTTATAGTCTTTGAGATCGGGTAGTCGTTTGATGCTGATCAGGCATATATATACTTTACTAGCTGTTAAATTTTATCCCTTTCCGTCCTAAGGAACCCAATCAAATTTTCTAGGCTCTCGGAATCTACAGAATTATAAATAAATCCTTTACTGTCAAGTGGATTCTGAAAACATACCTCTGCCGCACGACTACATTGTGAACTTCGGGTCTAACGATAATTCCGTCCGGCGCCCATTTCTAGTAAATATAAGAGAGTTGTGCTTCCTTAGTCTTTCCCGAAATTTATAGAGACAATAAACTCCCCCTCTGTCACTGTTAAGTCACTGTTGAGCTACTGCTAAGTCACTGTTAAGTCATTCTTACCCCAGTGTTCCCCCCTCGTCCCCCGTCTTAGCTCCCTCTTCACACCTTCTTCACCACTACCTAATTTGTGTGAGTGTGCGTCGTTTACTCTTACGCTCATTCTCTCACACTCTCTCGCGCTCTTTAGCAAAAGGTTAATTCCCATTGCTCATTTATGTACCCCATTCAATTTTTTTTTTTTGGCATTTTTACCCATTTTGTGGTAAAATTTGACAAATTTTCTTTAATAGTGCGCCCCTGCATAACTAGACGAAGGTCTATGCCAAATCTTAGATCTCTTGGATAAGCGGTCTTGACTGTGGGTTGATAACACTAGTTTACAGCCAAAAGGACCCATTTCTACTGAAACTATTTTTAGATGTAGTTTGAATTGGTGATCTCAAAAATCGATTTCAGAAACTTTTTCATGGCAAAGTTTTTTAAATATGAATTATTTCCATTTTTCCGATAGGTGCACTTTCATTTTATGCCATATCTCACTTCTTAATGGTCGAATGGAGTCAAGCTAGATATGAATCAAAAGGTAATTGAATGGTCAATAATCGCACAAAACACTTTTTTCAAATCGGTGAAGTAGTTTGAATACAATAATAAAAATTTTTTCAAAAAAATCATTTTTTTGCTCGAAAACGCAATAAATTTCGTTTCCAAACGCCTAGGAAAAATATTTAAAAATTCAAAAAAACTATTTTTATTTTTTCTACTTAAGAAGCGCACTTCTTCGAAGAAAATAAGATTTCGATGAACAAAATCTATAAATAAATACAGGAGCTGTGAGCAATTGAGTGCTGAAAAAAGTGATGTTTTTGAGATTTTTTCAAAATAAATTTTTATTTGCTTCGACTTTTGTTCTGTTCTGGAATTTTTTTCTGATCTGGCTATTCGACCACTTCTAATATTGACCAAAAGACTAAGAAAATAGAAAAAAAATTTTCTAAACACTTAAAATACTCAAATTTGGCTGTTAGTTCCTTCACTTTAATTGATCCAGATACAATTTTTATTCATAGATTTTCTTCATCATTATCTTATTATCTTTGAAAAAGTGCGAGTCTTAAGTCAAAAGAATATTAAAGGTTTTTTTCGATTTATTTTATATTTTCCTAGGCGATTAAAAATGAAATTTCATGCATTTTCGAGCAAAAAATCGATTTTTTTTAAATATTTTGGGTCATTGTATTCAAACTTCTAAACCGATTTGAAAATAATGTTTTACGTTATTATTGAAAATTTAATGACCTTTCGATTCATATCTTGCTTGACATCATCTGACCATTATGAATTGAGATATGGCATAAAATGTAAGTGCACCTACCGAAAAAATGAAAAAAAATTAATATTTAAAAATAGTTGCCTTGAAAAAATGTTTGAAATCGATTTTTGAGATCACCAATCCAAACTACACTTAAAAATAGTTTCAGTAGAAATGGGTCATTTAATTTTTATTTTTTTTTGTAAACTAGTGTAATTAGTCAGTCAGTCAGTCGGGCGTAGACATTTGAAAGTACACAGAGAGAAAAAACTGTTCAGAAAAAAAGATGCTTTCAACTTAAAATAAGAACAATATGTTGTCAAAATTCTAGACAACAAATGTACCAAATGTTCCTGGAATAAGTAAAGTTGTTCTAAATCGGATAGTTTTTGCTTTATACAACAACACCAAAACCGGTTTACGGCAGAGAGAGAGAGAGCGACTTGGATCTCTCTCTCCTTTTTTAAAATTTGTTTTCAACTTAACGTCTTGTTAGCTTAACCAAGCATAAGTAGCCCTCTAGATGTGAATCTGCAAGAGTGTGCAACGGCCGAATGAGCTAGCGCGTCATCCGATACGTTGTTTGTTTAATGCAGAAGGCACCGGGTTCAACTTCCAGTCAAGCCCGAACAAATTTTCGTGCCAAAATCAATGAATTTTTTTTCTTGAAAATGGAACAATATTAACTTAAATCATGTTCTTATAAACGGAACAAAATCAACTCAAATTCAGTTCTTGCGTTCTCAAAAATTGTTCTTGATGTGAGATACAATGTTCTACAACTAAGAAATACAGTTCATGCATTGTTTTTAGTAACGTTTGTGCTCATCTAGAGTCCAGTGTTCTCGGTTTTTTCCCTCTGGGTATATATGTGATCGAAAATGTTTTCCTTTGCCTGTTTTAGTCATTTGCATAAACTTATAGTACTTTACAGAGTTCGTTTGGCGCCACAGCGGCAATGGATAGCACTTGACACAGTTCGTATAGCGCCACATCGGCTTTTAGTAGTACCTTGACCAAAGAGCGACCGGATTTAAATCGTTGTCAATCGTAGCAATTGCCGTTACTATAAAACTTCCTCCTGAACCGATTTGATTTCCATGTTTTCACATCTCAAGTTCTCTTCCGATCAAGGCGTTGCCCAAAATTCAAAATCTTTAAGGCATGTCTCCTACATGAGCAATCAATTTACTTGCAATCATATTCTGTTTTTTGCTTTTTGTCTTAAAATAATTGCTAGCTTACCACAATGTCTGTAACCCAATTCGAGTCTGGCATTTCTCATTCAAGTTCAGATGCAAACACGTTTTCGTGTTCAAGCCGGCAGTTAATTTTGCCATTTGTCGTGCGTGGGTTGGAAAATTGTTTCGCGCCTTTTTTTCTCTCTTTGTTTACCAACGCCTCAAAACATTTGCATCGAGAGTCGAGAAAATGATTTTGTTTTAGGCATGTAATTTTAATGCAAACAGGCTCAATGGTTATTATAGTTATTTGCATATAACTTGGCAATTAATTTACAACAATAACCATGACACACCCATTTGGCATATGTCAACAAGTCAAGGATTGGCCATTCCTTGCTAAAAGAAAAGTAACTTCAACTACATCAAAGAAATCAACATAAATGGGCAAGACAATTTCTAAATCTCTCTCACTCGAAACGTGCCTGTTTGTGGCATTTTTTACAGCTTTTGTCTGTTAGCAGACAAACACACAACAAAAAAGGCACGTGAGCATTTTACAAATGAACTAAAAATAACAACAAACGCACCTACAAATTTTCAAGAAGATTTCATAAAAATACACGGGGGCAGAAGAGGCGATAAAAAAATTAAAATAAAAACCAAGAAAACTAACAACAACAAAACACAACAAAAACCACTTGGCACATCGTTTTCATTTTGTAAATATTTAAACGTACTTCTTATAGTGTATGTATGTTGCTTTTTTTTAGTTCTATATTGAGGCGCTCGTGCTGTAAGGCAAGAGATTAAAAAAATGATTTAAGGGATGGCAAAAGTTAATGACTGTGCAGATACACTTACTCACTTTAAATGCTGAGATTATGCCAAATATATAGGCATTCCATTTTCTTAGTCCATATTTTTTCTTTCAAAAACGACCCAATTTGTATATGTGGATTTTTAGGTCGAAAGCGATTTTCAAAACAGATGGAATAAGTTCTAAGCCAAACTGTTTTTGTATATATCATTCCCGCTCCCAAAAAGTTAATACAACAAAAAGTTCTGAGCAAAATGGTGCTATGTCAAACTTTTCACACTTGAAGTAGTCAAGGCTAAAAACATAATTTTAATTATTTGCAAATTGTATTCAATTGTAATGTCACCGCAATTTAGGCCTTAAGCTAGAGGAATAGCGGGCCTCGTATATTATTAATCCGGACGACGAACCCTCCGTCTGTTTTTACGTTAAAAGCTATACTTTCAAAGTTTATAGCACGTCGAATACCATCCTGTTCTTAAGCTGTGATAGAAACCAAGGCTGCAAACCTGTAAAATGCTGCTGAAGGTTCGGTACCCCGGTTCGAACCCCTTTTAAAGTCTAAGGTTTGGTTCGCTGACCGGTTCTTGTACTTATCGAACCTAAGGTTTCGGTTCAAGACTTGGTTCATAGATTCTTAGACAGTTAACAGATTTGTATACCCTTGCAAAGAGTATTATAATTTTGCCCAGAAGTTTGCAACGCATAGAAATATTCATTTCCGACCCCATAAACTATATATATTCTTGATCCGGGCGACGAGCTGAGTCGATTGAGCTTTGCCCGTCCGTCTGTCCTCCTGTCTCTCAGTCTTAACGCTCTCTGAAGTGCCGTCTCGCTGCTAACCACTGTAGGATTTCCGATGCGGATCGAATAACGATATCACAAAGCTGAGCATAGGAAACATCGGTCAAACGATGCGTTTTGACTGAGAAAAGCTTTTCTGCTATCAACGTTGGCGATGATCCAAAACTCGACCATTATTATTATTAAACGCTCTCAAACAGATTTGAAAATTTTGTGTCAAGTTACGGATGACTATGTTTTATAGCTGTCATAGGAATTATACGGTCGGAACCCTGGTCTTACTGAGACCCGATTCCTAGTGTTCAATGCGAGCGTCTTCAGAACTCGTCCGCTAATATGCCGTCGAACAGATCTGCAAACTTTGGCCAAAATCGGATAGCTGTATCTGATAGCTGTCGTAGGACCGACCGGTAGTGAACCCCGGTCCTAGGTATGAAAGCGCTCATATTTCCAAGTAAATCGTTCTTTGATAGCAGTATCGAAAGTAGCATGAACCAACGACTTCATCCATCGACCAGCCATCGAATGTTATGACTTCACAATGAGATGTGGCTTAGGTCATGGAATATTATAGGAAAGCCTGGGGATTGGAAGGAACGTCATTCAAACTTGCAAGTGAGGTGGAAAGGTCTTCATCATATTCGAAGCAGGCAATTTTCTTATTGACCGAGACCTAAGAAACTATAGAGGGTCAATTTACTGGGACTGGCACAGACAGTATCTAGAGTACGCTGAAACATAGGTTCCCAGGCACAAACATTACCGAAAAAGGGAACGAACTGCCCGTCAAGTGCCACCGTCAAACAACCTAACCAAACTTATGTAATACATAGTATGTACACCAACACTACTCGGACATGGCCAACCGTCAATGGGTCAACATTTTCGAATGCAAAAGATTCAAACAAGCCATGTCCGAATCATAACAGAAACATAAAAGATGATCTAACCATGAGTAGAAAGAGATATCAACAAAAAGTACATCAGCAAAAGTTGGGGTCACCAATAAGAATGCTAGGCAGAAGCTGCGGCAACGAGCAGGAGCAGGAGACACCTGAGCACATGCTATGACTCAAGAACATAACCAGCTACGTTCATTGGGGGAAGTAGGACAGCCATCTCAGACTTCTTCAACACCAACAACTGGTGGAGTGAGTGGATCATAAGGGAGTCTATCTATATTTGGTGCGTCAGAGACGACACCTTATATCACTTATACTATACCTATCTAACCGTTAAGCGAAATTTAAGATATTTTTAGATTCATAAGATATTTTGGAAAACAAATAGGCAGAGTTTTGAATTCTAAGCGAATTTAATTTGAATATAATTATTATGAATCGTTTTATACGCTCTAAACCAGCGGTGGGCATGAAATTTAAGTTTGGAAGCAACCTTTTTTTGGGGAAATAACAGAAAAACAATCGTTATCAGCGAGTTTTGATCGCCCAAAATGGAGCTGCTGCGCCCGTCTGTGTGAGCGTCTTGTTGGCGCCGTTCTCCGATTCGAATTGACTTTGTTGTTGTTCACAATTTGAAGCGAGTTTGTGTGCGACGTCTATGATAACTATGATAACTAAGTCTATGATGTGACTTATTGGCGCCAATTGTAATTGAAAAAAAGCAAGGGCTTGCCCACCGCTGCTCTAAACCCTGGAACGTCATCCTTATTTTGACGAACATTTGAAGTACATACTTTTTGATATTCGAATCTAAAAAGGATGACGTTCCAGGGTTTACGAACACTTAGTGAAAGCTTAGCATATTTGAATCACTTTTGCAGTCTTTTATCGAATACTATTTTGCAGAGATGGGAATCGAATTTATGATAGGTTGCTTTCCTACACTGTCAAATCTTAAATTAAATATTTTTTTTTTCAATTTTCTTGGTGCGATGAAATGCGATTAGGTGGGATTTTCTTAATTAAATACTTCAAGTTTGTACTCATTTTTAGTATATTCGTTCTCATTTCAAGAAAAACAAGACTTTTATTTGACTTAAATTCTATTTTTTAAGACTTTTCTTACGTGTTTTGAGTAAAATCTATTTCCAGAAATATTTCAAAAATATTTTTAATAGTAAGAATCAATGTTATTTGTTGTTCCAACAAGTTTGGAAACGATTGGATGAACGAAAGTCGAGCTATAAGCAAAACAAATACTGCGAGGCAACAGCGCTATCGGCTTTTTGATGAGTTCACACACACACTTACGCTGGACAGCACCGAATACAACCGCAAAGAGTAGTACTAGACACAGTTTGTGTGGCGCCACATTTATAAGCTATCATCTATTAACCAACCTTTGAATGATGCAGAGTATATTACAGCCGAACTTTTCCGAATTTTATTACTTAAATTGAAATTGGATGAACGGCTTATATATTTCTCTGCTGTATTTCGTAGATTAAGAGCAATTGCTACAAATAATTCCTTGAATAAACGCATTATTGTCATCTTAGAATCTTATTCCTATTAAAGCTAATGGAAATTTTCTAGAAATTTTTCAAAAATCACACCAAAATATTAAAACATTTAATATTTTTACTTTTATTTTCTATCAAAACCCAAACAATATCCCCAGTACCCATTCCCTTCATACATCCCATCTTAAACACAACATCTTTACGTGAGCGCTCAGCTGTCGATGCGTAGCGGCCATCAAGCTTAGATTGCATCTGACGGGCATGACGAACGGCCCAACAAATCGGCTTTTGACGTCAATTCTCTGGGCTATATTTAAGCATTGCTGTTGTTGACGTTGCTGGCACATTGTCTGTTGTCTAGTTGAGGTGCAGATATAAAAACGCTGATTAAATTTATGCACGCCATCGTATAATGTTTAATAAAAAAAACTTGACTGCAGTTTTTACTTGTGATTTATGCCGACCAGGCGTGGTTGCTGTGGTGTTTTGTGGGTGCAGTCCCTGCCCTCCGAAGTTGCCTCAAGAATTTCTTAATGGTCAGTTGGTAGGCTTACGTGACCACCTGGAAAATTGTTGTTAACAGCAGTTGCGAAAGCGAAAATCGAAAGTGCCTAGCTTGTTTGCTCCTGGTGGCATTGCAGTAGTCCCCCCCATCCACTTCCACTTCTTCTTCTTCTCTCGATTGCCGCATTGCATCATCTTTCACATCTCATATTTCGCTGACATCCCCCATTCCCAGCTGGCCGTATACTCTTTGGGACAGGCTGTAAATACCAAATATAATTGTTTAACTGTCCATAAAAATGAAGAAATAAAAGAGACCCTTTTGTATGTGCGCGCTACAACGTCCATTGAACTTGTAGCTGGTGGAAATGGCACTCAAAGAGATATCTTTGAGAGTTGGCCAGCCAAATAATTTCACACCAATATGGTTGGTTAGGGGGTACGGCTGCTGTTGTCTGCCTGACAGTGTCCCATCCATCAATTGAAAGAGGAGAAAAACATTGTATATTGCGTAGCTTGCGCAGGTCAGGCAGGTGTCGAAGATATTTGACTTTTTGGGGGTGGAACTAACTGATTGAGGTTGTTTTTTTATTTCAGAGTAGAAAATCTTAAAAAATTACAAAACACAAAAAGGTACTGTTTATAATCGAAAAGGGTCAGAAAGCATAGGAATATTTTAAAAGGTTTATTGATAAGGGGAAAAGGGTTAAAATTTTATTAACTGAAGAAATGTAGTAGGCTTCATGTCCCCAAACTATTTATTTCAGACGATGTAATGTTTCCATTGTCAAAAAAAGCGAGGCCAAAAAGTGAGAGTACATCGACCGCTGGCCAGCGACTGAAAAGCTGTTTGCCCTCTTGGCACAAGCTAAGGCATACGGCTCGTGTCGGTGTAAATAGCGAAATGTGCTCGGCATTGGATACTGTCTGAAGTACTTTGTTTAGAAATCCCAAAATAGGCATTGTCTTTCTCTTTTCTTTCTGAATTCTATGCCGCTTATTTCCTTTTATTATTCACTTATTTTCATCTTAACTATTCCTTTCTTAATCCGTTCTTTTTTATATATTTTACTTGCTTCCCTTCGTCGTCCTTTCTTTTTTATATTTTCCTAATTGCTTCCGTTCTACCTCGATATTTCCTTTCTCCTTCCTTCTTTCTTTTTCATTCTTCCTGGTTTTTCACATCTTTTTTCTTGCTCCTTCCTTCCTATTTCTTCTTTCTCCCTTTTCCCGTCTTCCTTCTTGCGTCTTTCTTCTTAATTCTTCCCCCTTTCTTCTTCCTTCCTTCGTTCTTCCTCCCCCTTTTCTCCAGCCTTCCTTTCTTCCATTCTTTCTACCTTTATATCTTCCATTCTTTCTTCCTTTCTTCGTTCTTTCTTCATACTTCTTTCTTCCTTCATTGTTCTTCCTTCCTTCCTTCATTCTTTCTTTCTTCTAGCTTCCTTCGTTCTAGCTTCCTTCTTCCTTCCTTCTTTCCTTCCTTCTTTCCTTCTTTCCTTCCTTCCTTCTTTCCTTCTTTCCTTCTTTCCTTCTTTCCTTCTTTCCTTCTTTCCTTCTTTCCTTCTTTCCTACTTTCCCTTTTTCCTTCTTTCCTTCTTTCCTTCTTTCCTTCTTTCCTTCTCTCCTTCTTTCCTTTTTTCCTTCTTTCCTTCTTTCCTTCTTTCCTTCTTTCCTTCTTTCCTTCTTTCCTTCTTTCCTTCTTTCCTTCTTTCCTTCTTTCCTTCTTTCCTTCTTTCCTTCTTTCCTTCTTTCCTTCTTTCCTTCTTTCCTTTTTTCCTTCTTTCCTTCTTTCCTTCTTTCCTTCTTTCCTTCTTTCCTTCTTTCCTTCTTTCCTTCTTTCCTTCTTTCCTTCTTTCCTTCTTTCCTTCTTTCCTTCTTTCCTTCTTCCTCCTTCCTCCATCCTCCATCCTCGATCCTCCTTCCTCCTTCCTCCATCCTTCTTCATCCTTCCTTCCTCCTTCCTTCCTTCGTTCCTTTCTTCGTTCCTTCCTTCGTTCCTTCTTTCGTTCCTTCCTTCCTTCCTTCTTCTTGCCTCCTTACTTCATCCTTCCTTCCTCCTTCTTGCCTCCTTCCTTCCTTCCTCCTTCCTACCTCCTTACTTCCTCCCACCTTACTTCCACCTTCCTTTCTTCCTTTGTTCCTTCTTCATATCTTCTGTCCTCCTTCCTGCTACATTCCTCCTTCCTTCCTTTAAAGAAAGGTACAAAGGTTCCTTCCCCATATCTTCTGTCTTCCTTCCTGCTACATTCCTCCTTTCTTTCTTTCAGCCTCCTTCCTTCTTTCGTCCTTTTGTCCTTCCTTCCTGCATTCCACCTTTCTTCTTTCAACATTTCTTACTTTCTTTCTTCTGTCTTCCTTCCTGCTACCTTTCTTCTTCTTTCTTCGTCCTTTCTTCCTTCGGCCTTCCTCCTTTTTTCGTCCATTTTCTTCCTTTCTTCTGTCTTTCTTCCTGCTATCTTCCTTTCTTCCTCCTTCCTTCCTTCCTCCTTCCTTCTTTCCGCCTTCCTTCCTTCCTCCTTTTTTCTTCCTTCCTTTCTTCCAGCTTTTACATTTCCTTTGTCCTTCATTTCTTTCTTCTTTCTGTCATCTTTATGGAAAAACGGGTACGCATAAGAAAAGAACTCGTAACTAGAGAACGAACAAGCTTAAACACATAAGGAAAAAGAAAGAAAGAAAGAATTCCAAATATCAGAAATTCCCATCTGGCAATCTTCATTTTCCCAGGTCGATATTCCAAGCATAACCACAACCCCTATACCAACACCATCAATTAACCACATTGTTGTCTTTCTCTTCACCACAAAAACACAACAAACAGAAAACCCTCAATTAAGTAAAACTTGATTTATTTCTCCAACTGCACATTTCTGTCGCCGTCTCCTTCTCACTGGTAGCTGTCTCTTTTTTTTTTCGCCAAAACTCTACGAATGCTCTATTGGAAAATTGCCCATGTCAACGGAAATTGCTTAATCATTTCCACGCATAGCTCTTAAGTCCATAATCATATCGCTTTGTGAAATTTTCTTTTTGCTAAATGACTTCATCATCTTTCTCTTTCTATTTGCAGGTAAGTTTCACGATATCTTTGGCTACAGAAAGTAAAGGAAATCATTGCGTAAGTCAATAAAACAAGAAGTTGACTTTGTTTACTTAGGACTTCCCCTGGCTGAAATTATATAATACAATGCGTCATGACAGGAAGCCAGGAAGTGGTCTATAAAAAGAAGGGAATTCTGGCCTACCTGTGATTTCCATTATAAATTTCCCAATCAATTTGCAATGATTATCTTTCCATTCACTTACAAAAACATCGCTAGGCCATCAAATTACGAACTCATTTGGTCAGGCGGCTCTTGGCAATCAACTGATGGCAAAAAAAAAAAAAAAAAACAACATGCAAACACTTATGAACCCGTGAGATACTCAGCTGAAGATGCCTCCTTCATTATCATCAGCATCTCCTTTACCTGACCCCTTGTCGCGCCTAACGCTCTTTAACCTGGCTGCGATCCCAGCCAGCCAGCCAGGCAGTCAGTCAGTCCGTCAGCCACTTCCACTTGTCTGCCTGTTTGTTGTTTTGTTGTTATTGATAGTTGTACACAACATACACGCGTATCTCTGTGAAGAGTTTGTTTTGGTTACTTGGGTATCGTGCAAATGCATTTTATGTCTTAACAATCTCATGCCCATGTCTGCAAAACAACCTCCTGCCTGCCCTGTTGCTCATTTGCAAATCTGCCTGGTAATCAGTTTTGTTGTCGCTTGAGCAATTAGCTAATGGAGGGATTTCTATTGGATGCTGGTGCTGTTCAGCGTTAAGTGCGTGACCATTATAACCTGCTGATTTTTGCATTTACCCCGGGTGAAAGTGAAAAGAAAGGCGTGGGCGTTAAGAGCTTAAAAGCGGCGGCTACTGTCCTGCTGTAATGAGTTCAATGAACTGTTCAAGTCATTCATAGGAAGCATTTAATTGGTAAACAAACACCTTCAAACGGACGTACCCAATTGCTATACCAAAATATTGTAATTAATATCTCTTGATGGAGTTGTACTCAACCATAGACCTTGAGCCAGCCAGGTGTACAACTTTGACTAAAATCAAAACAGGTCACTAAACCCCATATACTTTTTTCAGTATATTGAAGCGTCGGTGGTGATTCTAGATGGTTTTTGTGTGCTTAATACGAATCTGTTTTCAGAAATGGTTCATCACGTCGAGATTTATAGTAATTTGTGCTGAAAGATACAAAAAATGCCTTATATGACTCTTTTTAAACGCGTTTTGTGGAGAACCTATACTTTTGTTTTGACTTTCTTTGATATTATCAAAAAGAACTACTCCTTAACTTTGAAATAAACTATCCCAAACCATTCTACGATTTTTTCCAATGAAGATATACCATTTTTAGTAATTGCATTCGAGTTCACAAAAACCCAATATATTGTTGCTGCCCCAATGTATGCAATGGGTTTTGTTGAAAATTTCTATTGATATTCTATACAAATTACTAGCCGGTTGTACTGTTTCTGCAAGGCTTACTTATGTGCAGTAGACACTTACTTTTGTATGTATTCAAAATGGTATATCTTTGCTTAATAAAATCGTACCATTCTTTGGGATAGTTTATTTTAAAGTTAAGAAATAGTAATTTAATTCAAAATAGGCACTTTTGCCATTTTAAGCTCATATTATTAAAAATCTCGACGTGATGGACCATTTCTAAAATCAGATTCATGTTCAGCAAACGAAAATCATCTAGAATCACAACCAAGCCTTGTTGAATCAACTGGACCTTGTTGCCTAGTGTAATTATTGTGGAGTTGTTCGAAGTCAGAAATACCACTGAGTAAATGAACAACTGAATAAGTGAACAACTGAGCAAATGATCAATAAGGTAAAATTTAAATATTGGAAAGTTATTTAAAGTTGGAGCTCCTTCAGCAAAGTAACGGAAAATGAACTGAGCAAGTGAACAACTGAACAAGTTATTAAATGAACAAAGCAGAAGCATACAAGAAAAATGTCCAAAAACATGTTAATGTGCTGCAAGCCGAAAAGCAAGAACTGTCAATTGAGGACATTGTAACTACAATTAATAAAGCGGCGCCGAGCAACAAGAGTGGTTACTCAACCAATTTTAATAACAAATGGTACAACGCCAAATGCTATAGGAAGAGGCAGAATGTGTTTGCGGCATTGCACAGTTTTAGAAGAGCAAACACTGCAGAAGACAAACGGATTTACACAAAGGCGCAACAGGAATATAAAGTGTTATGCGAAAGAAGCAAAAGTATACTCGCAAACGTCTTGCGCTGTTTGGACTGGGAGTGAGCTTTCTGAGAAGTTTGAAACCATTAACGGATTAAAGCAAGGATGCCTTATGTCACCGTTTCTGTTTGCGATGTACTTAGATGATCTGCATGAACACTTAGGAGGTGGCCTGTATATCGACAACACAAAAATTAGGGTATTAATGTACGCAGATGACATTGTGATGGTAGCGGACAATCCCTCAACCCTCCAGCAAATGATCTATAACCTCGAGACATACTGCATATTGTGGGGCATGGAAGTCAATTAGACAAAATCCGAGATTATGGTGTTTAGAAAAGGCGGTAGACTGGCGGCATCGGAGAACTGGACGTATCAGGAGGAGTAGGTGAAGGTGGTATCGGAGTACAAATACCTTGGGGTTATCCTGACACCTACAATGAGCTTTAAGAAGCATGTGGCAGCCAGGACAAAAGAAGCAAAGGCGAGTATAAACTCTGTGTGGGCGAATTTCATCAACAAGGGGACAGTGAACCTAGCATCTAAATGGAAAATCTTTAACTCAGTCAGCAGAACGGTACAGTGCTATGGAGCTCAAGTCTGGGGTGGAGAAATAAAGGAAGAGGCAGACCAACTGCAGCGATATTTTTTAAAGAGGATACTCAAACTACCAGATAGCACACCCAACTACATATTGGGAATTGACGCAGGGCTAGAAGATGGACACATCTATAGTCTAACACTTCATCTCAAATACCTATCAAGAATTTTATTTGAGTTTGAAGATTCTAGGCCAGAGGAGATCTTTTATGGTTAAACAGCTGCCCAAGAAGAATTGTAAATGGAGGTATATGCTCACTATGCAATATGTCTGAGCAGGAGGACATGCAGCATTTTGTAGGACGATGTCCAATACTGCGGGAATTTCGTTGGCGTTATTTCAAAACTTGTACGTTTACCGAGGAAGAGGTGCTGACGCCCCTGAACGGGGGGATGGGATGGAATAATCTGGCGAATTACATAGAGGCTACTAATTATAGAACAAATGTCATAAATGAAAATTTTTAAATAATATGTAGAATATGAAATTTTGTTAATTATATGTAAAATAAGTATATGCTTATATATGTAATTGTTTTTAACATAAAAAAAAAAAAAAAATTCACAAGTGAACTACTAAATTAAAACAAGAATGAAAGTCGGTCAAGTCCGACTATAACATACTCTGTTTCCTTAATGCCGCCGGTCGATTTTTTGCTCACGATTTATACGCGCTGTACGCTGTTATACGCTTTATAAGCGTTATACACGTTATACGCTGTTTCTCTCTCTCTCTCTCTCTCTCTCTCTCTCTCACTCTCACAGGAAAGGAATGCTGTGGTTATGGGTTGGGGGTGTTAACTGGCCGATACTCAAGTTAAGAGTTCTTACAACCTTTTCAGTGTATTAATCTTTGCACTTTGGCAGTCGATTCTGAGTCACCCTATTGACCTACAATGATGACCTTAAGCTCATTTTAAAGCTACTGAATTTCTATATTACCTTCCTCTTGGAATTTTTCTTCTCTTTCCGTTCAAAAGTTAGGATCTATGCCACGCGAAACCGGCACAAGGAAAGTTGCTTTCATTTCATATCAATACATAGATTAATCATGCATATTGATATGTTCATGTCGCTCATACTCGTAAGAGACAAAAATGGGCAATCCTTTGTTTTTAAATTTTGTTTAGAAATATGAATTTTACAAAAATGTTCACTCTAAAAGCGTGCGCTAGCGTTGATGCATTTATTATAGTCCGTCAAATTTGGAAATATGGTACAAAAGTAGTACTTCAGTAAAACGCCAACAACTCAACTAATTTAAAAGAAAATGTATCATTTTTTTAATCCAGTTTTCTTTAGAATTTATGCATCATTAAAAAACAAAAAACCAGATTCCAATCGGAATATCCGTTTGGTTTTTATACGTTCCCAAACGTGACATTTGAAACCAAAAAAAAATTAAAATTTATGAGTTCGAAAAATTTTTCAACTTTGAACCATTGTAGAAACCAAAATAATTGACCAAGTTCAAGAAACCAAAATTTTTTGGGCTAGTTGAGCTTTTCTTTATTAAATAAAATTTATTCGGTCAAAAAAATCGACCATAAATTTTTGATTTTTGCAACGCTAAATCGGCCAAACCGGCCACTATGCGTCGTCTTGGAAGTTGCCAAGGGAAGATTCTCAAAAGTCTTCTATTGGCACTGACACCATTTATACTTCTTCTGCGAAGTGGTTGCCTCGATTTGTGACACCTCTGAGTCTCTCAATGTGTAGATTGTTTAGCCTTCTCGTGCACTTGTACCAGGGCGCTCCCGCTAATCTGCGCATTACTTTGGTTTGGAGGAAACAAATATTTCGGTATTATTTTAAATTATAAAATACCCAATGAATAATTACATTTAAGTATCACCAATTAGGAAATTCTTAATGCTCTCAACTAGCCAGAAATACCCCAGATGACCCCATCATTTCCTTAATTTTATCTATCTCTTGAACCATTTTTCATTCTTTTCATAACCCACACACACACAGACACACTCAGACGCAGAACTAACTTCTCTACTCCTTCAATCCAAGAAAAAACAGAATCTCAGTTAATTCTGAGATTGTGCCGCCCTTTCTGCTGCCCCCCCCCATCCCCTCCTTCTTATAATGTTCATTGCCATAGCAAAAGCAGACAATTTATAACACAAATTAAATGCATGAAAATTATGATGAATGCGAAGTAAAATTTATGCTGATGACATACCAACAAAGCGCCAATCCTCCCTCTTTGCCAATCAAGAGCCAGACGATGCACAGACACTGCCAAAAGGCTATGCCGTTTAGTTGTCTGGGTCTGGGACTGTCTCTCTGTCACAGCTCCTTCGTTGAAATCTCATGGGCGTCACAGTATCGGTATTCCATTGAGCAGCAGCAGCAGCAGCTGCAGTGGTTTGGCGACTCCTTAGCCTGGTTGGGTGCCTGACTGCCTGGCCTGGCCTGGCCTGCCTCTAGCCGAAAGTTGTTGCGTATTAAAATGGAAATTGCAAGTTTTTCGTACGACGTTCAGTCTGGGCTGCCTCGTCGGCACTTTTGTTTCACTTTCGTTTGGCTTGATTGCAGGTTTTTATAACCGCCGATTCAACGATCCGCGCATTTATCACGCTGCCACACATCCAAAGATCAGGCAGGCATGGAAGAGAAATAAATAAATAATAAAAAAAAAATGTAAGAGTTTCATTTTCATTTAATTGCCGCTAGGGAAATGAGAGGAGTAGGTGACCAGAGGTATCAATCTGATTCACTTTCCGTCTAAACTTTAAGGAGATGATTGGCAATTTGTCTCCCTCTTTCTCTTGTTTCATCATCCGCATTTGTCATCTTTGGCAATTTGCACCAGGTTATGAAATATTTTGCAACTTGCTACAAAAATTTCCTGTTTTTCTTTACGCACTTCTCCTTTGGTTAGGCAGGTCGGTCGGTTGGTCAAGTATTAATTATTATATGGTTTTATGAATTTTATGCTTTTATTTTTATGCCAACCCAAAGCCGAACCTGTTGCAATGCGTTCCACAAAGCGTATCCAAGAGATATGCGGATTGGGTGGGTAAGGCAAATCGTTACGTTGCTTTAGGTTGGGTGGGGCTGAGAAGTTGTTGTGTAAAAAAAATATATACACAGGAATTTCGAAAGAAATTTAGAGGTGAAATTTTGCAGGAAGCGCAGTGAGAATATATATAAAGATTTAAACCATGAGGTAGGACCTTCATACTGTAACAAGCTGTTCCGAAAAACGGAAATAATCTGGATAATTAAGGCGAGAGGGGATCTGCTATGGTTGAATGGCTGTCCACAAAAGGACCTTTAACGGTGGCTTATGCTCACTATGTAATAGCAAGGAGTTGGAAGACATGCAGCATTTTGTGAGGCGATGCCCGGTTCTAAGGGAATTTCATCTGCGTTGGTTTGAGTAAGGCACACTTACAGCAGAAGATGGATTCATGGCCTTGAATGGAGAACTGGGATAGAAGAATCTGGCTAGATTTACTGAGGGGGCTATAATATATAGGAAACATATTATTAATGAAGATTTTTAATACAAATGTCAATGATAATATATAAATGTATAATAATTGTAGAACAGAAGAAACGCTGACGTTTACAAACCAAGCTTTATTAATGTTTATTAGACTGGCCCTTTGGAATATTTTTTTTTTTTTATTTCAAAGCGCCGATCAGAAATGGTTTCTCTTTGGGCCCAAATGAGACCATAAAAAATTTGAGGCCTGTCGAATAATGTTTGATGGCCGCCCCATCGACCTAAAGATCCATAAAGTTAAATGTATGAGAAAAATGGCGGATAAAATCGGGTTTTTGCTCATAGAATTTTATACACTTGTTTTGTCTTCCATATTTTGTTTGATTTTTAATAAAATATATCTAGACAATAGTTTTGAATAGAATATTGGAAAATTCAAGGACTAAAGAACGATTAAAATGATATAACTGAATTTTTTGTTTTTTTTTTCACATATTTTTTCAAAAATTGTAATAAAAAATATAACAAAAAGCTTTTAAGATTACTTCTTATATAACTGTATACTTTGAGTTCTTAACCTACTCACCTAGCACCCACCTAGCATTTGGAAGATCATTTCAACAAGAAACACTTTGATTATTTTTCGAGCCCTCTTGATGTTCAAACATCATTTCCTGTGCGACTTAAGGAAGACTCGAACTCGAAGACTAACTCATGCATTTGCTCATAAATCTCCCGACAAAAGTATCATTTATGATCCGAAAACGAACGCATTTGGGACTATTTTAATCAGATTGAGGACTCGAAAAATGCTCGTCGTTCATCATCGTTATCTCTTCAAGTTGAGGGAACAAGTCTTAAAAAATCGCTTCGCAGGCCAAACGAATCAAAAAATCGTTTGTTCCATACGAAATAAAGTCGCTTATTGAGTCTTCCACGTTCGATATTTTTTTTTACTATTTTATTTATTTGTCTATTTATTTATTTAGAGTTCACAATGTTCAGTTAAACACAAATTTAAAGAGCAATTCAATTAAAATCCAGGTAATAGCAAAATCTGACCCGGTGGGACTAATTTATTGGCTAATGCCAGCTATGGTCCAACTCACAGCATAGATGGTCAGAGTGCACACTAGCCGTGGAATAAATGTTTTAGTTAAGGAGTTCTTAACGTTTAAGATAGAGCTATCTACAGAAAATAGACGATAATACTCGTTGTAAGCAAGGCACAGGCAAGGGAAGGGGTCTCGATGAGCATAGTTCGTAGGTACAAAGATAGTTGTGTTGTGTCGAGTTGCTCTACGTGGCACTGACAAATTAATAAGGGATGGAGTCAATCTCACCAGCCAATAGCTTGTGGTTGAAAACAACAGCATGATAGATTCTTCGGGATGAATCAGAAACAGAAACGGCTTCTGCACTGATATAATTTGATCCTAGTAAGTCAGGTAATGCGGAGACCAGAGGCGTGAACAATATTTCAGATTTGGTCGCACCAGTGAGGTGTAAAGGAGTTTAGTAGTGTCTTTTGTTAAATCCAAGGACGCTTTTAGCCTTGTTGCAGATCACAGATATGTGACTGTAAAAGCTCAGATAATAATGCAACACTCACATTGTATTATAATTTTTGTGAAGAAAATGTAAACAAAAGTAAATTAATATCAGCCAGCTGTATAACGGTGCAAATGAGACACGGGTACATAATCGAGTATATCGAATAAAAATGTAGTAATTTTTTGGGGAAGTGGCAACTCCACAAAATTGATAGCTTTTATCAAATATAACAGGTTCTATTTCATCATATTTGTCTAAAGAGAAAGCAAAAGTTTTTCGTCAGATATATATGTTTGCCTATTACATTATTATATTCTGTCTCTAGAGAGACGCTTTAGAGATATATGACAAGTGTAAAGGCAGCTTAAACTAAAGTTGACAGCAAAGTCTACTGATGATATATTTGGGCTAATATCCAAAAAAGTTCTGAAAAGTCACTTTTTTAATCTGGTAGTAGAGCATAATACACCGAACATAATATAGAAGGACACTAAATTTCCCATAGAAATTAGACCACTCAATTCTGATTCTGGGGATTTTTGTAAGCATTAACTCAAACTAGAGCTGAAAATCGAAATTACCATTTTAGTTAACATTAAACTCAGAGAAAAAACCTTGATATCAGGCAGTTTTGATGTCAAAAGTACCGCAAGACGGAATACTCTTGAATCCAAGCCGAAAATACTGAAATCAAGCATGAATTTTTGAGATTGAAATTATTGGTTTTAAAGTTAAGTCTGCTTCATATCAAGCATAGATCCTCTTGGTTGTAAGCATAAAAATGATCAATTACAAGCATAGATCTTCTTGGATTTAGATGGATGATCCTAATCTGGAAGAGGGAGGATAGGAGACACGATCGACCAACACCACACCACCACCTACTTTTGTATACCCTTGTAGAGGGTATTTTAGAATTGCCCAGATGTTTGTAACGCATAGAAGGAAGCATCTCCGACCACATAAAGTATATATTTTCTTGATCAGCATGACGAGCTGTGTGGATATAGCCATGTCCGTCTGTTTATATGATATCTTCTCCTTCAGTTTTAAAGCTATCTTAACCAAACTTTGCACGAAGTCTTTTGGTACAAAGACGCTGCACATTTGTCGGAACCGGCCGGATCGAAAGGCTATATCATATAGCTGCCATAGGAACTATCGGTCAAAAAAATAGTTTTAGTGAGAAAAACTATTTTGTCTTCGACGCAAACGCCCCCAAACCTCGTACTTATAAGTTTTCTATGCTTTCACATAATTCTACCAACTTTGATGAAAATCGGCCAACTATATAGTATAGCTGTCTTACAAAAGTTAGGTCTGAAAAAAAGTTTTAGTATGAAAAACTTTTTTGTTTTCAAAGCTGTCGCTCCCAAACTTGTAATTGATAAATAATATAGTAGTAGTAGTATTTATTTTTCAATTTTATAACATGTGTAACTAAATGCACGTAGTGACTTTAATATAAATAAATAATGGTATGCTTCTGGGCATGGCAATTAAAGCCGTCAGCCCATACGTTCCTTAAGTGGTCCACAATACTCCATTTCCCGTTACTACACTTGACTTCCCCGGTCGTCCCGAGATATCAAATCGTTCACCGGCAATGGTGCGTAAGAGGACCCCTCGTAGGAAATTAACTACATAGATTGACATTAACAATAATTCAAAAATTAACAATATAATACATTAGTTGAGGTTACAGAATATTAACTAATTAACATTAAACATTGCAAAATTCGTTACAAATAAAGTTGTCACTCCCGTTTAAAAATCCCCTATGAACTCCTGCCTATATTTGGTGGCCTCCCTGAGATATGAGATTAGAGAGGCCCGGTTGGACCCGTTCATTAATTCAAGCATTTCCCTTCTCTGTAGAATCCATTTGCCGAGGTGCAGTGCACGGTGCTCACCTTGAATTGGACATCGCGATATGAAATGTGCTACATCTTCTCTTTCATCCATATTGCATAAGGTGCATCGGCTTTCCGTCGTTCTGTGTGACATATAATTTAGTCTGAGCACTTCAGTTCTTGCACGAAAAATAAGCGATATTGCATATGTGTCCACATCATCCCTAAAACAATTCCGTTCACATAGTTTGTACTCTAGGCGCTTGTATGTGAATCGTGTATCACTCTGCCTTGCCTGCAGCTCGAACTCATTTTTTTCTCCAACGTCAATCTTCTGTAATAGTTCTGATTGCCACGCTTCCCAAGTTCTGCTGTCATTTGAGTATGTACTTATGTTGTGGGATCCTGCTATAATATCCCATTCATGGAAAAACTGTGATCGGTATACCAAAAGTTGTTCAACTATGATTTTTGGAAGCCGTGAAGAGTCCATCAGCATCGCATTGCTTATATAGTTGAAGTGCAGCTGTAGGGTGTATTGGAACAGCGTAATATATGCTACCACACAAAACACAGTTTGATCAAAATCGGATGACTATAGCATATAGCTGCCATAGGAATGAACGGTCGAAAAAGTAGTTCTAGTGAGAGTTTTTTGCCTTCAGGGCAAACGTCTTCAAACGTTTTATTTATAAGTTTCTATGCTTGCACATAATTCCATGAATTTTATAAAAATCGACCTACTATAGAGTATAGCTGTCATATAAAAAAAGTTCTGAAAATAAGTCTTAGTAGGAAAAACTTTGTTGTTTTCAATGCTATTGCTCCCAAACTTGTTACTGATCAATATTATATGCTACCACACAATTCTACCAAGTTTAATACAAATCGGATAACTATAGAATATAGCTGTTATAAGAACGAACGGTTGAAAAAGTAGTTCTAGTGAGAAAAACCTTTTTGTTTTCCATGGTGGCGTATTTATACCTTCCGGTTATGAATGTTATCAGCTTCCACACAATTTTGGGGAGTTTGGTCAAAATCTGATGAATATATATTATAGCTGCCATGTTACAAACTGACAAGCAAATGCTCAAAATATTTATTGCTGAGATCGGGAAATAACTCAGCTAAGAATGTTCGACGCAAAACATTAATTTATATAAATTATACCTGTATCAAGGGTATATAAAGCCGAAATTAGTTTTCCTCTATTTTTCCCATTTATTTTTGGCAAAAATTTTGCGATTTTGCGAGCGAATTTGGTCCAAGAACTGGTTTCAAAGTTAAAACGGGTGCAAGGCTATATAATCCGTTATATCAAATGATATATAACCTATCTCTAGTCAGCACGAGTAAGCCTTGAGTTGTTTGTACATCAATTTTTACTACTCGCATTTTACTTTCAACTTTTTGAAACGTTTTCCAACATTCTTTTTACCTAAAATCAAAATGGACGAACTTTCATCGACTTCAGTAGCAGCCGAAGCAGCAGCAGCCGCGTGCGACGAATCTTCTCCCGAAGACGTCTCATCTTCATCGACCACACTTTCCACTGCAGTATCAGTGGTACGTGCACCCTCATCGGATAGGGAAAAGATCATCGATATATTGCATGCCATTTTTGAGTTGGCCGATACGGGTCTAAGTCGTCAAACTTCGGAAATTTGCCTACAAATAATTGAATTAAGCATTAGCCCCAATTCTTTATCTAAGGTGATTAAGAATGTTCAAAAGGAGGAAGAGCCGCTGGTAGAAAATATTCAAAAAGAGGGTCAGCCGATGCTAGAAAAAGATTTTGAAAATCTTTAAATGGATTGTGTAGAAGAATCGCTTCATAAGGATGATGATGTTGATGATTGAAGAAATTGTTTTAAAAAAAATATATGGGTGATACCATAAAAAATTTACCGTGATTTTAAAAATTCTGTAGCCGTATTTTAGGGATTTGTAGCTTGATGGCGCCACTATTTTGAGCATTTGCTTCCCAGTTTGTTATATGGCAGCTATACGATATATTCATCCGATTTTGACCGAACTCCACAAAATTGTGTGGAAACTGATAATATTCACAACTGGAAGGTATAAAGACGCTACCATGGAAAACAAAAAAGTTTTTCTCACTAGAACTACCTTTTCGACCGATCGTTCCTATGCCAGCTATATGCTTTAGTCATGCGATTTGGATCAAACTTGGCAGAATTGTGTGGTGGCACATAATATTGATTTGTGACAAGTTTGGGAGCGATAACATTGAAAACAAAAATCTTCTTCTTACTAAGACTTTTTTTCAAACTTATCTTCCGAATGTGTTCGCTCTTCACACCGACACGAGCCGAATATATGCCGAGGCTTGTGCCAAGACAGCAAACAGTTTTTCAGTCGCTGGCCAACGGTCGATGAAATAGGTCAAAGCTTGGTTTGTTCTTACTTTTTTACCTCGCTCTTCTTGACAAAGCCTGTTATACACTGAGCGCTTTGCTCCATTATTGTGACTCTCAGGCGATCCAAAAGGATTTTTGGGATGAGCTTCCTTTGGTTCTTTCCAGTATGAAAGTATACCCTTTTTGAAGAAGTGTATTAATATTAACCCAGTGGTGTACCATTTAGTGTCTTCCAAAACTTCTCTCCCCCCCACCCCCCACCGGTTTCATAATTCTTTTGTTTCTCTGGCCTATTTCCATTCAATTAGTTGCCATTAAGACCAATTCCGCTCATAATAAGAATTACTTAACAAATTAACTAAATTCCAGCTGGGCGCCGGGCCACCTCAAAAAATAAGAAAAATTCCAGAAGTTGACACACACACACACACAGATACAAAACTCACACTTGCACACTTGCACACACACACCTACCCAAAACCCAAGCATTTCAAGTGCAACAATCAAAGAACTTGGAACATATTTCCATGCTGCCAACCTGTTTGGTCGAACACACTCAAGTCGAACATCATAATGATGTTGTATGAGCTCAGTTACCATCCACATGCGTTCCACAAGCTGCTTCGAATGCCAAACAAAACGTATTTTCAATTCAGTTCGCGCTCAACTCACAAACACGACGGTTACGACGCATAAAAATTTGAAAAAAAAATCAACAATAAATTATGCTATAAACTAAAAAAAAAAGAACTAAACAAACTGTAAATAATTGCATAAAACAAAATAAATCCACGAGAAATTGTTTAATTTAAAAACATAAAAAAAAAAAATCGAAAAATAAAAACTTGTGGCTCAAGTTCCCTTACATTGAGCTGGCATTTAATATTTGAAATTTGTTTGATCGATTCAAGTGTAAAGGCATTTTTTGATTCAATGCAACGTTGCTAGCCAAATCGAAGTGTTAAACAGCTGCCACCCTCTAAAAAGAATATGCAAAAGTGAACCAAAAAAAACCCACCCCAAATTTAAACTTTATGTTCGTTATAAACCGCTGACTAATTGACTTTATATAGCCAGTCTATATAGATATGTACAATAAGACACGGTCCAACCCTTGAAAACCAAAAAAACCAAAAAAAACTTTTCATATCAATCAGCTGGAAATTACTTCTTTTAGTATTTAAACCAGCAAAACGGTTTATTTTTCAATTTATTTTCATTAAGTGAGCAAGTTAACAAATTGAAATCAATTGGAGTGGCAGCTAAACGACTCTACAGCAGCAAATGCCTCTTTAACCAGCTCCGTTTGCATAATTATCAACATGTATCTCATACAGGTGAGACGACGACAACAATTACCGGCACAATAGATCACTCCCATCACTCCTACCCTTTGTTTGCCTCAAACAAACACCTTAAATAAGACAGAAAAAAAGAGATCTTTTATTTAAGTGTTTTTTAATTGTTTGCTTGCTGCGATTTTTTCTTTTCTTTACACTCTAACTGTGCGTGCCGGTATTTCATACCAAACATACTCCACATATAATTTTGTTTAATTTGTAGCTAATTTATCTTTCCACTTGATGGACGCTGCTGGGGTGCTCGGTGTATATGTGGGTTTACTAGAGCCAGGTGTCTCATCATTAGCGTTTGGCTAGTGAACTTTGAACTGTTAGAAACGGTGTTAAATGAGAGACAATTTGCAGTGCGGGCTAACGGTTTTCATATGGGTGATATGGGTTAAACAATTGAGACATTTTGGAAGTGTTGTTTCTTAAGCAAAAATAAATTATAAACTAAATACCTCTCGGTTTCAGATTCGTAAGGTCATTATGTTAGAAGGTTTTGATTTATGGTCTGGTTCTAGGAAAACCCCTAGTCAAACCGTTTCTATAGGTTCGGTTCGGGACCGGTCTGGGGCCTTGCTATTTTAATCTATTGAACGCTGCACTTAAAGGACCATTCTACGCGGAATGGTTTTATGTACGTAATGAACCACCTTTGTCAGTCTGTTTAGGTTCAATCAAATTAATCCACTTTATATTCAGTTTAATGATCACCAGGTTAGCCATGCAGACCGTTTAAGAATTCAGTTGACTGTTAATTAAGTCAATTAAAATTTAAAGTAATTAATTCTAAGGTTAAATTAGCCAGCTCTACACAGAACGAGAAGGCTAAGCTAACTTCGTCCGTGCCGAAGTTTTTATACCCTTGCAAGTTCTTGTCTTCATCACGCTCCCGCTCTTCTTGACGAGATGCTAGATTTTCTTTGCGAATAGCGGCCAGTCGACTAACATTTCGAGTTGATATCCGAGACGCATTTTACTCGTAACGGATGCGAGCTCTATCACGGGACGCCTGCCGTCGTTGCTCCTGGGACATTGAAGACACTCGTGGCATTTTGATTGATTTTATTGGTCACAATATTGTTTTCAACAATTTAAGCACATAAATAAACAAACAAATAAGTTCCTTTCAGTCTCGTAGCTCAAATTTATTTTACTAGAAAAGTTCCTGCGACTACTACAAAAATTGTAAAATTGACTCTTCGACCGATCGTTCCTATGGTAGCTACAAGAAGTAGTCATCCGATCCGGGCGGTTCCGACATATTAGCAGCGTGCAGTCAAAAGAGGACTCTGTGCAAAATTTTTAGCTCTATAGCTACAAAACTGAGGGACTAGTTTGCGTAGAGACAGACGAACGGACAAAGCTTAATCGACTCAGCTCGTCGCCCTGATCAAGAATATATATAGTTTATGGGGTCGGAAATGAATTTTTCTTTGCGTTGCAAACTCCTGGGCAAAATTATAATAATACCCTTTGCAAGGGTATAAAAAAAAAACGTCAGTTTATTTTCAATATTTTTAATCTTGGAGTAAGCCCGGCATTAGCTTGAAAATTCAATCTCGACTTACAGGATATTTTACACAATTCAAGCTTTCAGGGATTGGCCCAAGCCGTTCGAACTTGTATCATTCCGAATGTGCTTACTTCAATCCCCTTCGAGATCACATGTTCATAAATAAAAGATCGAGAGCGACAAAGGTAGGTAGGTAGTTCCGGCTGGCCCTTTGTAGGGACCACACATAGACCTTACGGTCCTTAGTGAGGTCGGGTGGCTTTTTCTGGGTACCATTAGAAATCCAAGAGGATGTTTGACGTTTTGGCAAATGCCAATAGTTGTTTGGGAGACCTCCTTGCCGCCTCTTCAAGAGAGGTGAGACTTGGGGAGTGCAGATGTCTTAGTCTCGTCTTAGCGATCGCTGGGCAGCTGCAGATGAGGTGTTTCAGAGTTTCAACGACTCCAGGTTCCTTACATTTCCTGCAGATGTCCGTTGTCGTGATGCCTAGCTTTTTCGCGTGAGCAGCTGCTAGGCCGTGACCAGTTAGTATGCCTATAAGCAGTCTACAGTCTCTTCTTTGGAGCTGTAGCATATAGTGCGTGAGTTTTTTGTCTCTTGTCTTGCACATGATTTTTGAGATTCTGCAGCCGGTTGTGTTCTTCCACTTTTCCTCTGCTTCTTTCTCCGCTATCTCCTCCATTTTGCTGTGTAGCGGCTGTACGGAGATAGATATGTTTAGTGTTGCTTCTTGGCTTAGTGCGGTTCCGGCTTTTGCAAGACTGTCAGCCATTTCGTTTCCATCAATGCCCCGGTGGCTGGGAATCCAGTAGATTTGCACCTTTCTAGAGATGCTGTGGGAATCTATTGCCTCCCTGCTTGCCAGAACATTTTTGGAGTTAATGGTGTGTCTCTGCATTGCTTTGATTGCCGCTTGGCTGTCAACGTATATGTTTATTTGGTTGTTTGGTGCGTATTGTTCTGCCAATTCCGCTGCTTTCCTTATTGCGAAGACCTCCTCCTGGAATATGGTGCAGTGGTCTGGCAGTTTATAGGAGAGCCTTAATTCCGGCTCATCGCAGTATACAGCGTCTCCGACTCCTGAGGCCATCTTGGAGCCGTCTGTAAATAGGTGCATTGCTTCCTGGGCCAGTCCTGTACGCCAGTCTTCTGGTCCCAGTAATGCTGATGCACCTGTGAAGTTGGTTTTTGGGATCATGTAGTCCGTGCTACTGTTGATCACTCTACCCACCGTGCTGTGTCCATAGCATTGTAGCGCCATGGTGCCTGCCGCACAAAGACGTTGGGCCGTCTTTTGTGCAAAGAGGCGTGCTTGAATGTCCAGGGGGTTGACTCCTAAGATGTGTTCGAGTGCTTTTGTTGGAGTGGACTTCAGCGCCCCCGTTATGCAGACTAATGCCTGCCGCTGGGCCTTTTCCATCAGCTTTAGATATGTGGACTTCTCCGTGGCTTGCCACCATACCAATATGCCATGTAGTAGTATCGGTCGTATTATTGAGATGAAGAACAAGAGAGCGACAAAATGTAAGTAACATTTTTGATTAGAGAGCGAGAGCGACAATATTTAAGTAGCATTTTTGACAACCATCAACAATGTATGGCCTTGGTCGTGAGCGATGAGATGCCATTCCAAACGTGTTCAGTGCTTATGGAAGAGGGTTCGAATCCCAGTTGAGCCCAAATTTTTTTACTTTTTCTTTGTTTTTCAGAAGTTTTAAATAAATCAAAACTGGTATGTGTCTTGAAGTGAATAAGAATGTCTTATATTATATGGCGGAGGAAAGGAAAGGGAGAGGTATCTTTCCTCTAGACCAATCAATATTACATATCGAGTTCAAAAAACAAACTCGAACAAGCTTAAAATGATCCCGTATTGGGATTAAATTGTTCTCAAATTTTGTTTGCTTAGTTCAATCTTTTTAAAGATTACCTCGAGATAAATTTAATCCTTTTTAGGATTAAAAAAGTCGGATCAACTCAATCCTTTTTCGGATCGTGTCAAGCATATCCAGGATTACGTTGTTTTCATTACCTATTGGGATTTTTTTTGAGTGTAGCTAGCTTGTGGTCATAAAAGGTGTAACTAGGCAACAACACTGAAAGGTAGGCAGATTGTCTATACAAATGTTTTAAGAACCTCCCTAATCTAAAGCTGCCTTTATACTTGTCATATATCGCTAAGAGATTCTCTTATCACATATAACCTGTTGTGTTTCATCAAAGAAATATTTAGAGATATTTGATTTGCTTATCATATTTCTCTTAAGAGTTGGTTGTCAAAATTCTCTAAATAGAAACTCTCTAAAGAAGCTATGATTAGCTATTACACTTTTACTAACAGAGAATCTTGAACTAGATGTTCTGAGCTAGTTCAACGGATTCAGTACTGGTTCAACAATTTTTGACATACAACCCAAGTGAAAAAAAGGGAGACTAGTTTGCGTGAAAATGGATAACAATCAAATAATCTCCTCTCAATCTCCTTCACTGAAGGAACCTGGCGTCAAACAGCTGCCAGCTTAAATGGACTGGCAAGAGCTGGAAATCGATCCGCAATCTGAAATTACTTTAATGGCATTGGTGCAGTCCTCTGGCAAGCAGAGGCACTTAATCATAAAATTTATATAAAAACTAATATTCTTCACAATTTTATCTATTAATCATTTTTTTTTTTATTGTTTTTGCACTGAACAGCAAAATTCATTACTTCGATGAAGAACTCATCTTAGGACTTTTGCAGCTTGAGCCTTTAAAAATTCTCCAAATGCATCCACTGAAGGGAAGAATTTCCGATTTTGTTTTTTTTTTTTACTGGAAGAGCCTCCACCATGAGTTTTTCCTTCTCGTCGACCCTAGGACGCTTCTCTTCCGGCTCGGAAATGTATATTAACACTCACTGCAAATGAGGAACTCGATGGGCGCATTGGAATGTGGCTCTCCGAAAAGCGCATCTTCTCAAACCAAAACGCTCTTTGTTTTTTTATTTATTATTAAAGACAACCTCTGCTCTATGTTGAAAAACGCTGCTTGGCGAGCCTTCCTGTTTTTGTACAGCTTGCTCTTGCTGTCGTATAGGAGGGTCTCATTTTCGTAAAACTCCAGGAGTTCTATTACCTCGCCTTTTTACCATTCGGAAGTCTAAAATTAATATAGTATGCTAGCCACCTTGCATATTCCTACACTTACCCGTTTGTCTGCAATTTTCGCAAATAAATAATTGCAAGTTAGAATAATTTTTTATTTTCTACTTGACGGAAGTAAACAACTTTCAGAGTCCTTAATTTAGTGTAATCGATAAGTAAAATCGAGTATATCGAATAAAAATGTAGTATTTTTTTTGGGGAAATGGCAACTCCACAAAATTGACAGCTTTGTCTCAGCAGAGTTACTTTTATCAAATGGAACAGGTTCTATTTCATCATATTTGTCTAAAGAGAAGGCAAAAGTTTTTCGTCAGAGATATATGTTTGCCTATTACACTATTATATTCTGTCTCTAGAGAGACTCTTTAGAGACAGCAAAGTCTACTGATGATAACTTGGGCAAATATTCAAAAAAGTTCTGAAAAGTTGTCACTTTTTTAATCTGGTAATATAGAAGGACACTAAAACTCCCAGTGAAATTAGACCACTCAATTCTGATTCTGGGGATTTTTGTAAGTATCACCTCAAACTAGGGCTGAAAATCGAAATTACCATTTCAGTTAACATTAAACTCACCCAAAAATAACCTTGATATCAGGCAGTTTTGATGTCAAAAGTACCGCAAGACGGAATATTCTTGGACGGAATATTATTGGATATCCCAAAATACTGAAATCAAGCATGAATTTTTAAGATTGAAATTATTGGTTTTAAAATAAGTTGGCTATATATCAAGCATAGATCTTCTTGGTTGTATAAAATCATAACAATGATCGATTAAAAGCATAGATCCTCTTGGATTTAGATAGATGATCCTAATCTGGAAGAGGGGGGATAGGAGACACTACCGACCAACACCATACCACCACCTACTTTTGTATACCCTTGTAGAGGGTATTTTAAAATTGTCCAGATGTTAGTAACGCATAGAAGGAAGCATCTCCGACCACATAAAGTATATATATTCTTGATCAGCATGACGAGCTGTGTTGATATAGCCATGTCCGTCCGTCTGTTTGTCTGTTTCTGTGCTATCTCCTCCGTCAGTTTTAAAGCTATTTTAACCAAACTTAGTGGTCGGGCGTGGCGTACCAGTAGTATGTGTGGCTGCTGGTGCGGGAGGTTGTGGGTGCGATCCCGCCTCGGACCATCTAATAGAAAAAGTTTTTTCTTTCTTTAGAAAAAAGCTTTTACACACCCGATCACCTTCACCAGCTACTGGCGCCAGCTGTGAAGTAACTAGCCATGAAAAAGCAAAAATTCTCTAACTATTGCCGTTCGGATTCGGCGTTACACTGTAGGTCCCTTTCTCTTGTGCGAAAAATTATAAGCACACACGCCAAGAGATTGAGAGAAGCTTGGCCCTGGCCCTCCTGGAGGTGCTGTTTGAGCCAATTTTACTTTTACCAAACTTTGCACGAAGTCTTTAGTAGGAGTTTTAGTAGGAGAAACCATTTTGTCTTCAACGCAAACGCCCAAATCTCGTATTTAGAAGATTTCTATGCTTTCACATAATTCCACCAAGTTTGATGAAAATCGGCCATCTATATAGTATAGCTGTCTTACAAAAGTTAGGTCTGAAAAAAAGTTTTAGTATAAAAAACTTTTTTATTTTCGCATCTATCGCTCCCAAACTTGTTATTGATCAATAACATATGCTACCACACAATTATGCCAAGTTTAATGCAAATCGGATGATTATAGCAAATAGTTGCTACAGGAACGATCGGTCGAAAAGTAGCTCTAGTGAGAAAAACTTTTTTGTCTTCAGCGCTACCGTCCAAAAACGTCGTATTTAAACGTTTTCTATGCTTTCACATAATTCCACCAAGTTTGATGAAAATCGGACAACTATATAGAATAGCTGTCTTACAAAAGTTAGGTCTGAAAAAAAGTTTTTGTATAAAAAACCTTTTTTATTTTCGAATCTATCGCTCCCAAACTTGTTATTGATCAATAACATATGGTACCACACAATTATGCCAAGTTTAATGCAAATCGGATGACTATAGCATAAAGCTGCCATAGGAACGATCGGTCGAAAAAGTAGTTCTAGTGAGAAAAACTTTTTTGTCTTTAGCGCTACCGTCCAAAAACGTCGTATTAATAAGTTTTCTATGCTTTTACATAATTCCACCAAGTTTAATGAAAATCGACCAACTATGGAGTACAGCTGCCATACAAAAAAATCCTGAAAATAAGTCTTAGTAGGAAAAACTTTGTTGTTTTCAATGCTATTGCTCCCAAACTTGTTACTGATCAATATTATATGCTACCACACAATTCTGCCAAGTTTGTTTCAATTCGGATGACTATAGCATATAGCTGCTATAGGAACGATCGGTTGAAAAGTAGTTCTAGTGAGAAAAACCTTTTTGTTTTCCATGGTAGCGTCCTTATACCTTCCAGTTATAAATATTATCAGCTTCCACACAATGTGGGGGAGTTTGGTCAAAATCCGATGAATATATTACAAACTGACAAGCAAATGCTCAAAATATTGGCGCCATTTATTGCTGAGGTCGGGAAATAACTCAGCTAAGAATGTTCGACGAATTTATATAACTTTATATAATTTTTAAATTTATATAATATTTATTTATATAAATAATACCAGCACCAAGGGCATATAAAGCCGAAATTAGTTTTCCTCTATTTTTCCCATTTATTTTTGGCAAAACTTTTGTGATTTTGCGAGCGAATTTGGTCCAAGAACCGATCTCAAAGTGCAAACGGGTGCAAGGCTGTATAATCCGTTATATCAAATGATATATAACACTATCTCTAAAATAATCAGCACCAGTAAACCTTGAGTTGTTTGTACTTCAATTTTGACTACTCGCATTTTACTTTCAACTTTTTGAAACGTTTTCCAACATTCTTTTTAACTAAAATCAAAATGGACGACCTTTCATCGACTTCAATAGCAGCCGAAGCAGCAGCAGCCGCGGGCGACGAATCTTCTCCCGAAGACGCCTCATCCTCATCGACCACACTTTCCACTGCAGTATCAGTGGTACGTGCACCCTCATCGGATAGGGAAAATATCATCGATATATTGCATGCCATTTTTGAGTTGGCCGATACGGGTCTAAGTCGTCAAACTTCGGAAATTTGCCTACAAATGATTGAATTAAGCATTAGCCCCGAATCTTTATCTAAGGTGATTAAGAATGTTCAAAAGGAGGAAGAGCCGCTGGTAGAAAATATTCAAAAAGAGAGTCAGCCGATGCCAGAAAAAGATTTTGAAAATCTTTAAATGGATTGTGTAGAAGAACCGCGTCATAATGATGATGTTGATGATTGAAGAAATTGTTTAAAAAAAATATATGGGTGATACCATAAAAAAATAATCTGTAGCCGTATTTTAGCGATTTGTGTTTCGTTTTCAATTCAATGTAAGTTGCCTTTCGGTAACAGAAAAATTAAAAAAAGAAAAAAATAAATAATTGTGTCTGTATCGTACAGTAACCTGTGGTAAAAATTCGTTGTCCCATTGATAGAGTTCTATGGCTGTGGTAATATTTTTATCATTGATTATTTGAAGGCCATTCTGCCATTTAATTAGAAATAAAAACACAATTAACAGAATTTTTTAAATCAAGTGCAAAACGATACAAGGGACACAAACTACAAAGTTAAAACTTATTTACATTCACACATTAACATTGTAAATAAAAAATTAACTTAAATCAATGAGAAAAAGTCCATAACTCGAACTATTCACTTTCTGGTACTCAGAACGACAGAAAATTCCTATCGCCACAGTTTTTCATATAAACGGAATCACTTTCTAACAGCACATGATTACATGAAATACTGTGACGTAGGGAATTTTCTGTCGTTCTGAGTACGCGGCTTTAATACAGTAAATTCCTGGACACAAGGACAAAATTTTGAGAAAAAATGGAAATGGCTAACCATTTGTTTCTGCTCAAACCCAACGGATTTTAATGTCTGGTCAAGTTAGCGGCGCCATGAGCATTCCGTTGGGTATAAACGGAAATTTTAGTTTGTCTGCGTAGAGACTAATCAGAATTTTACGAAAGCTTTCCGACACCCTTTCCTTATATGGTGTTGATACCCATCGGAATCGATTTAGTTTATCTAAGTGCTAAGCTTAAAATAAAAAGAACCTCGAAAGTTTGTAGAATGATACTAGCAACTTGCTAGCATCTATTAGTATACTAGTTTAAGCACGCTCGAGGTCATGTTTTGCTTTCACATAACTTTAAAACAGGATCACACCACACCTCACAGGAGGCTGATAGACTGTACAGCTGATTCAGAAACCTCCCGTTCCAATTATTAGCAGTATCTGCCTTTCTACTGAAAGTCAGCAGCTGCCTCCTCATGTCAGCGCTGCTATAATTGGGAATGCTTGGGAATTCCATAGTGCCTTTGTATGTGTGTGTGTGTGTCTGTCCCCAAATGGCCTTACTGTATTAGTGAGAAAGATTTCCTCTCCACTGCTAATCCAGAGACCATTAAGCCTGCGTGCCGAATTGCATTCAAAGTGTGGTTTTTGTTGTATAAATGAAACTATTAATGTTTGAAAACCACCGACTCTTCAGGGTTTTCCGGTCTTTATTTACACATTCTTTACACAATTACTATTTACATTATCAATACGGTCTCTGTCCATTTATATACACACTTCCGTCTCGGTTAGCGTCAGTGTTGCCAAATCAGTTTTTTTCCCATCATTTCTAGCTTTTTATACCCGTTACTCGTAGAGTAAAAGGGTCTACTAAAGTCGTGCAAATGTATGTAAAAGGCAGAAGGAATCATTTCCGACCATATAAAGTATATATATTCTTGATCAGTATCAACAGCCGAGTCGATATAGCCATGTCCGTCTGTCCGTCTGTCTGTATGAACACCTAGATCTCAGAGACTAGAAGAGCTAGAGTAACCAATTTGGAAATGTAGTCTCCTATTGTCTGCACGCAGATCAAGTTTATTTCAAATTTTTGCCACGCCCACCCCCGCCCCCACAATAAAAAATGTTGAATAACTCCCACAATTTTTGAGATATCGATCTCAAATTTAAAACTTACATTAATATTCGCAACATCTATAAGCCCTCCAATTTTCATCAAGATCGGATGATAAATAGCCAAGTTAAAAAAATGTTGCATACTTTTCGGCTGTCCTGCCTCTGACACACAGGAAGGCTATTCAACGTTTCTTTCCGTGAGTAACGGGTATTTCGAAGTCGGTTAGAGCCGAATTTAACTTACGCTCTCGTTTTAAAACCGTATTGCGGAAAAAATTGGGAAATTTGGAGTCATTTGCAAAACTTTTAGGCAAATCAATAGTTTTTCATCTCTGTCAGTCATTTACATAGCTCGCAAATAAGTGTTGACACTTTTTTCCATGCGTTCAGTCTCACTTAAAAACAGAAACATTCAAAACACACACGCTCTCTCACTGAGCAGAACACTTTTCTGCTCTGCTCTTGTGTTTTCTGTTTCGTTAGTTCGCTTGAGCAAAACCAACGAGTCTGTCTGCCAATAACAACTGAGAGAGACACTTTTGAGCGAGAGCTCACCAAACAACTGTCTGCAAATGAGCAGAACACTAAAAGTGTCAGCAAAAAGTTTTATTTGTGTGTATTGTGGTAGGCCAACTTGTTGTGTTTGTTTTGTTTGGCGGTGGGGCTGTGTATGTGCAATGTTTATATACATAGATATTATATAATATGTACATATGTACAAAATTAATTAATTATTAAAATTTAAAAATATTATTAAATTAAATGCGTTATAAGCTAGTTTATTTATGATTATTATTTATTAAGAATAAAGCTAAATAACTAACAAACAAATTTTTTTTTTACCGCACTTAGAGTGCTGCGGTTTTCATTTAAATTCATTTCATTTTATATTGATAGGTTAATAATAATAATTATTTTTTCCATAATGACGCTGATTATATTTACAAAGATCGTTGACAGAGAAACACACATACAGGCGCCACACACACATTTAAAGAAGACACTTTTTACGCGTGCTCTCGGCAAAACGGTCAGTGAAAGACACGAGCAAAACAGAAACGAAAAAAGCGGTCTTTGGTTGAGAGAAACAGATATTGAGCAAAACAGAATTGAAAGTGTCTTCTAGCAACCGCTGTTCGTTGTGTCTGTAACAGAACAGTTTTACACAGACACGCTGATAGTGTTAACAGTTTTTTGCGAGCTCTGGTCATTTATCGACCCTAATTGCCACCTCTAACGTTCAGGAAACAGTCATCTCAAAGTGCTAGCAAAGTTTATAGATCGTTTGACAATAATGCCACAAGTTGTCAAACAAAAAAGTTCTAAAGACTGGCTGCAGAACCTGGAGTTTAGGGCTTGACTCCGGAAGAATGAATCTGATACCTCTTGAGATACCTCTGCAGTTGTGGCAAATGCACAACATTCTACCTCCAAAAAACAAGAAAGAAAGTCGGTCAAGCCCGACTATAACATACTCTGCACCCTTAATGTCGCAGCTCGCATTTGGTCACGAGTCAAACAGCCAGTTAACACACAACGCAGTGCGCTCTCTAAGTCTCTCTCTCTCTATCTCTCTCTCACTAAGACTGCTTCTGCTGAACGCAATGCTTAGGTTATGGGTGGGGTGGGTGGGGTGTGTTAACTGACCGTTTTTTGCTCACAACTTGAGTATCGTTCATCGGATCTTTATCATTCCTTCAGCAAATCGATAAATAATTTTGAGTACTAGATATCTCTAGAAAGTACGAACCTTCTATCATCAAAACTGTAGGAGATATGACGTTTTTTCCAAATTGCGGGGGCGCGAGGGGGCGTGGCAAAAATTGAAAATAAACTTGATCTGCCTGCAAGTATATGAAATATATGTCCCATACATGTCAAACCTCTATCTCTTACCATCTCTGAGATCTCTTCGTTCATACGGACGGACGGACAGACAGACAGACAGACAGACGGACAGACGGACATGGTTATATCGACTCGGCTGTTGATGCTGATCAAGAATATATATACTTTATAGGGTCGGAAATGATTCCTTCTCCCTGTTACATACTTTTGCACAAACTTAATATACTCTATGTACCTTCGGTACAGAGTATAAAAAGCAATGCATTGATACCATTTTGGAAGTATTTTTCGAAGAAGATATTAAAAAACTACGATGAAACTAAAGTTTTGGGGTTAAGTAATCGCTTCCAAGGACGCTGGAGGTAATGAAAGTCTTTTTGAGTTAGCTTTGTTTGCGATTCAGATACTGTCAGGCAGGCGTTGAGTGGCCAGAGAGACTTCGGCGTTGCTGGAAGGCACAAGGCGGCCATTTCGAATAAGTTGTAGCCATTAAGTTACCGAATAAAAAGCAGAAAAAAGCTTTTAAAAATATTCATTCGTTTTCATTTTATGACCAAAAAAACCGTGTACCAAAACAATTGCAAATACTAGGTAGATACGGGTTACGTCGACATGCGAAATGCTGCATCGATTATTTATAAGGTCCTTCCTAGTTACCTTAAGCTAATAGGCACAACTGTGGCCTACGTTAACAAAGAGGACGAGGAACTTCATCACACAATAATAAGAAAAGACTTAAGCTTTTTTCCATCTTTTTTTTCCTCTCCGTCCCGCCGAAAACGGATTTTTTTGCTTGGCAAAAGCTGGAAACACTGGTCAGCGTCCATCTTCTACTACTCCACAATCCACTAACGCCTCCTTCTATGCTCGCATCATCCATTCAGTGTGACTATCCTCTCAATCATTAGCACTAGTTCGGTATTGTTATTAGAGTACTTCAGACTAGTTCATCCAGAGGCCCAAAGCCAGTTACATATTAATTACATTAATATGCTTACACGTTAAATCAGTCACAATGTGTAAAATGATTCCAAAATATTTCCAAATTGATAGCAAAATGTTATTAGCGCATTAACGAAACGTCCATGTATTAACATTACGGTTTTATTCTACTTTTGTCTCCGAATGTGTTTTGAGTTCGTGCTTTCTAAATCGTTGGGCAAGTTTAGACAGTAAAGAATGGGTCATCCCTTTGAAACCACTTGGGAAGAAGCAGAAACTTCAGCTATTTTAGATCCTGCTGAAATGTTAGGTACCTAGGATTGAGAAACGTCTCCCATTTAACGCTGGACAGTGGCAGAGAAGTTACCATATGCCTCTTCTCTTCTTCATCAAATGGGCAAAATGGGTTTGATTTGTATAATTTTTAAAATTTTTATAATTTTTACATACCATGATATAGATAAGAGATTGTATTTCATACACTTCGGTCCTGAACTTCTTACATTTCTTTAGCAGCGTGAAGAAGTGAAGTGTAAACCGGAACATATCTGTTTGCCCTGGTTAAAGAATCAGTCAGTCAGGCGCCACAGAAAGTTGATAAAAAAAAAACCAATATACTTAAAGAAAAATAAAGAAAATAGAAATAGCATTTTCAAAACAGAAAATCCAAAAACTGAAACTTTTTTGTCCAGAAAAATTACTGCAAATTTATTCTTCAATTTAGTGAGACCAAATTTTAGGCAAATATTATCTTCTATGGGGTCCAAACTGAAAAATTGTACAGTCTACATACGTCAGCTTTCAATGAATTGAATGGAAGTCATCTAGCAACATGAAACAGAAACAAGAATACTTAGTCAGCATTGTAGTTGTAGTTGACTTACACACTCACCCTCTTTATTTGATTTCTAGGATTCTTTCGCAGCTATCAGTGGTGCACGCCGCTGCTCCTTAATAACGGCATACGTTCCTGCCAATATGATGGCAAACTGCAGCAATTTAGCCTGAAAGAAGGTCTAAAAAGAAAAACATTCATATACATTAGTACTTTTAACTTCTCTTACAACTTGCCTGTCTTATGTAAATGGGTAATGGCACATGAGCTCTATGCGAATGATAATCCAATCCTCTGTATACCCAATAGCCCGGCCAAGCACCCAGACTGGCCAATAGAAATGGCGAAGCTGTATTCATGGCCTTTGCAAACCCTTGGGCATGCACCACCTCATGTATGTCTTCGCCCAGATTTGGAGCCATTTTGGGTTTAGAGATTTCAGATGGTACTGCACCTTGCCTCACACGTCCCACCGTCCAGTTCTTACAGCTGTCTATAATGCTTTGGATGCCCATTTTTGGAGGTTTCAATTTTAAATAAGCCAAAAAAAAAAATTTTAATTTTGTTTCAAATTTTAGATAAATGTTTCTAGTAAACTCCCAGCCTGTTTAGTCATCCAACTTGGAAGGATTTGAAGCGCCCCGATTATACACATCATGTACAGAGTATAAACCGGTAGAGTTACGTCCTGAGGCGGCCATAAAAAGACCTGTGGCCAAAATTGCCACTTGCATCATTTTGGCATGCTGAAAGGTCTGGAAAAAAAATTGAAGAATCTTAAATGGAGTTGAATGTGAAAAGCTAGAGGCAGGGACAACAAATGAAGGGGTAGAGTTTAGCTCTATAAATATAGCCATGTGTGTTCTACAAATCGCTTGCGTTCAAAAAACGAACCAAATTGTATGTGATTTGGGTTGTTTTTCATGAGATAATTACACTTAGGGTATTCACCAGTCCATGTAAAATGGTAAAAAGTTTACGACACAACAACAAAATACCATGCCCAGCTGCGATATTCTCAGTCGGCCTTAGTTCGATGACTCAAAGTTGTAATCTAGTGTATCGAACCGATATGGTCGACTTTGATTTCCTGATGTAGTACGAAAATTCTATTGAAAGCTGTCAAAAAATGTAAACAACAATTGTGCGGCGCTGGATTTTGTCTGTGTTTCAACCCTGTGGTTTGAAAAATTCTCGCGCATGCGATAAGGTACTTCCGGTTGCGCTACCTTGTAGTTATTGTATTATGACAAAGTACATACACAGAGGGGAAAGCTACTAAAAACAATGCATGAACGGTATTTCTCAGTTGTAGTACAATGAGCTCAATGATCTAAAACTAAATTTTGATTGATTTTGTTCCTTTTTTAAGAACTTGATTTGAGTTAATATTGTTTCGATTTCAAGAACATTTTATACTCGACTGCAAAAAAAAATTGATTGATTTTGGATCGATCAAGTGTGTGGAGCGTATTCCTCACAATTTGAGGGCTTCTCGGAAGTATAGGGAATGGGAGGACATAACCTCATTGCCATTTACAAGGGCTGGATGGATTATAATGCTAATGCTTCTCTACCCATAATTCCATAGAATCAGAGCGACACACCCGCTGTACAACAAACTTCAACGACCCACTATACCCTTTACCCGACTTGTTTCATTTAAATCTTTTAAAAAAAAAGACAAATTTATTCGGGCGTGAGTGGAAGTTGAACCCGGTACCATCTGCACTTAATGAACAACGTATGGGACGACGCGCAGTGGTCCAGAATCACTTTGCCTTGGACAAAATTCTGTAACATTTGAGCAGCTCAAAATTTTGAATTAATTTTTTTTTGTTTTTGATTCAAAACTGTTCCTTTCAAGCACCTGTAAGCCATATTAATAAAGCTAGGGTGCTGATTTTTCGTCAGAATCTATATGTAATGTAATGCTCAGCAGTTTTGTCAAAAATTTCAATTAAATCGGTCAAGGTTTAGGTACATTTCCTATACTATTAAAATTTTTAACACCAGGTGTTACCTTTATGGCACCTGAAATCCACAAAAACAAGTGTAAGGTGCCAAATTTTTATTAAACTTATTTTTTTTTTATAGTTGTTTTTTGATTTCTACCAAGTTTCGAGCAAATCGGACATTGTTTAGATATAGCTCCCATACAAATTTAATATTTTTTCATAGAAAAATTCGGATTTATATGAGTATATTAGGTTGTACGCAATTTTTTGAGTGGTTTCCAAATTTCTACCAAGTTTCGAGCCAATCGGACATCATTTAGATATAGCTTCCATACGAAATTGATATTTTTTAATGCATTTTATTTCAAAAATTCGCGCTTATTTGTTGTTTTTTAAATTATTATATTTAACTGAATTAATTGGCTCTTAAAATACCTGAAAGATACATATCAGTCGTTTCACAACTTCTACATAGAGCTATCTGTCACATAAACTAACAAATACCAGAGTAAATTTAAGGTTTATCTGACACATAGCAGCTATCTGGGAGAAGAGAAATCGGTCCTAAGTCCCTGTCAATGGAATCCGATTTACACATATACCGTATACTGGACACAAATGGGTCAGATGAAGATAAAAGCATATGAAATAGATCTTCATTTGTGGCATATTTCAAAATTTTTCTGGTGTTATGTTCCCTATAAAATCTATAATCTTTGTTTCTTTTTTCTTGTGCTTCTTCAGACAGCTCTCCTAGTGGAAATAGATTATTTTCAATAATATCCTTGTCGTGATACAAAATTTTGTGAACTGTTGGGGACATGTTCCTCCAAGGATATTTCTCATTGTACAGTTCAGCAGTTCGCAAAGCATATTCTTCATATTTGTTTCCATCAGTAGACTTACTGCAAGAAAGAACTTGCAATAAAATTTTAAACCTGGTAATGAGCTCTAAATCAATACCTGTAATCTCGCTGGCCAACTCAGGATTGTAAAAAAATATGCGCGGTGTTATCATCATTTGTATTGCCTTCACCTACTTTCGGCTGTTCTATTACTATCCCGATTTTTCTATAAGCGTCTTGGACTCGCCTTTTCTTTAAGTTTCTTTTTTTTTGTTTGTTCTCATTTCGGATAGTGCCAGAATCTCCAAAGTCTAAGTCATAACTGATTTTGAGTAGGTGTTCCATAAATCTAATTCTAGTATGAAGTGGCGATATGCCCAATTCGAAAGCTTTGTTGTTATCAGTAGTTGTCACCGGCGAACGGATGACTATGGCGTACACAATGAAACCTTGATTTTTTTTACATAAGTTACTTATTCTCGAGTTGGGTTTCGATCGGTGTCGTCTAATGATATTTTTCTTAAAGGGGACATATATTAGACTATAAAATAAGCCAATAAATTTTTTGAAGACTTTTGAAGACAACTGTTGCCAGTCTCGGAAAGTTTAAGAATTGGTGTAAAATAGGTACCTGTTGTTGTTCACAAACTACTTCTTCGATTTTAAAATGTTATATATGTATAAAAAGAGAAATAGTACACCTATGCAATAAAATTTTAACAACTTCAAAATGTTTACCATAGCCGAAAATATGATAAGTCAAACTTGACTAATAAACCAAATTTATGCATTTTTAGGATTAGGAAAAATTGACTAAGTTTAGGCGGCTGTAACATTTATATTCCTAAACAAATCAAAGCAATATTTTGGCTACCTTAATTTATGTATTTAAACTGCCGATTTATCTAAAAAAAAGTTTAACTTTTCAACAAAAATGATATTAGGGTTTTTTTCCAAGGTAGGGCGCGACGTGTTAGCACATTCGGCCATTGCACACTTTTGCAGATTCACATCTAGAAAGCTAGAAGTACGAATTGCATCAATTCATGACTGATTTCAGTACTACTCATGAGTTCAGTACTGAAATCATGCCTGAAGGACGAGAAGGTTATGACGTAGAAGGCCCTGACTGTGTTAAATTCATGGCTGAAATGCATGTAAGGGCAGCCACGATTTCAGTACCAGCCCTTGCAAATCAGGACTGATTCTGCTCTGATTCAGTACTGAGCGGCACTGATAGGGTAGTTGCAGTTTTTCTTATAGATGCATTTTCATCGCTACCTATAACTGAAGTTCCATTTGGAATCGAAATACAGTTCACACAAAGCATGGATCCGCACGGATCAATTCGAACATCAATGCGAACTGACTCTTAATGACAGGGAGCATTTGGATAAAGCGACCATCATTGAAAAAATGGCAGAACATTGTTTTGCCAGTTCACTGATTTGGGCATACCAAACTTGGAATCTCTCCGAAAGCATGCAATTGCAGTTACATTCTTCATTGGCTCGTCCATCACTTAATCGACTGCATCATGATCCATTACTAAAGATTATTAATGTATTCATACTTTTTCATGATCGTATTTAGCTTGATTTGTACACCTACCATCGATGCATTCTATTTCATGAAGCACCATTGCTTGTCGTACACTTTGTCTTAGCATTTTTATTTTGATTAAGCTTTCAACTCTCAATTAACGGGAAAATTCACAGTCTGTCACAAACATAGCTGATTTACCACAACAATTACTAGGTTAAGTCACAAGGGATCGCTCACCAGCTCATGTGTGGTAAATTTACCATTTACGTTTTTAAATCTTTTTAGAACTGAATCCCTTCAATGTGATCTGAATTCTGTTGCCGACTGGTGCAGGCGGAATTTACTGCCTATTAACTTTTCAAAGTGCTTAGTTGTAACTTTTGGATAACGCGAGCTGCCGATTCTAATTTCGTATTCCATTCATTATCACGCTTTGAGTCGACAATATGAAGCTTTGGACTTGGGGGTGGTGATTGACTATAGAAGGGCAAAACATCGATGTTTTTAGCGATGTATCGATGTTTTGAAGTAGTGGCAAACATTGATGATTTTTTTCGACATCGATTTTTTACTTTTCTATCATCTCTAAAAGCGTCGGCAGAGAACTTATTACAAATTTTAATTTATAATATAAATGTTTTCAATTAAATAGAAATAAATAAAAGAGCTTGTGGTGGTGTTGGACTTGCCCAGTCGCAGGATAGAAAATATGGACAATTAAGCCGACATAATGACAATTGTGAATAATATAGGTTATGTAAGCTAACCACAGATTTTTTGACGTCCAGGGCCACAGAAGGGTATATTACAGTTACTTGCCATTTTTAAATAACAATTTTAAATAACAGTCGGTAGTTCTGTCTACGCAGAAACTTTTCACATACACAAATCATACGGCAATCAACATATCAGAAACTCTGCTAAGTATATTGACACGAGAAAGTTGTAACCACGGTTGCCACTAGGAAAAAATAAAATGCTCCAAAACAGTTGGAAAAAGTTCCAAAATATTTATGAAAGAAATTCCATTTCAATAAAAAAAAGGTCTTGAAGGTCTTTTGTCAAAAAAGTACAGGGAACTAATGTTTTTTAATAATTGTATTTATAATATCTTAAAAATAAACATAACAAAATTAATTTTTATAATCAAAACAAAGCAAATATAACACAATTCTTTTTATAAAGCTAAATATAACAATGTCCCTCCAAATATTTATGCTAACTCCTGTCTTATTAGAGATCAAAATGTTCTTCATTGTGTAATAATGGAAGTTAATCAATCAATAATTTCATTTAGGCCATTTGTTGACCAAACTTCAAAATCTGTGTGTGAACAAAGCTCTCTACATTGCATTATGTTAATCATATACGGAAATTAAAGTTTATTTTTAAGCTTTGTTTTAATTAAACTGCAGAAGCAGAGAAATGTGGGAGTGACATTATATTATTTACAATAGTAACTAATTCTTGAAATCCTTGGGCAGAAAGACCACTTTTTATTTTCGACACTTCTTTCCAAAATAAGACTAGTTAGACTTGTCTTTGGGGCTCCAGGCAAAGTATGACTAGATGTTTCGACAAAGATTTTCGATGTCAGGTGGAAGTTTTTGAGCATAAAAGAAAAGAATTGCAAGTGAATTTGAGATAAAATAGACTGAAATCCATACTTAATACGACTTTGATGACATTTTGATAATCGGTTGCAGGGCCGATTTAATTTGGTAAAGGAAATTTATTTCTTTCGCGAATTGGGAATCTGGACAGCAAACTCGTAAAAAATTAGACAAGTAGCCCATTAATAAGAATGGTAGATTGAGAATTACAAGAAACATGATAGCTTATCATTGATATTATCATTGCTCAATAAGCTTTGGTTTTTCTGTATTAAAATATCCTTAATATTTTAAAATGACATTATAGACGGGAATATTAGTGGTTCAATACTGCTTGGCAAAATTACATTTAATATTCCGCCCATGGTTTTACGTGCCATGGTTCCATTTAGAGAGTGGACTCATAGGGCTCTCTTAATGTTCTTAATGATCCGATATCTAGAGCACTTTTCACATACAATCGGCTTCCAGTTGGCATGCGGTTCGACTTTAGCAGCAACAATCTTACTGTTAAACAATTACTTAGGTACTTTTTCTTGTAGTTCAATTGTTACTGTTAATCTGAAGTTTTTTTGAGCTGGTTCGTTGGCGAAATACACAAAATAAATAAGTCTTTATTCTGACCTATACGAACTTGCCAAGTATAGAGAAATTTCATACAAATGTTGAGGGAAGAATAAGCAAAATCAGCGATTAACATTTTGCATGCCCGCAGCTAACTTAACATTACATTTGTGGAGTCTATGTAAATAGGCAGTTTCCCTCTCGTCAGTTAAAACAGTTGAATTAACATTGACGCCACTTTATGTACTTTAACTGCTTAAAAGATTTCAAGAATTCAGAGCATAATGTGTGCTTTCTAGATATTTAACCCTACCTTCTGTATATACATTCCAATTCGTTGCGTATTCCGTTTCTGCTGCCAATAAAGACCTCTCCAAATCCAATAAGTTGGCCACGAAATGAAACTGGCACCCAAATAGGGTAACATTTCCTCCAACTTTTTGTTGAATCCTGGTGGTGTATTATGATTGATAAAGTTCATAAATTCCGCCTCATAGTTTATTTTCATATATAACTGTTCTCGGTTTTTGGGCTGTACAGGAGTGGAAGACATAGTTGATGCATCCGCATCGTCAGTTAATGGTGGTGGTATCTGTGTTTGTACATCTGGTGTGGTTTTCGTCTCTTCTTTGGTTTTTTCTTCTGTTGCACCATTATCAGCACCCAACCCTCCTGTACCACCTGATCCACTTCCGCTACTTGTCGGCGGTCTATTTAAGAGTTTTTCTTCATCTTGCATTTGTTTTTCCTCCCGTTGCTGCATCATTTGCACCACTTGCTGTACCTTGGGCTCTTCTAGTTCATCAGTGTTTGGTTGCGACTTGCTGTATAAGCTGTAGAATTTTTTGCGTAAAGTTTCCATTTTGTTGATTTTGCGACCGAAAAAAAACTAAATAAATTTTGAATAAAATTCTTAAAACATTTTCAAGCTTGCTGGGTTTTAAGCACAAAACAAAAAGAACTTTCGAAAAAAAAAAAAAATAAATAAAATGTTGCATAAATTATCAAGAATTATCAGAGTCTTAAGCTCCGCAAGTGTGTGTGCCGGTTTGGGTCCAAGTGGGTCAGTTCTTGGCTGCCATGCAATTATCATGCTCATACAGGTTGGCGCTGCCGCAGCAACATACCGACGACCATTTTGTTCATTCACCCAAAAGCTCTAGACTTTTGGTCCATTGTATTTTGTATTTTGTATTTTGTGCCTTTGCGGTAGCTCACTTACTAACTGCTAACGGCTTGGACAGCAGGTGTCTCTCTCTCCTCAGCTCTCCTCTCTACGAAAAAAAAAATTGTGGCTTACCTTCAAATTGTCTAGGGGCCAACGGTTTGTTGTTTTTGGTGGCAGGAAGCCTGCCTGCCGCTATCTTCGCTCTTTTGGCTTTTGTCTAAACTAGTTTTGGTCTATGAGAACTCTTAACGATCAATGCATTTAATCAAAAAACGTAAAAGAATGCACAAAAAAAAGAAGAAGAAAACAAACCACAATTTAACGGTAGTTATTTAGTATTGAGAATTTTCACAAAGGCCAACTTAATTAAGTGAACATTTTTCAAAAGTTCTAAAGTTGAATCGAAGTATTGTCCAGCTATGTATGGTCTGTCTTAATTGGATAGCAAAATTTTTTGGGTTAGCTAAGACAAAAGAGATTAAGTTATAGTTAAGCGATATTGTTGTCGTTTTACAGTGTATGCTCTAGCAGCATATTTGTTTTTATAAAGCATCAAGTCATACTTGTATACTGACTTTTCTTCAATTCTTCCTTGTGATTGTTGTTGTTTGACAAATGATTTTTATCTGGTGTATCCCAAACTTTAGTTAGTAAAGTTGCTTACGAGAGTTGCTCCAAACTGAAGCTGAAAAAACTATACAGAAATTAGTCTGAAAACTACGCAAAACGAAACATAACACACTCAGTTAAGTAAAATAATCATTAAAGACTGTTAAATGCTCGTTTTTGATCACTTTTGCGAGCTTTTAGCGAATCTTTAATAAAAGCTTATTTTTTTTAATCGCTAATGAATCGAAGATTTCAATGAAAAACGATTATTGTCTGGTAAAGACTAGCTTTTCAGCTCTTTTGTGAATATTTAGCGAATGTACGTCAATTTTTGTTGAGAGAAGCTTGGCCTGGCCCTTTGGAGCTGCAAAAGCCAATTTTACATTTTAATGTCAATTGCTTTACTGAAACATTTCTGATGGTAATGCCGCGTACCACTGGACCGAACCAAATCCGTGGCCCGTTTAGCTCCAAATAACCATGCTTTGAACCGAACCGGTGGCTTAAAGCCTCTGTAAACCACTGGACCAAAGCAATATCAATGAATCACTGAACCTAATCGATTCTTTAATACCTCTGTAAACCACTCAATTGAAACGGTGGTTTGAAATCTTTGTAAAACACCGAACTGAACCAGTGGTTTTTAACCATTGATGTAAACCGGTTCTGAACCGAAACGAACCAAACGGTACCTAACCGCTAATTCATGATCATGAACCGAACCAGCGCATTTTGAGAATTGCTGAACCGAACCTTAAACCGAAAATGCAACCGATTCTGTTCGGTTTATGTATGGACGAGTTGGACAAGGTAAAGCGTCAAATTGAAGATAAATAACAGTAAGTTGTTGGTAAATTTGTATCAAAAAAATGAACTTAAGAAACAGCTCAGAGATTTTGTTTGCGTTGATACCATAGTTAAGCACCGTTTTAAAAAAGTGCTAAGGTTTTCGGTTATTGGGACTCAAATAAACACGCGCCGTTCTTAATTTGCATACGATATCTACAGCAATCCGGCACTCCCATATAATCCTGAAACTTATGGAAGGTGTTGGTATATTCGACCTTATGTACCATCTAACCAAAGGGCATAACAACTACAATCAATTTTTTGCATCGCTTAGTCGCGGTACTTGTAGTTTGTTGTCGCTTGCATTTAGTTGCGTTTTGAGGTTATTAATGGGTTGGGCATCAGTTTTGTAAGTTTATGGGACAGTTGAGAAGATGAGAAATCGACCCTTCATTGAGAGAAGATAAAACCAATTCTCGGTGTCACAGAAATCTCTTACGGTTGGTTTCAAATCTCTCGTGTTTAGTTAGGAGATTTAGCCAAATTCACCACCCAAACAATTTTGACAAGTAAAACTAGTTTTGGAAATTTTATTTTTCTGGATATGTTGCATCAAATTAATAAATTATTTAATTAGTTTAAACATTGAAATTTGCGTTTTAATTATTATTTGCAAAACCAACCAAAGTCTTTCATATTAGTCAAAACTTTTGACTCAAAAGTCTTGAAGTTCTGCGATACCGACGAATTTTTCGAGCGATTTGCAAACCAACCGAAGATGAAATCTTAAGAGATTTCTGTGACCTCGCTGTATAATTATCTGACATTTAGTAGTTATTTAGAAAATGAGAAATTGGCCCTTAAAGTGTAACATTTCTTATTAGAACTAAAATGCTTAAAAATTGAGAGTAAACCATTTTATAAACCGAACAGGTGACTCAAAACCACTCCAAAACTCACTGAAACGAAGCAGCCTTCATTTCCAAACGGCTTGTATCCCTCTATTAATCCTCTAAAGAGCTAAATGAAGCGTTTGTTTAAAACCTATGTGAATCATTGATTCGAACTGGTGGTTTAAAACTTCTATTAACCACTAAGCTTAACAGTTTAAAACCTATGTGAACCATTTGACCGAGCCGTTGTTTTAAAACCTGTGTGAATCATTGAACCGATCCAATTGTTTTAAACCTACTACTGTGGGCAAAAAGTACCATGAAATTTCAATATAAATTTCGTTTTGGATTCCGATAGCGACAAATGATTTTATTTTACTGACATCTGTGCAAAATTACATGTAAAAATATTCATTAGTATTTGAGATACGCGTCCTTTTGTAAATAGCTAAAAGTGAATTTTGTGTTTTTTATAATGTCTGAAACTATTCAAAAATGCAATTCCATTTTGTAAACGGAATGAAATTTTTGCTGTCGAAAAGTTGAAAATGTTGCAGTGGGCCTTCGGTGGGCAAGCTCTGTCTAAAACAAGAGTTTATGAGTGGTACAAAATGTTCAAATCAAAGAATTGCTGCTCTAAAGTTATCGATTGACAGTCCGAGACTTTACTGACCTTGTTGGAATATCGGAAGGATTAGTGAAAACCATTGGAAGTTACCATTTGGGACTCAGAAAAGTGAGTAGTCTCGGTTGGTGCCAAAAACCATCTCACACTGCACTCTCAATTTGCGATAATTTCGCCAAAAACTCAACCCATATCGTTCCGCAACCACCGTATTCTAGTCAGGCGAATGCAGCATCATGTGATTTCTGGCTATTCGTTAAAATCAAGAGACCGCTCCGTGTATTCCGTTTTGAATCGATAGAAGAGCTACAAGCCGAAACGAATAAAAGAAGGAATTGAAAATTGGAAAAAAACGTGTACACAAGTGTATTGCATCCGGGGGACCACTTGGAGCGGGTTGAATTGAATTTACAAGAATAAACCAAGATTTTCAGCCTTGCCCCTTTTTTCATTTTTGCTAAACTTTTGCGATTTTAAATGGGAGCATGGCTGTTTATGATTAATTAACAAATTCCCGGTATAATTTGCACACCTAGCATTTGGAAGATAATTGTTACCAGAATCACCTTGATAAGTCTTTTTCGAGCCCTTTTGATGATTAACGAGAAGGCCAAGCTAACTTCGTCTGTGCAGAAGTTTTTATACCCTTGCAAATGCAAATGTCACAGTTTAAGTACTCTTACATAAAAATCAAAAAATTTTGTAACTTAAACCTATTTTCCGACAGATAAACGTCTGAAAAAAGTTTTTCTAACTAAGACTCAATTTCCGACCGATCGGCCCTATGGCAGCCTTAAGATATAGTCATCCGATTTCGGACCAATTTTGCGAATCTATTTGAAAGCATATAAAATAAGTCATCAGCGAGTTTAAGGACGCTAACAAAACTAAACAAAAAATATTTTTACCAAGACTCATGTTCGACGGATCGGTACTATGGCAACCATAAGATATAGTCACCCGATGTCGATCAACTTTTTCAAATTAGTTTAAAAGCGTTTAATATTAATAATCACCGACCTTAACAACGATTTACTTAAAAACAAAAAAGTTTTTTTTTCACTAAGACCCATTTTCGGACCGATCGGTCCTATGGCAGCTATAAGATATAGTCATCCAATTTTGACCAAAATTTGCAAATCTGTTTGAAAGCATATAATATTATTAATGACCGAGTTTAATCACGTTAACATTGAAAACAAAAAAGTTTTTCTCACTAAAACCCATTTTTCGACCGATGGTTCCTATGGCAGCTATAAGATATAGTTATCCGATCCGATATAGTATTCGGTTCCGACATATTAGCAGCGTGCAGTAAAAAGAAGACTCTGTGCAAAATTTCAGCTCGATAGCTTTAAAACTGAGAGACTAGTTTGCGTAGAAACAGACGGACAGACAGATAGACAGACGGACAGACAGACAGACAGACGGACAGACAGACAGACGGACGGACAAAGCTCAATGAACTCAGCTCGTCCCCCTGATCAAGAATATATATAGTTTATGGGGTCGGAAATGAATATTTCTATGCGTTGCAAACTTCTGGGCAAAATTATAATACCCTTTGCAAGGGTATAAAAAGAGTTTAATTTCATGGTGCGATCTAAGGAAGACTCAAAAATGAGTCATACATATGTTCAAAGTGTGATTTGTTAAAATACGACTCGAAAAAGACTCGCAAATGATTGGAAATATGAGTCGAAGCTGATCTGAAAAACGGGTTCTAAAGAACTCTTCAAGAAGAGTCGCTACTAGGGTACCATTTTCTCCTGATCAAAGTATCATTTATGATCAGAAAACGAGCACAACTATGACATATTTTAATCAGACAGAGGACTCGAAAAAGATTTGAATGTGTTCAATTCATAAAATATTGGCTGAGACAGAACCGGTATATAAAAACCTCTGTGAAACTTGTTCTCTGTGAATATTGTTCTTGTCTGTGGTCTCCGCAGTTCAAAAGCAATTTCTGATTATTGCCCTTCGTAACCTAAACTGGGACACCAGCAGGCACCTACCCGCCTAAGAACTGAGATTAACTTAGTTTCAGACGAAGATGACATGTTACTTTTGTCTACAAGCTTTTGGCTGTTTTTGGATTCACTCCATTGCTCTCTTAAGCCTTATAAATTTGTCAGTGTTACATAGAGCAACTCGATACTACACCTCTAATCTACCTACCGCTTCGCCTAACGAACTATGCTCATCCAGACCCTTTCCGTTGCCTGTGCATTGCTTTTACTTCGTGTTTCGCTGCTAAGTACACAAGCGCAATGCTTGATTCTGTGTGTTTGGACACCACTGGCTTAAAACCTCTGTGAGCCACTGAATAGGTATTCGAAATCCTTTGTGAAACACTAAACTGAACCATTAGTTAAAAACAACTAAAACGAACCTTTTTATTAAAACCTCTTTAAACCATTGATCCCAACCGTTGGTTTAAAACCTCTGTGAACCGTTAAATCGATCCGATTGTTTTAAACCTATGTGAACCACTGAAATGGTATATGAAAACCTCTGCGAAATTCAAAACCTTTGAACCGAACCAGCCATAATTCCTGAGTGAAATATGGTTGAAGTGATCTTTATTGTTAACAGGTCCGGTTTGCTTTGAAAATCATTAACTAAGAATCCTTGAGTGAAAATGTTTGGCCACTTTGCACATGAGTAAGCGATTACCGTACTATTGCTTGGCGTTCTTACCTTCTTTAGCTTTTTAAGAACATAGTCGATTTCCTATGTAGATTCCTTCAACAAGAGAATCGCTTACAGAAATTCAGCAATTCCCACGATTATCCCCCAACGCCCACAAGGTGAATGACTCACTTCTTCTTACGGTATATTGAATGGTCAACAAATTAAACTTCACCATAATTGTTAATTGAGCAATGTTAATTCATTATAGACATTATTCCATGTTTGGTTGTGCTCTAACGAATTTCGTTTAGCTTAAAAAACACTTGACACTTGAAGTGTCATCGCTTGTCCCAGGCCTTTCACAACAACAACAACAACAACGAACCAGCAAAGCTCTGTACCCAAGGCACAGCCAATTGATTATACAATTTTACAAGTCGACACTAAATGTCGTTCCAACTGTCAAAGGAGTTTTGCCATTGACCGTCCCCCCCAAGAGTCAATGAATGTTGCAATTTCCAGCGACTCACCGTTAGCCAGGTCTATCACCCGGCCCACGCCACGAGTCTAATTGCAGGTGGCCCACAAAAAAAAAAAAGAAACATTGTGGTAAGCGTTGGCGTTTGCCAAAAGAAATTTCATTGCGCTCGCATTTTGATTTGATTTATGTTCAAGTATTTTGACAGCAGGCCCAAAAAGACTTTCAAAATGTTCATTGAGAGATTTTTGCCAACTCACCAAAGATGGCAGATCCGATTGAAATTGGGTTAATTGAGTTGGAGGCTTTAACAGTTTAAAGGGCTTAAAGCAACGATAGAGAAAGAAAGCAACTAAGCTAAGTGATCTGTGTGCCGAAGCCTTGAAAATGCAATTTGCGGTTTTAGTTGAATGAAGAAAATGCTTGGGAAAGATGCAAAGCTAGATGTAACAAGTAGATCAATGTAAATGAAGGAAGTGGCCAACAATATTGGATAGAGAAGATGAAACGCTTAGTTGGTTAAGTGGGGAAATGGTACAACAGAATTTGTTAAAAAAAAAAACAACAATTGCCATAGAGAGTTTGTTCTTATGCTGAACCTGGCTTGAAGCTAACATCAAAGAAATTCCTTAACCATCTTGACTTCTTTCCATACCAACACTTAGCTACCGGCCTTGTCAAGGAAGCCGCTTTAATCTTAAAATGCCTGCCTTTTGTTTTCCTATTGTATCCAAACCAATCCCTTTTAACTCAACATTCTTGTTGTTGTTCTTGTTATTCTCTACCAATAAAATGCCGCATCATTCTCGTTGGGCTAATCTCAACTAACCCATCTAGCGTGCATACCAAAAAATCCGAGCATATTACTCAATTTTCAGACAATAAACATTGCTCAGATTTCAGTATATGCGAGACACAGCAAAAAAAAATAAAAAACACAAACAAAAACAAAAGCAAAGAAGATGCCACACCAAAAACTAACAATGCACGCGCTATGACACATTGACAAATGATCTTTGGTGGGCACATTGGCGATAAGGTCCAAAATAACCGACCGGCGGCTAGCCCGGCCTCATACATCAAGCAAACGAGACAGTTTTTTTTTGCTTTTTGGAGAGGAAGTAATTGCAACAGAATTAACAGAATTTAAAAAAAAAAAGCACGAGGGTTGCCCTTTTATTAAGTGAAATTGGCTTTAATGTTATTTTTAAATTTTCTTATGGATTCCCTAGAACCTGTATTATATCTTTTGTTGACGCAGATGGCGTTTAAGATAGTTGGTATCTTGTTGAAGTTCATTTTTAAAGTCTAGTGTCAGTTAGTTTAAGTCTCTTTTCGTCGCTCTGAGCGAATTCGGCCCGTTTCGCCACCCTAGTTTAAGCTAGGACTTAGAGAAATTATTGTGGATTCTTAAATTAGTTGTCTTAAGGTATTGAACAAGAGCGCTGATTCGTTGTCGTTCGAAGTGCCAAATTAAAATTATTAAATTATTCAAACGCATCTCAACCTATTCGTTTCTATAAAAACTCTTAAGAATTTTCATGGCGCCCGAGCAGGGACAAGTTTAAATTAATTAAAAACTGATTTATCATAACTCGGAGCCTTACGAACCTTTTACCAAGAACGTATATAAAGAAAAAAGGCATTGATGAGCTAAATCTAGCTGTAATTCCAAAAAATGTCGACCTAAGTTGATGAATATGGACATTTAGAATTCCTTAGAACCTTGACCTCGGCATTATTTATTGAAGTCTGGGATTTAAAGCAGCGATTATCACGCCTAGCCTGCAGGGGCCGAACACATTTCGCTATTCACACCGACTCTAGTCGTACGCATGCCGAGTCTGGTGCCAAGAGAGTAAACATCTTTTCAGTGCCTGGGCAGCGGTCGATGAAGTAGATCACAGCTGCTTTGCGTTGCTTTATTTTCACACACCAATACACTCTCACTTTTTGGTTTCGCTTTTCTTGACAAACGCGATGTTTTGATTGCTCAAAACGTCTTTTGTGTGAGCCAAAAAATTAGGGTTTTCGCTTTATAATTTCTGTTATACATACTCCGATTCCTTGATGATACTACAAAAAAAGTAGGTCAAACTCATTTCACATACAATTTAAGTAGTAAAAAGTATTTGAATCTAAGAAAGGGGTGTTTCAAAATCGATAGAATGATAACAGTTGACAACTCTACATATTCTTTTCTCTTTGCAATTTGGAAAACCTGAAAGCTTGTTCAATATTGCTACTAAACCATCTTGCGTAGACATTAAATAGGGCCCGTTCCCCTAGTCAAACATTTACCACTCTGCCCAGGTCCTCAAATAATGGTTCTCACATTGAGAATGTTGAAAACTTTTAATTTCTTACTTATTTTCGCAACTACCACAGAAGTTTTGATAGGATAAAAGTGTCCTGCTGTTGCAATTTCACTTTAACTTCTACTTCTTTGGAACCATCAACAAAAAAAAACTATGACCTAAATCTGGCTGTCGATCTAGGTTGATGAAAATGGTCATTAAGTATACCTTAGAACCTGCATTATACCTTTTTTACACTATGACTTCGCTATTATTTATTCAAGTCTGGAATTCAAAACAATGTTTTGACCGCTCAAAACCTCTTTTGTTTGAGCTGATGTATAAGAGCTCGCATTAACGCATTGAAGGTCGACATCTTCTGGAAATCAAATGCTTGTATAACATTTTTAATTCACCGTCCTACGTCGGTTTTAAGAAGAATCCGGTGCCCTGTTTTTGTTGGATTTGACTCGTTTTCTAACTTTCATACTGTTGATTGATCTCTCGTATCCGGATCGTTTGAGAAAAACGACCCTTACTTCACAAAGAAAAAAAAATATCACGGTTTTCGTTCTTTCTTTCTTATATAAGTACTCTTATATGATATTAAAATAAAGTAAGCCAAACTCATTTCAAAGACAATCGTAGGCCAACTTTGACGTACTTTTGCATATATATAGCAGTTGGCAACATATACGGGTTTTAGTGACTCGTTTTGATTTTAGTCAAAGTTTTTGCTTTAAGCTGGCTTAAGGTCAATGTTAATTATAATTCAATACAATCACAACATTTCAACAGAGAAAACTTACAACATTTTTGGAATAGCAATGGTATGTCTGGACAGCTGTTTCAGAATTGACCATCAATTCACTCATCAGCAGACTTTTTGCTTTCCCACTCTACACAAAGGGGAAAAACAGAGAACATTGGACTCAAGATGAGCACAAACCTTATCAAAAACTGTGTAATAGCGGGTTTCCCCATTTGTAGTACAATGTTAAGCACATTAAGAACAATGTAAAGAATAGTAAACATATTTTCCTTTGGATTGGAATACTATAAACAAGCGTAGAATATGCAGCTGCTCTGCATGCATATTTCAAAGGATCAGAGACATCGCTGCTTTACAACAACTTTCTTTAACGACCCACATTACCTGATTTGGCTCATTTAGGTCTTTCAGAAAAATAAAGAAAATTTCTGTTGGACTTGTCTGGGAACCGGGAGCTTTTGCACTTAACGAACAGCGTATGGTATGGCGTATTAGCACATTCCGTCATCGCACATTTTTGTAGCTACACGTTTCAATGTTTTCTATGTTGTGGTTGAGTCGAGTTGAATTGCGCACATTTCAAGTAGTTTTAGAACATTTGTGTACAAAATTTTAAGAGAAAGTTTTGTTCCCATTTTAAGTTGAAGGCAACTTATTTGCTGCACAGGATTCCTACCTCTATGTACATATTCTCTTCTTTATATCCCAATACCATTACTAAACAACTTTGAGTAGTCATTAAATGGGGCCCGTTCCCTTAGTCAAACATTTACCATTCTTCCCAGGTCCTCAAATAATGGTTCTCACATTGAGAATGTTGAAAACTTTCAATTTCTTACTTATTTCCGCAACTACAACAAAAGTTTTAATGGGGTAACGGCGTCCTGATGGTTGCAATCTCACTTTAACTTCTTCTTCTTTGGAACTATGAGGTCTGTTATCATTTCCGAGTGGATTTAAAAAGTAAAATGATTGTAATTCCAAATCGTTTTCATTATGTTGTTTTCATTTACGAGTGAAATAGAAATCAATTTTCTTTTCGAATGAATGTTCGAATAGTTTTCGAATTATAATTCAGCTGAATGGTAACCTTTACAATTTCGAACAACGCTGCGCATGCGCTGATATTTCGATTGGTTTTGCTTTTCTCCACATGCAATTCCTAAAGTATAACTTTGAATCAGAGCTCGCAAAAAACTGTTAACACTATCAGCGTGTCTGTGTAAAACTGTTCTGTTACAGACACAACGAACAGCGGTTGCTAGAAGACACTTTCAATTCTGTTTTGCTCAATATCTGTTTCTCTCAACCAAAGACCGCTTTTTTCGTTTCTGTTTTGCTCGTGTCTTTCACTGACCGTTTTGCCGAGAGCACGCGTAAAAAGTGTCTTCTTTAAATGTGTGTGTGGCGCCTGTGTGTGTGTTTCTCAGTCAACGATCTTTGTAAATATAATCAGCGTCATTTGGAAATATAATTATTATTAATTATTAATTATTATTAATTAATTATGGAAAAAATAATTATTATTATTAACCTATCAATATAAAATGAAATAAATTTAAATGAAAACCGCAGCACTCCAAGTGCGGTAAAAATAAATTTTTTGTTAGTTATTTAGCTTTATTCTTAATAAATAATAATCATAAATAAACTAGCTTATAACGCATTTAATTAAATAATATTTTTAAATTTTAATAATTAATTAATTTTGTACATATGTACATATAATATCTATGTATATGAACATTGCACATACACAACCCCACCGCCAAACAAAACAAACACAACAAGTTGGCCTACCACAATACACACAAATAACACTTTTTGCTGACACTTTTAGTGTTCTGCTCATTTGCAGACAGTTGTTTGGTGAGCTCTCGCTCAAAAGTGTCTCTCTCAGTTGTTATTGGCAGACAGACTCGTTGGTTTTGCTCAAGCGAACTAACGAAACAGAAAACACAAGAGCAGAGCAGAAAAGTGTTCTGCTCAGTGAGAGAGCGTGTGTGTTTTGAATGTTTCTGTTTTTAAGTGAGACTGAACGCATGGAAAAAAGTGTCAACACTTATTTGCGAGCTATGCTTTGAATATATGAATTTTAAACTCAATATATCAATGGATATTTCAAAATCTTCACAATATTTGACTTATAAAAATAAAAATATTTGATAGATGAAGAGTATAAACGTTTACATGTGAATTGTCAATTACTTTTCATTCCACTGACTCAAAGGTAAAACTTTTGAAACCGAAACTAAACGGAACAGCTACCAATTTCTATTCCGCATGATCTGATCTAAATCGAAAACGGAAACATAACTATATATATATTAATATGAAAACCGCTTAACAGTCTCAACTGCGATTAGTGCCCGCCAGTCGTTCTACTTCAGTGTTCCCCAAGCAGAGAGCGCGAAAATGTGACTGTGTCTCTTTCTAACACACAGCGATGCATGACTTCGGCAAGAATTCGGTAAGAAATGGCGAGTATGTTCGTGCCCCAGGGGCTGTCGCTGGGGAACTCTGTTCTACTTTGACCGAGATCACTCAAGTTGTTCACACCAAGCTTGCCAATGTGTTCTCATCTCAGTTTCGGTCTTTTTGCCCTACTGCCGGCTTGTGCAAAGAGGGATTCCTTATCCTAGGTATAACTGTCAAAGTCTTCCAAGCCCAACTTGCCAGCCCTTTTAATCCTATATGTAGGGTTTGCCGCTCACGTTAGCCAGCAGCTTTGCGGTGTGATACCAGGGGTCACCAGCGAGTTGGTGGTGGTGGTGGTGAGACGCAGTGCACACTACATACTACCACAGTTAGTATCTCATTAACCCTCCCATTAATATCCTTATCCAAGTTGTTGATAAAATGTGTGATTTGTGAAGTTCGTTTGGGTTTGTTTCTCGGCCAAAGAGCTCGGAAAATGTGACAGCCAGACACTCAATCGTTCTAAACCAGTGGTGTCCAAAATGCCAAAAGCCTATCCTATGGGATAGGAACTCATAATTCTGCCGGCGTAGCAACCGACACACGTATAGAGAGAGAGAGAGAGAGAATACGTGTGTTCTATATATAGCACGCTCGGCGGCTCTTACGATGCGCGTGTTCGACTTTTTGTTCTCTTACGAGGCATTTGTTTATTTGCTTGTTTCTCATGTTGAAATGTCAAATGTTTACCCTGTGTTTCGCTGAGAGTTTGGCCACCATTGTTCTAAACTGATTTTTGCTTTCTCTTGAAGTTCTGTGTTGACAATCAAATGATCATACTGAATGAATGCTGGATTTCTCTATATTTCCGTATCTCAGTTGATGATCTGGCCACTCCATCAGTTGGTTTTCGACGAACTACACAGAATTTGTACTGTCGATATACCAGTTTTTCACATTCATCGGAAAAAGTCGCATTAAGTTGATTGACGTATTCTTAGCTTGATATTCCTTGTCAAAATTATCAAATGATTCTGCCACAAAAGTTCTAAGTAAGTTTGTGCTAAAAAATGACGAAACTTTTTAATGGAAATGACAAGTTGAACCCCTTAAGTTTTCTAATAGCAATGCCATCATTGAAACTTGATCTTTCAATCAACAGACAGGTCCCTCTGTATATCTAAAAAACTTCTGATTAAGATGGTGCTAAAATATACCAAACTTTTCAATGAAAGTGGCTAATTAGATTTTGTCACTCGAAAATTAGCCAAGACTAGACTGTAATTCTTAAAATTTTGCCAGCATGGCAGCTTTCTATAACAAGCAATTTTCTAGTAGATTGACTGAAGATTGAATAGAAAACGTTAAACTTCTGTTTAAGTTTGTGCTAAATCAAACCAAACTTTTGAATGAAACCACTTTATTCGAACTGCTCACTCGTAAAGAAGCCAGGGCAAGAAATATGAAAGACAACCCTCGTATTCTAAAAACTTAGCCATCATTGGACCTTGATCTTTTGCCGTTACACCATCATCAACTTGCCTCGACTGTAAGATGATATTGCTATTGATTGTTGCTCTACATTTACACTTGAGCGAGTCGAGTTGCGCTTCGCTCAAATGTCGTCTGTGGTTTTTGGTTTTTGATTTTTATTTTCTTTGGGTTGGGTGCTCAAATCTCCTTTGGAATTTATGTTATGTTTGGCCAGTGGGTGAGGCCGTTCTACAGGAATTCCTGTTATGATTTTATGAGGTGTGTTGTATCAATTTAATTACTTTCAAATCCTTTGGGTTGAATCATAAAAAGTCTTTGAACCCCTTTGAATACAAAAGGGAACACACCTTTTGACTACCTGAGAACAGGATTCTGTAATTCCTTGAAAGTGACCTGCCTTGTTTCATTCTTTCTCTCTCTCTCTTTCTTTCTTTGTATCTTAAGTTTCTTTCTATTGTGCCTTATGCCGTGATTTATCTTTGACAGTCAAATTTCAGGCCTTATCAATAACAAAGTGTTCATTGGAGCGGGGGCCAACCTTTTTTTTTTTTTTGAGATTTGAATATTTTAACTTTGGTGTTTCTTGGAGGCGTAACTCCTCTAACCTTTTTCCAATTATCGCCGTCTCATTAATATTTAAGTCTAGAATCGATTTAATAGCGGAACTCACGCTCCAATGTAAGTGGAAACTTGTTTTTGATATCAACTTGGCATGACTGAGGCCAGCCAGACGGACTGAAATAGTAGACAAGGCAAACATTTTGTATTTATTTTTAAATTTAATTGAATCAAATGCACGAGAGTCATGACCTTCTAATGAATTCAAAGAAATGCGTTAATGGCACTTTCAATCATTATCAGGCAAAATAATATTGGCTCGCGATTATGAAATCAACATGACACATGTCGAATTTTTGATGTACCATTCAAAACTCCAACTCTCATGCTGACATTGATGAACAGCGGCTTTTTATGATCATGTTGATTTGAATTTATTTTTTGTGACGGGGGGAATTGTGTAATGAACATTGACCCAAGCTTTTAGGCAAACCCTTTTTTGATTGAATGATCTTAAAATATTTGTTCTTCGTAAGAAACATTCATATAATATTAAGTTTCTTAACAACTCTTGTTTCGTTTGACTCCATTTTTTGTGTTCATTATAATGAAATTTATTACGTGATGGCCACATTTAGATTTAGTCACAAAGCCAAACCACAAAACTCTCGTAAAAAAGTAGATGGAAAAAGTAATGGAAAAATACTTAAAAAACTTTTGTGTGGTCCAAAGTACAGTGGAAATTGTAAAAGGAGAAAGATTGTAAAAAAATCACTTTCAACTGTTTGCAAAGCACTTAGTCAATGGTTAATCTAAAAAAATTAAAGGTTTGCGTTTCTGGTTCGACCTACGTTCTTAGCTTTAACATTTCGTATTAGTTTTCAAATTTGTAAAGCGATGTTGACAAAAGCAAATTCGAAAACCTTTTCACTATTTAAGCTTTGTAGTCTCTAATGTGTGTACAAGCTTTTAGATTTTGTGAATTGTTTAATTAACTTTGGAATTTAGTTTCTAGAAATAAAGAACTATGTGAAGTGGCGATTTTGTTGCTAATTATTAGGGTTTTTCTATACTCTGTCAACCCGATTTTTGTATACCTATACAAAATACCTACCATACCTAATTTATAAAAATTTTGGGATTCAGTTAAAGCTTTTTGTAAGACGTTAAAACCAAAAGTTGGTTTTCCGGGTTCAAACCGGATCGGCTCAAACTGGTTTGCTAGTCTGCTTTATACTTCATGTTTTTAGAAAAGTTGGATCTTACATAAATTATATGTGTCGTCGCCCAATCAATCCCATCAGGCGACGGTTACAGCCATCTTTCGATATTAATTGCAAGCTATGGATACAATGCTTGTTCCATCGCTGACTGCCATATTGAAATTAAGCTGAATTTCATAATCGCAAATTCGATTGCATTCCATTCATTGTCTTAGCGAGTAATATCTATAAATAAGGTTAGTTAATAAAGATAATTAAAGTGGTGACCCCGACATGATATTGTTTAGCCTGAAGGAACGCTCGAGTTGCGCAAACTAGAGCTGTGGATTATCTTAATTAAGTTTCGGCACATGCTGTCGAGGGGGGAAGATTGTGCATTTGCCTGCTGCAAAACAGTCGAACTCATTTCATGCAGTTCGATCACGTCGGGGTCACCACTTTAGTTACATCTAATAATCACAGTTACTAAATATATGTGGGAATTATGAATGTCTTCACTTTCTATTTAGTAGTAGTAGTGTTTATTTTGGCATACTGCAGGCGTTGTTTTTTGCTTCCGTTCAACAGGTTGATGCATTCCTCCACATTCAAATACTGTGTTTCAAAGCATCCTGCCCTGATCTCTAGTGGAATTGCAGAATTCCTTATACTCATAAAGAAGAGTTACTAAGCAAGTCGAAAAACTCATCTCTGATAAAATAGTAGAACCCTCCGTATCAGAATATAGCAGCCCAATACTACTTGTTCCAAAAAAAGGATTACCAGGTTCCGATACCAAAAGATGGCGACTGGTTATAGACCATCGTCAAATAAATAAAAAATTACTTTCCGATAAATTTCCGTTACCAAGAATAGATGACATTCTTGACCAATTAGGCAGAGCCAAATATTTTTCATGTTTGGACTTAATGTCCGGTTTTCACCAAATAGAGCTGAAAGAACACTCTAGAAATATTACGTCTTTTTCAACGAGCAATGGCTCATATCGTATCACACGATTACCATATGGCTAAAAGATAGCGCCAAATTCTTTCCAAAGAATGATGAGAATAGCTTTCTCTGGATTAGACCCTTCACTAGCATTCTTGTATATGGATGACTTAATAGTCATCGGCTGTTCCGAAAATCACATGATCAAAAACCTAACAAATGTCTTTGATTTGTGTAGGAAACACAACCTTAAACCGCTGTACACAGCGTCAGAGACACATATATACATATACATAACAGCGCATACATGGCAGCGCGGCCCGCTAGCTATGTTAAGATTTTGTATGAAAAACTAAATTCAATAATGTTTTCGCTTAAGTTGTATGTTGAGTGTTTGTAAATTTATCTCCCAGAGCTCTCTCTGGCTTGTTCCTTCCACATCCTCCTTGTCTTGTCGTCTATGTTTAGAATCAATGTATTCTGCTCCAGCTTCCAATTGCCAATTTGAGCCATTGGCTAAAAAACTGTGCTTTTTTTGGATTTCGTTGGTCCGGCATGTTTAAGGATTTTAGAACATATTTGAAGTGGATGTCCAATGTGTAGGTGAATAATGTCGGTGGACCAGTTTCCAAATGTATGGCGTAGTTAGGCGTATACTGTGGAAGGTGGGAAACTCTTTAAAAAATACCGTTGTCTCCTTTCAACATCCTCATAACTATCAGAACCCCATACTTGAGCGGCATAGCAAATGATCGCCTTGGCTGCCTGTTTTTCGTGCTCATATTCACTTGTTTCCATTTCAGTAGTCCATTCCACGTACTTCTTATGCCCACTATTTATTTGTATTTTTATTAAACTTGAGATTTTACCTTGTATGACTCTCCATGACTGTGTCTGTATGAGTGTTGAGCTCACTGCTGGTATTTTAGCCCAAGAAGGTATGTCGCCAAATCTATTACCACTTCAGTGACTTCGTCAGACAGCGAAGGAAACGAAACTCATCCTGTACGATGAGTGCGGTGGCGATGGCACCCGTGACGTTGGTAGCTGAAGCGACGGTATCGGCGGTCAAAATCTATGGATGCCAGTGTGGGGTTGCTCCAAAGGTTTCTGCAATTTGCAGATTCTGGGAGCAGATCATCTGTAGCTTGCTCTGATTAGCTGTTGGACTTGTAGTTAAGTCGATTGTAACCTCGCGTTGAGGCTATTGCTTCGTTTAGGGGTCGACAAGTTCGCCTGAGCAGGCAGAGGTTGCCTCTCGTCGAGGTGGTTGTTTTGCCTCTAGTTGAGGACTTTTCAGTTCCTGTGCCTCTTGTTAAGGTGCCTCTAACTGAGAACTTTAAGGTGGCTCTAGTTAAGAACTTTGAGGTGGCTCTAGTTCAGGACTTTAAGATGCCTTTAGTTAAGGACTTTGAAGTGCCTCTAGTTGAGGACTTTGTGTTGCCTCTAGTTGAGGACTTTGATTTGCCTCGATGAGGACTTTGATTGATATCGGTATGAGTGCTTTGACTGAACCCGAATCAACTAGAAAGTTATGTAGAGTGGTTGATATTTGGGAGCTGATACTCCCTTTACCGCGGGGGAATGTTTGTTCGCTGTCAGAGGCCGGCTGTACAGTAGACGGCTATTTAGGTTTTCCTGCGTGGTGTTGCAATAATTGGGATTGAGCATCCGGCGATAAACTGGCCGAAGCCAGAACATAGTTGTAAGAAACTCGGAATAAGTATCTCAAAGCACTCTTAAAGCATTTCAGTTTATGTTCAAATATTCATTTTATTTGCTGCTGTGATAATTGTACATTTAATTTTGTGTTAAGGCAAAGTTTTTGGAGTTCTTGCGCCACAATTTTTTACTAACTCAAACGAATAAAATCGTAAAATTAGTTACGTTAAGTTGCACCATGGGACAAATTGCGAAAATGAGTCACATGAATGTGCATGTGAAGTGTTCTGTGAGGCTGAACTCTACGATGCACGATTATAGTGAATACTGATTGCGCTACCTGGAAAATTCATTTTAGGTGCCTTTCGACCAACAGTAAACACCACTCGAAAGTTTGGGGATCGGCTTATATAGAACTAAGATGTTCTAGTTCTATCACGTCGGGGTCACCACTTTAGTTACACCTAATAATCACAGTGACTAAATATGTGTGGGAATAATGAATGTCTCCACCAGTGACCTGCAACGATCACTTGATTTGGCTTGTCTGTGTTCGCCAACAGCGCCGTCGAAAGGGGCGGCCAGCGGCAGTCCCCGAACCACGGTTCCCCGTGGGCGATGGGGCGCGCTGTCGAGGTGCGCTGTTGGAATTGAGTTTTTATATATTACCGGTTAAAAGAATAGAGCAAAACTCCAATCAATCCAACCAACACAAATTATTTTGTTCATTTTGTTTCTGTAATTTTATGATTTTTTTGGTAGTTTTTAAATCTATCTTACAACAACAAATGTGCACCTAGAGCATAGTCTGCAGAGATATCACTGAACAATATTTAAGAAAATCTAAATCTTTCTTTTGCTCTTTGCTTCATATATCAAGTTTCTACTGTACACTTTGGCCTGCATGGCCCGCCAGCGTTTGCAATGAAATGTTTTTACAGTATTTTTAATTCCCATTTTTCTTGCCCCACATCAATCTGCTGGTCTTGTTGCTACTGCTGCTGTTGCTGCTGCTTTTATTGCATTTTCCACGCCACGAACCAGCCAATGTTCATAAACATTTATGATAAATAAAATTACACATTTCAATAGAAAATCAACTACATAAATCCAAAACCCCAGATGATGCAATTACCTAAATGAAAACAATTTTCTAATTTTGATTTTTGTTTTTTTTCTTCTCTCTTTCTTTCAGGTGAGTTTCGTGCAATCCAATTACGTGGGAAATCAAATATCAGTCAGTGCATTAATTAGTTAGTTTATTCCCTTTGCTTTAACAATTTGAAATTGAAGCCATTTAAGGGCAAGTTTGTCGTCTCTCGATATCAAAGAGACACATTAATTGTTGAACAAACAAAATCGATGGCACTCAAAGTGGGTGTGGGTCGTTTGTACCACAAATAGGATGGATCGATAATGCGTAAGTGCTGAAATGTTTAGACAATTGCTTTTTTTTTTTCGTATGTTATAAAGAAGAATGTCAAGAGGCCACAATAATTGCAACTAATGCAGAGCGAAGGCCCAAACCTTGGGCCATAAAAGACCATCTAAAAAAAAAAAAAAAAAAAAGTAGAATTAAGTAGAACACCTGTCAGAGTCAAAGCAGGCTGCAGGGTGCCCCCCTCTCACTCGTGTGTCACAGTTTGTTTGGCAGGCGCTGACTGTAAAGATTGAAAAGTTGTTGCCATATAATTTTCCATATACCAAACCCCTCTCTTTTATGTATCTCTGGGCTATTCAATTATCTCGGTGGCTGCGCTTGCGTTCTAAAACGGAAATGCAAAATGCTTCGGCATCCGGCGCCACTGACCCAAAAGGATGCAGATACATGAAATTAAATTGAATGGCTTATTAGTTTGCTTCAAAGTGTTAACTTCCTTTTTGGTCAATTTTGAACTTGTATTTTGTTTATAATTTGTATCACATGCTACACTTGACCTTGCCCGAGTTTGTCATAATAAACATAGAACCAAACATATTTAGATTCATCAATTAATCTAAACAGTATTAAAGTGAATCATTTCTGAGACATGCCATTTGGTCTCTATATTCCTCTACAATGCTCAGGTGTGTGTATATACAGAAAATGCCGGCATTTTGCACATCTTGTTGTATAGATTTTTGGTTTAAAATCATTTTTTTTTTGCCAAGAAAATTGAAAATTGACTTACACACACACACACACACAGCCCAATATAGTTGTAAAAATAAACATTAGGCAAAAATTGAAAAGCTGAAAAACCAAACTAAAGACTGACAAATGCTGAGCGATTGTGGATGAGTAAGTGAGTGGTGAGCTAAATATGTGATTTATTCACTGTAATAATAAAAAAAAATTATCTAATATGTGTAAGGCTACAAATGAGAACGAATTGGCTTAACAACATATTTCATATCCCTCCTCTAGACTTGGTGTTAAAAACGATAGCGAGTGACTCAGCTCTCAGATCTAGAAAATCTTAAGCTAGGAATGAAATTGAAGAATAACTGTGCCTCTCCCATGGGATAGAAACTGATAATTCTGCCGGTGTCGCAGCCGACACACGTCTATAGAGAGAGAGAGCACGTGTGTTCTATAAATAGCACGCTCGGCGGCTTGCTCTCTTACGATGCACGTGTTCGGTTTTTTGTTCTCTCACGAGGCATTTGTTCGTTTGCTTGTTGCTCATGTTGAAATGTCAAACACGTTTACTTCGTGTTTCGCTGTTACGCACACAAACGCAATGCTTGATTGTCGTGAGTTTGGACACCACTGGTGAAGTCACAATTATGCCTAATTATACAGTCCTAATTATACAGTCCTTGCATGGACTTAAACATTTTTACTTTTTTTTGTATTTTTCACGCAAGGATCTAAGTCAGACCCGGACAGCCAAAACTACCACGAGCCGAAGTCAGTCGTGTTTTTACGCAAACGCGAGCCGATCTCATGACTGTGTGAATCGGTGAACATTGAATTGCAAGTAAAACGGCTGTAGTCTGAAGAGAGCTCACTTGCTAACCTGTCCTCTCCATTTGACCGGCACTGATCTAAGTTCGATGAAAAAGTAGAAAGAGAAGGAGCTTGATCCACTGAACTAGTTCTGGAAATCTCATGCCGACTCCCTGATCATTGTTGTTTGTCTTCATCAGAATGGTGAGCCATTATCGGACAACTACCTTAGTACACGCTTCATCGTAGAAGAGACTCTTGACTCTTACACCAACAATTTCAATATATCTCGGTATGTACGTTGTATCCACCTCGGCTGAGTGCCGGTACATTGCAACATTGGGGAACACGAGTCAGCAGACAAATTAGCTAGACAGGGCACAAACATCCAGTTCCATTCAAGTAGTACAAACTACCTAGTACAAACTATTCACAGAAATGGAAACTGTTTAACCTGAAACGTTCTAAAGTAAAGAGAACATCTTGCTTCTGATCGAGGTCTTTAAGGATCTCTGCCTTATCGGCACAAGTCTCACACACAACGACGACCTCTGTAAAAGCTGAAGGTGTAAGTATTTCTGCACTTTCTATGTCACTGTAAAGTTCTTAGTAAATACACGCAATTCTTTCGCCTTAATTTAGAAGAATCCGAGATTAAGGTCCCATCTCTGTCCCATCTGATGTGTAAAACTGAACTCACTATGTTTAAGTCGGGAGGAAGGTATGAATAGGAAATATTTGGGATCATTATCGGCCTAATTTGAAATTATTTCTAGCTCCTAGCCATTCAAACTTGACCTAACTTCGCTCTCTTATAATCAAGTACTATATGTGCCATAAAATGTCAAACTTTTTAACTCTGGCACATCAATCGTCTTCGATTCGACTGCCGAAAAGCAAGTATGACGACCTTTCAGGGTTAATGGAAAAGGATAAGGAGCATAAACATGACCCTAGTAAAATGAGGGACTACTGACTCCTAAAAATATGGCAGCCTGCCACTGTTTGTGAACGCACCCTCCATGTAGTAAGATATTAGATTTTAAAAATGCTTATTAAAGAAATTTCAAAAAATATTCCTTTTTACAGAAAGGCGAAAAACATGAAAATTAACCTGTAAAATGAAATAACGACATGTACATACATGGTTCACATGGTACAGGCATGTTCACCATTCAACTACTTTTTATACCCTTTAGAGGGCATATTAAAATAGCTGAGTTGATATAGCCATGTCCGTCTGTCTCCTTCGTCAGTTTTAAAGCTATCTTAACCAAACTTTTGGAGATCGGTCGAACTTTTGCCATAGGAGAGATCGGTCGAAAAACTAGTTTTAGTGAGAAAAACTTTTTTGTCTTCAATGCAAACGCCCCCAAACCTCGTATTGATCAGTTTTCTATGCTTTTACATAATTCCACCAAGTTTGATGAAAATCGGACAACTATATAGTACAGCTTCCATACAAAAGTTAGGTCTGAAAAAAAGTCTTAGGGGAAAAACTTTTTTATTTTCAGTGCTATCGCTCCCAAACTTGTTATTGGTCATTATTATATGCTACCATACAATACTGCCAGGTTTGATTTAAATCGGATGACTATAGCATATAGCTGCCATAGGAACTATCGGTCAAAAAAGTAGTTTTAGTGAGAACAAGTTTTTTGTTTTCGATGGTAGCGTCTTTATACTTTCCAGCTATGAAAATTATCAGTTTCCACACAATCTTAGGGAGTTTGGTCAAAATCGAATGAATATATCGTATAGCTGCCATATAACCAACTGGCAAGCAAATGGTCAAAGTAGTGCCGCCATCTATTGCTGAGTTTGGGAAATAATTTAACTAAGAATGTTCGCCGAAAAATCATTTAAAACCTTAATTTATATAAATTATACAAGCTAAAAGGGTATATAAGCTTCGGTCGAGCCGAAGTTAGCTTTCATTTATTTTTTACTTTTTGCAAAATATCGGGCCAAACGAAATCGGCACTAGCTAGATAAGAGAGAAACCGCTAGTCCAAGCGAAGCGATCGAAAATGGAAAGTCAAATACGGGAGAGGCTGACTTTAACGTTTTACTTTTCGTTTTTGCTGGCACTGCCAAATTCTGGACACATTAGCAAACAAAAAATTCTTTGTAAATCAATTAAAAATTGATTTGACTATGACTTAACTTAAACCTAGTTCCTTTTAACACATAAAACCATGCACCAGGAAATGGTAGATAAGTCGATTTCATTCCTAGTGACTTTCTTCACAAAATCACTTGATTTTGATTTCACATCACCATCTTCACACACCTCTAACTAGTAAAATTTTGGCAAAAACAAATATACATATCTCTCACAATTTTAAATACGCTATGCAACAGCTACGTTACGTACTCGTATGTGTATGGTTTCTTTTCTTCATCTCTCTGTATTTTAATTTTTTTTTTTTGTTTTTGTGTGTGCATTATAAACAAGCTAGCTGATGGGAATTTTGGGGCCATGGTAAAATCCATTTGAGTATTTTAAACAAAAATATTACGGAAATTGTTGACTAGCAAATAAAAAGAAGATGCACGTTTCTGGCAATGCCTGCCGGTTAGTTTCTTAACAAAACTAAAACCATAAACAATTTCCAAAACAATTTATTTAACTAATTCCGGCATACGCCCATTGACATTGAAGATTGAAGCTGGAGCAAAGAGCGGGGGATGGGTCAAGGTCTCTCGACTGCGACGTGTTAATGGCTTGTTAATTGCATGAAAACAAGTTAAAATATAAAGAAAACAAAACTGCAAAAAAAGAAAAAGAAAACTAAATGCCTTACAGTAAAACAAACAGTGGTTCCGCTTGGTGAAATTTCACAGTTGCAGCTCTTCTTCCATAAAAATGATCCCGCTTTAATTACGCAAACAAAACTTTAGTGCCAAGACGGTGAATGTTCTGATTTCTTGTTAATTGATAAACAAATAATTTCATTCAACCTGACGCTGCGTTTCCATTTTATCCCACGACATGTATCAAATATCATAAACCTTACGCAAAACTTTTCCACAGTTTCGCATAATTATGTAAATTTGATTTCTTTTGTGTATCACCCAAAAAGGGCTTTGAACTAAATGCTACAAATTAGCCAAATAATTTTATAGACATGTGTTGGCTTATGAAACACAAAACACAGAAAACATGCAAACAACGCACATTTGTGGGCAATTAAAAATCGATTTATGCATTTGGTTAACGTGGGGATGCCTCCCGGCTTACAGCAGTGGCGACCTCTGGCGCCTGAACTGGGGTGAAAATTAATGACGTCCAGTGAAAGTTTTTTTTTTTCACTTTTTTTTTTCTCAGTCTCTGAACAAACAGAAATGGTAAACCAATAGGTAAAGTCAAGATCTTACAAAATGCGTGTCAAACATTTTTTTTAAATTTTTTTAGCGTGTAAAAGTTCATTGGCCCACGGCATTTGAAAATGAAAGCGACGCTTATGAGTATACATATATGCAAAATATACAGAATTTTTAATATGACTTTACAAACACAAAAAAAAACAATAATTAAATGTTTTATTTTTTTTATGACTGGGTCTGCTTTTAACATGTTAATTTGCATGGTTTGTTAAGTTTATTTGTGAATAGCAGGCAACGAAAATTGGCCAGACTTTAGTTTTAGTTGGTTTCGTTAGAGTGTTGAATTGTGAAATTATATGCCAAATTTGGTTAAACATACACTGGGAGTTTAGATTTGTAGGATAGATAAGAAGCTTATACAACAGCGGTCGTCAGACCTATCTTTACATATGGAGCGCTGGTCTGGTGGAAGGCGGCTAACACCAAAATCCCATCTAAACAATCTTTATAAGGTTCAAAGAGCGGCTTGCCTGGGTATAAAAGGACCCAAGGCGGCCCAGAACGTAATGCTGAACGTGGAACTTGTCAACCAGTGGAGTCCAAAAAGCCAAAAGCCTATACCACGGGATAGGAACCCATAATTCTGACGGCGTCACAGACAACGCACGTATAGAGAGAGAGAAAAAGAGAGAATACGTGTGTTCTATAAATAGCACGCTCGGCGGCTTGCTCTCTTACGATGAGCGTGTTCGGCTTTTTGTTCTCTTCTTTTTTTTGACCGATTGGTAGGAACCTATACTTTTGTTTTGACTTTTTTTGATATTACCGTGAGTAACCATTTCGTAACTTTAAAATTAACTATCCCAAACCTTTCTACGATTTTTTTTCAATGAAGATATACCATTGTTAGTAACTGAATACGTTTTCGCAAGAAATCGAATATTTTGTTGCAGCCCCAAAGTATGCAATACTTTCTATCTTCTATCTATACAAATTACTAGATAGCTTTGGGCAGTAGGCAATTTTGGTACTTTATTATATGTATTCAAAATGGTTTACCTTCGCTAAAAATAATCGTACAATTCTTTGGAATAGTTTATTTAAAAGTTAAGAAATAGTAACTTACGATAATATCAACAAAAGTCAAAACCAAAGTATAGGTTCTCCACAAAACGCGTCTAAAAAGGGTCAATAAAGCCATTTTTTGCAACATTAAGCTCAGATTACTAAAAATCTCGTCGTCATGGACCATTTGTGAACACAAATTCGTGTCTAGCACACGAAAATCATCTAGAATCACCACCAACCATTCAATATACTGGACCTTGTTGCCTAGTGTTATTCATAGACTAGAATATGTAGGCTCTAATCACAATAAGAAACTCAATGCGGACTAACGCTTGACACCACTCAAAATTTAGAGGCAGCGTAAATGTTATCTTTAATACTCATTGACCTGGAGCCTGCTAAAACTTTCGATGATCGAAGCTCAAATATGAAATTATCAAGCCTAAGTTTGTTTCAACTTAAGTACCTGTTTTCTGAACATAATTATGCGTGAACCCCGGTTCGAACCTTCTGAACCCGCTCCGAGAACCCGAACCCAAAATGTTTTGCGGGTAAGTTTGCAGCCTTGATAGTATCATGGTCCCGTCCCGTACTAGTCCTGACACAAAATTTTCAATTCAATCCCTTCCTGACCCAATATCGCAGGAATCACGTCCCGAATCATATTGCTGATATTAAGAAACGCAGTATCAAGCCATTGTAATTAAGTAGTATTCATTTTGAAATACACAATTTGTAGCTGTGGTCCATACCATAAAACCTTGCTCTTTCCATCGAAAATGAAAATCATCAGACCATCAAAGAAAAGAAAACTCATTGATCCTTCAATATAAAGCGCTAATTTTTTAACAAATTCAAGCAAGAATATTCAACTGTAGACACCATATACGTGCTCATATCCCGCCTGCAAGCAAGTTAAAAGCTTTATTGTTATTTTGTGGAGTTTAAAACAGCTTTTGATACTGTCAGCAGAAGAAGCTTGTGGTACAAATTGAGCAACCTCAATATATCCTACAAAATTTTAAGAATACTGCTAAACTTATACGATGGAGCTGAGGCAGTGTTATGGAATGGATCTAAGATATTCAACTGGTTCGATAATAACACTGGCGTAAAACAGGGTGGCCCACTGTTATTCGCACTTTACATTGATGACATACAAGGTCACTCGACCTTTCAGTAGGAGGTACACACATAAAAGTTCTTATGTATGCGAGGACGACTTGGTTCTGATGGCGGATTCACCGGAAAAGCCGCATATACCCACCCGACAATCGTTAGCGAGAACGGATCCGTTTTCGATGTTTTCTCGAAGTTTTCTCTAACAAAACTATCGAGAATGTGTTACGTTTTCAGTCTGAAAAAGTATTACCTGTCGCTCAGTTTGTGGCAGCAAAACGTAAGTTCTCGATACACGTTTTCGAAACCGTTCTCGACACTTTCTCGAAAGCGAAAACGGACGAAAACTGAATCGTTTCCACTACGTTTTCGCTATCGAGAAAGTGTCGAGAACGGTTTCGAAAACGTGTTGCAAACGTTTACTTTCGCGATAATTGATAAGAATGTTTTGTTTCATTCCATTTTGTTTCCCATTTAAAAATATGTACTTTTTGTTAGTTTTGTTTCTTTATTTATATGAATTAATTCAGTTTTATAAAATTGTATCGCATTTTTGGCACAAAAATAACTAGAAATAACAGTTACAATAACAACAGTTTGCATTCTCTCTGCTAACTCTTCTAGTAGGAGCATTTAAAATATGGTTAAAATCTGCGGAATATTGGCATAGCTTACTTATTTAATTTAACGCCTTTGGTAAAGGCCCGACTCCATTAGGGTTTGACAATGAATTGTGCATCCGTCAGCAAACTGAGCGTCATGCAGAGCATTCATTTGCTCCTCATAGCGTGGTGTGGGCATCTGATTCGGGGCATTGCGCTGTGTCTCCTCCAGAAAGTAAACAGCTGGCCACACGTACAATGACCGCACTTAGTTCACTGGCCAAATCCATGATATAGGGCAGTATATAATCGGGAAAGACATTGGCTTTCCTGCGTGGTATTTTCTTAAGTATGGCTAGGTAAGCAGTAAGTGTTGCACCTTGACGGCAGATTTTTGGGCCAGATTCAGTTAAGGCAGAGAGAGAAAGAGAGATTTAGATGAAGATTTGGAAAGCCCTTAAAGTACTCACAATATAGGGCAAAATGCGATCCAATATAGTCTCGAAGATAATATACTTGGGCAGCTTTTGCAACAGTTGCAGGGCGGCCATTTTGGTATTCGACTGTGTCCATCCACTTATGCAGGAGGTTACCACAGTAATGATTAAAAGAGACCATCACCTGGCCGAATTCTTGTTCTCAGCTGCCTACTCTTCCCTCATCGAATAGATAAACATAGGAGGCAAAGAATTGGAGCAAGGGCTCATTCTCAATGCCAGCCAAATGATTCTACACCAGCTCGCGTTTCCCACGTCTGTAGGCCAGCAATTGGAAGAGCTTAAAAAAGGCTGTGCTCTCGGTCCAGACCTCCAACCAAGCGCAGCTGGAAAAATAAAAAAGTCCTAACTAGAATTACCCTTTTCAACCCTATTTTACTTACCTCGCCGAAAATATGTGCATGTCGGGCAGAAAAGTATTACCCGCATAGCTTGGACACCGAACGAACTTTAAATTTATCAACAAATGAGGTGGCAACTAATAACTAGCTGTCACAAACAGAAAAATTTGAAAATCCGCATGAAACCCGATTTTTTTTAAGAAATTCGGAAGAAATGGCACATCAATGGATCGGAAATAGAGAGAGTAAAATCCTTTAAATACCTGGGGGTAACGATCTTTTCAAATGTGTCACTCAGCAAACATTTTAAGCAGAAATATCACAACAGCTATATGCTTAAACACACTCGACAGGCAAGAGCGAGCGAACACAGAGTAATCTACAGGCAACTGAACTATTCCTTGGGAGAAAAAATCTATTTCAACAACCAACACAGCCAAAAACCAAATTTCGGCACTATTCAAAGCAAGATGACGCTACACCAGGGGTACAGAAGCCATTTGCCCTTTGTGCAACCTAAATGTGAAGTAGGACACGTGCCATTTCATAGGTGTATGTCCGATTTTAAGTTAACTTTTGATAAAAATTTAAATACCAATAACTTCTTTAGACACTTTTACGTCAAAAAGGTCATTCACTTTATCGGCCTAACAAATTTTCACCCGCAAGATATCAAAACCCTTTTACATAATCTATCCAAAAACCCACCCACCCACCAAAAAATGTTCATAATTAAAAATGCCAGAAACAAACACCCAGTCGAAACTTCCTGGTTCAATAAAGTGAACCCTCCCTCACTCCTCCTATTCCCAACCAACTCAGTACCCGCTGTTCACTCACGCAAAGCATAACAGAGGCAGAGCAGCGGCCTCAGCAACAACAATAACAACAACAACAACAACACGCACTAGTCATTAGCCCCTGACTGAATAAACAAATATGTGCATCAAGTTTAGTCTAGAGAGCTCAAAAGTTGTGCTCTCCCTCCTCCATCAAGAAATGCAACACGTGCTGTGCATAAATGAAAATGTTTCTCAACATTTCTTTAGACATTTCACTCCTTTTTTCCAGTTGACCAACTCTAAGACGGACCCCAACGCCTGTCATTGACCTCCCTTCGGTACAGAATACAATAGAAAGAAGTCTAGAGAAATGAAATTAGTAAAGATTAGACATGGCCACAGACAGACACAAATGGACATTTGTTTTGTTTGAAGCATCCCTAATGAATCAATGAATCACACTTGCCAGGTGAACCACTTGTTGACTGAAATTTCTTCATTTTTTGTGTTTCTGCTTTTGGCATTTGCATAATGTGTGATAAGCTTGGTTTGCTCTCAGATTTAGATGTGGAATTTCAAGCGGAAGTTGCAAATACTTAAAAGTGTTGAAATGAATTCATCATACGAGGGTAGCTTCATAGGTGGATTTTTGAAAAACATTTCAGTTCACACATTTTTTTATATTAATAACAACATTTTTTATGTTGTTAATTTTTGACATCTTTTGAAGTCCCCACCACCCAAAAAAAAAATATATTCATTTTTGAACAAGCTGTTTCAGTTCATTAACTCTTGATTTAAATCATTTAACAGCTGCAAAAGTTTTCAAAATTTATAAATTATATTTTTATTGCAACAAGTCAAGGTTGAGTTGGGTTAACAAAAATGACTCGCGCATTACCACCTCTGAGTTAAGGTAAATAGCTTAGTGACCCATATTCTTGCCACTTGGCAGAGCCCAATTCTTTTTAACTATACATTCCCCTATATATTTATATATATATATATATATAGCAAATGTCTTGCTATATTTAGTTTGTACAACGAGACCAACTCTCACCCACTTTAGTGCACTTTACTTTTACTTTTCTCATAGACAAAATATCTTCCGCATTTTTTTGTACACACATCTTTGAGTTCTTTTAGCTGTTGTCCCTCCCCCCCCAGATGTCTAAATATTTGTTTGAACTTAAATTTGGAAAATTTATTTGACTTAAGTAGAACAGTTTCGATTAATATTACCTTTGGGTGTAGCTATTTTTAAATAAAATTCCGAACATTAATGAGCTTGTTAATTGAGTGACAGCCCAAACAAAGGTGACACATTTCCTACTCAAAGTATTAAGAGGGTTGCCTTCTATACAATTGGATTAAGTTTAATTTTTGACATATTCATTGAAAAATTTGACATTGACAACCATTTTAAATAGTTTATTTAATCTCGGTCAAAAGATAGTATTAATGCTTGTAGTTTTGAAGGTATTCACTAGAAACTATTAAAATAAAGTCAAAATAGATTCACTCGAAGAAAAAAATAGACTCGATCTCAGAAGTACTCTCTTGAATTGATAATTAAAGATGAGTTTTAGAAATCCAATCCAAATTCTTTATGTTGCAATTCCGACAAGAAAATAAATCGCAATTCAAGTTGGAAAAGGGGAACGCAAATCTTGTACATTTATGAAAGTGCCTAGAGGGTGAGTCTGCTTTAGAATTTCAAAGACCAGTTGCTTTTGAAATCATTTTTAGAGGTCCTATGAATAATACCAATAAGACTTGACGATGCACATAGCTCGGTAATCTGGAAGCGTTCTCGTGAACAAACATATATCTATGTTTTGACTGAAAGTATATGAAAAATCGGTCAGCTATCTAACAATCTAGGAATCCAGACTCGAGCCAAAACCTTACGTTCGATAAATACAGGAACCGGTTCGCCAGGTATATTGATAAGCATATGCACGAAATTGATTTTCATATGGATACTCGGAACACGAAATAAAGCACGGTAAATTTGGAGTGTAAATAAATATCGAAGATTGTATCGTTACAAAAAAAAAACTTTAAACTAAAATATCGATTTATTTTATATAAATCAAACAAAAAAATACTTAACAACTTAACTATAATTTAGACCACAAATTAAAACCGAAACGAATAAGGCTTAGGGTTACTGTTACTGTTTTGGCAGATCGATTTTTATCCCGGTTAAGGTTATATTACTGTTGTAGGATATGGGTTACGGTACTGTTTACGGTTAATAACCTTATTCTGTTTCGGATTTTGCTACGGTTCGGGTTATTAGTATAAAATATCCCTTTGACTAATCTTGCAGACAAAAGCGGCCCCATTTGGAATCTCATTTATTCAGTAAAAGTACTAAGTTCAAATTTCTTATACAGAAGTATTTTCGCCAATTTTAAAGATTAACATAATAAGTTTTAACTACAAGATAAGAAAGCACTTCATTCAAGTTAATTTTAATTAATTAGGTAAATAATCAATGGTCAACGTATACATTAGTGGTCGTTATGTACGCTCATTAAACAAAGGTTTATTCTCAGAAATTACATCTTAATCTAGATTGTAATTAGATCTAAATTGCATAATAGCACTTACAGTTTGATAGTGCAGGCGACTCCTGCGAGGATTCATTATAAATTTTGGTCCTGAAAACAAACGCTCAACACTTACTTATGAGAGTATTCCAATATGTCAACCTTGCTAAGCAATCCTTTTGGTTTTAAAATCATATTTAATGAAGAACTGTTTTATTTTCGGATTTTTTTGCACGTGACATCAAATAAGCGTCTACATTACTGAAAATAACCAAGAAAGTTGATTTTGGTCTGTTTTCCTCTGATAACACTAGTTTACAGCTAAAAAGACCCATTTCTACTGAAACTATTTTTAAGTGTAGTTTGGATTGCTGATCTCAAAAATCGATTTCAAAAATTTTTTCATGGCAACGTTTTTTAAATATGAATTTTTTCATTTTTTCGGTAGGTGCACTTACATTTTATGCCATATCTCAATTCATAATGGTCAGATGGAGTCAAACAAGATATGAATCGAAAGGTAATTGAATGGTCAATAATCGCACAAAACACTATTTTCAAATTGGTTAAGTAGTTTGAATACAATAATAAAAAATATTAAAAAAAAACAATGTTTTGCTCGAAAACGCAATAAATTTCGTTTCCAAATGCCTAGAAAAAATATTTAAAAATAAAAAAAAACTATTTTTATTTTTAATACTTAAAAACCGCACTTCTTCGAAGAAAATAAGATATCGATGAAGAAAATCTAGAAATAAATACAGAAGCTGTGAGCAATTGAATGCTGAAAAAAGTGTTGTTTTTGAGATTTTTTTAAAATAAATTTTCATTTGCTTCGACATTTGTTCTGTTCTGGAATTTTTTTTTTGTAACTGGCTATTCTACCACTTCTAATTTTGATCAAAAGGCTAAGAAAATAGAAAAAAAAAACTTTTGAACACTTAAAATACTCAAATTTGACTGTTAGTTCCTTCACTTAAATTGATCCAGCTACAATATTTATTCATAGATTTTCTTCATCAATACCTTATTATCTTTGTGGAAGTGCGATTCTTAAGTCAAAAGAATTAAAATAGTTTTCTTGGATTTTTTTATACTTTTCCTAGGCGATTGAAAATGAAATTTCTTTCATTTTCGAGCAAACAATCGATTTTTTTGAAATATTTTTGGTCTTTGTATTCAAACTTCTAAGCCGATTTGAAAACAATGCTCTACGTTATTATTGACAATTTAATAACCTTTCGATTCATATCTGGCTTGACACCATCTGACCATTATGAATTGAAAAATGGCATAAAATGTAAGTGCACCTACCGAAAAAATGAAAAAAAATCATATTTAAAAAACGTTACCATGAAAAAAGTTTTGAAATCGATTTTTGAGATCAGCAATCCAAACTACACTTAAAAATAGTTTCAGTAGAAATGGGTCATTTAATTTTTTTTTTTTTTGTAAACTAGTGTAATTCAATCGAATTAATGTTGTCGAATATTTGGGTGTGCAGTTTTGATAACAATTTAATACAGTTATTTTTTTCTGATCTGCAAATAAAGAAACATTATATCTCGGATCAAGAAATATTCCTCATAGGTAAGCACCATTCTCGAAAAGACTAGGTTCTCTAAATCCTAACTCGTGAGACAAAAGTTTGGTCAATGCTGAGTTGCTTTCGATTTCAATTTATATTGAATCCAGATAGAATAAAAATCACCAAAGACTAACGGTTCGCTCTGCATTCCTTTGATTACAACTTTTGGTGCTAATACTCTAACAATTTTGCTAATTTTGTAGCAGTAAAAAAAAACAGAATTAGCTGCTGCTAATTGGAGCAGAAGTCGTGCATTTTTGAATCGGCTCAACTTGCAAGCATTCGAACAAATTGAAAGGAAAGGTAAAGATTTTGGTTAGCTACACTCTCTCTTTCTCGTTCGTTCTTTTTTCCTGGTCCCCGTTAGCAACAGTGCGGCGGAAAATATGTATGAAAAATGATCACTCTACTTTAGACCGTACCTGCCTTGAATTTGGTCTTTCAATGGTCTCTGCCTACATTGATACTTCAAAGATATATTAAAGGGAAATTGGAAATTTTAATGCCTTCGCGGAGCTTAACTTAAAATACCTGAAATCGGATTTTCGTTGAATTTTTTATAAAATATACTGAATTTTTTGAGCCATGTTTTGCAAAGAACTTCACATTTTGAAAATCGTATGGAGAAAAGAACGCCGTGTTGTACATACATACATCAAATAAATTTGGGTATATCGAAATTTTTACTAGTAGAGGAAAATCTGAAATTAACCCATATATTTGTTTCTGTTTCAGTACTGATAACCGGTTGTGTCAATAGAGGTTATAGAGTAACGGTTATAAGAAACAATTTTTTTTCGGTTACAAATTTTAAAGTGGTTTTAGCGGTTAAAGGTTTCGGTTTCGGTTACGGTTACGGGTTTAATCTCTGATTTAGACAGTTATTTGTGAGACAAAGCGCTAACTAGAAGATGAGAACACTCCCCACATCAAGTTTTGTAAGGAAAATAAGTTTGCTGTCACTTCCTGTCCATCCAGAGTTTCCATTATGAAACCTAATATGAAAAATGTAAAATCACTGCACGTTCTACCTTGTGCCGACAAATTGTTCAGAATCATTACAGTGGGGAGAAAACGATATATTTTAGCCCCATATATCGATAACACTAGAAAACAAGGTCCATTTTATAAAAGAGGTGGTGAATTTAGATGATTGTCGTGTCTGAATTGGAATATAGTTCATCACTTTAAGATTTTTGGTAATTTGAGCTTACCCAAAATGCGGTTTGTGGGGGTTGTTGTGTATAGTCTCAATTGTGTAGTTCATTGTGGCAAAAAGTGTTTTTTTTTTTTCGGAAAATCTAAATTTTTTTTTTGTGATTTTCTGTTCCGGAGCAACTTAAAAGTGTAATTTAACAGCAAAATCGGTTCTGCTTCATTTTTTCTGTCTTTGAGATGTGCAGTCCTTAGTAAAATATGTATTGACGGTTATTAACGACGGCTAAAGATGCTGCTAGAAGTCCTTAAGATGTGCTCATTCATTGTGGCAAAAAGTGTTTTTTTTTTTTCGGAAAATCTAAATTTTTTTTTTGTGATTTTCTGTTCCGGAGCAACTTAAAAGTGTAATTTAACAGCAAAATCGGTTCTGCTTCATTTTTTCTGTCTTTGAGATGTGCAGTCCTTAGTAAAATATGTATTGACGGTTATTAACGACGGCTAAAGATGCTGCTAGAAGTCCTTAAGATGTGCTTAAAATTTTGTTAATATAGTCCAGCGATGGTCACCGGCTGCTCCCAGGGGCCGAAGAAATTTCGCTTTTTACACATACACGAGCCGAACGCAAGCCGAAGCTGAGGCCAAGAGAGTAAACAGGCCTTCGATGCGGTCAGATTGAAGCTGGTTCACGGCGCACAGCTCTCACTTTTTGGCCTTACTCTCGTTGACAATCGCTAATGTATTCCATTCTCACTTTGTCTCTTTCGAAATGTAAATGGCAACCCTCGCTTGAAAATAAATGCTCCTCAACTTAATGTTTTATATATTTTTGGGCTTTAATTGAAAAGCCTTTTGGGGAAATAAGTTCATTGACTCACTCACTCACATCGGTAATATAATTTTAATGGGAAAACTCATTTTGATTTCACTTAATTGAGATTCTGCCTTAGGCTAAAATCTCACCTCTTTTTTGTTCAATGTAATTTCCAACTCTTGGGGTAGCTGTTCTCTTAGCCTGCTGCTCTTTATGCCCCCGAGGGAGCTTCTCGCGTGGCTGGTGGAGCTTTTTTTCTTGGCTTTTTCAATTGATCTTCGCGCAGTTTTTCCTTTGCTATCAGTCGAGAACGAGCGCGTGTTCGTGTCGGTAGAATTTCGGTTTAAGCAACTCGCGTGTATTATTATTTTCTTTTGGTTTTTATTTATACTTTTTTTTTTTTTTGAGATTTGCCATTTGAAATTGGGGAATCTAAGCAAATAAAATTCCTTTTTTTTTGGGCAGATTTTTGCGGCTGGAGTTTTGCGTGTGCTTATTTATAGTTTCCTTTTAGATACAATCGCGGGCACGTTTGAAATATGTGTATATTTCTATTGTTGTTTAGTCGGCTTACGCCATACACACACACACACACTGCGTATGAGTGATTTTTTTTGTTTTTTTGGTTTTGACTGGCACGTTGCCCGACATTACGCAGCTGTTTAGTACACCATAAATTTCCTAGTAAAATTCTCTTGTAATTTACATAAATACATTTCTATAGATACAATATATAAAATTCAAAATTATTATTTGCCTTTAAACTGATTCTGAGTCACGTCGATTATTGGATTTTCTTTTTTTTCGTTGAGGTAAAAGTTGTCTAAATTTGAAGCTATAAATCAATGTTGACAAAGTGAAGAAATGTGTGACCACAATAAGAATGACATGTGTATGTGGTTCTGGGAAAGTTGTGGAAATATGCTAGAAGATATATACTCAGAAATGTTTAGTGTTTTTTTGAGTTTCTGGAGTTGTTATGCTATTTAATTGGAGATTTGTTTCTATAAACTCTTTTTTACTAATTTGCATCGAAATTGTTAAGTATTTGGACTATAGGAAGATATTTCTAGCTACTAATTTTCAGTGATCTCTCGATCTGGGGCATTGGAATGTTAAATTCAATTTAAAAAGCAGTTTGCAATACAACTGAGGATGCACTTTCAACACAGAAAGAACAATTTTGTTTTGAAATTAAGTTGCCTTGTCTCTTCCGGTCCAAAAACTACTTTAATCCGTTGGGTAGAACAAAAAATAAGAACTAAGTTTTGAGCTAAATTTTAAGAACAATTATTCTAAAAGTATTTGAAAGTATTTGTTTTGTAGGCGTGTGGCAATGGTACATTTCGATTATGTTTAAGGATCTCAATTCGATTTCCAAACTAATCTTAATTGACAATACATATTTGTATAATTCAGAAAGATCAAACTTAAACCAAACTTGTAAGCCGAAAATAAATCCCATAAAATATGCTGAGCATATTAGGGCTTTTGAATATTGTAGCGAATTTGTGTCCACTTTGGAGGTCGCCTTGTGATAGTTAGCCGAGCAGTATTACTAAATTTTGTTAGGTGATGGGGGCTAAATCACCCGCCGGTTTGCCAGCACACGCAGCGCGAGGGATAGAAAGAGAAGCAAGAGGTATGCTACTAACCAGTAGCTGCAATTTATCCCAATTTTCATTTCATTTATTTGCACGTGTGCGATTTGCAACACGAAAAATAGGAGAGATAGGTTTAGAACATGTCATCGGGGTCATCGATGTCTCGATCACATATCGATGATTCGATACATTGTCTTAGCACTGAAACACCCAACACAATATCATTCTGTATCCAACGAGATATGAACGACAAGCTTTGCTTGTACGCGGTGCGTCTTGGTCTAAAAATACTTTAATTCGTTTTTTTTTTTCATAAAACGGCAAAATGCTGGCAATGAAAACGAAGAATTCCATAGAACATACACCTTACTTACACCTTCATTTTCAGACATCTTACGCTTTTAGTTGTGGGTTCGGCGGGGACTGGAAAAGATTTTAAAATCCTTGGGACGGAACTAATTAATAGACTTCAAGTTTCGTATACTTACAGGTAGATCAAGTTTATTTTCGGTACCTTCCACCCCCAATTGATAAAAAACGTTATATCTCCCTCAGTTTTGCAGATACATGTTTCGTACCTTTTAGACATATTTAGTAATCAAGTAATCAATTATATATCTATTTGTCGAAAAAATGGTAAAGATCGGATAAACTATACTCAAGTTATGACCAAAGAAAATGATGGTTCCAAATGCTTGTAGGGACTTAGATTTAGGTTTGGCTTATTGCAGTGCAACTTGTCGATATGAATGTGTTTAACAGAAAGTTTAGAGTTGAAGGTGTGTATGTGTGAGTTAGAGATGTCCCAGCGGCGCAAATGCCCATTACAAGATCTATGTTCTCTTAAACACTTTGAAGGCTGGCAGCCTTCAACTTTCGAGTACTACTCTGTATACATTTACGTAAACTTGGCCGTTTTCGTTGGCCTACTGTATTCAAAGCAGAGATCTATGTAATCGGAAAAGTGGGCGTATCACAGAAAACACTTCGGCTTAAGATTACAACTCAATATACCATTTGAGAAAATGTTGGCGAGGAAGTATGCTTTCAGTGCACAAGACGATACACTATTTTGAAATTTGTGTGTGGACTTGTGGACTTGCTGTCCACGCTTCCACACACTTGGTGTATGAAATTGGAAGGGAAGGGAATTGAACTCGGGAACTCGAACGCAGTCGACTACTAGGCGTATCCATATGATGTTCAAATGCAACATCCAATTGATGTATTTACGTGAAGGATTTTAGCTGCATGTCGTCGGGTTGACTGGACATCTGATATTGTATGTCAGTGGCTAATGTTGTCGATGCTGTGGATCGGACATGTGTGCTGTGTGAGTGTAGATCCGCCAATCTTTTTGACAAGCAGGATTGGACTGAACCGAGGTTTCCTGAGTGGCTATTTATGCCAGATTGAAGAAGCTCCTTGATCTCTAATATGACGTCTTCATGTATGGATGACTTTTTTTTCGCTGCGAAAAGGTTGATCGTCTGCAGTTAAGCTCCGACCATGATTTGTGAAGCATTTGGTAGGAGCGACATAAAAATTTAAAACTGTTTTTGTTTTTATTGGTCGTTGTTTGATTTGGCTGTTGATACTGATCAACATGGTCGGAAATGTTTCCTTCTGCCTGTTACCAACATTTGCACGACTGTAGTATTCCCTGTTTACTCTACGAGTAACGGGTATAACAATAAAATTCTTGAACTAAAACTCTTTTAAGAAAAGTTTCTTACTTATACAATATGATAAGGTCATATTCAATATATATCTCTTAGCGCGTCTAACAGCCCACAGCCCAAATAGCTTGACCTTAGATTTTATATAAACATTGGTTTTTTGTGTTTGGGTGCGCTCATTGAAACAAATTTTGCAAAATTTCCAAGTCAGAAAGTGAGTGGTTGCTTGAAAAATTCTGTATGAAATTCGGTTTTTAAGCTCTATGTAAAAATAATTATCCAATTAAGTGCCGATTTCTCTACTTCCAGTTAGCTGCTATGTGTCAGATAAACTTTGAATTTACTCTGTTATTTGTAAGTTTATGTGACAGGTGGGTCCATCTAGAACAAATCGGCTCTCAACTCAGCCCCAAAATCCCCAATTAGAAATAATCCTTATCTTTCTCTTCCTAGAGAAGGAATCTGCAAAAAACTTAGATGAACTTGCAAAAAGACAAAAGTTTCTCTGATCTATGTACCAGGATTTTCTGGAATTTCCAACAAAAGCAATACATTATGATTCATTTTAGTTGCCTTCTACCAAAGATTTATAGATATTATAGATGACGCATGTGAAACAAAAAACGATTTTCTTCTCGCTGCCTTTACAAGGAATAAATGTATTTAAATTTAGCTTTACGTTTTAATAAATGAGTGTTGGCTGAGAGCAAAGATTTATCTTTCTTTGCTTCTACCATCTCCCCTACTAGCTTAATTAAACTTACATTTTCCGTTTTTTTTTTTCTGAGTGTACACTTATAATCTCACATTAGCACTTTCAATTGATCCACATGGATCTCCAGATGCTTACCATATCGAATGTCATTCGACGCACACATAATCTCTTCATGCTAACGCCTTCCCCTCTTTTTGTTTGTTTGTTTGTTTATATGGGAGTTGCGTGGTCTTCTCTCAAATTGAAACAAGTGAAGACCCTACCCTGCGTTTCTCTTATAACAAAGTTCGTCATCAGCTATTTTCCACGGCGTCAGCAACGGAAATGATGCGTCCATATCAGTCAGTGTGAGGCAGTGCTAGAGCTTTTTTTTTTGGTATAAACAAAACAGAAAAAATGAAATTTCACACGCAATTGGGTTTATTTTTGTATAATATCCGCGCAAATAAGAAACAAATTGAAATTGAAATGTGGGTTCTGTTTGTAGCCATAAAATTAAATTAATTAGTTTTTTTTTTAGAGGCTTTCAATGTCAAACTGTTAAGCGAGCTTATATGCTAATCCCTCTCTCTGTCTTTCTCTCTGAGCCCAGCAATTAGTATTATGCTAAGTACAATCTAAATTGTAAAATAATCAGCTGTTTCCTGCTCTGTCAAGAGGCCCAGTTAACTCTTTAGTCTTGCGTGGGAGCTGTATGCAAATGAGTGATTTGAGTGATAAAGAAAATTGCAAAAAATAAGTTCCAAGTTGACGACTACCTGACAAACCATCTCCGCAGAGACCAACGACCCAGGGTTTTAAAAACTTTACTATTTCTAGTTGTTATGTGTATGTAAGCCAAGCACCGTGGAACCAACTGACCTTTTTTTGGTGCAAAAACTATAGCTCTCGAATTACTGCAGTTGGCTGGATTCACTTAACTTCATCTGAAAAATACCCAGATGATATGTTCGAATATATCACTTTGACATTTCGAACACATCAAAGTGATATTTTTTCAGATCAACAATTTGATATTGGTTAATATTAATGATATATTTTTATAGTATCAAAGCTATATTTTCAAAATACCTGTAGGACATGGTTTTAGTATCAAAGAAATATTTTTAAAATATCAAGAGGGTATTATTGTAATACCAATACTTTATTTTTATAATATCAAAGCTTTATTTATATAATACATATTACAATTATTATGACAATTATCTTTCTGGAAAAATCTGCTCTTTGTCGCTGGAAGAAATGTAATTAAGGCGGTCGCAGTTAAATCCACGCTCTTAAAATATTGTAAAATTAATATATTGAGAAGAATAATTATTTCAATACAAAACTTACCAATTAATTTTTCGTACACCACATTGTCAATGTCAAATTTTTCTAGCAGCTCAAGGAGTTTTATATCTTCCATTTTAAAAAACTTACATATTTAAACTCGCATAAGTTTTCTGTGCATGCTTGCAAAATCTGCCGAAAGCAAAGGCTGAGCATGCGCTTTTTTGTTCTGCCCTTGAACGCCAAACATCACATATATACACACATACATGCATATTTTGCATGTACATTTGTATGTACGCATGTTTGCATATGCATGTATGTGTGCTTCTGTGTTGTTTGACGTTCAAGGGCAGAACAAAAAAAACGCATCGCGGACACAAAATATGTATACATACTTTTTTTTATTTTACACACATTTTTATTTATTATTTAAACACGCACTTCTACTGCGTAGAGAGCTCAAAGTGAAAAAACACGCACAATATGTATGTATGAGTGTGTGTATTATAATCGTACATACTATTAGCGACTGAATAAAGGCAATAGCCTTTTAACAATTTACTAATTTGCAAGTACAACAAAACACACACATGCAATTCAAATTTTTTTTAGGCACTGCACTTTTTTTTACTTACCTTTCATAAGCGCCAGCACAGAAGTTCACTGCCGACCCGACGCCAACTTCGAGACATTCACGAAGAAAAAACGACCGGCACTCGTTTTCGCGCTTGCGGCAGCAGAGCAATGAGCATTGTTTTTGCTTTTTTCGAGAAAGACTATTGCTTTCTCTCTTTGATTTGAGAAACTCTGTGTGTCTCTTTCTACTTTCAGAATTTCGATGTCTACTTTGATCTCAAATCATATCACTAGAGCATTTTTCATATCACTTTGATCATTTCACATTTCAATATAATATTTTTAGTATTAATGTGGTATTACAGGTTCATATTGATATTAAATAGTTTCACTTTGATATGCAAATATTGATATTACTGAGATGATATTGAAATACCTGATCTTATTTTTTTCTGTGTACTGACATTTATACATTAAACTCGTTTATAATTCATAATATATATATAATCCGCAAGCATGATCCAATTGAACGGGGTCTTCAATGTTAAATGCGCATATTATCTAATGCTATGTAATAAATTCAGTTCTTCCAAGGGATCTGCAACGAAACTCTCTAAGAAAGGGACATCTGCCTAGGAAGTGCATTATATCCTCGACTTCTCGAAGATTGCACAGAGTGCATTCCTTATTTTCCCGTCTGTGTATGCTTTCGTTTAACCACAGAGGAGTATCAGTGCGTGCTTTAAGTATCCAACTTATTGTCATTCTGCTCTATGAATTGTTACAGTATATTGTACCTCTGCTGTAGTCAAGATACTTATAGGAACAAGATTCGTTTGATGTTGCACTCTGGATGTGGGATATGTGGTCTTTTTTTCTTAGCGCCATGAGAAGTTTAATACTTATGTTGCACCAGTGTTCTTTTGTAATATCCGTCGTATTTATCATTTCTTGAGATAGTTCGCAGTTTAGATTTTTTACTTCGTCAAACCAAAAAACTTGTTTTCTTATTACGTATTAGGTTAATATCTGGGGGAGTCGGCAAGCTTCGTATTCAAACATTACCCTGTGAATGTACTTTAGGTGCATATTTAGACCGTACAAATGTCTTTCTTCTGCTCCCGTTTCCAGAAAAAGTGCATTGTTGGGCGTAGTCTCTGCTATCTTAAGGATTCTTTTTATGAAATGCCGCTGAAGTGCATTTGTTTCGTCAAACCAGCCGAATCCACATACTTGTGCTGCATAAGACTGTATACCTCTGTTGCCTAGAATAGGTTCCACTTCCTACTCAATGGAATATCCGGCTCATTCATAAATGTTTTCCAAGTTGAATGCAATGCCCCTTTTGCCTCTGATCTATGTCCTTCGTCGAATGTGAGTTCCAAACAACATAGATTGAGTTAAAGTTACGCCAAGATATTTATACACTGCCGCCTCAGAGTTCTAAACACATTTTTCCGCTGCAGATTGTATTCCTCATTATTTCTGATTTTGCCATGTTGACTTCCATTGCCCACTTATCGCAATATATGTACTTCCAAATTATATATCATGGTCTGCAATGTGTTTATATCGTCGGCTAGTATCACAATATCATCGGCATAAATCATATCTTCTATAAAAAGGCTACCATATAAATCTTCGTGCATATCGTTAAGTTATAAAGCAAAAAGCAAGGGAGAGAGTAAACATCCTTGCTTGACACCAGTATGAATTTCAAAAGTATCAAAAACTTCTTCTTCTGTCCAAATGGCGCTTTTCGTACTTTTGTATCTCAATAAAATTAACAGTTTTTGTATACATTGCCATTTGATGTAGCTTGTAGAATAGTAATTGCCTGGGAACTCTGTCAAATGCCGCTTTAAAGTCCACGTAAAAACAGTAAAAATGTAAAAATTGGCTCAAACAGCAGGGCCAAAGCTTCTCTCAATCTCTTGGCGTGTGTGATGACAAGAGAAAAAGACCTACAAGTGTTTAACGCCGAGAATCCGAACGGCAATAGTTAGAGAACTACTTTAGCTTTTTCATGGCTAATTACTTCACAGCTGGCGCCAGTAGCTGGGGTGAAGGTGACCTGGTGTGTAAAAGCTTTTTTCTAAAGAAAGAAAAAACTTTTTCTATTAGAAGGTCCGAGGCGGGATCGAACCCACAACCTCCCGCACCAGCAGCCACAAAGACTACTGGTGCGCCACACCCGGCGACGAAAAACAGTAAACCCTTTTTTAAATTTGTCCAAATGTTTGTAACGCATAGAAGGAGGCATCTCTGACCACATAAAGTATATATATTCTTGATCAGCATGACGAGCTAAGTTGATATAGCCATCAGTCCGTCTGTTTCTATGCTATCTCTTCCGTCAGTTTTCAAGCTACCTTAAGAAAACTTTGCACGAAGTCTTTTGGAACAAAAACGCTGCACAGTTGTCGAAACCGGTCGGATCAGATGACTATATCATATAGCTGCCATAGGAACTATTAGTCGAAAAAGTAGTTCTAGAGAGAAAAACTTTTTAGTCTTCAACGCAAACGTGCCCCCACCTCCTATTTATAAGTTTTCTATGCTTTTACATAATTCCACCAAGTTTGTTGAAAATCGGCCAACTATATAGTATAGCTGCCCTACAAAATATAGCTCTGAAAAAAAGTCTTAGTAGGAAAAACTTTTTTGTTTTCAATGCTATCGCCCCCAAGCATGTTACTGGTCAATATTATATGCTAACACACAATTCTGCTAAGTATGATCTAAATCGCATGACTATATCTTTTAGCTGTCATAGGAACCATCGTTCGGAAAATGAGTCTTAGCGAGAAAAACTTTTTTGTTTTCAATATTAGCGTCCTCAAGCTCGGCCATTATTAATATTATATGTCTTCAAACAGATTTGCAAGTTTTGGTCAAAATCGGATGACTATATCTTATATCTGCCGTAGTACCGATCGGTCGAAAAATGGGTCTTAGTGAAAAAAACCTTTTTTTTGTTAAGTAAATCGTTCTTAAGGCTGGTGATTATTAATATTAAATTTGAAAAAGTTGATCGACATGAGTTGACTATATCTTATGGTTGCCCTAGGACCGATCGTTCGATAATGAGTCTTAGTAAGAAATTTTTTTTGTTTTTAATGTTAGCGTGCTTAAACCTAAAACGCTGATAACTAATTTTATATGCTTTCAAATAGATTCGCAAAATTTGGTCGAAATCGGATGACTATATCTTAAGGCTGCCATAGGGCCGATCGTTCGAAAATGGAGTCTTAGTGAGAAAACCTTTTTTGTTTTCAATTTTATCGTTCTTAAACGTGGCGTTTGTTAATTTGATATGTTTTCAAAAAGATTTGTGAAATTTGGTTGAAATCAGATGTTTATCTGTCGGAAAATGGGTTTTAGTTAGAAATTGTTTTTCAGATTTATGTAAGCGTTCTTAAACTGTGCCATTTCAGAACAGCATTTGCAAGGGTATAAAAACTTCGGCACAGACGAAGTTAGCTTGGCCTTCTCGTTTTTTTAGTTTTGCGAAACCACAGATGGACTACTGATGCCAGATTGTATTATATATTATTATTAGCTAATCGTAGACATTAGACATCAAATAATAAGAATGGTAAATTTTCTCAACATATACATTCGTTTCACAGATATACTCTTCACTGAAATTCCTTTCCGCCAGCCATTTTGAAAATCATAATAGTCACAAGGGGATTATGTTGAGTGCGGAACTCATTTGGCCCATTTGTAGCATAACTCATAAAATTTTGATGTCATTCTCGCTAGGTTGTTTGATATTAGCCAAATATGAATTTGGGGGAAATTGTTTGAAACTTGTACTGCCTGAATGTTATTGTACATTTGCTTGACAATTAATCTAAGGTCTATGTTAGATCACGTAGTCTTTTTATATTTCCTATACATATGTATGTGTATGTATCAATCTAGTTGTCCTGCCTTAAAATTTTAATTAATTTTTTTTGGGCTTAACCGGCTGTAAATTTGTCCATCCAGCTGATTGAAATGCAACAAAATTTGTGAAAATATAAGAGCCCTTAGGCTACATGCTAAAGTGATTGTAATTAAAATCCAACCAACGCAATGGCTTGTACACGACGATTAAGTTTGAAAAATTTGCCAGAATTGGATAAAAACTACTTTTCAATAGCCTATTTCGATGCTTTTGGGTTTGCTGATGCTGCTCCTATGATTTTTTCCGCGATATCTTGAAAACGAGAGCTGATGGACAAAAACCGAATCCAGTTTTGGAATCAGTGCACAAAACTGGATCAAAACTTGGCAACGAGAATTTTGTATTATATATCGTTGAGTACTTTTGTCTGAATACGGCTTGATATACATTTAACTTGCCATTTTTCTCGACTCGTGTTGCCAAATGATAAATAAATGATATTCCTCGATAGTTTGCAGGCTCTTCTTTCAAAATAATCGTAGGGTAGTCTGTCAATACCAAGAGCTTTATTGGCTTTCGTTTTTTTTAGCTTAATTATTATTTCCGTCTCTGTAATCTGCCTATCCATTCCTGATCTATTATTATATTAGGAGCGTATGAAATGTCATGGAGTTTCCTTTTATCATCGTGTCGTAGGGTGACTGGTTTTTTTTCTGACTTTTTGGGACTTTGGGACGACTGTAAAGGGTATTCCACAAACTTCTACTAAAGATCAATTCTCTAGAATTTAAATTTCATTAATTTCAGTCAGGATGACATTTTGAATTTTTGCAACATTTTTCAGTCAAATGAACCCACAGTGCAAACGTGAGGCCATTAAAATAAAAACCATAAAAAGTTAGCATAGGTTGTTTTTATCTCAGGGTCTTTGAGTCATTGAAATCTTATCATTTAGCCAAGCTACGAGACCTGAGAGGCCATTAAGTGCAAATAAAACAAATGTTTACACCAAACTTATCTAGATTTCGCCGCCGATTGAAGTTTTAAGAAACTAATGTTGCTTATTCTCTTTTTCTCTCTCTCTTTTGTAGACTGTTCAGACCACTTGGCGGCCACAATTACCGCTGCCCAAGGAGCTACAGTTAACCCATGAACACAGAAATAGCACCGACGAGGATACAAAAATCACCTCCACCACCACCACCACAGCAGATATACACCACAACGAACAGTTGGAGCAAATGGATCGTTTAAGAAGTAATCACAGTATGGGTGGATCGGCTCAACAGTTATCCAGCAAACAGAAATGGTCATTTGGTCGTTTGTTTCGCAAAAAAAAGGAAGCGGAAAGTGCCTCATCCAGTGAGGAGGATCGTAAGGCAGGATTTGTACCAGCGCAGCGTCAACAAACTAACAACAGCAAATCCAAAACGAAACCCAGTAAAGGTGCCAGAGGAAGCAACAGACCATTGGGATTTGATCATATAGTAAAGCCACAGCCACAACAACAACAACAGCCACCTGATAATGAGTTCTTTTTACCCCTGGAAATGGTAAATCCAGAGCCATACTATCAAAATCAAACGGGATATTATCCACCACGCTCCCATAACTCACTGGATCGCAGAGTTGTACTAAATGAAGCGGTTGCTGGACCACATAAATCACGTTCAGTTCAACGAACGGGCGGCAAGGTACCTGGCGTACATTCTAGTGAAGAGGAACTGATATCCCTGAACTCTTCCACTTTTTCGAAATATCGCAGCGATGAGAGCATACACAGTGGTGGTCAGGCCCTGCAGGGTGGCTCTAGCCAGAGTCGTCGTAGTCGTGCGGCACGTAATGAACGTTACTACAAACGCTTGTCGCGCGACGGTGAACCCAGTCATGGTGGTGTACCACAGATACCCATGCCAACAACGACGGTACCAACGCAACGCTATAAAACCCAGCCATTACCTTTGTCCATCTATCAACCTGCCTCCTATGTACCACAAATGAAACCTTCGTTGCAAAACTCTATGCAAAATGAGAATAAACGTAGCATCAGCTACGATAGTCACATACATTTACAGAATATCAATGGACGTATGCAGAGTAAACCCTTGCCACCGCCACCACCACCCAGAGATCCCATGAGAAGGGTACATGCCAATACCATGGGTTCTAGTTCAAGTGATTTACGTCCCGTTTCCTATGCCTTTGATCAAAGTGGACGTTGTGTATCCGATGATCGTATTTGGCAGCCACCACACTATCAATCGGTGCACTCACTGAACTCCCAACCCAGCTCTTCCATAGTGAGTGCTCCGGTAAGTCGACGTTTTATAACGCGTTCGGAAAGAAATGCACATCCTGGCAAGCAATCACTACCAAATGGCATAGATTTTCACTATATGGCAGATGCTACACCACGTTCCCGTAAGCCCATACATTTGATGGATATGGGAAGAGCTCAACAAGTTGCCTCGCCCGCTTCTAGTGGCATTTTAAGAACCTCCAAAAGTGGTTTACCCTCAACACCTTCAGTTCAACAACAACAACAACAACAGCAACCCATAGCCAAACCACGCTCCATATCCAGCTCACGTCTAAGTGAACTACGCAGCTATCCCATGCCCATGTACTCGGAGGTACAGAAACCCAAAAGAGCCACAAATCCTGCTCCTCCTAAAATGGAACAAGATCACAACATTGTGTGCGGTAGTCTGCATATAAAACCCAGCAGCACGGACCAACAAAATTATGTGGAAATACACAAAACTCTGAATAGGCGTAGATCTGGACAGGATTTGCCCAATAAGTATGAAGAATATGTGGCCGAAAAGCGTGAACTATATCAACAGGCTCCTGCTCCAAGCTATCCGGAACGTCCACCCGTCTACTTTCCACGCAAAAAACCCGCAAATCTGGAGGAAGCCATTAATGAGCTGGAGGCCATTTACAAATCGTTGGGTCTTAGCGAACCAGCTGAAACCAAGGAAAAGATACGTGTACCCACACCCAGTGACTTTGAGAAATTTGCTCTGGCTCATGCCGCTGACTATGATGAGGAGGATTCACCTGCTGGTGAACCAGATCCCGTCAAAGATGATGTGGCCTACAGAAATTTGCAATTGGCCAATTTACCACATCGTGCGGCTGATAAGCAGCCACCTTTTGGTATACCGGTGGGTCCCATAGTGCCAGCACCTCAATCTGATTATCTACATGTGGAACCAGTACCTAAACCCCAAAAGAAAAGCAATTCACCCGATCTAATCAAGGATGATCTAGCCGTACGTTCATTGAGAAAAGATCCACCCGGACCCAAATCCAGTTTTGTCTATCCCATCAGCAAAAAACAACGTGCCACACGTACCCAGTCGGCTAACATCTACAATCTCATACAAAGAGATGCGGCCAAACCTTCGGGTGGTGATCTGAGTAGCTACTTGGAGCTAACACGTAACTTGGAGCGTGCCGGTAGCCTGTCTCATTTGGAGAAGGAAGCTGATACCAGTGATGTGCCAGCTACCTGGGATTTGTTGCGTAAACTAAGAGCTCAGGAGGAAGAATTGACTTTGGCCAAGAAACCACAAGTTGTCATACCCTTTCGTCATCCCAGTCAAGGTGGAGCCATAGCTCAGTTACCCGAACGTCTGACTGCTCCAGTGCCGGCACCACGCAAAAGTCTTACACCTGAACCCTTGCTAGAGGATGCTCTGAATCAAATAGCTCAACAAGCTCAGGCCAGTAGCCGTAAACTAAGTGAGGAACTGAAAGAGCTACGTAAGGAAGCTCTCATTACGGCAGCCAGACCAAAGTTGAACAAGGAACACCAAAAACTTGAAGAGGAATTGCAACAAATTGAAGCCGTTTCGGAGGCGGCCAAACGTTGTGGTCAAATGTTGTTGGATACTTTACCAGATGAGGGGCAGCTTGTGGAACCACCACCAGCTGGACGAAAGCTACACAAAGAGGGTAAACTCATAAGAGCCATTGATGAGGTGTCCGAGGCGGCCAATGCGGTGTGTGAGAAAATACTCAAGGATATTGTCACCACTGAACCCCCCGTGATTGTACATGAAGCGGTACAAGTCAAACAGACACTGGAGCAACCTTTGGTTATACCCCATCTCATCAAGAAATTGGATCCCATACAATCGGATAAGATTGAGCATATAGCACGTCGCTGTATGCGTCAACTGAGCGAATTGGCCGCAAATCCGGACTATGATAATCTGGCTGACTGTAATATGAGCAACACTAGAGATGTGGGAAGTCAACCAGCTCCTGCTGATGCCACTCTTATTTGTACCGTTCCAGAGACAGGCAAAGCACAGCAGACACTGGAAGAGATTGACAAAATCATGCAGGAGTGTGAGCGACAGGCCAAGACTGGAGGCAGCAGCTCCACCACCACCACCACCACCACAGATGATCAACGCACCACAGCTCCCAGTATGACCAGTGGCAGCGGCGGCAGTTGTCCACCCAATGTGAGCACCACAGCCAGTTCGTTTAGCTCCAGCAGCGATTGTCTGGCCAAGTCATCCAGTCCCACCACAGCCAGTCGACCCATATCCTCGAGCATTACCTCTTTCAATCCGTATTCCTCGAGTGATTACATCAAGTCACAAAGCAGTGAATATCATGCACCCAGCACAGATCCGATCAAAACATTTAGCACCACTTCGTATGAGGTGAAATCCACGCCAAATCAAACCACCATAAGCACCAATACAAACATCAGCAGCCTCAGCTGCCACAGCAGCAGCAGCAGCAGTGAGAATGAACATCAAACCGCCGGTGCACGGTCGCCACTTCAACTGACACCGGTGGGTGAGCGACGCAGACAGGGATCCAGCTCCTCCTCGCCCTCACAGTACAACTCTAGCGAGGAGTTGGCGGCCATTTTTGGCATAGAAGAACCCACCAAACAGCAACGTCGCAGGCATACGATCAACAATAACAACAACAACCAGACAGGTAAAGGAGTTGCCCCCGAACCAGGAGTTACCGCCGCTGCTGCTACTAATCCCGCTACCCAGCTCGACCCAGCTACCGCTACTAATAAACCAAATTTGAATGTTAAACTTGATGTTACTACCACCACCACCAACACCATTCCCACTAATGATAGTGCTAGCAATTGTAGTAGTCATAGTTATAAGCTAGAGACCATACCGGAGCAGGAGGAGACCTGTCTAAAGCTATCGCCCAACTTTAATCGCATCTATGCCAGCAAAATACGCATTGTAATGGAGACAGAACCCGAAGGACAACAAGAACAGGAGCCAGAGCAAGAGAAGACAAATCCCAGCATAAGTCAATTTGATTCGTTGAGTTCTTTGGAAGAAACCTCTTCCAATCCCGATTCGGGCAATGTTAGTCTTAGCGATTTTCCTTTAGTAAATCAGGCCAATGCCTCGCTAGTACTGCAGACTATGTACAATACACGTTTTGAGGTTAGAAAGCATTATGTTTCAGAGGTGTCCATAGAATCCTCAGATGAGGACACAGACACGGATACCGAGTGTGGTAGTAGAAGGAGAGTAGTTGTAAAGCAAGAAGATTTTCCACCTTTACCCACAGAAGAGGAGCTACTAGAGAGCCTAAGGGAGGAGCAATTAGAACTGAAAACTGAACTGAACGAAACAGTAAGCCTGAGTCAAGAGGTTTATCAATTAGCCAGTGAGTCTTTAAATAGAAACGAGAAGGAGGAGGGGTTAGTTGGAAAGTGTGCTTTGAGAATAACCGAGGAGGATGAAGTAGATGGATTTGGGATTGTGAAAAACAAACTTGACGAAAGTTTAAACAATGAAATTAAATTGGACGAAACTGAATTTGAATTGAAAACTAAGCAAACCGAAGAAATCAGACTAAACGAAACTTTACTTGAAGATGCTAGATTTAACGAAAGCAAAATGGAAATGAAATTGAAGCGAAGTGAACTCGAAAAGATTGATGTAGATGCAATGAAATCGGAAACTAAACTTGACGAAACTGAATTTAAATTTGGGAAAACAGAACTTGATACAGCCAAACTTAACGAAAGCGAAATGGAAATGAAGTTTAAGGAAAGTGAACTCGACAAGATTGAAACTGAACTTGACGAAACTGAACTTCAAATTAAATTTGATGAAATTACAGTTCAAAAAGCTTTACTTGACAATACTACACTCAACGAAACTGAACTCAAACTCAAACTTAACGAATTTGAATTTGAAAAACTTTTTAGGGAAACTGAAATTGACGAAACTAAACTTAACGAAACCAAACTTGACGAAACAAAACTTAACGAAACCAAACTTGACGAAACTAAACTTAACGAAACTAAACTTAACGAAACCAAACTTGACGAAACCAAACTTAACGAATTGCTGCAAAGCGATACTGAACTGAATGCATCAAAATGTATCGTATGTGAAGAAAATCAGAAAACTGTCTTTAACAAATCCAAAAAAGACAAAACTAAACTGGAAATAAATGAAATTAATATTGATGAACCTCAACTTCACATCAAATTCAAGGATACTAAACTTGACAGTCAACTTCACATCAAATTCGAGGATACTAAACTTAACGAAAGCAAACTTAACGAAATTAGCCAAAACGAAACTGAGCTGGATGTACCAGAATGTATGGAAAGTGAAAAAAATCCGAAAACTGTATTTGACGAATCAGAAATAGACAAAACTAAACTGAACGAAACCAAAATAAATGAAATTCATTTTGATGAACCTCAACTTCACATTAAATTCAAGGATACTAAACTTGTCAGTGAACTTCACATCAAATTCGAGGATACTAAAGTTGACAAAGCTAAACTTAACGAAACAAAACTTGACATACCAAAAAGTTATGAGAAAAAAGAGTTTTTTTCCCTTAAGAAAACTGACTTTGACGAATCCCAACTTCACATTAAATTCGAGGATCCTAAACTTAACGAAACCAAACTTAACAAAATCAAAAATAACGAAACAGAACTTGACGTACCAAAAAGTAACGACAGAAAAGAGTTATTTTCCCTTAAGAAAACCGACTTTGACGAATCCCAACTATCCCAACTTCCCATCAAATTCCAGGATTCTAAACTTAACGAAACCAAACTTAACAAAATCAAAAATAACGAAACAGAACTTGACGTACCAAAAAGTAACGTAAAGAAAACTGACTTTGACGAATCAGAACTGGACGAATTAAAAATATATGAAAAAAAACTTGACGAAACTCAACTTCAAATCAATTTCAAGGGAACTGAACTTGAGAAAACTAAACAGAATCAAATTAAAATGAAAGATACTGAGCTTGAGAACACAAACCCAAATACAACTAAACCTCATAAGCCTAAACTTAACGAAACAGACTCTAAAATTGAATCAAATATAATTAAAGATGAAGAAACTAAACTAAATGAATTTGAGGAAAATAAGCTTGAAACTGAATCAAAGAAAGTTAAAACAGAAAGAACAAAACTTGACGAAACTGAATTAGACTTAGTTATGCCGCTACCACCACGACAGAGCATTGTTTATGAGACGCCACAATTAAACTTGAGCATTTCCGAATTGAAACTAAATTATGAAAACAAAGTAGAACCAGAAGAGTTGAAGGCACTGGATAAGGAAACGGAGGACAACGACAACAATGATGATGATGATGATGATGATGGGAAGCCGCACACCAGCACCAGCAACAGCAGCAGCGGCGGTAGCGTTGAAACTGAGACAAGCCGTCGTCGCAAAGGACTTCCGGTAAACGAACAGCCCACAACCAGCTCAAAGGCCCTCTCCGTTTTTGGTGAGCTGCCACCGTTGGCACCAGTTGGAGTTGGCGGCGCCGCTGCACGAGGCGGTTTGACAACACTCGAGCACGTACTTGTCGCCTGCACCGTGGGCCTGATTACACCCAATGATTTGATCACTTTGTGTTTGATCGTAATTGGTGTGATTATCATTATTGCAATTGCGCTCACCTGAGAGAGTTAGCTGTTGGTTGTTGCTGTCGTTGATGTTGTTATTATTATTATTATTATTATTATTGTTGTTGTTGTTGTAATTATGAAAAGAAAAATGGTTGTTGTTGAACAAAGTGTGGCAAAAAAAAGTTTAAAATTGATTTGCCACAGCCACAAAAGTGCACTTAAAAAATATTGATTATATTTCTTTTGTTATATTTTAGTTTATTTAAACCAAAAGTATTCTCATTTAAGCTTAAACTAAGTGAATTTATTTCTATATATATATTTTTTTTTTGTAAAATTGGGGTTAAACTCAACCCCAACACTATCTTTTACACACACCACTTCTGTGCAATTTCATTCATTTAAAACTAACTCAAAAAAAAAAAACAAAATTTCTTAATTAATTAATTTGTTAATTTGACTGCAAACTTGTGCCAATGATTTTTTAATGTTTACTTAATTATGTTCATTTAATTAATACTTCTAATGTCTAAGCACCAAACACACACACACACATTTAATTTTACTCCCTCTTACAAATAACGAAATATTTCTAAAACATAAAAAAAAAACTCTCTTTGTATATTTTCAGCTCAAAATTTATTAGCTTAAGTTGTAGAATTTTTCCTTAAATTTGTTTTGGCTACTTCAATTTTTTTTTAAATGTTACCTACGAACGCGAATATTTACAATATTATTATCATAAATAAAATGTTATTGAAAAAAAAAACCAAAAAACAAAAAACCAAACCAGAAATGTGCAAATTTCCACTTATTTTGTTTTACTCGTACACATGTTGGCTTGCTTTTCAAATTGATTTTTTATTGCTCAGACCCTTTTGTTTTTCAAATTAATACTGAATAACTCTCCCTTTTTTCCAGCTGCTTACTAATTAATAATAAAAAGAAGAAGCAATTGAAAAAGTCAAATCATGTTGTTGTTGTTGTTGTTTTTGCTAAACAAAACTGTTGCCACCTGCCTTTAATTATTTTAACAATTTATTCCCCCATTTAACACAAATTTCCCCCAGCTATTTGTCATGCTAGTTTGAATTTAACGGCATGAAGCAGTGGCGTCATCTGCCGAGCGTTGGCATAAGCTTTTTTAAGCTTTCTGCTGCATTTACTATTGTTTTACAATTTCAGACATAGGTGGCGTTTTATGCTGCTTTTTAGAGCTTTGGTGAGCTTAAAGCTTCCCATTGACCATAGAAAGTCACAGTAGGTAAAAAAAAACAGTGATGTCAGCTTTTGGGGAAGAATAAAAGCTAGTTTAGGCTGTAAATAAAGCCAAAAAATAAAATCTTTGGAAAAAGCTAACAAAAAAGCTAAAGGGTTTTTTAAATATTTATTCTATATGTAAATGGGGATTAGTGACCTGTTTTGATTTTAGTGAAAGTTTACATCTGGCTAGCTCAAGGTCTATGGTTGAGTATAATTCTATATAAACAACACAAATCAACAGATATTTATCTAAAACTGCGTCTTTATTCACCGCCTGAGGATGTTTAAATACTAACTTGTATGTTTGTTTCGAAGTGTGAACAGCAAGTCCACTGATGAGAGAATTTGGTTATTCTCGAAACAGCAATCGTTGTACGTACAAACCCAATTGCTATTCCAAAATGTTGTAAGTAATATCTGTTGATTTGTGTTGATTATATAAAATTATACTCAGCCATAGACATTGAGCCAGCCAGATGTAAATATTTATTCAATATTCACTTCAAGATTATTAATAATTTCGCTCATTTGAGTACATTCGTCACTATTTTCTTCATAAACAGCCATTGTGCCTATCAATTGGTAATCAAAGCCACATTTGTTATGTCTGCGCAATCTAAATCTATAAGTAAATAAGTATTAGAAAATTGAGTTAAAAATGCAATTTAATATATTTACCTCACACATAATACAGAGTTTTTATACTCAGTACCAAAGGTACATAGAGTATATTAAGTTTGTGCAAAAGTATGTAACCCCAAGAAGGAATCATTTCTGACCCTATAAAGTATATGTATTCTTGATCAGCATCAACAGCCGACTCGATATAGTCGTGTCCGTCTGTCCGTCCGTATGGTAAGAGATAGAGGTTTCACATGTATGGGGCATATACGTCTTATACTTGCAGACAGATCAAGTTTATTTTCCATTTTGGCCACGCCCCTTGTCGCCTCCGCAATTTGGAAAAAACATTTTATCTCCCACAGTTTTGTAGATAGAAGGCTTGTACCTTCCAAAGATATTTAGTCATCAAGATTATTTATTGATTTGCTGCAGGAATGTTGAAAATCGGATGAACTATACTCAGGTTATGACTAAAAGTCAATTCCAGTGGTTTAGCTATCTTTAGTAACTAACTTTATTTAACATAACTTAAGCTAACAATATAGTTGAGTCGAACGGAGCGAAGCGCGCGCGTGCTGCGCTGGCCGAAGCCAAGCCAGAAACTGAGCGCCAGGGATGGCGCGTGTTGGCGTTCTGCTACTGCGTTAGGGATGGTGGTCGATGAATAGTGTGACCAGAGGTGGCCAGGGCTGCCACAGTGGTAACATAAGTGGCGCCATCTGTTTGTCTGTTTGGAAATGGTGAGAGTAGTGGCGCCATCTAGTGGTCAGTTTTAAAAAGTTGTGCCATCTTTTGGTCAAGTTATGACCATCGTTGCCGCAGCGCTGGTACTGCAGGATACAGAGTATATTACAGTCGGGCTTGACTGATTTTCTTACTTGTTTTGTTTCAGAGTTTATACAACACAACAACAAGGCAAGCAATCCTCCAGAGTTGTGCAACTCGCTTGATAATCGCCCGTGGCTGCCGTAAAGCTCGCTAGAAGTCGTATAGCCAAGAGCCTTAACAAGCTTGTGCAATTATTACTCTTGTGAAAAAAGCTTACCCGTTCTGACTTAATGTGCTTGCGATCATTTCTTGTGTGTCAATCCAAAGAGGCGAGTAAATGCGCGAGTATAGATTTATACTAAAGCTCAATTGGAGATATGTTTTCAATTTGAAAATATTACGAAATATTGATAATTGATTTGTTTTTGTTAATGAAGAGCCGGTTACAAACTGTTTAAGGACCGATTTCTCATCTTCTAGAGCTATATGTCACATAAAATTACAAATAGCAGAGTTAATTATGAGCTTTTCTGACACATAGCTGATATCTAGAAGTAGAGAAATCGGCCCTTAGTCAATTAAAAACTATTTTTATTTTGTGTCGTCCAATTCGTCCATCAACCCGTAAGAAAGACTCAGTACCTAGAAAAAACTCATCATTAACAAGAACTAAATGTAATGCACTAAATCAGCGGTGGGCAAGAAATTTGAAATTGGGGACAGCCCAACAACAACAGAAACGAGAGCGTAAGTTAAAGTCGGCTCTAACCGACTTCGATATACCCGTTACTCATGGAAACAAATGTTTAATAGCCTTCCTGTATGCCTGAGGTGGGTCAGCCGAAAAGTATCCAACATTTTTTAACTCGGCTATTTATTATCCGCCAGATATTAATAGATATTTGTCAAATACTAAATCCAACATAAATGACTCCAAATTCATCACGATAAACAGATCAGACAACAAAACTTTTGAAAACGTATCACCTTTCCTAATAAAAACGAGAGCGTAAGTTAAAGTCGGCTCTAACCGACTTCGATATACCCGTTACTCATGGAAACAAATGTTTATTAGCCTTCCTGTATGCCTGAGGTGGGTCAGCCGAAAAGTATGCAATATTTTTTAGCTCGGCTATTTATTATCCGCCAGATATTAATAGACATTTGTCAATTACTAAATGCAACATAAATGACTCCAAATTCATCACGATAAACAGATCAGACAACAAAACTTTTGAAAACGTCGGTCAAGCCCGACTATTACATACTCTGCACCCTTAATGTCGCAGCTCGAATTTGGTCACGAGTCAAACGGCCAGTTAACACACAACGCACAACGCAGTGCGCTCTCTAAGTCTCTCTCTCTCTCTCTCTCTCTCTCTCTCTCTCTCTCTCTCTCTCACTAAGATTGCTGCTGAACGCAATGCTTAGGTTATGGGTGGGGTGGGTGATGGGTGTTAACTGATCGTTTTTTGCTCATAACTTGAGTATCGTTCATCCGATCTTTATCATTCCTTCAGCAAATCGATAAATAATTTTGAGTACTAGATATCTCTAGAAAGTACGAACCATCTATCATCAAAACTGTAGGAGATATGACGTTTTTTCCAAATTGCGGGGGCGTGAGGGGGCGTGGCAAAAATTGAAAATAAACTTGATCTGCGTGCAGACAATAGGAGTCTACATTTCAAATTTGGTTGCTCTAGCTCTTCTAGTCTCTGAGATCTAGGTGTTCATACAGACAGACGGACAGACGGACATGGCTATATCGACTCGGCTGTTGATGCTGATCAAGAATATATATACTTTATATGGTCGGAAATGATTCCTTCTGCCTGTTACATACATTTGCACGACTTTAGTAGACCCTTTTACTCTACGAGTAACGGGTATAAAAACAACGCCCAAAATGCACCTGTTTCTTCCACTGTGTGCGCGTCTTGTATGCGCCGTGAACCGATTCTCATGAACTTTGTTGTTGTTGTTCACAATGCGAGTTATTATGAGACTGACTGACGCCAATTGCCAAAAAAAACCTCGGAGCAATGGGAGCAAGGGAGTGCCCAGCGCTGCACTAAATTATGAAGCCAGAAATGTTGCATTGTGTCACAAGTAGATAACTATATAGATCAAAATCACCGGTGAGATTTTCGAACTGATTAGGCCGGGCTGCACGACCTCGAAGGGCCATTATATGAACATCTCTGGTCGAAACGAAAGATTTGCCTTTTCAACTACTGTTCTATCTATTCATCGACCATTGGCTATTCATATTGCTAAAAAAAAAAAGCTGGACTACTTGAATATTATGTCTCATGCGTCGAAAAGTGTCAACGCAGTCTTAAACTGAATATATCACACTTAAAGTGAACCCGAAATTTAATCAACTCTTTTTATACCCTTGTAGAGGGTATATTAAATTTGTCCAGATGTCCAATCTTAACCAAACATTGCACGAAGTCTTTTGGTACGAATACGCTGCACATTTGTCGGAACCGGCCGGAACGGATGACTATATCATATAGCTGCCATAGAAACCCTCGGTCGTAAAAGTAGTTTTAGTGAGAAAATCTTTTTTGTCTTCAACGCAAATGTTCCCAAACCTGGTATTAATAAGTTTTCTATGCTTTTACATAATTTCACCAAGTTTGATGAAAATCGGTCAACTATATAGTATAGCTGCCATACAAAAGATAGTTCTGAAGAAAGGTTTAGTATGAAAAACTTTTTGTTTTCAAGGCTATCGCTCCCGATCTTGTTACTGATTAATATTATATGCTACCACACAATTCTGCATAGTTTAGTCCAAATCGGATAACTATAGAATATAGCTGCCATAGAAACCATCGGTCGAAAAAGTAGTTTCAGTGAGAAAAACTTTTTTGTCTTCAACGCAAATGTTTCCAAACCTGGTACTTATAAGTTTTGTATGCTTTTACATAACCACCAAGTTTGATGAAAATCTGACAACTATATAGTATAGCTGCCATACAAAAGATATGTCCGAGAAAAAGTCTAAGTATGAAAAACTGTTTTGTTTGCAATGCTTTCGCTCCCAAACTTGTCACTAATCAATATTTTATGCTACTACACAATTCTACAAAGTGTGATCCAAATCGGATGACTATAGCATATAGCTGCCATAGGAACGATCGGTCGAAAAAGTAGTTCTAGTGCCAAACAATTTTGGGTAAATTGGTAAATTGTCAAAGAAGTGGCGCCATGTATTGCTGAGTTTGGGAAATAACTCAGCTAAGAATGTTCGACGAAAATCATTTAAAATTTTATTTGTAATCACCCTGTATAAAGATTGAACCACTAAACTTTCCAAGTCAATTAGTTGCTTTTATTTATTTTGTTAAATTTGACCATCGACGGTCTAGACATGTTGAGATTGCAAAGTTTTCATCGAAAAATAAATCCAATAAATCCAAATCAACTTTAACTCGCGTTAATCAAAGGTTCAACATTCGGGTCCAGTCAAAACAAACAACCAAAACAGACACGTGTGTGCGCCAGCCAGATGTGTACTTACAAATGCGTACGGGATTCTATTTACAATTTGTCTGCCTTGTTTGGGTCACAGGTTTCCCTAGCAGCCACCCCTAAGCGTGTAAGCCAGACTAAGAAAAAAAGAAAATAAGAGAATAACCAATACCACCGCAACAAAAGATACCAAAAAAAAAGCGAAAGTCTTGGCCTCATAATGAAACCAATTCCAAAGGAGCATCAAGCGGCTTGAGTTTTTCCTCTGTTGTGGCATGAAAAGGACATTCAACTGCAGGTCGCTGGCATTTTGAGAATATTGTTTTTGTGCTTTTTCCCCAGAATGGTTTATAATTATGTTTGGCCTTTATGCCTAATGAGGCTTCAACTTGCCATGGGTAATTTAAGCTGGGGACGAACCATTCAGTTCCCTTCCCATGATTTTGGGATTTTCCTTTTTGTTTTTGTTTTTTTTTTTGTTGCCCCATTTCTATGCTTTTATCGCACCATTTCGATTGTCGTTGGCACTGGGTTATGTGCCAAGATTTATGCTGTCAATCTCAGTGGATTTATGTGAAATTGAAAATTGGTTTGTCTTAAATTGTTTAAGGAAATTTTCCACACACTCACAAAAAGTTCATTAACCTACTGGCAACACACCGAGAGACGGAGAGAAAGAGCGCCAGCACATTGCTCCCCAACCAACAACAACAACAAATAAAATAGCCATAAAAATGTCACAGCTCTAATTTGTGTTTGTCAAGCAAAAGGACCCTAAAAAGTGGAAAAGCCTCAGTCATAAATAAGCTGGGGACTTTACATGAGTGGCATAGGGAAAAGCAGCAGCACCACGCCCCCCACCTCATAAAACAATCATAACTCACTTAACCTCCTTCTAATGTGTCTTACCACTAGGCGTATGAGTGATATTAGAGCACTTGTAAAGGAGTAGCTCTTTACTCCAGAGGCGTGCCCAAGTGGTCGTCAGACTTGATTAGATTCCAAAAATCTTGGCTATTATTTGTGTCTGTTTCTTAATCACAGCACACAGGCGTTACTCATACGCCTCGTGGTACCAACTCAATAGTGTGCGGTCAAGTGTGGGTGGCTTTGTTGCCGGCTACTGTTGCTTTGCTCGTTGTGGTTGCAGCTGACTACACCCCTCTTAAAACCAACCACAAATAGGGGCACGCCTCAAATTTTACCGTTGCAAAAACTTTGACAAACATTATTTTAAAGTGGCGCAGGGGCAAGTTAGCACAGTTGGCTATTTGTTTCAGTTTTTTTTTTTTTTTTTGGTAGCCTAAGGGAGGACGAGAGTGTAGAGGTTTGTGCTTTCTATTGCGCAGGTACAAACAAAATGTGCCACAACAGCTCTAGGCCATAGGGATGGCTGTTGTTTGATTGTGAACAGATAGAGAGAGAGAGAGAGAGAGAGAGAGAGAAAGAAAGAGTTAAAGAGAAAGCGCAGTATAAGAGCCTTGCCAGCAAGGAGGAGAAATTTTGATTAATTTATGATTTTAACCAAAATGTTATTTGGTTTATTTCAACTCAGGGACTTTGTTCCAGAAACTTTTGCCTATTCTTTCAAAAAGTTTTACTTAAACTTTGCTCATAATTCAAAATACTTTGGATTCGTCGCTAAAAGATTTCTTAGACCTATGCCTTATCAGTACAAAAAATTCCAAACCCTAGCGCCACATGTCGTCCACGTTCATATCGTAATGGGTTATCATCTTTCTGTAATGCACGTTGGACGGTGAAGGCCTCACCAACGTCGATTTCTCGCCGACCTAGAATCCTCATCAACAGTAACAGTTTTATGTTGTTACCTGGTAATCCTTTTTTGGCATCCTCGTCATTAAAGCTGATTTTTTATAAGTTTCCTGTGATTTTTTTTAGATTTCTACCAAGTTTGATCAAAATCGGACAACTATATGGTATAGCTTCCATTGAAAAAACAGGTCTGAAAAGTAGTCTTAGCAAGAAAAACTTTTTTGCTTTCAATGGTAACGTCTTCAAATTTGGTATTTATTCAGTTTATACACTTTCACACAATTCTACAAAGTTTGATCCAAATCGTATATCTATAGCTTATAGCTGCCATAGGAACGATCGGTCGAAAAACTAGTTTTAGTGAGAAAAACTTTGTTGTTTTCAATGCAAACGTCCCAAAAACTTGTATTTATATGTTTTCTATGCTTTTTCACAGTTCCACCAAGTTTAATTAAAATCGGACAACTACACAGAGAAAAATATGGCGTTCCAAAATCGTTACCGAATGGTCACGATTTTGGTTTGTTCTTTCCGTTTGTAAAACATGAACGGTGGTCATGAAAAACGAAAAACTGTTTATGAGAATATAAATATTTTTGCATTTTAATGTTTCAGTTATTTATTTCAAAGTGCATTGTAAAAAATATAGACAATGTTAAAGAAACATAAAAAAAACATTACAAAAAAAACTACAAAAATAAAACTATGCCTTGACGTGGATTTGAACCCCGAGAAATATATCATGAAAATATAAATGTTTTCAGTGCTTATTAACGTTTATTTATTCCAAACTGCATTGTAAAAAATATAGACAATATTAAATTTTTGGTATATTGGTATATTGGTTTGGTAAATATTTGGTATACATATGTACATGCTGTTCGGATTTGGAACCAATTACCAATTTTTTATGGCAGAGCATCTCGGGTCGAAAAAATTAGTTTTAATGTGAAAATATTTTTTGTTTTCAATGGAATTGTCTCCAAAATTCTTATTTATTAGTTTTCTATGCTTTTTTCTAATTCCACCAAGTTAAACTATTGGATGTAAAACACAGATTGGGTTTATTTTCACTTTGCAGGTTTTTGTGTAAGAATTAATGCAAGTTTGATGTAAATGTTGACCGCGACTATACGTCTGAGGTGGTCCATTCGTAAGCTCCAATTTTGTCATACTTTTTCCAGTATTTCGGCAGGTATCTCACCAATTCCAGCTGTAATGTTGTCTTCCAGGGTTGCAATTGTGGCTGGCTTGTCCCTGTACACGAGAGACTTTGCGTAGCCTCACAAAAATAGTCTATGGGGGTCAAATAAAATGATCTTGGCGGCCAATGGACTGATCCAAAACGTGCGTTTAATAGCTCACCAAACTTGCCTCTCAATTGGTTCATGGTTTCCCGTGCCGTGTGGCATTTGGTACTGTTTTGTTGAAACCACGTGTTAACCAATTCCAATTCCTTCATTTTGGGCAAAAAAAAGTCGTTGGTCCATTGACTGTAACATTGCGATTTTCATAAATTTTTATAAAGAACGGTCCAATGATGGCGCCGGCTCATAAACAGAACCAAACAGTGCAATTCAGGGTGCATTGGCAACTCTGGCTGCAGCTCATATCAAATTCGGAAATTCTGTTTGTTGAAGTACCCATTGAGCCAAAAATGTGCTTCGTCGCTGAAGACAATTTTTCGATAAAAACTTTTCCTTTAATTCTGATGTTTTGGTCCACAAAATGCTTTCGGGTTCCCTTTTTTTGGTCAGTGTAATGCAAGAGTGCAACTCTCACACTCTCTGTCTTACTCTCTAACTTTCTCTCTCTTCCGTTGTGGCTCTCTGGCAATGGCATATTCGCCGCTCTTGTGGTACAAATTAAAATAAGAGCAGGCAACAACAAAAACCGGCTAACAAATCAGCTGTTTCCCCAACTGCTCAGGACAACTTGTAATGTTATTGTGGTTGTTGTTGTTGCCAAACCTGTCTCAGTGCTGTGCTATGGCCTTAGCCAGGGTGGCACATCTCCACAGGCTCAACACTCAGTTCAGTACGCGCTGAGTTTTCCAACACGACGGATCAAAAACGGAAAACGTGAGTGCGTGTGTGTGTGTGTCCTTCAGTTTCATATTTACAAGCTCAGTACTAAAAAGTAACGTAAAAAAACAAAAAATCCAAGGCAAAGACAACACAACTGCGTTAAGAAGAGAATAAAGGAGGAAGAGGAGTAAGGCCAAGTACCAAAAGAGGCGCCAAAAAATTATTAAAACAAAACAGCGAGACAGAACAAAAAGTGTTGTGAAAAAAAGGTGCGTTTTGTGTGTGTGTGTAAAGCACGTGTATGCCTGGGGGCGGGGATCGAAAATATTTGAAACAGCAACAGTTAAGCAGAGTTTTCCGGAATGTTAGACTCACTTTTGAAGTTTACCAAGTGAGCAAGGCCAAGTCTTAACCCTCCTATGCTTGAAATTGTTTTTACTCACAGGAGAAATAAGAAATAAGCAAGAAGTGTGCAGAGCTCATTTATTCGGCGCAAAAAGTAATAAAATTTAGTTTTTGGTTTCAGTTAGAAACAAATCAAATTAGTTTGTAAAAGAATTCTGTTCTTCAAAGAGGGAATATTAAGTACAATCGAAAATGCGACTAAGTTCGATATGGGGTTTAATTTTAATTAGACAAAAAAAACCAAAACGGTAAAGAAAAATACTGGGTTTTAAGGACAAATATGATATTTCTATATATATAAAATAGTTTGACCTGACTGATTCACTGATTCATTAACAATTTGCGCCCAGCCCGAACGGTAAGAGATGGAAAGTAACTTGGACAGGAGTTTCCATTATGGGATGGGAAAGCCTCTGAAAAGTTTGTATGGGGAAATTTTTTTTTCATTCGATTGACTTGAAACTTTATTTGTAGGCACAATACTCTAAATAATTGGACACGTATTTTCCCCGATTTTAAAAAGTCCGCCCTCGAGGAATATGAACGGAAAATTCTGCGTGCAAATAACTATTTTTCATCCAATTGACTTGAAACTCAGTTTGTAAGGATAGAATTCGTGCATTTGTGATTTCATTATCTGATGTTGGAAAAACCGCCCCCAGGGTGCGAAAATGCCCGGAAAATTCTACATGCACAAATCTAGTCTTCACCTAATTGACTTGAAAATCGGTTTATTAGGATAGAATTCGAGTTAATTTGTGATTTCATTATCCGATGTTGGAAAATCGCCCCGCGGGCGTGAAAATTCCCGGAAAATTCGCCATACAAATAACTATTTTTCACCCACTTGACTTGAAACTCGGTTTGTTAGGATAGAATTCGAGTTGATTTGTGATTTCAATTGTTGATGCTGGAAAATTCCCAGAAAATTCTTCATGCAAAAAACTATTTTTCTCCGATTGACATATAAGTCTGTTTTTTAGGATAGCATTCGAGCTAATTTGTGATTTCCTTATCCGATGTTAGAAAATCCGCCACCCGGGCGTGAAAATTCCCGGAAAATTCGCCATCCAAATAACTAGTTTTCATCGATTTCACTTGAAACTCGGTTTGTTGAGATTAAATTTGAATTCATTTGTGATTTCATTATCCCATGTTGGAAAATGCTGAAAATTCCCGGAAAATTCGCCATACCAAAAACTATTTTTCATCCGATTGAGTTGAAACTCGGTTTTTTAGTAAAGTACTCGAGTTCATTTGTGATTTCATTATTCAATGTTGGAAAATCCGTCCCCAGGGTGTGAAAATGCCCGAAAAATTCTGCATATGGGCATTTCCACCAAAAGGTCCACCAAGACCAAAATATTAAAAGTGCTTAAAAACTCTCTGTTTTATCAAATTTTCAGAGGGAAACAATTAAGTTGAACTAACGTAAGCCAATCTTACATTTAATCATAACCCATTTCGATATATTCGATTTCATGGCTGCGCTAGCGAGAATTTTCTAATTTGGACATTAATATTGCACTTTTTTTTTTTTTAAAGTGCCTATAGATTGCACTTACTTTTGCTTTCTAAAATCTTTCTGAGCGTACAAATGGTTATAAAAGCATGCATAAGAAATCATGAAAAACTTTGTGATTGCAATTAATCGTAAGTTTTCGCTTCGCATTATAACAGAAACCACATAAACAAAATGATGGAAAAAGGTGTCGCGTTCGCAATGTCACGTATCGAATCATATTTTATTTTGAAATAAAAAAATATTGAAAAAAATATTTCCTTTTAATAAATTCTAATATACAGTTATATTATTCAACAACATTTTAAAATTAGTCGCACTAAATGGTTTTGGCAGATCTCGCTGAGTTTTGCTTTTATATTGATAGCCAAAAACACCACTTCCATTTTTGGTCGCTTGCGAATCGCTTTTTGATTGGCTTTATCTTGGAACCAGCACTAGGTGTGCTCTAATTTTTCTCACTAAATAAAGTGCTTCGAAAGTGCTATTAGTTAAAGTAACAAAAGAAAAACAAAATGATTTTAATTTCACTTTCACTGTCGCGTTCGACATCATGGAAATACCCATATAAAAATCTATTTTTATGCCCAATTGACTTGAAACTCGGTTTGTAAGTATAGAATGCCTAATAATTTGTGATATCAATTTTTATTTACTAACAAGACAATGTTAAAACTATGCTCCATATTTCAAAAACCCACTAGTAAAGTCATATAAAATAGGTAGGACTTGAAGCATCCATTTCCAGTCAGTTGCTGTGTTAGGTAAAAGTCGGTTTGTTCGTGCTGTCTAATCACCAACGGCCTTTTATCCGCAATTATTCGTTTTGTCCAGCTGCCGTTGGTAGTAGTACTCCACCTTGCCTGCCATTTCGTCATCGTGCCCTCTCTTCGTTGATCGTTTGCATCCGGATGATGGGCGTATGATGGTACGGTCATTGCAGGGACCCATATCGGGTTTGCGTACATGATGACTGACCTGACTACGCTGCAGATCAGCCATCTACTACGTTGTCGGGGTCCGCCGGTATTCGCCATGATTCCAGATAAGGCATTCGTTGCTTTTGATGTTTAGCCTGTGGTCCAGCATAACCCCCAGGAACTTAAAAGCCTTCTCCGACTCTTATGTTGGCATTTTCTTGCCACTGATAAGGACCGCTTTGGTTTTGTGGAAAGCCAGGCTCAGCCCGTTAACCTCTAGCCAGTCGGTCATTTGTTTTGCACTGCACATCCTCTAGCTTTTTGGCGACGATGGCGATGTCATCTGCAAAACCAACAATGCTGACACCAATCGGTGTAGATAGTCGGAGTACTCCATCATACATCACGTTCCACAGAATCTGCCCTATTACCGAGCCCTGTGGCACGCCTCCTGTGACTTCGTGTGTGAGGCGCAAGTGTGTTCAAGGCCAATCGTTGCTTTCTAGCCGATCTGAATAAAAATTCGTTTCTAATCTCTTTAGGTAAAATTAAAGGAAAAACTACGTTCCAAATTGAAAAAACATACTGGAAAAGTTGAATAACGGACTGTGGGGCTGCGTTGAAGAGTCAAATAATATTTGTCGCTCTCCATTGACTTTAAACCGGCGTTGGTCAACGAGAGCGAGGACAAAATGTGAGAGTGTATTAGTGTGTGGAAAAAAAGCGGCGTGAATTTGCTTCGACCTGACAGCATCAAATGCTAGCCAGCGACTGAAAGGCTTTTTGCTCTCTTCTCCTCAGCTTCGGCATGCGTTCGGCACGTATACGTATAAATAGCGAAATGTCTTCGCCCCCAGGGGGTTTTTGTGACCATCGCTGCTTTAAACTGATACTGATATCGGCTTTATCAGCTATTCTGATGATTAAGTCTATATGGATTAAAGCTATACGATGATGGGTTATATGCTAGTTATTATATATGCAATTTTATGTATCCATATCAAATATTTTTCTGTGTTGGGAAATGTCGGATTTGGAGATAATTAACTAGAAGAAACTTAGCTTTTTTGTGTTCATTTAAAGAAAACTGTTTTTGAGCCTTATCAAATGGTCTGAAAATCATATAAAAATGCTTCTCAATCGGAAACAATCTATTAATTTTTGTTTCTTGGCTTTAAAAGTGGAAAATTTGTAGAGGAAGTACAAGGAAAAGTATACGGCAGGATCAAATTTGAGCACCCAAAGTGAACTGGGTTTTCTTAATGCATACTTAATTCTTCAGAACGTATAGATTGGCATTACTTGACTCCCAAAAAGCATTTTCTGCTCAGTGTCCCATGATTTGTATTTCCTTTTGCTAATAACGCGATTGGAAATAATAAAATAACAAAAAAAACTTGTTGTCCTTCCATTAGATTTTGCTGCAAACATTTGCCTTGCTTACTCTCTCATGACATTTTGATTGGCCACCAAATGTGAAACTCATTTTGCTGCAAGATTTTTGCAATTCATTTCACTTAATGCGTAATTCATGTCACTTACATGGCCCAGGACATGCCTCCATTTCCGACGACCTCCTCATCCTCCTCCTCCTCCACGCCTTTGTCCTGTTCCATTTCTGTCTGGCCGCCGTTGTTTGCCAATTTTCGTTATTGTTGTTGGCTTTTTTTTGGTACGTTGAACTCTTCACTGCACAACAGAAAACGCAGTTTCTGTTCAAGTTCACTGTTGAAGTGGGTTTCCTCTCAGCCTGCCTGCTTCTCCACCCCCATCCTGAGTACCAGACATCTTTCGCCTTTGGTTATTTACATTTGCATGAATTTCTAGGAGACCTTTTTTCAGCTGTATTTCGGTAGTTCCTTTGCCAAGTCATTGTATGGCAAAGGATTTTAGTCATTGAGAGACGAGAGAATCCGTTGGCTATGACAAGTGCAATGCAGCGAATGCATTTGCAATTTCTGGCTACTGCAGCATGAAGTTGAGCACATTTTCTTGGAAAGTCAACTACTCAAGCTCGTTAAGAAGTTGTATGCCATCCAAGTAGAAGTGGGTGCAAGACCAGGGAATTCTGTGGAAGCTTAAGTCTATTTGCTTTTCAATGGAATAAATGCATTTAAAATTGTTGATAATGAATATAAATTCCTTTTAGACTTTTGTTAAGGCGGGAAAAGTGGATAAGAAAAATATGGAAATAAATAGTTTAATAGTCTCTGCAATTGAATGCATTTTAAAGGAACGCATGGAATTGGATGATGATGTGATATGGAAATTTACACTGGCCACATCTCACATTTTACATCTGTCAGTCAATGTTATCAAAATTATAAGAAAATATATTGAGAAAAAATTAATTGGCATGAAATTTATATAACATTTCAGGTTTAAAAATCTTATGGTGGTGATTGAAGGGCAAATATGCTTGGTCCTTTTCCCGAAGGAAGACTATTTGGGTGTTTTGGGATACATTTTGCGATTTCTTATGCTCCAGTATCTTTCTTGCTTCTGCAGTTGGGTCCTCTGCGTAACAGGTGAAAAAATATCTGCATCATGTCGTGAACGGGAGAGCTCCTCTTTAATCATTATTATGATTTTGTCGAATTTCATCAATATGTTCCGCATGCCTTAATATTAAAAAAATATATTCTATTATAATGTATGACAAGTTTCTCTGCCATTACTTAATTTTATTAGGAAGATGTGGTATAGAAACATTTTGCTTCAAGATATTAGATGTTGCTTAGTGGAAATAGACTATTATAAGTCGATTTAAGGTTTTTTATTTTAAAATATTTTTACCTTTTTTTTTTGTTACTTTTTAAAAGCAACTTAAGTTGTAGATCAATGAGATAGTTCTTAACGAAATTCCCAAAATAATCTTAGAAATTGGATATGTACAACAACTTCAACGAACCACTAACTACTCTACCCGACTTGTTTCAGTTAACAGTCTTTCAGAAAAACACAGAAAAGATTATTCGGGCTTGACTGGGAATATACCCCGATACCCTTGGCGCTACTGCATTGAGCAAATTGAGCTACTGCACTCTTTTTATACTCTGTACCGAAGGTACATAGAGTATATTAAGTTTGTGCAAAAGTATGTAACAGGGAGAAGGAATCGTTTCCGACCCTATAAAGTATATATATTCTTGATCAGCATCAACAGCCGATTCGGTATAGCCATGTCCGTCTGTCTGTCTGTCTGTCTGTCTGTCTGTCTGTCTGTCTGTCTGTCCGTCCGTCCGTATGAACGAAGAGATCTCAGAGATGGTAAGAGATAGAGGTTTGACATGTATGGGGCATATATTTCTTATACTTTCAGGCAGATCAAATTTATATTCAATTTTTGCCACGCCCCCTCCCGCCCCCGCAATTTGGAAAAAACGTCATATCTCCTACAGTTTTGAAGATAGATCGTTCGTACCTTCTAGAGATACCTTGTAAACAAAATTATTTATCGATTTGCTGAAGGAATGATAAAGATCGGATGAACGATACTCAAGTTATGAGCAAAAAACGGCCAGTAAACACCCCCCACCCCCCCCACCCATCACCACAGCATTCTATTGAACGGCAATCTTAGAGAGAGAGAGAGAGGGAGAGTGAAACTTAGAGATGAGCGCGTATAACTCGTGAGCAAATGCGAGCTGCGACGTTAAGGGTACAGAGTATTTTATAGTCGGGCTTGACCGACTTTCTTTCTTGTTTATCTTTATATCTAGAGGGCTACGTATACTTTACTGTGTGGCGGAGAAAAAGCTGAGTTGAAAAAATCAAGAGACAGATCAAAAAGAGAACCAACACTCTCTCTCTTTGCTAAAAACAGATTTTGGTGTTGGTATAAAGCAAATATTATCCGATTGAGTACAAATTTACCCATTTTATTTCGTTAGAGATTTATTTGTTTATAAAAAGTTTTAAAATTACTGAATAACCTTAGCCTCACATTCAGTAAAGACTCATCAGCAAACGCAAATCGTCAGTCGGTAATCTTTAATTGGAATTATCTGCTAAATGTGTCCATTGATTTTAGGCCTTTTTATATAGTGTTCAGTGAGCCTTGTTTATTCACTTATGTTCAGTGCCTATAGTTCAGTCACTCTTGTTCTGTGACCCTTGGTAAGTGACACTTGTTAAGTGCCTGTTGTTTAATCACTCTAGTCACTCTTGATCAGTACCAATTGTTCAGTCAATCTTATTCAGTGGCTCTATGCTTAGCTACTGTTGCTCAGCTGTTCTTTGCTCCCAGCTTCTGTATACTCTGAAAAAATTTGGAAAGATGGTTCGTACTTTCTAGATTTATCTAGTACTCAAAATTATTTATCGATTTGCTGAAGGAATGATAAAGATCGGATGAACGATACTCAAATTATGAGCAAAAAACGGTCAGTTAACACCCCCCACCCATAACCTAAGCATTGCGTTCAGCAGAAGCAATCTTAGTGAGAGAGTGAGAGAGAGACTTAGAGAGCGCACTGCGCTGCGCGTTGTGTGTTAACTGGCCGTTTGACTCGTGACCAAATGCGAGCTGCGACGCTGCGACATTAAGGGTGCAGTGTATGTTATAGTCGGGCTTGACCGACTTTCTTTCTTGTTTTTTTTTGATAAAACTAAATAACATTCTTTTAACTAGGGCAAAATTTACCTTTGATTTTAGGGTATAATATAGCCTGATTCAATAAACATTAGACTGGCCATTAAAAATAAATTTTAAAGGGCCGGGCAGAAATGGTTTCTCCTTGAGCCCAAATGAAACCATTAAAAATTTGGGTTCGATCGGATAAAGTTTGATGGCCGCCCCATCGACCTAAAGATCCATAGAGCAAAATGTACGAGAAAAATGGGGGGTAAAATCGGGTTTTTGATCGTAGAATTTTATACACTGGTTTTGTCTGCCATATTTTGGTTGCTTTTTATTAAAATATATCTAGACAGTAGTTTTGAAAAGAAAAGTGGACAATTCAAGATAAAAAAAACGAAGAAAAAGTACTTTAGCAAAAAACTGATTCGACTCTCTTGTCGCTACCACATCTTTGAAATTATTTTAAAAAGTATTTTTGAGTTGAAACATTCCACAAGCAGTGCTCCTGAAGTACTATTATTTAATCGGTTTGCAGCTACTTGGGAAAGTCTTAACCATAATATTTTTAAATCTGGTCTAGATGATCCATGTGTGCGCTTAAAGATAAACGGAGACGTCGAAAATGCTATAAAACTGTTTTGTCGTCAACAACTAAAGCTAAAAGCATATCCGAGAGCAGACTATGAAGAACTCCTTCATTTGTCATTAACATTTCTTGGAGAAAGTTGTAATTTCCGTACTTGCAGTTTAACATCAAACGAAAGAATTATGGGTAAAGTAATTTAAAGCCTTAAAATATTTCTTTTTCGTGATCAGTTTAGTCTTACCACTCGAGAAATTAATGCACTACGTGACGTATGTATTTTTATAATACTACTTTATACTAAAGTTTGGTATAGATGTACGAGTGCGATTGCAGCTCCAAATCTGGATTTGCAATTTATAAAGGACTCAATCGCTTACAAAGAAACAGACAAAGCGGTATCTGATAAAGTCTTATCTAAGATTAAAAATCATTTATGGTATTTGTTTTTTTATTTATTGATTCGACCATTGAGGATGAGGAAAATGGAAAATGGTACTAGCCTTGCAGTTAAGCGATCCAAAAGTAAAACTATTGGATAATAGAAATATATCGAACGTAGAAGACTTACTGTTTAGTTCAATAAGCGACTTTGTTTCGTATAGAACAGAGATGGGCACGTCGCGACGTTCCAATGCACACGAGGCAGCGCGCGCTGCCTCGTGTGCATACGACTCTGCCGCGGCCGACTGCACTAAATCACACGTACGCTATAAGCATTGAAAGCTATTTATAGAACACGAATGGGGCGCACGCAAATTGTGCTTGTATGCGTGTGAAAAGTGTGTCGATATGTGTGCATGCCCATCTCTGGTATAGAACAAAGGATTTTTTTGATTCGTTTGGTCTGCCAAGCGATTTTTTAAGACTTGATCCCTCAACTTGGAACGATAACGGTGATTATCTGGAAGATATTGAGTTCTGCAATGATTTATGTGTGGTAAATGATGCTGCTGAGCGTGGAATCATATTTATGAAAGACTACAATCGAATATTGACAAAAAACGAACAGGAGAAGCAGTTCTTCAATTTGTCGAAGATTATAGAAAAAAATTTGCTTCTCATTACAAAATGGATCTTGTGTAGATAGGTTAAGAACTCAAAGCATACAGTAATACAAGAAGTAATCTTAAAAGCTTTTTGTTATATTTCCAATTAAAATTTTTGAAAAAATATGTGAAAAAATAACCAAAAAGTTCTGCTAAATCATATTTTTCGTTCTTTTTATCTTGAACTGGCCACTTTTCTTTTCAAAACTACTGTCTAGATATATTTAAATAAAAAGCAACCAAAATATGGCACACAAAACAAGTGTATAAAATTCTATGATCCAAAATCCCGATTTTACCCCCCATTTTCCTCATACATTTTGCTCTATGTATCTTTGGGTCGATGGGGCGGCCATCAAACTTTATCCGATCGGCCCCAAAATTTTTATGGTCTCATTTGGGCTCTAGGAGAAACCATTTCTACCCGGCGCTTTGAACAAAAAAAAAAATATTCCTAAGGGCCAGTGTAATAAACATTTTATGCTTTTAGGCACAACTTTTTTTAGGATCAAGAAAAAAAATGTTAATATCCAAAATTTTCTTATGTTCAAGGTTTTATGCCCTCTCAAAAAAACTTTTTTTCTGTTTTGGGATTCAATGTCAGCTCCCAAAAACAATCGTTTTTTGTTTCACATGCGTCATCTATAATATCTATAAATCTTTGCCTTTCGGAAAACTTGCAATATGTTTTAGAAAAGCTTTCTATAATGTTTAAACAATTTATTTCTTAATAATTGTTCGCAAAACCAACCGAATGTTGCCCCGTATCAATTAAAACCAACATTCCACTTAATCTCAGCTGGCGCCATCTATATATGGTGGCGTCATCTGTGTACCAACAATGGGCTAAGGGTTGACGAGTTATATACCATGACTGGCTCGAAAGTAGTTTTAAGTATTGCATTTTATTTATTTATTTATGTTACTCCCAGCGCAACAAGTACATTGGCACTTATAAATTAACGCGCTAGTCCCAGTTTTTTTTATCCTTAACATTCATTCCATTTTCCTAACTTAAATTATTACAATTATTAAATTTAAATTTAAACACTAACAGACATAGAACTTAATTATATTAAAAGTATTCGTTTAAATGATTCTATTATAACAAATGGATTATTACTCCAATTCCCTATCTTACATGATTTCCCAAACCTTCATCTTGAATTGATTTACGCTCCTAATTGTTTTGATACCATGAGGTAGGTCGTTCCATAGCCGAATAGCATTTATCAAAAACTGCCTCTCAGAGCACATTAGCTTCCATCTCGGGCATATAAAATTGTTTGTGCGCTGCGATGCTGCAAGTCTTAGCATATTGTGAAGATAAGTTGGTTCTTTGCTTGCAAAGATCTTATGAATGAAAGTAAGAGTTCTGAGATTAATCCACGATTTGAGGCCAAGGACAAAAATCTTTCGAGCTAGGTGTGATATGTGGTCGAATCGTCTACTATTAATAAATATCTAGCTATTGAGTTAAGTGACACATTAAGCTTCTGAAAGTCTCTAAAATCGCAGTGGCCAAAAACTTCTACTCCTTAAAAAAGAGCTGCCGCAGCATTCCGTATGTTTTACCTGTTGCTTTTGATATGTGATTAGTCCATGTTAGATTGTTGCTAAATGTTATGCCGAGATTAGCTGCATGTTCTACATAGTTAATTGAAATGCCATTAATGACAACTTTTGGCAACTGGCTTGTGTCGAGGGATTTCTTATTTATGACTATGCACTTGGTTAAGCCCTAATCCGTTCTCTTTAGCCCAAGTATCGATTTTAGCAAGCACATTATTGGTTACACATACACATTCATTAATATTTATAAGGGGCCTAATAACATAGATTTGGACTTCGTCAGCATACATGCGGACATCACAATCAGACAGGACATTAGGAAGATCATTCACGTATACAGAAAACAACACTGGTCGCAAAACCGACCCCTGAGGGACTCCACGATGGACTGAGCAAAAGTTCTGTTATTCAGATATGACTTAAGCAGAGAAACTGCAGTTCTTGAAAAGTTGTATAAATTCATCAGTTTCGTGCAGAGAATTTCGTGATTGACAGCATCAAATGCTTTACTGTGGTCAAGCAGCGTCAGAAAAGTTACACAGCTATCGTCCAGCTGTTTCCGAATATCCTCGACTATACTAGTTATTGCTGTGATGCACCCCCGATTTTTTCTAAAACCCGACTGTTTTTGACTCAATAGCTTATGATTATTAAGGAAGTACTGCATTTGTGTAGCCATTCGATTCTCAAAAATTTTAGACATAAATGGTAAAATGGACACCGGATTAAAGTCCTTATTGGTTTTCGGTAGAGGGATAATTTTTGCGTTTTTCCATGCATGTGGAAACGTGGACGTGGTAAAAGCCGTATTAATGATATGAGTAATATGGTTTAGTATCACAGGCAGTAGTATTTTAACAAATTTTGGACTAACATTATCTAAGCCTTCAGCATTTGACTTCACTTTATAAATACTTTTAATAACATCACACGGACTGACACAAACAAAACTAAAACTATTATCACAGAGCGGTAAAACATTTAGATAATTATTGCACGTAGCCTCAGGTATTTACATTAATAGTCTCCGTTGGGCGTGCTTTGATTTTTCCGATTCCTAGACTATTAACTTCTCTCCAGTATTGTCTGGTCATAGCAACTTGGCTAAATTTGGAGTTTTAATAATTTCGCATTGCTACACTAATCATTTTGGTTACAGTGACCCTTTTATTTCTGTATTCAGCTTGGAAACTACTGGTTTTATACCGTTTCCACCTAAGGAATGCAACATCACGCCATTTGATGTGTGGCTGTATGTTATGTTTAATATGTTTATTATTGCAAAATATGACTTAAATTTGAACTATAATTTTTAATTTAAAAAAGCATCATTAAACATATAAAACAATTACAAAACAAGAAAGAAAGTCGGTCAAGCCCGACTATAACATACTCTGTACCCTTACACTCGCATTTGCTCAGGAGTCAAACGGCCAGTTAACACCCCGCGCACAACGCGGTGCGCTCTCTAAGTTTCGTTCTCTCTCGCACTAAGATTGCCTGTGTTGAACGGTTAGGGTATGTTGCTGTGGTTGTTGGTGGGGGGGTGGTTGGTGTGAAGTGGCCGTTTTTTGCCCATAACTTGAGTATCGTTCATCCGATCTTTATCATTCCTTCGGCAAATCGATAAATAATTTTGTTTACAAGGTATCCCTAGAAGGTACGAACGATCTATCTTCAAAACTGTAGGAGATATGACGTTTTTTCCAAATTGTGGGGGCGGGAGGGGGCGTGGCAAAAATTGAAAATAAACTTGATCTGCCTGCAAGTATAAGAAATATATGTCCCATACATGTCAAACCTCTATTTCTTACCATCTCTGAGATCTCTTCGTTCATACGGACGGACAGACGGACGGACGGACAGACGGACATGGCTATATCGTCTCGGCTGTTGATGCTGATCAAGAACATATATACTTTATAGGGTCGGAAACGATTCCTTCTCCCTGTTACATACTTTTGCACAAACTTAATATACTCTATGTACCTTCGGTACAGAGTATAATAAACTTAAACATCAAATTAACTTATCTATCTCTAGAAATTTCCAGGACTTCCCTATGAGTGTATGTACTGAATATAAGTCAAGTGCTTTGGATGTCAAAAAAGTACAGCGATGTTTTGAACCATTTATCTGAAAGGTCACCCGGTTTTCGCTAAAAGTCCACCATAACTTGAGGATAGTAGATGAGCTTGAAAAATAGATGAAGTGATCATTTTCAGAGAAATATTCACAAAAGCTATCCAACTTTATTCAGAACTGTAAGGTCAGTTAGAAGTCGGAGTTTTCAGTCCCAGGAGGCTTTTAAACATCTAAAAGAACTTTTTGTCAGGGAAGGAATTATGTTTATCTTTTTGAACAATCAATTACTAACAATGCCAGAACACTTACTTAGTGCCACAATTCTGTGAATAAGATGGATGAGAACTATCTGAATAGTTTTTCTGAATACTGGAGTCGGGAAAGTAGAGATCAATTCATACTTTCAAAATCTTTAGGTCTATTTGCCCCACATTTAACTTTAAAAGAACTTTGATCCCACTATGTCTAGGCTGAGAGAATGGTTCCGTTTTAAAGGACACTGTTTAATACTCTCCATTTACAGTCTAAAAGTAAAATTAATGATTATACTTTACTGGCTGAAATATGTATAACAAATAAGTAATTTTTCTACATTTCTCCCACCAAATTGAACAATTTTCATCAGTTGTCGAGCGTTTAATAAGTTCATTTTGTGAACTCCCATTGTTTGGGGTATTATTCAGTTCCTTCAATAGCAACATACCACATCTACCCCACCAGCACCACCATCACTCCCCAGTTGTAATAACATGCATAAGTATGACTTCTTATGGCTTCCATTCATGCACTTATGGCTCAACAGTTGCCTAGGCAAAGCATTGTTAGAAACTTCCAATGAATGCTTCTCCCCTGTCACTACTGTTCCTCTCTGTTCGCTTATACCTTCTCCATCGTTGTCCTCATTTCATTCAGTTTTTGTTTGAAAAAAACCGCGATTCATTTCGTTTTCATTCGAATTTTAAGTTCCCATTCCACTTCACTACTCTTTGGTCTCTCGTGCGATTGCTTTGTATCCTTCAGATACGTGAATGATTCAACATAATTATGTTTCATCAGTTGGCGTTGAGGAAGATGATGTCTTTCCTCCCACTCCGCTGGCTTTTTAACCGTATTATAACGGTTATTTGTATGCACGTATGCACGAAATAACAGTTAAAGCTAAAGTATTTCAACATTCTGTTTTGTTGTTGTTTTGGTTTTTGCCAAGAAAATTGCCAACTGATTGTTTGGTGGTTTGCTCATTCGGCTTGCCTCATTAAGCTGACAAAGCGAGGGACTGGGAGATACGACTGGCAGACCGACTGACTGATTGTCTAAATGACAGGTTACACTTTTGACTTCACTTTTGATCTTCTACTTATAAATCTATAGGAGACTCAGTCGGCTTTGGCTCAAAGTTCCAAATTTACTACAAACCAAATTATGTTTCATAAATTCGTCTAAACGTAACATTTTGTTCTACATTTCGCGTTCAATTTCGTTGATCCACACACTTGGCCCGGAATTACAAAAATTTATTTTATACCTTGAAGATTTTTTGCGTTTTTTCCCCAACTGTTTTTTTTATTATTATCAAGCCCCTGGCCAATTAGTTGATGTCAAGCGCTGCCGTGACCACTTTTTGGAGAACTTATCAAAGCCACAAGGGAGTCCTTTTGTGAAGGTAAGCACACGCAAAGTGTTGGTGAGAGGGGAAAAAGGATTTTTTTTTTGTTGTTTGCTGCTACACAGAAAAATCAGCATAATTCAATTTTTTTTGGGCAACTCTTCAAAAGTTTTTGACACGTACTTAAACGACACTTAATATTTGCCAGTACTTTGGCCTAATTTCAATTTTTTTTTTTTTTTTGTAATAAAAGGTGAACTTATTAATATAAGAAGCTTGTTAAAGAAGGGTAAGGTTATTGTCGCTCGACTGGTTTTTCCCCAACGGATGAAACAATGGTTTTTATTCTCTGTACCAAAGGTATATTACGTTTGAGCAAAAGTATGTAACTGGTAAAAGAAATCATTTCCGATCCTATAAAGTATATATATTCTTGATCAGCATCAACAACCGAGTCGATATAGCCATTAAAATTATTCAGATGTTTGTAACGCATAGAATGAAGCATCTCCGACCACATAAAGTATATATATTCTTGAGCAGCATGACGAGCTGAGTTCATATAGATTTGTCTGCTATTCCTCTATGCTATCTCCTCCGTCAGTTTTAAAGCTATCGTAATCAAACTTTTCACGTAGCCTTTTGGTACAAATACGCTGCACATTTGTCGGAACCGGCCGGATCGGATGACTATAGCATATAGCTGCCATAGGAACGATCGGTCGAATAAGTAGTTTTTGTGTGAAAAACTTTTTTGTTTTCCATGCAAACGCCCCCGAACCGTATTTCTATTTTTCTATGCTTTCACACAATTCCACCAAGTTTTATGAAAATCGGACATCTATATAGTATAGCTGCCATACAAAAGATATGTCTGAAAAAAAGTCTTAATGGGAAAAGCCTTTTTGTTTTCAATGCTATCGCTCCCAAACTTGTTTTTAATCAATATTAAATGCTACCACAAAATTCTGCCAATTTTGATCCAAATCTAATGACTATAGCATATAGCTGCCATTGGAACGATCGGTCGAAAAACTACTTTTAGTGAGAAAAACTTTTTTGTCTTCAAAGTAAACATTCCCAAACCTCGTATTTATAATTTTTCTATGGTTTCACACAATTTCACCAAGTTTTATGAAAATCGGACAACTATATAGTATAGCTGCCATACAAAATATATTTCTGAAAAAAAGTCTTAGTAGGAAAATCTTTTTAGTTTTCAATGCTATCGCTCCCAAACTTGTTATTAATCAATTTTAAATGGTACCACACAATTCTGCCAATTTTGATCCAGATCGGATGACTATAGCATATAGCTGCCATTGGAACGATCGGTCGAATAAGTAGTTTTAGTGTGAAAAACTTTTTTGTGTTCAACGTAAACGTTCCCAAACCTCGTATCTCTAATTTTTCTATGGTTTCACACAATTCCACCAAGTTTTATGAAAATCGGACAACTTATTGTATAGCTGCCATACAAAAGTTGGGTCTGGGAAAAGTCTTAGTTGAAAAAACTTTTTTGTTTTCAATGATATCGCTCCCAAACTTGTTACTGATCAATATTGTATTCTACCACACAATTCTGCAGAGTTTGATTAAAATCGGATGACTATAGCATATAGCTGCCATAGGAACGATCGGTCGAAAAAGTATTTTTATGTAGAAAACTTTTCTGCTTTCCATGGTAGCGTCTTTATACTTTCCTGTTATGAATATTATCGGTTTCCACACAATTTTGTGGAGTTTGTTCGAAATCGGATGAATATTTGGTGTCTACTCGGTAGTGATAGTCGAGTAGTTGAATGTTACCAAATTAAACATGTTTATTAATAATAATTAATATTCGCTCGTGTTTCGTTCATCCACTTATATCATCTCATTCATACCTAGTGATGTGTTCGTGACTTCATTAGTGGTGGTTAATATTCGATTAATTTCGATAATTCAATGATTGCTTACAATACTAAATGTTATGCGATAGTTAGAGATCTAAATTTAATATTATCTATTAAATGATAAACCGCCACAGTACTCTCCGTCTAATGTTCAAGTACGGCTAGATACTTGGACGGGAATCGGATATGGTGCGTTGTTTTGCTGCTGGGGTCGTTCCTTCTTTTGAAGCCGTCTCGGGGTTCGTCTTCGTGCACGCAGTTGGAGAATACGTTGCATCGTAAAGGTATGCGGCTTTAAGGCGGTCGATTGAAACTTTTGCCTGTTTGTGTTGAATCTTCAGAGTGAAATATTTATCATGTTTTTGTTCCACTTCGAATGGTCCTTCATAGCTTGGTTTAAGACGCGCTTTAACTCGGTCGGTGTAGGCAACACATGATATCCACTACACAGAGTCGGACAATGTTAACTTACAGTGCTATGTTAGCGTACGGTTACTCTTATGTTAGCTTACAGTTACAGTGAGGGTACTCATACCATACTACTACACTTGCAATTTGCTAGAGCTGGTTGGTTGTGAATTCTTGTTGAACGTGATGATGCTTAGGTTTTGAAATTGGCAATTTAGCCATTGCGTTTCGAAGTGCTTCGCCGAAGTCAGATTCGGTATAGGTTTTGGCCCCTGGTGTGAAAAACTCTCCTGGTACTCGCAACGCTGCACCGTATACTAGTTCTGCAGGGCTGAGACCGATGTCGCTTTTCTGCTTTTGCAGTTTATTTGGTCGCAGCATTTGATAGCGGTTTTTAGCGTTCGGTGCCACCGCTCAATAATGCCGTTTGACTGCGGGTGGTAAGCTGTAGTTCTTAGGTGTTTGATTCCAAACATGTTAGCAAGTTCAGCAAATAACGTAGATTCAAAATGTCGTCCCAAGTCCGTTGTTATTCGTAATGGGATTCCATAGGTGGAAAACCAGCCGGAAACTAGAGCATTCGCTACCGTTTGTGCGGTTATGTCGGCCAATGGAACCGCGACAGGCCATCTGGTAAAACGATCGATGCAGATCAAACAGTATTTAAATCCGTTTGACGTAGGCAATGGGCCAATTAGTCCATGTTTATATGCTCGAAAAGGGTGATTTTGCATGGCACTGAACCTTGGCTTTCTGGCAGGGAATACAGGAGCGAACAATGGAAGCGACATCTTTTTCCATGGATGGCCAGACGTAAAGGTTAGATACTAGCTTCCCGGTTGCCCTCATCCCTGGGTGGCACAGAGAGTGCAGCTTTTGTACAACGAGTGTGCGCATCACTTTTGGGACGTATGGGCGAATCTTGTTATTCAGTTTTCGTTGGACTTTGTTGATTGAAGCCTTTGCCGCCCAAGTTCACATATAACTTAAGAGGGCTGTGAGTTGATTTGATGGAAATTGGAACGGTTCACAGACTGTTTCAATATTCAACAGAATGAAGATTTAGATTAAGTAAACAGCAGAAGCTCTGTGTAGATGACAGTAATATCCGGCCTTAAACTAAACCAGAAGTGGTACAAGGGCGACCCTACACTGAGAAAAAAAAAATCAATCTAAAATCTAGATTGAAATTCTCGTTTTCAAGAACCTTGCAGTCTTATAAAAACAAGATTAAAAAACCTTGAAATGGGCTTAGAAATCTTAAAAAAAAGATTTATCATTTCGCAACTTATCAACCAGCCTGCAGTTTTTTGTAAGGATTCAGTTGAAATTTTTTTTGGTATATGGTATATTCCATGTCAACTCGGCCATCCCACTTTTTTTTTATTTCCAAAAATTTATTAATGGCTATAATTTTGAAGAAATATATATAGATGAAAATACCCCAAAATGTTTTTCCCCTACCGTCGATAGTTCTCGAGATAATCCGGAAAACACATGAAAGTTTGAAAAATCATAACTCTTGAACGGTGCATCGGACTTAATCATACCAAATACCAAAAAAAATCAGTTTATTTTATTTTTCTTCACGAGGGCCACTCTGTATTTGATCCGAATACTTTTTTCAGAAAGAGCATATTTTTATGTACATGTCACAATTTATTTCAAGATGGAAGAACAATTTTTTTTTGTATTATTTTGCTTTTTTTTTCTGCTTAGCGTCGGAATTGAATCAGCTGTGTCTGCCTGTCAAGTTAACGGCGCATTAGCTTTCTGAAGCTCAGGAACGGAAATTTTAGTTTGTCTGATGTATTTCTATTAAAAATGGTTAGTCAAAGTTTAAAAGTTAATCAGGGTCGAGAACGTGGCTTTCGTTGCTTCCGGTGAAAAACTTCGACATCAACTGATGTAGAATAGCGCTTGAGTAGCAATCGATTATCCAATCTGGGAATGAAGCAATGTTGCTTCTGGATACCAGGAATAGGCTTAGCACTTTCAAGTCTTGTCTTCAATTCAGCTTTCACAGTCTCGTGCTCCTCTTTCGTCTAGAAAAATATATCAATCCCTTGAAAATGAGTTTTTGACCATCGAAACAAAGCTTCTGGATTAAGGATAGGTTCACCATGGGTGCTTTTATGGCTTCTACGTCTGGTTTCTCTTTTAAAAATTGCGCCCACTCCATCACACGCTCCTTTACCGCGGGCAGTTGTAAAATAATGTGCCTCAGCTCTCAAGCCGAAATCACGTTCATGATTTAAAAGATTCGCCATTAGGATACGATTTTTTAAATGTTGTGCAGCCCCGTCTGTGACATAGATTAAAAGCAGTCGTATCATGAACAAGACTATCGGACAGAACAACCAAATCGTGGAATATAGCCTTTAAACCATCCAACATTTCCTCCAATTTCATCTCTCTTGTAGATTGATACCGTTTTAATAGAGGCTGCTCCTCGTCAGAACTGTCGGAATCTAGAACCCCTTCTTGAACCCTTGGATTCGCACATCTATCGCTGTGTGGCATTCTACATATCAAGCGTTAATAAATGTCACAAACCATGGTCGAACTCAGACAAACTAAAATTAAAAAAAATTAAATTAAATTTCTGAAATCGGGCTGTCTTCCATCTTGAAATAAATTGTGAAATGTACATAAAACTATGCTCTTTCTGAAAAAAAGTATTCGGATCAAATACAGAGTGGCCCCTTGAAGAAAAATAAAATAAATTTGACAGCTCTGACAGTTGTCTCATATTTTTTTTTCGAAAAGTTCACGTGATGTTAGATAAATATGGTATTTGGTATGATTAAATCTGATGTACTGTTCAAGAGTTATGATTTTTTAAATTTTCATGTGTTTTCCGGATTATCTCGAGAAGTATCGACGGTAGGGGAAAAACATTTTGGGGTATTTTCATCTATATATTATATATTTCTTCAAAATTATAGCCATTAATAATTTTTTGGAAATAAAAAAAATTAGGGTATAGATTTATTTTGCTAAAAAATAACGAATATAAACACAATTTTCGGTTGCAATGCAATACACCCCTCATGGGACTCGAACCACGACCTCTTTGTTCAATATAACATTGGCACGGCAGATTAGACGATTTTGCCGTAGGGGGTCAATTGCTAAGCGCAGCCAGTTGCAGTATAAGAGCTCAGGCTGCAAAAATCTCTGCTCTTATACTGCAACTGGTTGAGCCTAACAGTTGACGCTCGATGGTAATGCGGTGGTGTCAGTGTTTCAGTGCTCAGAAGGTACTGAGTTCAAGTCCAATTATTGGCGGATTAATAATTTACAATTTATATATTATACGTTTTTCAGAAAGAAGAAATTGTTAATAACTAAAACAAACCCCCCCCCCCCCCTCCCTTTAATTTAATTTTTTTTTATTTTTATCATATTAAAAAATGAGATTGTTTCATCGAGTATAAACGATCTTCATTCAATATTGTTGCATTAAGATTTAAATTAAGAATACAATCTTGTGTTAAGATTATCTCGTCTCTGTCGAATTCTGGCACCGTTTCGTCTCATTTCAAGATTATATTCTTGGTTTCAGATTGATTTTTTCTCACTGTAGCTAGCTTCAAATGCAGCTTCCTGTTAATTTCAAACATCACAAGCTTAAGTTTAGCTTATTAAAAGCTGATTTTTCGATTAAAGTATGACTTGACAGAGTTGAGCCTCAAAGGACAGTCATAATTTTTCTCTTTATTTTTTTCTTTTCTGCATAACTGAAACATAATACAGTCATGTCTACCATTTAAACCATATTCCGCAGACATGAATCATACAGTGGCGGCGCCAGGCTCTGATTTCATGGAGATTTTATGGGCCATCCGAAGAAGTCACGTGACTTTTTGGCCACTGTTTTGGCAATAAAGAAAAAAAGGACTTTTGTTTTGTGTTCATTAATTAAAATGCCAAAGTACAGCGAAGCCATAAAACACACAATTCGACTCAAATACCGAAACGAGAAACATAAATGATTTTTCGCCAGTCTGATTGCCAGACTTAAGCTCTCTAAGCTAACAATTTCCACTCAAAACTACGCCCACGCATGACGCAAAAGTTCCAGCTAGTTTTGTTGTTGTTGTTGTTGTCGTCTTATCGCTGTTTGTGTCTCGTCCCGCTAATTAATTAGCTAATTATGTTTGTCTCCATTTTGGTAGCACGTGCCGCAGAAATACCAAACGCAGACGTGACTTCATTTTCAACATCAACATTTATTTGTTTGTTAAAACATATTTTTTATTTGATATAAATTTTGTTAATGTTTAATGTCTCTTTTCAATCTATTTGCAGGTGAGTCACGCATATCAAGAAGTTTAAGTTGGGAAGGGCTTCGTTTATATGGACTCGGTGAGAAAAGTTTATTGAAAATACTTCATTCGGGTAAGTCGTATAAATTTTATGCCGCAAAACAAACAAAAAAAAAACCATATAAAAACAGACAAATCATTGAGTTTTTAATTTGGTGCATAGAAAAACATAAAATAAAGTTGCAAATGCAAGTCGATACTGAGAATAGAAGAAGCAAAAAATATCTTAAATTGGCCTTTAGCTAATTTTTAAATATTTTGGTATTATTCTCTTTGAACCATGTTTCATCCAAGTGAAGCTAGAAACAGAAAACATCTTTGTAAGAGTTGTTCATTTTGGATTGAATTGAAGACCAAGCTTACCTTCTAGAACCGAAAATTGAACAAACTTTCTTGAATCAAAAACTTTTCTTACTTATTGTAAACCGAAATTTTAGGAAATGCACGTTCTTAATTCTAGTTCCAAATATCTTGGATTGAGGCAAAAATAGACTTTCAACACTATAGGAAATTTTACAATTTATTAGGCATAAACCCCTTTCCCAAAAGTGTTCAATACTAAAAATTGGTTCTCATTAGTTCACAAATACAACCGGCTTCAATGTTAAATACCACTAATTTTGTTTTAACAGAGCGCTGTTAACCAAGCAGCTGCTAAACTCTGGTTATGCTAACGAATGACAGTTCAATTAAGTGTGGGGGTAACATAACTCCGATGACATATCTCCGCCGTTTTCCAAACGACAGAAAAAAACCGACTCGAAGTCAGCCAGAAACTGCGCGCCAGGGGGGCAGCAGCGTTAGGAATGTCGCATGATGAATAGCATGACTAGAGCTGCCTCAGTACTCCCCCTCAAGAGACTATGTGGGAACGAATGATCTTCAAATTCTAAGTATAGCTGGGATGTATGTCCGGGGCGAGCATCTACTGGATTTGTACAAGTCCCAATGTGGAGGAAAGCTTGCGTATACTTCTCGCTGTGATATTTTTGTCGTAGTTGAGTCGACAAACTGTTTCCGATCAGTGTAGAAACTGATAAATCCGTAGTACTGAGCATGTGCACTGAGTACAGATTGGCGTAGTAACCTCTCGTTGAGGCCGTGGTGGTCTCGTATGGTGGTCGACAAGCAAGTTCGCCAAAGCAGGGTTGAGGTTGCCTTGCGGCGAGGATTTTCGTTTGCCACTCGTCGACTTTCATTTGCCACTCGCTGTGGACTTTCGATTGAGGTCGAGAACTTGTAGGCAGACTCAGGCTGGCAGCAATTGCCAAACAAAGAGCGTTTCGAGTTGTAGCAGGCTGGTCGGTCAGCTATGGGGATCATTGTGCATGAACATCGGCGATGATGAAGATTCATATTCAGCTGCGCGACGTACTTTCATAAGTATGAATGATCGTTTGGCAGGCTGTGCACAATGTAAGATCTGATAAATTGGTCGGATGCTTGACCAATGTGATATCGGTTACATGTAGGTGCAGAGTCGGCTGGGCGCACGAAAATAGCAGGCATGAGCAGCAGGTGTAGGGCAGGCTGGGCGATGAACGTTTTCACACGTGGACAGCCTGGCGTGGAAGGCATTGGCTGCAGCAGCTTTGTGAACAGTTGGAAGTGTTAGGAGGGCGACAGACAGGAGGTCGGCGTCATTTGCACAAAAAAACCACCCTTTTCTGTTTGTATTTGTGTGTGTGCGTGTGAATGTGTGTATGCGATGCCGGCGTCATTTTCAAACCAGGAACTCTCTTTAAGAGATTGAGAGAAGCTTGGCCCTGGCCCTCCTGGAGTTGCTGTTTGAACCAATTTTACTTTTACTAACTCTCTTTACTGTGGACGATCCGTTGCATTTTCGGGGCGCCAGCAGGGTCGTCATTTTCCCCCGTTATCGTGGTTTTCGTGGAAGAAACATGGCTGCTGCTGGCGTGTGTGTGTGATTCTGTGGATCGCATGTGTGTGTGCGGGCTTCGGCGTGTGAGTGTGAGTCGAATCGCTGTTTCTGTTGAGGATCTGTGTGACCAGAGTTGCCACACAGCCAGTTCTTAAAATCAAGTAATGACGCCATCTATTGGTCAAGCTATGACCAAAAGAAAGTTCGCTAATGCAGGTACAGAGTTAAGTACAGTCGGGCATGACCGACTTTCTTACTTGTTTTTCTGAACAAATTTGGCTTAGATTTAACCAAATTATGATTGAAATTTAAATATCTAAAAGAAAATTTTAAATTTCTGCACTCTTTCAGCAGACTCGGTTTTTTCTTACTTTCCTATCCAATTTTTTGTTGATTGAGGCATCTCGTATGGTTTTTACCATAATTTGTTTTTTTCAGCGTTTTCTTGTCTTTTCCAATTTGACTGCAATCTCATCTTAAACTTTTCCGCCATCCATTAAACTCTTCTCCTGGCATCACCACTCCACTCAATCCTCCATCCACTTTGGCTTTGCAATTTAAAGTGCACAACTTTGGATTATTCGCTCCCGCCTGCGCAAAAAAAGAAGAAAAATACTCAAATAGAGAAGCAAATTCAGTGAAAATGCAGTTTCTTTAGTTCCTACGCAATAAATATTTTTGTGCTGTGCTCCGTGAGATGTGCTGCATTTATTGCTGCCACGTTCGTTGTTTATTTATTGTCTGTTTTTATGGCCATTTCGTGGTGGTGCTGCAAACGCTGTTAACCTGTCCCAAAATCTATTTGCAATTGAAAATGGTAGCAGCAGCAGCAGCATCAGCATCAGCAGATTGCTTAATGGCATTGAACTTGGCCACTGGATGGTTGGTGATGATTCTCTGATGTATGGACTGGTTGGTAGAACCACTGCCATTTGGAGCAAACGCGAAACGGTTCATTAAGCAATTTTCTGTGGCATTTCCGCGCGCTTTTCCATCATCATCTGTGGCGCATTGCATTGGTCATTGGAAATGCTTATAACGGCAACTGCATTGCCAGCAAAGCTCCAACCATGTTGCCTTATTAGCACAAGATGTGCACCCAATGCTTTCATATCCAGCTAACCAGTATTTCTTGATGAAGTCATCAATGATGAATGAAATTTGAATAACATAATTAAATTGATTCTTGGTAGTTTTAGCAACTAATTGAAGGAAGATTTATGTGTGTGGGATAACTACTGATTTGAACTAGTTAGGGTGCTGCTTAATGCTAACTTCAAAAGGGAATCGAGGCTAAAATTCTTGCACTTACTTTGACTTCTGGCCAGAGCTCGCAAAATATGCTCAACCAAATTATTCAATGCTGTCTGCTCACCGAAATGGCAGGGAAAAATTTAACAGACTCGCTCACTCTCTCAACAGAACACTAGATTTTGCTTTTCTTGTGTTTTCTGTTTCATACTTATCAATGAGAGAACACACAAAACTGTTTTACAATAAGTAAGCGACTCAAACAGCTGGATCATCCCAAGAGTTTTCACGACAATCTCAGTCCTTAACAACGTCGAATTAATTAATTACAAACAATTCCATGAACTGATTTCCCCAGTCTAGTTCCCACATCAATTTTAAGCGATATGAGCTTGCGTTTAAACATTACCTTTATAACCTCTTTTATGGACAGCTCTTTCACTCGTACATGATCCATAATATTCCTCGAGGTTATTGGAGCCATTATAGGGCATTATATAGTGGGTTTAAAATTTCGCGAATCACTTCGCAGTCTAACAGTAAAAATGGTCTGTTGTCAGTAATAACAATTTTCACGATAGACGCAATTATTGTCTCTTCATTGGCTATTTTCCTTTTCTTAGCATTTTTTTGCTCACCGGTGTCCTCGTTGACCTCATTACCGAGTACTTCCAGATGTTTAGCCGTCAAATATGGTGGCCCGATAATTTTATCCCACATAAGCTGCATAGCGATTCATTAAAAGTCTTGTCAAATTAAAAAAAAAAATGCACTTTGTTATTAATTTTACGACATTTGCACTTTATAGTCAACAATCAACTGCGTCAATGTTAACGTTTTGTTTTGCCTTCTACAGAAGCACACAAACATGCATATACATTTACAGTTTACTGAGGCACACACACATGCTTAAAAGACACTCTCTAGTACGGCCGACCCACGCTGTATCAACGTTCCGTCGACGATTTTGTGACTGTCGTTGACGCTCGCTTATTTCCCTCACAATGGGCTCGACTGACGTATTTTTCAAGGCGATGTCCGCTGAATAAGTTAACGGCTCTCCAGGCACGCTAAGTCGAAGCAATGCCATGTAAAGAAGCGACATAAGCGAAGCTCGTTCGACCCAATGACATGCATGGGGCGACTTAAGCGACGCTCGTTCGACCCAATGCCATGTAAGGGCCGACTTTAGCGACACTCGTTCGCCCTAACGCGACGCTCTTTTAACCCAATGCCGTGCATGGAGCGCCATAATGCATTCCTCTGGCATGCTGTGAAATATTTTGATAAAAAGGGTGTTCAAGGATTGATATACATTTTTTTTTGGAAATCCTTTCCTATTCTTTGCTCTCACGGAAAAAAATTAGTGCGTACGCCTTCTCTCTCTCTCTCTCTCTCTGTTTAGCGTTCGGCCCATGTTACAATTTGACTGACGGCACGACGCATCACCGTACAAATAGCAACGCTCGGTTGACGAAAATAGAGTGACTGAGAACAGCCATACTAGGGGGCACTTTCGACAAATTCTGCCCAGGAAAGTGTCTCATGAAAACAGATGAACAAAGCAAGCGGGGAAAAACTTTCATTGATTAAGCAAAGAGCACGCTGTGAAATGTCAGAGGTGAGATGTCATTTCGTTTCACTGTTTCATAGTGTTTGAGAATGACAGCTTGTGAAAAGGGAGCACTTTTTGAGAGCTCTGCTTCTGGCCGATTTAGTTAAGTTCATCTTAAATATGCTTCTTGATTCTACGGCAAAGAAAATTATGCTTATAATGTCTAAAGAAATGAAGTTAGTATGGTTAAAATATTTCATAGCATTATTTGAAACTATCTAAGAATCCTCAAGGGTGTCCTGGAAATCTGTAGAAATTTTCGTATAAACTATTGCACTTTAAACTTAACTGGAACTACTTTATTTGTGAACTGACTACAATAAGATCGGCTACTAGATCGTATGGAAAGGAAACCGTACTCAGTAAATCTACAGGCTGTTTAAAATCGCTTAACTTTCGTCATCTAATCTGGTAGCAGGGCATATTTTTGCACCTTCACATATAAAATTTTAGTTCGAAATGGAACCGTTAAATACTAGGTAACTTTTCGGCCATATTTGATCTACTTAAAAATGTATAAAACAATAGTTTTAGTTTGAAGTCCTACAAAATCGGCAATCTTGGTTATTTAGCTAAATTTTTATCAAATTTCGGGCAGTAAGACTGCGGGAACTTAGCTTATGTTTTCAGGCGAATTCTAAAAATTGGATCTTGGATCACTAAGCAAACCACACACGCAAGAAATCAATTTCAAGACCCTCCTACAGAAATACTACGAAAAACCAGAACTAAGGTATAATGCAACGATGCCCAGCCGTATGCTCTTTGGGTAGGATTTGTTTTTGTAATTGCACCGAAGATAGGAAATCAATGATCGTATACATGCAGGGCGCGAGGTATACGAAACGACACACATGTAAACGATTTCGTGTGCATGCGTCGCTTAGAACAAAACTCGGGTTGGTTCTCTTCTTTGATTGGTGTTTGCGCGCGCTTGCCAACTGACCAATAACAATTTCATGTGATTTTGTAATTGTTTTGAAATTGTTCCCTTATTTGTATTGATGGTTTTCTTTGTGAGGATTGGTGAGTGCTCTGCCGTATGCTGCTTTGGCACATTGCAACTGGCTGTCACATCTCCCAATCTCTCTCTAGCCAAAATACACTTTCTAACTTCTACACTTTAGCATAGAGTTCCCCAGCCATGGCCCCTGGAGGCCAAACACACTCGGATTTTCATACCAAATGCTTGCCGAAGTCATGCTTCCTTCATGTTGCTCTTTAGAACAGAGCCGGTCAGCCATAGCTACCAGGAGCCGAAGTCAGTCGTGTTTTTACGCAAACGCAAGTCGAATTCATGATTGTGGCTGTAGTCTGGAGAGAGCTCTCTTGCTCATTAACACAAGCACACTTTTTTGTCCTCTCCATTTGGCCAGCACTGCTCTAGAAAGAGAGACGGTTACATTTTCGCGAACGCTGCTTTTGCAAGAAAGGGAGAACGACTATGATAGAGGTGTTAATGGATCTCTCTCTGACATTTTAACAGTACACTGTTAGACGAACGCTCATAACAAGGGTTTTATGTAAAGAGCAAAGTGAATGAACTGAGAGGCGTATGTGTTCTTTTTATTGGAGTGGTATGGCGAGAGCAAGTAACTTCAAAGGGTTGTGGCTAGTTCTGACTGAGTGCGTTCTTTGTAGGCTTAGGATTGGATTTGAAACGGATTTAAATTATCTTTCCCTCGACCATCTTTAATACACATGTACATATGTATATGCAAAATAATTGTGCCATTTTAAGAAAACTTCTAAATTTACATAAGACAGCTTTGCCAACGGTAAATGCATTTTTATTTTGCATTTTGTGGCCAACACTGGTCTACATATTTTTCAAATATTCGCCCCCATACCAGAACCATTAAAGGGTCAATTGCTGTTTACAAAAACAAAACAAAATAGAAATGAAAACACTTGGCATTGAGCCAGTTGAGCTCCATCTGCTCCTCTTTCTCTCTAGGCATTGACAAACTTGTGCGCCCTTTCCCTTTTAAGCAATTGCTGTAAATGTTGTCATTGTTGTTGCTGCTGTCTGCAGCAACACCCACACATACAGTCCTACCTATCGCCCAGCACGATCATTCGCCCAGGCAACACAACCAGCCAACTTCGATCGTTTCTGCGCTCGGAACTTTTTGTCGGCATGCGCTTTTGGCGCAACCAAACTTCCAACTCTGGCTCAGTCAGTCTTTTGTTTGCTCTGCTCCATGTCGGTTCGCGGACCGTTTTAAATGATTCTGTGTTCTGGGCAACGTTTCCGCTTCGTGTTGTTTCCTTTTGTGTGTGTTTATATATATATATTTATTTTTGTGTGTTGCTAGTATATAAACAAGTTTAGCAATGCGTTTCAAATTTGCGGCAATTGTTTCGTTTATTATTGTCATGCTCGATTTGGCAGTTGTTGTTGTGGTATAAAAAAGTGCTAAAATACAAAAACAAAAACAGTGCTTAATTTATTGCAAGATAAAAGTCACAGAGAGTTTTGTAAGTAAGAAAATAAAAAGTTAATAATTATCAAGTGTGAAACAAAATCGTCTTAATTTTTGAGCATGTCATGAGCTCTTTTCCCCCCCCCCCTCCCCTCCCTCCAACCGTAAGCTGTCCCCAACGGCCAGAGTCAACGGTAAATGTTTGCTCCACATTTAGAAGACTTAGGCCTGACCTCTCTCGCTCGCTCACTTGCTCTCTCTGTGTATCTTTGCTGTTATTTTTAGCTGTTTGCGTCGGCGCTGTCGGCTTATCAAACACAACAATAAAAAGGTTTATTTTTAGCCAGAGCTACTTTAAATAAGCTTAAATTACTCTTCATGTTCATTGTGCGAATTTGCTTTAATTTAATTCAATGTTCAACTTGAAAGTGTCGTGTCGCAGCAACTCGCCATGTTCTGAACTTTAATCAGCATCGCACGCAATGCAGAAAAAAATAGAGAGAGAGAGAGAAAAGAGGGGAAATATAGAGAGAAACAAAAGCTTAACATACACCTGCTGCGGCTGTTGTTGTTGTTGTTGGGGCATTCAGCCATGCGTTTTGTTTGCACGCCCTTTGTAGTCGTTGTTGTTGTATGTACTATTATTGTTTTAGTTATTGTTGTTAATGCTGTTGCCATGGCAATGCCAACTTTCAACTGCATTTAGTCGATTGCAATTTAGTTTTTGAAAGTGGGTTTTTAGATTCATGGTTTTTGATTGCAAATTGAATTAAAAGTTGAAAGCTTAATGAAATAGAACTAATTCTTGATTCTAATTACAGATTGTGTGATTAGGGTAAGGCTAAACAGGCATTTGCTTGTCAGCTAGAGGGGGGGGTACCACCCACCTTGATTTATAAAAAGAATCTTTTATAAATTCCAATTTTGGCCAATTTTAGGAGCGTTTTGAGTAATCGAAGCTTTCCAACATAGCAAAAAAATTGTACAGGCCATCCATCCGACGCGTCCCTATCTAAAGTGTATACTACAGCGCTCTGCGGCAGCGACACGTCGCGACGTCGACACACCGACAGTAAACGAGCTTATACTGCTCTCTTTTGCCACAACAAAGAAGTGCTAAATGAGCGCGCTTTCGCGTGGCTAAACACTCACACGCAACGCCAAAATGAGTATGTGTGTTTTGCCGAATCCTGATTTATATGGAATTCTAATGAATATTTTCAACAACATCCATTGCATACTTATGGGCTGTGCAATATGTTGTCATTTCCAACACATGTATTCAAAATTGTATATCTTTGCTTAAAAAATCGTAGAATTGTTAAGGATACATTTATTTTAAAGCTAAGTAATGATACTAAACATTGATTGAATGAAAAATTCGATTACATATTTGAGTTTCCTAGAAATCGCTTCCAAAAAGGTTCCAAGTAGACATTCTATGCCACTTTATGCATAAATAACCAAAAATGCAGTCGTGATGGACCATTTTACTAAACAGATTCGCGTTCAGCACACGAAAATCATCTAAAATCAACACCAACCCTTTAAAAAACTAAAAAAAAAAGTATTGCCTCGTGTTTTGAGGTCCTTTAGGTTCAGGTTCGCCTAGCGGTTTCAGAAGATTAGCAATTAGGTTCGAACCCCGATAAATTTAAGGTTTTTAGAAAACATGCTAAGCCTTCATATAATTAGAAACACCTTGGCTTTGCTTTGATGCTCATGTGCTTTTAGAAAGTGTTTCTATTTATGTGAAATACTCTGACGAAAGGAAAACTCGAACGCCCTCAGTACTAGGCTTAAAATTAAAAGGAAATGAAATAATTTCTAGAAATTCTTGTTTAAAAACAAGCAAGGCGAGAAAGTAAAGCTAACTTCGTCTGTGCAGAAGTGTGAATACGCTTGAAAAAGCTCGTTTCAACGGTTATCGATATTGACCAAGCTTCGCAGATCAGTTTGAAAACATATTACTTTAATAATGGCCGATTTTAAGAACGCTAACATTGAAAACAAACAATCGGTCGGTTTTGCGACCGATCGTTTCAAAGGCAGCTCTCCTTTTGCTTAACCCATGACTTGGAATTCTTATTGAACCAAAATGTTATTCAAATGAAACACGCTTTAACTTGAATGGATTTGATAGTTTTACCTATCGATTAGATGATATGAGAAGGGAACCACACTATTGAATTTGTCACTGTAGCCGTAAGGGAATGAGAATGGTGTGGGATGCCATCTACTATTATGGTACATTCGAAATCCATTTTTTCATGCTGTTCAAAAAGTAATTTATACACAAATATAATAATTTTGAACTCGTCACTGTCAAAAAGTCACAAAAAAAAAATACTGTCAAGAAGTCACCGTCAAGAAGTCACTGTCGAAAAGTCACTGTCAAAAAGTCTCTGACAGAAAGTCTCTGACAAAAAGTCACTTTCAAAAAGTCACTGTCAAAAAGTCACTGACAAAAAGTCACAGTCAAAAGTTTAAAAGTCACTGTCAAAAAGTCACTCAAAAAGTCAATGTCAAAAAGTCACTGTCAAGAAATCCCCGCCAAGAAGTCACTGTCAAAAGTCTGACAAAAAGTCACTGTCAAAAAGTCAGTCAAAAGTTTAAAAGTCACTGTCAAAAAGTCACTGGCAAGAAATCCCTGTCAAGAAGACATTGTCAAAAAGTCACTGGCAAGAAATCCCTGTCAAGAAGACATTGTCAAAAAGTCACTGTCAAAAAGTCACTGTCAAAAAGTCACTGTCAAGAAGTCACTGTTAAGAAGTCACTTTCAAAAAGTCACTGTCAAACGTCTCTGACAAAAAGTCACTGTCAAAGAGTCACTGTCAAAAAGTCACTGTCAATAAGTCACTGTCAAAAAGTCACTGGCAAAAAGTCACTGTCAAAAGTTTAAAAGTCACTGTCAAGAAGTCACTCAAAAAGTCAATGTCAAAAAGTCACTGTCAAAAAGTCCCCTTCAAGAAGTCACTGTCAAAAAGTCACTCAAAAGTCTGACAAAAAGTCACTGTCAAAAAGTCAGTCAAAAGTTTAAAAGTCACTGTCAAAAAGTCAGTCAAAAGTTTAAAAGTCACTGTCAAACTGTCACTCAAAAAGTCAATGTCAAAAAGTTACTGGCAAGATGTCAATGTCAAAAAGTCACTGTCAAAAAGTCACTGTCAAAAAGTCACTGTCAAAAAGTCACTGTTAAGAAGTCACTGTTAAGAAGTCACTGTCAAAAAGTCACTGTCAAAAGTCTCTGTCAAAAAGTCACTGTCAAAAGTTTAAAAGACACTGTCAAGAAGTCACTCAAAAAGTCAATGTCAAAAAGTCACTGTCAAAAAGTCACTGTCAAGAAGTCCCTGTCGAGGAGTCACTGTCAAAAAGTCACTGTCAAAAAGTCACTGTCAACAGTCTGACAAAAAGTCTCTGACAAAAAGTCACTGTCAAAAAGTCACTGTCGTAAGTCACCATCAAAAAGTCACTGTCAAAAAGTCAGTCATGTTTAAAAGTCACTCAAAAAGTCAATGTCAAAAAGTCACTGGCAAGAAGTCCCTGCCAAGAAGACACTGTCAGAAAGTCAGTCAAGAAGTCACTGTTAAGAAGTCACTGTCAAAAAGTCACTTTCAAAAGTCTCTGACAAAAAGTCTCTGGCAAAAATTCACTGTCAAAAAGTCACTGTCAAAAAGTCACTGTTAAGAAGTCACTGTCAAGAAGTCACTGTGAAAATGTCACTGTCAAAAAGTCACTGCCAAGTCACATTTAATTCACTGCAGTGTCACCCACTATTAACCCCTCTGCTAACCCCTCTGTTAACCCCCACTGTTAACCCCTCTTCCCAACAGCGAACACACAACCCACCTGCTGCAACGGCAAATGGTAAAAGCAAAGTCAACGCAAATACTGGCTGGTCCATTTAAAAATTGGAATTTCTTTTTGCAAAAAAAAAAAAAACGGCTCGATATTTTTCATAGGTTGAACGAACATTTATTGGAAAGGTGTGTTCATGTCATTTATTTATGAAAAATAATTTCGGTCAAATGACCACCACGGCTGACTTGGCAGTAGCCCATTCGATCCACCCAATTTTTGAGAACATTTTCAATTGTTTCGGCACGTATGTCAGCAATAGCAACTCGAATCTCGTTCTTCAACTCATCAATTGTTTCAGGATTGTTTGCATAACATTTGTCCTTGATCGCTCCCCAAAGATAATAGTCTAACGGCGTCAGATCACAGCTTCTTGGCGGCCAATTCACATCTCCATGTTTGCTGATTTTCGAAGATAGGGCGCAGAAGATCGATTGTGGCGTGCGCTGTGTGGCACGTAGCGCCGTCTGGTTGAAACCAAATATCGTCCGCTTCAATTTCCTCGAAGAACCAATCACTTAACATTCGCACCAAATAGTGAAACGTGGTGGGTGCATTGGCTTCTCGACGACGATATGCGGATTTTCTGTGCCCCAGATGCGACAATTTTGTTTATTAACATAACCACCAAGGTGGAAATGTGCTTCATCCGAAAAGATGATTTTTCGGTAAAATTCGGCCTAGCGATCTTCCGCCCAATTCGCGAACTGTAGACAATTCGGATGGTCACTAGGCATTAGCTGCTGCAGCAATTGAACTTTGTATGGCTTCATGGCAAGGTCTTTATGCAAAATTCGCATCAAGGAAGTGCGCGAAATGTTCAATTGTTTAGATCGATGGCGAGTTGACGTCGATGGTTGTTCACGAGCGCACCGGACGAGTACGTATACGGGTTGGTTTATCCATTTGACGTTTTTAAAGTCAAATTATGAATAGTTCAAATTCCAAACACTAGATGGACCACCCCGTACAAAATGCAAAGACAAGAATCTGTCCCAAAGACAGAATTTTTCTAGTTTTAATTACACAAATGAAAAATGTTTAAATAAATTTAATTTATTTATGCTGAAATGACAAACCTTTCCAACTTTCTCCAACACTTTCCCACGGCCCTGTATAAATTGTCAATTAGAAACAGTGCGAATTGAACACTTCTCCATTGCCTCTTGATGCATTCATTCATGCATAATTGATTGACCAATAAACAAAATATATATATATGCAAATTGTACCAATTACGAAGCCGTAAAACATAACAACAAATCAAAAACAAAACACGAATCCAAAATCAAAGAAGTTATACAACCGCAAAAGATGCCGATTGAAAGAAAGATAGCAACAACAATATGCAAATACCGAAATGCAACTTCATTTCATTACGCTTGAATAATTGTGTTGGAAATTTGAATGGAAATGCATAATGAAACAAAAGCCCTAGCAGTAAGATGATGTGAATGAGATGAGGCATCGTTATTAATTAACAAGGCGTGACATAATAATCAAGCCCGACTCACTCAAAATACACAAATTTGAATAATGAGTCAAAATCAGGCAAAGATATTCGCAAGCATGCTAAAGCTCTTTAGCCATTTCCGTAATTTCTCTAGCAATTACCTTGATGGCCAATTGCAGTCATTTGAATCTATGTTAAATGCTGGAAAAACTCGACCAATCATTAAATTGCCATGCAGGTGCGGAAAATTCAGGCAAATAGGTGAACTACTTGTACTGGCGGAAAAAACCTTTTGACGCTACAAAAAAAGAGGGAGGGCTGGTTTTTTTTTTTACTATAGCTTGCGGCACTTGCAATAACGACGTTTGTATGTATGCACTACATAACCCTTAGTAGAGAGAGAGGCGTGGGCCCGGTTTTGATGTTCAATGTCGTTTATTGAGTTGAAAGTTTGCCAACTGTGCCACACAGACACACACAGTTGACATAACACTGGGAGGGAGGAAAATGCAATATGAAAGTTATGCTGGCAATGCACTTAGAGAGTTGAACGAAAGGACAACTGTGCCAAATAGTTTTTGGTAGAGCAAAGTGCACTGAAAATATGTGTTGGATGTGAGTGAAGTGCAACCGTGGAATTCAATTATTCCTAAGTGCCTAGGGCTAAGGGAGGTGCAAAAAAACTGATTGTTGACGAAATTTTATGACGCTTTTAGTGTTGCCAGTTTGGTTAAGCTAATGGATGGGACAATATTGAAAATGTGTAGAGATAAGTACATATGACATTTTTTATAGAATGGTGAAAAGTAAATACTTACACACACACACAAGATAGGTGTGGGTGTGTGCTCAGCTTTCTGACACAGTAAATTTGCACTATATTGTGTATTAATGCTGGTGAACCCCAAAAAGTTTTCCATTATTTATAGATCAATCAAATAGTCTAGAACTTAAAATGAATATATGTAACTAAAGCTAAGGGTGACATGACAAAACGCCCACGGACATAAGACCCTTATGAAAAATTTCGATCACTTTTGAAATATAACTCTGAATTTTTCTGGGCCTTTTGACCGGACATAAAGCCCATGGGCGTAATGTCCGCATTCAAATTTCAATGACATATGTACAGTGCTGTATTTAAAATTTAACAAATTTATGCTTTCCTGATTAATAGACTAGTTGTTTTAGCAGGCTCAAGGTCAATAAGTTAGGTTTGTTCACAATTTTTCTAAAAACAAGACACACACACTCCACAATGGAGGCTGGTCACCAAATTCAAACATCAGCAGTCTTTGACTGTCTTTTGCGGGCTAGCAGAGGCTTCCTCATGCCGGCATTGCTATTATCGCTTGGGAATTCCAACTGCAGGCTTATAGAAAAATGCAGCATCGCCAAGTCACAGAAGCTTTGTGTGCGTGTGCCTCCCAGATCGGCCCTTCTGTTGTTAGTGGGGGAAATACTCTCCTCTCAGTTAACACAGGCGCTAAATTTGTTTGAATTGCCCAAATGCAATCAAACTGTAGTTTTTGTGGTTTTTTAATGAAACTAGTTTTGGTTTAGTATCTAACAACTGTTATTTTAAAAGAGTATTAAGTGTGCTGTCAATTTTGCTCTTGCAAAATGGTCAAAGAAATTCTATCCCATTTTGCTCGTGTAATTTTTTTAGATTTTAGGTACAATTGATGCACGGTGGAAAAACCACTGTATAATTTCGGTCATAGGTCATCAAAATAGGTATCAAAAACGTGTATGACTATTGTAAATTTCTCTCTACACTTGCAAATGATTCATGTTTTGCATAGACACCAGATTTTAAACTCTCCTTGTTAAATGCCAAACGAATTCAACTGTTTTGCAATGTTAGGACTGACAAAGCATGTTTAATTTTGTACTTTAATTTAAATGCTGCAAATCCTTTGATTTTGGTTCGGATGGTTATGAAGAGAATTTGCTCCTTTTGTGCATAGGTTGTAGTTTTTGATTTGTACTGACTGGCTCTTGTCGAGCGATCCTGCTTATATTTCTAAATTTCTCATCTCTTATCTTCTAACTTAACTAACACATGTTTGTAAGGCATTTGCGTGTGTATAAATGATCTGCGTTGGTCACAAGGGTGGTTTTTCACAAAATACATGTAAAGTGCTTTCCACCGGATGACGTCTTCAAGTGGTGTCTCGGTCCTGATCCTTGTCACTGCCGATATTAATATTTAATGCTATTGCAAAAGGTAGCATGTTTATGACATAGGCGACATAGGCTAAATATTTAAATATGAGATTTACACTACATGTGGGCCGAGTTGAATATCATGTTCAAGTGTGAACACCGCCACTAACGTCGCGGTACATTATAGATGCCTGGCAGTCATTTCCATAGCACACGTACCTCTTTATAGCGGCCTCATTCTTCATGTAAGAAATTTCGAACTTATAAATGTGCTCCTTTTCGTTGATATGCAAGAGACAGCTATTTCAGTTTGCGCCCTGCAGCAACTCAAATTCAAGCGACATCTATTTGCTTATGGTTTTAGGATTTTTATTAAACTGGGCGAAAAGTCCGACGAGCAAAATTTTCATCAAAATTTGGGCAAATTATTTGCCTGTGGGACCTTAGCTTAACTGTAAACCCGGCGACGCTTAATTCTTTCGAATTGTGTGCACTGAGGGAAAACTGCTCTGAAATTTCAATATTTACACTTTAATTTTAACATTTTCTCCATTGATTCAGCGTTAAATATGGAATTCGTAAATATAATATATTTTTTTTTCAAATTAAATTTTTAATCCAATTTGTTTGTTCTGAATCAAGAGTAGGAGTCCCCCATTGAAGACACCACCAGTTGGACTCTGAAAAACACCGAATTATATTAAATTGTATCTAAAAATGTTTACTTACTCTGCGGGTATTTGAACTCGGGGACCCTTGGTCTGAACACAATTGAAACGTCCTCTCTACCGGTTGAGCTATTGCTCGCGCTGGCGGAAAGCCTTCTAATATACTACTTGTATTGAATTGAATCTAACATCAGACCACTTGTAATTCTCAAGTTCGAATTCCCCGAATAGTTCATATAAATGGCGCAAAGAAAATTAGGTGATTAAATACCCTCTAGTACGGCTGGGGTCAGTCACTCTATTTTCGTCAACCCAGCGTTGCTCTTTGTACTCATCATGGGCCGAACGCTAAACAGAGAGAGAGAGAGCGAGAGAAAAGGCGGACGCTCTAATTTTTTTCCGTGAGAGAGCGTGTGCAAAGTATAGGAAAGGATTTAAAAAAAAAGGTATATCAATCCTCGAACACCCTTTCAGCAAAATATTTCACAGCATGCCAGTGGAATGCATTATGGCGCTCCATGCATGGCTTTAGGGCGAACGAGTGTCGCTTATGTCGGTTCTCTACATGGCATCGTGTCGAACGAGAGTCGGCTAAATCGCTTCTCTGTATGGCATTGCGTCGACCTAGCGTGCCTGGAGAGCCGTTAACGTATTGAGCGAACATCGCCTTGAAAAATACGTCAGTCGAGCCCATTGTGAGGGAAATAAGCGAGCGTCAACGACAGTCACAAAATCGTCGACGGAACGTATGATTCTAGTTGAATCAAAGTGCATATTAGTTGATTTTAATACAAAAATTGCATAGGAAAATCAAATATGATTGTTATAGTTTTTACTATGACATTTTTCCCTGAGTGTGGATATTTATGAGAGCGTTTATATTCAAGATTGAACTTGCTTAAAATTGCTTGTTTAAAATTGTACGAACGCAGTTTTAAACTGGGAAGTATCAAACTCTTATCTTTCCAACCTACACACTAAATTTGTAGTTAAAAGCTCAAATATCTCAATATATTCTAAGATTTGGCTCTGAACCACTTATGAACCGGTTCGAAATCGGTCGGGAACTAGTAAAATACCTATCTAAAATACCTAAAGACCAAATCATTTCTAAGAAAAGGTTCTAAAACGGTACTACACCTGGAAAACCAAACAAAAGACAATATTTAAAGTTCATAGCTATATTAATTTCGGATCTATGGCTCTAAAACACTTTTGAACCGTTTTTAAACGTTGACATGAATTTCTTCTGAAAATTTTGTCAAGATCGGTTTATGGGTTTAGACCAGCGATGTTCACCAGTACCCCCTGGGGAGCGAAGACATTTCGCTATTAACACATTTACGAGCCGAACGCATGCCGAAGCTGAGGAGAAGAGAACAAAAGCCTTTCAGTCGCTGGCTAGGCTTTGATGCTGTCAGGTCGAGGCAAATTCACGGCGCTTTATTTTCGCACACCAATACGCTCTCACTTTTTGACCTCGCACTTAGACGTACTTAAGGCACAATCCATATGGACATATCCAAAAAAAAGGTCTACAGAGGCCAAAAATATCAAATTTTTATGGGGAAGCAGTCAAATTGAACAAATGTAAGTTAATCTCATATTTATTCATAACCCACTTCGAAATATTCGGTTTTACTGCCCCGCTAGAGGAATTTGTCTAATTTGAACATTAATATTGCATATTTTTTTTGATAAAAGTGCTATTTTAATTTTGCTATCTAAAATCTTTCTAAGGGTACCAATGGTCAAAAAAGAATGCACAAGAAACCATGAGAAACTATGTAATTGCAATAAACTTTCAGTTATATAATGGAAATCACATAAATATAATGATGGAAAAATTGTCACGTTCGACATGTCACGTATCGACAAAAATAAATATTTATTTTAAAAAAAGTACAGAAGATTTCCAAATCAAATAAAATACATTTCAAAGAACTATTCATTCATAAGATATTAAAACTATTTGGGGTTAGTTATTGTGTCAGGTTTCGCTAAACTTTGTCTTTATATAGCTGCACCCGAAAACGACTTCTATTTTTGTCACGTTCGAATCGCTTCCTATGTTGCCATTATTTTGGAAACCGAATTTCACTTGATATGCACTCATTAAAGAGCTTGCTAAGAGCTATATTATAAAGTAAAAGACAAATTGAAAATTTGATTTATTTTGACTTTTTTTTAATTTTGAATGTGTACGACGATCACGTTCGACAGAATAGAAATGCCTATATGCATATATCAAGGATTGCAAACAACTGGACAAAACGGATTGGTTCGGTTCAGTGGTTTGTTTACAAATTAAACCCCGGGTTCCGTTCATTTCATAGTTTTTATAGCTGGTAGTTTTGGTTCGGTTCAGGGGTTCACACTTATCTCGACTTTTCCTGTCCCTGAATTCCTAAACTTTTTATACTCTTTTTATCTCAGAGATGGTAAGAGATAGGGTTTTGACATGTATGTGACATAAACTTCTTATACTTGCAGGCAGATCAATTTTATTTTCAATTTTTGCCACGCCTCCTCCCGCCCCCGCAATTTGGAAAAAATTTCATATCTTGCACAGTTTTGTTGATAAATCATTTAGACCTTCTAGAGATATTTAGTAATTAAGATTATTTATCGATTTGCTGAAAGAATGATATAGATAGGATGAACGATACTCAAGTTATGACCAAAAGAAAGTTACTTCCTCCGCTTTTTCATTAGTGGCGTCATCTATTGTTCAGTTTTGAAAATCTCTTATTGTTCAATGCAGTGCTGCTTTCAGCTGCTACTCCAGGTTCAGAGTATATTACAGTCGGACAGTGTTTTTGTCGTCACAAATTTTGTGTCAATTTTCGTTCCTTTTCATCATCACTTAATCTAAGTACATGGTCCATTTGTAATTCCATCATTCTAAGCAATTTCCATTCATTCAGCTGTCAGTCAAAAAAGGCTCATTAACACCCCCTTAGACCCATCCCATCCTCAATAATTCTTGTACATGACTCCATTTTCCCCAAAAAAATTGTTGTCAAAAAATGAAGATGAGACCACAAAGAGCAAGCCAAGCAGAAAAGTATCTGGATACATAATGTTACAATGGATGACAAAAGCTTCCACTTCTTGTTAGTGCAGGCGCCATGGCTGAGTGCACCCCAGCTGGGGCAGAGACAACGCAGGTTAACAAACAATCCCACAGAGCCGACAGCTGTCAATGAAAAGCAAACACACACACACACAGATACACACCCACCTGAAGAAGATTCCCCTCATCAATGCTGAATAGGCTTTAAGTGCTTATGGCACATTTGACTTACATTTTTGGACACTTTTGTTTTGTTTGTTTATTTAATAGACATTCAAACAAACCAGTTCGAAGGACACTTGGAATGATTGAGGAGGCTTCATTGACACAATGCTAACAGAGAGAGAGAGAGAGAGCGGAAGTGAAAGCTAAAAGAGGAAGGAAACTCTTACTGACGCGACAGTTTTGCATGGACGAAGGGAAAGGCTGACGTTGAAAAGTCGCGTCGTTTTGTAAATGCTATTTACGGATTTATCGATTGAATGAATAAACAAAGTGGAAAAGTTTGTTAGAATTCAATCAGAAATCAATCATAATATTGCTCATACAGCAAAAACTAAAGAATGAAAGCAAAATTACAAAGAAAGATGAGTATTAAGCTTAAGCAAGTATTGTCTTGGCAATGAAACAAAGATAAAGTTGAAGGTTGTTTTAGTTGGCAGTGGTGGGTGGGTTGCATATACATTATATGTGGCTTCTCAACCGACTCTAAAAGTCAAGAACGAATTTTCGTATAAAAATCAGTTGACCTTTATGAAACTTTCTGATGGCCAAATTGTAAATTCAACAAAAGGTCACACATTGGTTTTCAATTGCTACACGCCCACAAAAGAGAGTCCAAAACAAAGACAACCACAAATTAAATAAATGAAAATTGAATTGTAATATTGAGTTAATTGTAGACTTGTCTGTGGTTGTCAGCGGCAGCAGCATAATTAAGCAGAGCAGCCCTGCGTTTCCCCAACTTGTAGTACAATTTTTATGGCATTTGCTGATGACTGCATAAAACTTTAATTTTCGACGAAAGGCAGAAACCAACAATTAACAATCTCGGGGCGACCACAAATTGCAGCAATAAAAGTGAAAATCAACACAAATCTAATTAAGATTGCTGCAAATCAAATAAATTCTAATAAAAAAGCACATTTTGTTGAATTTTTTGTTAAAAAATTTGAACCACAAGAGGAGAAATTGTTTGGGATTGGGAAAATTCTAAACTGTGAATGCTTTATCTCTTCTTCAGCTGTCTTTGTTGCGAATCTCTTGCATTGTGCGTCATTTTGCAAAGCGCTGAAATGGCCACTGCATCACAAGAGGAGAAATTGATTGGAATTGGGAAAATTCTAAACTGTGCAAGCTTTACCTCTTATTCAGCTGTCTTTGTTGCGAACCTCTCGCATTGTGCGTCATTTTGCAAAGCGCTGAAATGGACACTGCAGCATTCTGGCGTGGTATAAGTCCTGTCTTACGAGTAACACACATATGTATGCTTAGCTGCTTAAATTTAACTTAGACGCAGTAATAAAAGGCTAACTAAAGTAAATCTCAAATCAATTGATTTGATTTCGACCTTCGCATTGATATTTCAAGTACGAGTCGTACTCGATTCTACTTGAAACAAGTACGAAAGGATGAGAATAATCCTGAAATTTCCTTGTAACAATCCAAAAAAGCTTATTTTAAGTACGAAATCGTTAGAAATCAAATGATCTTAATTCGAGTTGAAAGTAAGTAGGGAATTCCAATGTCAAATCGAAAGAGCGAAAAGATATCGAGAGCAAGTTCGAAACTTAAAGAGAAAATCCCTATCACTAATACAGTCTGGCTAAATGGGTACACACCAGAGACCTGCAACGAGTACTTAATTTTCGTGTACACTCGCGCATTTATTCGGCATGTTTGTGCACGCCACTTTGGTGTGACACACAAGAACTGATCATTAAGTCAGAACGGGTAAGCTTTTTTTCACTCGTGTAATAATTGAACAAGCTTGTCAAAGCTCGCGGCTGAACGGATGCCAGCGGATATCATGCCGCCACTGACGAATACTTTTAGTGACTCGCGCTTTAAACATAAAATCACCAAGCTTACTCGGCTTGTTGACAACAAGCCCCAAGCGAGCAACATTCTTACACACGAACGCTTACTCGGTTTGTTGACGGCGAGCTTCGGCTAATATGATGTCACACTTATTACGCAGTAGCTGAGCAGCGGTGGATTCTCTTTGACAGAAAATGTAGAATTTATTTCTGGTCAAATTGCAAATGGCAATTACACCTTGTCTGGCCGACGCAAAGGAAAAAGTTTTGTGTGGAATTTGGTGTGTGAAATTCTAAGACCAGACGAAACTGTAGTGGCAGGTTTCGTTTACTGTCGCATTTGGAAATCAAACGTCCTATTTAACCCGCCACAGTTGCTGTAAAAAAATTAAGGAGTCACAAGTTCTAAAAACATTCTTTACCACAAGAAGGCGAGAGGAAACCGTGCGCCAAATACAAATGCAAAATATACAAACGATATTGTGCTATCTCTTTTGCTCTCACATGTTGTTGTTTTTGGCGTGCTGTTCGCGCCGAGTGTGTTACTCGTGTCGCATTTGTAGCAAGGGTAAACGAGATTTGCTTGTAACAGCCCGCAGCAGATCATTGATTTCAGCAACAAGTACTTGCGGTGACTTGTAGCCGAAGGTACGAGTCATCTCGGGTATTTCTACTATGCAGTACTCGAGCTCGCCAATAAAATGACTCGCCAATACACGATCACTTTTGAATTTTTTGTTTTGTGTATGCTAGACGAAAATAGTCAACGAGCTTTGAGCTTTAAGTTTACTCGTACCGCATATGAAGCATGGGTGATTGATCGTACATGTGTAAGCTCTCTGCAGTTCTCTGGTACACACCCATACACAAATTTTTCTGACAAATTTTCTACCTTCTATTTTTTCTATTATGCCCTGTATCCATTGAAAATGGAAAAGGGGAACATGAAGTTGTGCAAATGTATGTAACAGGGAAAAGGAAACATTTCCGACCCTATAAGGTATATATATTCTTGATCAGCATCAACAGCCAAGTCGATTTAGCCATGTCCGTCTGTCTCTGAGACTATAAGAGATACGTACCCAAATCAAGTTTGTTTCAGATTTGTCAAATTTCGCCCTCCCCACTTTAACCGCAAAAAACTGTCAGACCTACAATTTTAAAGTTGGAACCTCGTGGCTTTATTTATATTATCCTAGGCCTTACCTTATCTATATATTCAGAAAAGCACAATAAGAACCGAGAAATAACACCAAAGTTATACACGAAAAAAATTAAGATTGTGGGAGCGGGGGTTGAGCTCTGTGCCTACTGCAGGCAGCTAGGGCGCGGGTGACTGTGTGCGCAGCATCCAAAGCCGTCTGAATGGCTGGGTTGCGACTGAAGTGTGGGACTTTAACCCACTAAACCACCGCCTTCTTCTCCCCGAACCCGATGGCACTGCCGTGAGGTATTACTTCACCGGGGCGAATTGCCATTTGGGTTCATCTAGGTTTCTCTCCTATGTGAATTCTTGCGCTACTCAGGCTGTAGCCATATTCCAGACTGCAGACCAATTTTCCATAGATTCCTGCATGATTCTCACCAGGTTGCTAGCGGCTGATGTCCACCCCACCCGCCTGCTTAAATTACAAACAAAGAATACATGCTCTGCGTCTTGGATGACGTCGTTTGGTCGATCTCTGCCACCGCTCATGGCATTTACTCTGGGTGGTCTCGCGACTTTCTGCTCTTCGCATTTCAGAGCTGTTGCTTCCTGAATCTTCCGAGGATAGTTCAGCAGCTCCCTGTGCTTTTAGGTCTAGCGGGAGCAGTCTAGCCACCAATAGCGCTGCTTCTTTAGAGATGGTACGGAATCCGCAGCACACCCTCAGCGCACAGAAGCGTTGAACTGCGTTAGCTGCACGCACATAAGTTGGATATGTCGACGCTGGTGCCCATATTGGTGTATCGTAGAGGAGTTTGTGTATGTGTGTCTGAACTGTATAGGTTATTTCTGAGTCGGGCCGCTCGACTGCAGCGCTCTTGCTTGTTTGTGCTCTAATGTTGCCTTTGAATTCCCAATCAGTTATAGTACTTTCAGCATGAGAAGCTAGCTGCAAAATTGCAGTCGATGGGCCAAGTCTATTGAAGGTAGAACCGGGAGGTTCTTTAAAAACAGCGACCAGCCTCCATTGTGCTGTTGTTTGTGTCCTGTGTTTTCAGTTGTATGCAAACTAATGACCTCGAGCCGGCTAGAACTTGCTGGTTTGAAAATGAAAAATGTTAAAAAAGTAGCATGGTGTTTCTGTGAAATGTTTGCAAACTAATGACCTCGAGCCAGTTAGAACTTGCTGGTTTAAAAATCAAAAATGTTTAAAAAGTAGCATGGTGTTTCTGCGAAATGTTTTTTCTTTGGGTTCACAATGAGTTTAAAGTTCGAGCTCAAGTCAATCTAGAGTATTCTTGCACTGAGCCGATTTCCAAATCAAATCAAGCTTAAATCAATGTCGAACCTTCTTAATTCAATCCAACTGAGAGGGATCAAATTGAGCTCAAATAACAAGATAAAATCAATCCCTTTTGTTGTTGAAATAAGTCTATATCGAGCTAAAGTCGGGATCAAGACAAAAATTCTGGTATTGAAAATTTCGTATTCGTATTTGGTTTGAGAAAATGCTGGATTGACCTGACCGTCTTCTGACATCGATCCGCCAACAGATTGCTAACGATTGGATTAAGTATAGTCAAGTTATAAGCAAAAGCAAGTTGTGGCTGCAGCGCTGCTGCTGTCAGAACTGGATTTACTTAAACTTTCCGCACTTTGCGTTCTTTATAAAGTTTCTGGCAAAGTTGGTTTGGTTTTGAACATGTACGGTTACCTCTATATTATATCAGAAATGAAAACTAAATCTACTTGACTTGAATATATTTCCTTTCAAATTTGTTTATCTCATTTATCCCTATACACTCCCCCAATTGTAAGCCCATCAAGTTGCAAATCTCCATGCTTTTAAACAAAAAAAAAAAAAAGATGTCATTATTGGTTTGTTTATCCAACAAATGGGCCAACATTGAGTAAAAAAAAAACACTTTAAGCCTTATCTAACAAGCTTTTCAAGCTTCTTTTTTTTTATTTTTTATTTGTGTCATCCCAACGAAGGCAATGTACAATGTGTATTGCAAGTAGTATTAGGGTCAAGTTTACTTTTACACATTTTCGCATTTATTTTGTTATGCGTTATATTTCTCTCTCTTTCTTCGTATGTGCTTTTCTATGCACTTTTGTTTTTGGTTTGTTTTGCCGCTTTCAATTAAAAATTTTCAACGTCAATGCACGTTGCAAATTACGTGGCCCTTGAAGGTGACAGCGTCAAGAGAATTGCATTTTATGATGACTTGGCATTGTGCAAACATCGTTAGTGGCCTGGAAGAGTGGCGGGGATTTGAATTAACTGCTGTGCTGGCTTGAATGTGGAGAGACGACCAATCGAATAAATAAATAAAACAAAATTTAATTTTAAGCTAATTTAACAATTGAATGAATTGGCAATTGACAACAAATCACGGGCCAACTGAGGTAGACAAAATAAATGCATGAATCATGGCCAAACAAACATGACGCAATGGAAAATTGTCTGGGAAAATTATCAGAAATATGCGAAAAATAAATAAATGAATGCATTGTGTGTATTTGGATATTAAATTAGAGTAGCTAAGTAATGTGATAATTGTGCAAATATTATATTAATACTTTTTAAACTTTAAGTAAATATCGAGTTAATAGTTAAAGTATCAACAGCTGTTTTCATACTGTGAACCAGATTTCCTTTTAAATAAGTTATTTATTTTCGCTTTTCTCTAGTTTTATATTGTATTAGCTGGCTCAAGGTCAACGGTTAATTATTGTTCAATAATTAACACAAATCAAAAAAGATTTAAAACATTTAGTATTCGATAGCATTGGTTGGTCTGTACAGTACTGTTTCAAGACCGGTCCTATAATCAGCAGACTTTTTGATATTGTGTAAAAATTAACCTGTTCTCCATTTCAATTTGTGGTAACTAACTTCAAGTCTATTTCAAAAGCGGTCTTCATTTTGTGCTCTCCATTGCTATACCAAATTCTCGAAATAAATATTTAATTATGAAATCGATCTTCATTTCATAATCGTGTATAATTTTAAAATATCGCCACTTTTCCCATAGAATATGGTAAAAGTTAGAGATAATCGCAGGACCTAAAATGAACTTTAGAAGCCGAAATTCCAAACTCAGCCATTGTTAATACTAAATGCTTTTACACAGATTTGCAAATTTTGTCAAAATCGGATTACGATATCTTATAGCTGTCATAGAACCGATCGTTCGGAAAATGAGTCTTAGTAAGAAAAACTTTTTTGTTTTCAATGAAAGCGTCCTTAAACTCGGCCAATATTAATATAAAATGCTTTGAAACAGATTTGCAAAATTTTGTAAAAATCGGCTGACTATATCTTATAGCTGTCATAGGAACCAACAGTCGAAAAATGCGTCCTAGTGAGAAAAACTTTTTTGTTTTCAATGTTTCCGTACCTAAACTCTGCCAATACTTATATTAAATGCTTTGAAACAGATTTGCAAAATTTGGTCAAAATCGGATGACTATATCTTACAGCTGCCATAGGACCGATCGTTCAGAAAATGGGTCTTAGTGAGAAAAACTTTTTTATTTTCAATGTTGACATCTCTAAACTCAGCCATTGTTAATACTAGATGCTTTTACACAGATTTGCAAAATTTTGTCAAAATCGGATGACTATATCTTATAGCTGTCATAGGAACCAACAGTCGAAAAATGCGTCTTAGTAAGAAAAACTTTTTTGTTTTCAATGTTACCGTCCCCAAACTCTGCCAATACTATTAATTAATGCTTTGAAACAGATTTGCAAAATTTTGTAAAAATCGGCTGACTATATCTTATAGCTGTCATAGGACCGAACGTTCGGAAAATTGGTCTTAGTGAGGAAAAACTTTTTTATATTTAATGTTTTATGTAGACATCTCTAAACTCAGTCATTGTTAATACTAGATGTTTTTACACAGATTTACAAAATTTTGTCAAAATCGGATGACTATATCTTATAGCTGCCATAGAACCGATCGGTCGAAAAATGCGTCTTAGTAAGAAAAACTTTTTTGTTTTCAATGTTAACATTGGCCAAAACTAACATTACAAGCTTTCAAACAGAACAAATTTGGTCAAAATCGGTTGACTATATCTTACAGCTGCCATAGGACCGATCGGTCGGAAAATGAGTCTGAGTGCTGAATGCTACACAGAGGGAAAACCCTGTTCAGAAAATAAGTTAAAACAAGATGTCAAAATTCCTGACAACAAATGTTCCAAATGTTCCTAGAATGAGTAAAGTTGTTCTCAATCGGATAATTTTTGCTTTATACCGCACCAAACCGGTTTTTCATCTCTCTCTTGTTTTCAACTCAACATCTTGTCAACTCAATTAAGTATAATTTGCCCTCTTGAAGTGAATCTGCAAAAGTGTGCAATGGCCGAATGTGCTAACGCGTCATTTCATACGTTGTTCGTTAAGTGAGTAGATTGTATGATTTTCTGACACAAATATGTACATTCGGCCAAATGTACACATTTTTGTCCTATCAAACTTGGTGGAATTATGTGAAAGCATAGAAAACTTGTAAGTACAAGGTACGGGGACGTTTGCGTTGAAGACAAAAAAGTTTTTCTCACTAAAACAACATTTTCGACCGATGGTTCCTATGGCAGCTATATGCTACAGTCATCCGATCTGGCCGGTTCTGACAAATGTGCAGCGTATTTGTACCAAAAGACTTCGTGCAAAGTTTGGTTAAGATAGCTCTTAAACTGACGGAGGAGATAGCATAGAAACAGACGGACAGACGGACATGGCTATATCAACTCAGCTCGTCACGCTGATCAAGAATAAATATACTTTATGTGGTCGGAGGTGCTTCCATCTATGCGTTACAAACATCTGGACAATTTTAATATACCCTCTACAAGGGTATAAAAAGTCTGTATCCCTAATAGGCATTTTACACTGAGCACATCTAACATCCCACATCATGAGTTAAAATACTTAATAACTATTTGCTATGCCAACATTTGTAAATTTTTGTCTTGTCAAAATAATAAGAAGGTTGAAGTCTAAAAGGACTACCAATAAAGATGACAAATTTTGCCACGGAAAATGTTTATGACTCATGTGAGATTTTAACTCATGCGGGATGTTAAACATTAGATGTGCTCAGTGTAATTAGCCTATAGCACGTAATATAGTCATCCCATTTCGACTAAATTTCGCAAAATCTGTTAAAAAGTATTTAATATAAATAGTGCCAGAGTTTAGGAAAGCTAACAATGAAAACAAAAAAGTTTTTCTCACCAAGTTCCATTTTCTGAGAGATCGGTCCTATGGCAGCCCTAAGATATAGTCATCCGATTTTGACCGAATTTTGCAAATCTTTTAAAAAGTATTTTATATTAATAGTAGTGAAAGTATCAGGAAAGTTTAACATTGGAAACAAAAAAGTTTTTCTAACTAGGACCCATATTTCCTGACCGATCGTTTTTATGGCAGCCAGTAAGATATAGTCATCCGATTTTGACCAAAATTTGGCAAATCTGTGTGAAAGCATTATAATATTAGTAATGACTCGAGTTTGTGGACGTTAACATTGAAAACAAACAAGTTTTCCTAACTAATACCCATTTTTCGACCGATGGTTCCTATAAGATATTCCTATAAGGTAGCTATAAGATATAGTCACCCGATCTGGTCGTTTTCGACCATGCACTAAAAAGAAGAACTTGTACAAGATTTCAGCTCGATAGTGTATACAACGGTATTTCTCGGGTTTTCAGGCTTATATTTACACGCTGTTTACACGTTTTTCTATTTACACACGGTCTTACTATTTACAATGTAAGTACGTGTTTGACTTGTCCATTCTATTTACAGCGTCTGTCTTCGTTCATCAGTATCAAAGTAACATTGTCTATCTATTACTTCTAGTCCATTCTCTATATACAGTGTCGACCATATTGAAGCATCGTCTATGCCTTAAAGTACCTTAAGGCTAAAATATCGATATATCTGAACATATTGAAGGCTAGTTTCAAATAATTCCAAAGTCTACAATAGTTTTAATACTGACAGACTAGTTTGCGTAGAATAAGACAGAGGGAAAGACAGACAAATGGATGGAAAAAGCTTTATCAACTCAACTCGTCGCACTGATCAAGAATATATATAGTTTATGGGGTAGGAAATTAATATTTTGATGCATTGCAAACTTCTGGGCAAAATTAATAAACCCTTTGCAAAAGTATTCAAAATGTTGAAATCGCACCTGCTCACATTAAAAGTTGATAAAAACCGATGGTTTAAAGGCTACTTTCGATACAATCACATAATGTTATCGCTGTCTTCTTCCATTATAAATATGCTTGATTGAAGTCCAATAGCCTTGAGGGACAGTTACAACCAGTCCTTTTCGTCACCAAACTCTATTTTTATGAAGTTGCTTGGAGATTGACCTAAAGTTTTTCAAATAGTTTGAACTTCTCTATGGACAGTTCTTCTTCAAGGCTCTTTGGGACATTCTGGTAAACGATTCTAAGCCGAGGTTTCGGATCAAAATTAGTCTTAAAATGTCGAAAATCTTAACGATATTGAATATGCGGAGCATGGTTGGCTGTCCACTTTTCAATGCAGCTCTCGATTATATTTGGGATATGTCCAATCCAGCTTCATTACATGCTTGGGATTGTCGATTCAAATCTCTCCAATGCAAAGAATACGACTTATACCGTATTCAAACTGGCCGTAGTTTTGAAAAAAGCATTGAAGCTGCGGAGTTTTCTCAAAAGCGGCAACTTTTATTAGTGTGACCATATATTACGTAGATTGTTATCGATTCGGAGTACTTTTGGCAATACTTTGCTTATCGAAGTTGCAAAAGAAGAAATGCATTCACTTTGCAGCTTCGACATTGTTGTACACAGTATGCACAGAGTATCAAGCATCGTTTGACAAATATCTGAAAATGCAACACTATATGTACGGCTTTTTTGTCATTGTCCAAGTTGAGAAGAAACCTTAAAGCGACTGAGCTTATGAGTTGCATCTCCAAACTGATGACGGTTTAAAATTCCATCTACTATTAATGCAGCCACACTATCTCGCATTACACTCCTTCCTCTTTCTCCTTCTTTTTCTATCCACAACATAGTCATAACACTTACTTACAAGCACCGTACCCTGCTGGCACTAGGACAAAGCCCGTACACAAACAAACCATAAAAGTGTTTGCTTTTTGGTTTATCGACCTTCTTACAGTTTGACATGCAGTGTGAAATATATGTGGCGGGCGTTAAGAATTGCAAACCACAAAACGCATTATTTAGCAATGAAAGTGGATTAGATGTGCACACACCTGGCCAGTGCAACCTACTTTCGTATGTAGAAAACCATGTCAATATTTGTTACGCCCATTTAACCAGTTTAAAAGGCGTCACCACCAACATTGTGGATGCCCAGGAGGATGCTGCCCATAAATTGAGCATCGAGCAAGTTTTTGCTATATATATATAAAATCCAGTGGGAGTAGAAGATGTTACCAACCTACACAAAACCAAAGTTCAAGGTTGTGGCAAGAGTGTGGGCGGATTAACACCCAGAGAGGGAGAGCTTTAATCATTTTTCTTAGCCACTGGCCAGGCCAGACCTACATATATCCACATCTTTTGCAAATTCTAAACTGTCATTCCTTGGCTTTGTTCGCACTAGGCGGTGCAATTAGTGCTGACAATTAAACCAGAAACAAGACTGAGCAATGAGATTAAGGCGGCGGGATTGGGTGGTGTGGGAGCGGAAAGGAGAACCGACGGAGCTGCACTTAAACTGACACAAAATGGCAATGAAAACGACATCAGACGACCACGACGACGCATGCCATGGCAGGCAACTGGAAAAGTAAATTAGCTGCCGACAGGCAAGACACCAAGCAAGACCCCAAGCAAGCAAGCAAGCAAGCAACCAAGACGAACGGGACAAGTGACTGAGCTGAGCAAAGAAATAACTTGATCAACATGGTTAAAGCATAATTGCGCAGCGCCATTTAATCACAATTAAATTATATTTAATTTGTGACGCATGGCAGCAAACAAGTAGAAGCCAAAACTAAGCAGGATATGCGTGATGAAAGTGCTGGACAGTGCTGTCATTTTAAGTGTTTCCGTCAAATCTGGTGATTTAACTAGTATTAAAAGTGAGTAAAAAGGGTATGAGGAAGGTACAAATGTCTGTTGTCGATCACAGAGAGTTGGATCCCGCGAATTTGGCCACATTCCCCAAAAAACGCAAAGAACTGTTAGAGCCAAACTTCGGTCAAGCCGAAGTTAGCTTTCCTCTATTTTTTGTTTCTAATTTTATCATTCCTCAACTCGATGATTGTTAATTTTATATGCTTTTTAACAGATTCTTAAATATTAGATCAAAATCAGATAGCGATTGGTCGGAAAATGAGTCTAAATGGGAAAAAATGTTTGATTTTAATTTTGGCGTTCTCAAATTCTGGTATGTATAAAAACTTAGCTAAATAGTTGGTTGTCAAAATTCTCTAAAGAGAATTATTAAATAGAATTGGACCTGTTCACCAGCACAAATGGATATAGTTTGATTGTAGTGGTGAACGAATGTGATGTGCAATCATGATTGCCAGTTAAAATTAAAACTATGACTTTCGCTCATACTTGTTTTTTGAATAAAAATTTCATCAAAGCCGTTCAGCATATGTTTGATGTAAGATTTTTGATGTTTCATGTATACTGGTGAGCAAGGCCATTATCAAATAGATCAGGGGTGCCCAGAATGAGCTTACGGCGGCGTGAAAATATTATAAATGCAGAAAATACATCTCAAGCAAGAACAACCACAAGAAATAGAAAGAGAAACCCGATTGTTGTGTGTGTCGGCATGAATAGCGAAAAGCGTTCGGCCACTGCGAGCGAGGCGATCGAGACCAATCGCTAACCTACGCTCGCTAAGCATAAGCAACACTGTTGTAGACATAGGAGAGAGAGAGAGAGAAGAGAGACACATATGAAATTGTTGTTGCAAATCTGCACGCGGCTACAACAAAACCGTGATACAACGAAGAAGAAATGGCAAGCTCTCAGCTTGCTCTCTGTTTCAGCTTACTACTCAGCTTGTAAGTATTCAATGTGTTGCGAGATGTTATATCGACTCCTGTGCTCGAAAACATCGTATGTGCCAAAAAGCAATTTTTACTGGAGAGCGTTTTTTCTACTTTTCGATGCGGTGGCTGGCATCATTGCTTCCAATCTTCAGATGTGCAACAATTATCAACTTACTTATAATTTCCTTAAAAACTTTAATCAATTCTCTATCACTGGCAATTTATGCCATGTCTCTAGCTACTCTGGTTATGAAGACAATGCAATTAATAAAAAAGCTTATAAAAAAAGTTTTTTTGACGTTATCTCAAGGAAAAGTCATAAAAATAACCCAACATTGGGTCAGATCGGTTTGTTTTATAGTAATCTATCCAATAATTAAGGAAATTTCAAAATCCCAGACTTTAGGCCGCATCCTTTCCCTTATTGGCCTAGACCAGGCATGCCCAAAAGCAGCATACCACAGAGCACTCACTAATACTCACAAAGATAAGCACCAATACCAATAATGAAATTGTTGTCGGTCAGTTTGCTTGTGCTCGCAAACACCAATCAAAGAAGAGAACAAAACCGGTTTTTGTTCTACGCTACGCATACACACGAAATCGATAGCATGTGTGTCGTTTTGTATGCCTCGCGCCCTGCATGTATACGATCATTGATTTCCTATGTTCGGTGCAATTACAATAACAAATCGTACCCAAAGAGCATACGGCTGAGCATCGCTGGCCTAGACCCTTTACTGGGAAGATATGAATACGCAAATGACTTCCAGTTTTGAAAATCGATAAGTCCCATTTCAATTCAGTCGTAGCCTGATGGGTTGGTTCGTGCGCTGCGAATTATGGTGGACCATTCACTAGGTGACCAAATGGTACGATTTCGCACAAAAGATTCAATTGTACTACGCACTGAATCAACTTGCATCCTAGTACATATAGCCACTTCACATCGCAGCAATAAGTTTGCAGCCAATGAGTTTTGTGTGGCACAAAAAAGAAACTACAAGAAAAAAACCCAACATTGGCACATACGATAAAATAATCGTAACGATTATCGCTATATAATTTTACCAGATGACGAGTTAGTGGATTTAGAACTAATTTTCATCAAAATATCATTTTCGTAAATAATGGCACATACGATGTTTTCGCTCACAGGGGTCGATATGCACGAGCTTTCAGAAAAAGCTCTTAGTTACAATGCTAGGTAGCCCACCATAGCGTATTATTTGTACCATTATCTAAACCTTTGCTAGGAAAAAAAAGAGAGGAGAGCACGCATATGAATTTGTTGTTGCTTTATGTAGGCTTATGGCGCTCGTGGACCGTATAAGCGCCAGTTATGCCTTTGCGCAAAACAACAACGAATGCGTGGCTTGCGGAATGGTCTTGGGCACCCCTGAAATAGCTTATCAAATAGAACCTGTCCTATTTCATTATAGAAGACTAAATTTGATTAATTTTTAGAGATATTTGATTTGCTATTTCCTTATCGTCAGAGAAGTGTAAAGACTACTGTAGCCTTCTCGTTTTTTTTAAGTTTTACCTTAATGTCAAATACCTTTCTAACACTTACAAACCAGAATTAAATGCATTATGTTGTTGCTGCGCCCTTCAGTTATAATTCGGTACCCATCGCTGCCATCAACGAGACGACGCTCTTATTTAAGTTTTATTTCAAGAAAATTTGAAGTTTCCAAGAGATTTTGTTATCTTCTTCTGTTACCAAAGACTGGTTACCAAGGTGATTTTAAATTACGGTTTCTAGAAAGGTTCAACAACTTTTCTATAAATATGTCAAACCAATTTAAACGCAAGAGATAAGGCGGCAGTACAGAATATTTACATTATTTTTACCGAAACGATAATGATGATGACGCCGTTGCTGGTGACGTCGTGGTTATATTGGTCCATAACATTGTTGACAAAAGTTCACTTTTCAATGGCGAGATTACATTTTGCATTTATTTTCTGTTTTTGGATTAATTGTAGCGTAAACTAAGTAAACCATTAAATTGCGGTGGTGGGCGCCAAATGTCAAGCGGAAATCAATTGCTGGGATTTTTCTTTCATTTTTTTTTTATTTTTTTTTTGGCGAGGGATTAAATGCGACTTGCTTAAGGTAGGCGGATTTAATAAGATTTTTTGCATAAGCCAAATTGCCTTGAATAAATAATTATAATTCACGGATAGAATATTTTGTTTACCTCGAAAATCTGAGATTAGAAAAATTTGTAATTGTTTTGTACAGATTAAATTGAAACAAGTCAACGGAAGGACAATGTGTGTACAATTTCATACAAAGCTTGTAGAACTTTCGTTAGCGTATTCCAATAATGTTTTCTCCCCCTCCCCCCTCCTGTTGTTTCATTTATTTCATTAGCAAAAGTGCCTTTGCTTGTTCCTCCACTGAATATTGTTGATTGAATTATACTAAAGTAAGACCTTCACATTGGTTGCATTATTAATTTATTGTGAAGCAGGCGGCAGCAGTCACATTTTGGCATCCATCATATGAAACATATCCTGCATATGAATGAAAGTAATTGATGGCATAAATCATGTATGAAATATGAAAATCTCTGGTGACTGACAGACAGCGAGAGTTGAATTAATAATTAATTAATGAACTGACCAAGCGAAACAAGATTTTCCCCCCATGCATTCATTTCTCTGTGTTTACATCAGAAATGTTATTATTTTTCGACAGATAACAAGACAGCAAAAACAACAACAACAACAAAAGAAAATAAAAGTACATTAAACAACTTGCCACATTTGGCCATGACTGTAAACTGCGACGAGTTCAATAATTAAATTGTAGCGGGTGTGTTTTTTTTTTTTTGTTTTTGGAGAGACCTGCAGCTCATTACGGAAATGTACAACCCGTTGTTTTTTTTTGTATTTTGAGTGGGCTTACAACAAATTGAGATCTGTTCATAAATCAGCGTTGCTTTGATGCAGTTTCAACTGACGCTAGGTGGCGCTTTGTGGTTTCAATTTGAATCCCAGACTCAGACCCCATGCCAACTTAAGTGGCAGGAAGCGAATATCAATTGACACCCACAGCGGAAGTTTTTGCAAAAACGCAAAAAGGAAAAATGAAAATACACAAAGAATAAGCTTCATGTGCGCGAGAGTTGACTTTTTATACCCTGTACCCATTGAAAAATGGGTAAAAGGGGATCATAAAATTGTGCAAATGTATGAAACAGCCAGAAGGAAGCATCTTCGAGCCTATAAAGTGTATATATTCTTGAACTGCATCAACAGCTGAGTCGATTTAACCATGTGCGTATGTCTGTATGAACGCGTCGATCTCAGAGAATTGTTTCTAGTAAATGAATGAATTACCTGTGACGGCATAACGTTGTTTAATGTTTATGCAATATCCGTCTTGTCGTTTCCAGAAAACTAGTGGATATTGGAGAGCGTCGGTATGAACGGTGTGTGTCGGCGATGTACTCCAGATTATTGATTCTTCTTCGAATCACAATTTCTCTCGTCGCTGTGCGGTCGCCTACCATTATTCCAGCAACGTAGTCAACAGCAGGCGCATTAAATCTACGCACTTGCTCTCCAGCTGATGTTTTATCAGGATTGATAACAATAGCGTGATTGGCAATTCGTGCATTTGTGATTTGAAGAATTTCAATAATTCATTGTGCTCATTCAAAAGGGAGTACAGCTCTCCGCGATGCGCCTGGCCTTAGGCGAATTGAGGTTGTTGTAGCCGCAACGTGCATCCACACGATTGACGTCCTCACTGCCCATAAAGTAGATTTGTACAAATTTATGTGGTTCGTTTGGCATTGGCAGCAATGAGCCTACTTTATGGTATACTTGACCTTTGATTTTGAAGTTTAATTTAATTTGCTGACCATTTGCGCTGTATTGTGCATTATTTCCGTTGCTCCAAACGAAGTCATTTGAAAGGATGAATAAAATCTACGAGCTTGACTTCAGAAACAGGTTTGAAACTGGTTCCGTGCCGATGAGCAAGCCGTTCAATGGTTCTCCGTGGTAGTTGCACTTTTCCTGATGCGCAACTCATTCCGGCGGACTCGTTTTTGAAATTGACAAATGGGACATTGTTTGTCCAAAGCGCACCCATCAGGACTTTCGGATGAGCGAAATATTCAATATCTGGCTCAAACTCGAATGCGTGAGGAAGGAACGAAGCAGATGTAAATGCTCGATGTACTTGTTGGCGTTGTTGGTCAATTGTACTTCGTTTGTTAACATCTAAACGGCGCGCTTGTCTCTGCTCCAATTGGTGTTGTTGACTTCGGAAAGCTCGTGCCTCGTGCGATTGAGAAGAATGCAGTTCCGACATTGTGACACACGTAATTTCATTTATTTCATGTAATTGTTGATATGTGTTTGCTGTCCTACCATTTCGCATGTGTGTTGCTGCATTCGTTCGACGGCCCAAATAGCCAATCATACCTGTTGCTGGCACACAGAAAGGCCAAATTGAAACGATTGATAAAAAACGATATTTCGATAACGATAACGATTTCGACAATTATAAAACACAGAGTGACACAGTTAAGCAGCCTGCAGCGTCGTCAATTCAAAAGAATGTTTTGCAGAGGGACATCCAAATTACCTAGCGTTACGAAATATAGTTAGAAACCTATTCTACATCTGCCATATATATAAAAAAACAAGAAGGAAAGTCGGTCAAGCTCGACTATAACCAGTGTTTGAAAGTACCTAGGTACATACCTAGATACATATTTTGTGTACCTTTTACCTTACCTCCGTATTTTCAAATTCGAGTTCCTTTTACTTTACCTAGGTCTTAATTTTCATTTACCTTGTCAATAGGTAAGGTACTAGATACTTTTCGTGCGTGATTTTTGTTCGCTCCGATTACATTATATTTAAGATGTTGCCGCTTTGCCATGTTGAAAAGAAAAGTTTCAGGAACCTGTTTGTGGCTTTCGCTGAACGTTCGGTAAACATACCCTGTGTAAAAACGATACGATCCATGCTAGATAAGAGGAAGGCGGACTATTAACCGTGCTCCCATTTTAACTTTCGCAAAAATTTTGCGATTTTAATTTCAATTTTGTACTGAAAACCAGATTTTATAATTTTATTAGTACGACTGCCGATACTTGGAGTTGCAATAACAAAAGCTACAAGTGGTATAACTGGCCACTATATAGGTATAGATAGCAATCTACATCGTCATTCTCCCGTAGTCCCCACACACATGAAATAATTGCTACTATATCAGCTGAAGTTCATAGCAAATACGGACCTAGAAATACCAATATATGTGGAACAGTTACAGATAGTTCATCCAACTTCGTAAAGCATTTATAGTGTACAGTATTTAGAAGAGTCCGATTTAAAGGTAACAAGCCAGGATAGTTCAGCTGTTGCTGAAACTTTTATGAACTTAGTTGTCACGAAAGATGCTGAACAGGCTCTACAATCCTTCCTTAACGAAAGCAACGGCAATTTGGCATGCTGATAACAGATCCACAGTAACAGCAGATGAAGTTAAGAAAATTTGTAAGCTTAAATTAATAGCTCTTTGCGCCTCACGATGAAACAGTTTTCATGCCATCATGAAATAATGTTACTCACATTTTCGCTAAGGCTATTGATCCATTGCAGGGATTCTGCAAAGGATTCTGAAGACTTTTAAGAAACAGACAAGGTGACGAAATATTCGAAGCTGTTATGTCAAAAAATCGAGATAGCATATAAGAAACATTTTAATAATAAAACATATAAAATCACAATATTCCATTTTTTGGAAATTCCTAATACCTTTTACCTTACCTAGGTATATTTTTTGACATTTACTTTGTACCTTACTTAGGTAAGAAAATTGAGTACCTTTCCAATCATTGACCATAACATACTCTGTACGCTTAATGCCGCCGCTCGCATTTGCTTACGAGTTATACGCGTTATATGCTGTTATACGCTTTATACGCGTTATACACGTTATAAGCGTTATACGCTGCTATACGCTCATCTCTAAGTAAGCACGTTGGTGCCTACGTGCTAAATATACCCCCCCATAACTACACACCTCATTCCCCGCGGGATCAACGTTAAGTATTACTTTGCGGGAACGGGTTGCTTTTTTTGGACAGTCTCCGTTGCACGTCGTTCGCGTTCACATCTTCTCAGTCTATAACGAACTCGCTTATGGTTCTCCAGTCTGCTTCTGTCTCTACCATGTAGCTGACAAGTTCCTCGGGTGGTACGAGCTCTTTACCGGTCCTGTACCTGATTTGGGCTGGTCGGACATTCCGGAGTGTCTTCGTGCTTGAACCTGTGAAGGTATTCTCTATATTCTCCTTGTGGGAATTTGTTGCCTATGTTGGACACTCTCCGTTGCACGTCGCTTGCGTTCACATCTTCTCAGATCGCTCTGGATGTCTATAACGAGCATGCTTATGGGTATCCAGTTTGCTGCTGTCTCTACCATGTAGCTAACAAGCTCCTTGATATGGTTGTTGTTGTAGCGGCTCCTGTGGATAAGAGTAAGGTACGCATATGTTGTGGGGGAAAATAGAAAGAACAGATTAGAGTGGAAAAATTTTGATGGTAGAAGGGGGGGAGTGTGTAGTGTAGGGGGTTAAGGTCCTTGATATGGTAAGAGCTCTTGCCTGGTCCTGTACCTTACACACTGGTACAATACGTGGTGCGGATTCTCATTTTCAATTGGGCAGGTTGGACATTCCGGAGTGTCTTCGTGCTTGAACCTTTGAAGGTATTGTCTATATTCTCCATGGTTAGTGAAAAACTGAGTTAGGTGGAAGTTTATCCATCCAAATATGGAATAATTCTGTGGGTCCATCTTGCCTTTGTGGCCATATTCGACACAACTCTTTCCGATCTTCATTTCATTTGCCAGTATATCTATCGGTATCATGCTAACCAGGACTAAGGCTGCATCAAGGGAGACTGTTCGGCATCCGGATATGACTCGAATAGCGCTTAGTCGGTCATTCGTTGCAAGCTTCGTCAGTAGGCTCTTATTGCTCGCCACAGCAGACGCCTGACTGTGGTAGGGCTAGTGAGAGTGTAGGTGTTTTTGTATGTACGTCTCAATTGCACAGGATATTTTGGAGTCGGGCCACTCGACTGCAGCGCTCTTACTTGTTTATTTTTAGTCCTTTACCGGCCCGTTCATTCGGTTTTAAAATGTTGAGAATTTCGTACTTGACACTTGCTATTCGTTTGGTTTTGTATTTAGCAATCTAAAGGGCAACCCTCGTTATCCCTGAGACTTAAAACTGACCTGCCCGTTGTACGTGCCTGAACTGTCAAATTTACTTGTGCCATATTGCCATAAAATTGATATAATAATTGTGAAATTCAGTTGCAGCAGCTGCATTTGCCTTTTTCTGAGGAGGTCAAAGTTCGCACAACAAACAAGTTGACTCTTGACATATGCCAAAGCGAGTCGCTTAAATATTTAAAAACCCAAACATATTCAGCTTCAGCCAAACCTCGTCTAAAAAAGGAAAGTAAAAGTGTTTAGTATGCAAATTGCCAAATAATGCTAAAAACCGGGCTCTGGCGCCCGTTTGCCACATTTTCCCCAGTTTTTCGCAACGCATCCTCTCGCAGCCAAAGCCATGTCAATTATGGCACGCACTCATTAGAGTCTAAACTCCTGCACACCAGCATCATCTCTTGACGCATCGTTTACCGTTGGCCAACCTCATAAACCAGATAATGCCCCTGCCGTAGCAGTTCTGTTTCTCCTCCTTTGGCTTTTTAATGAGCTTTGTTTCTAGTTTGGCCTGCTTGGATAATGGTATGCTATGGTGTGTATGGTGACATGCAGCTGGTGGCACAGTGGTATCAATTCACTCTAAAATGTGGTTTCTTATCAGTCCTCAGGAATTCTTTGTTTAATTTATAGTTTATGGTCTCAGATTAGAGCCAATTGTTAAGTGGAAAATAAGCTAAAACGCATTAAATTAAATATGAATCATTTACAAAACTGAGTAAGCTGCCAGGATGTAATAATATTGTGTTCTTATCTAAACTTTAATCAATAAACCAATAGAAATTGTAACTAAAAACAATTAAATGTTTATCTTTAGTGTATTATTATCGATAAATATCAAACAAATAAAATACTATTTTAGGAATGAGTAGGAAAAATGGTTTGTACTTGACAAACGACTTTTGTTGTCAAGACTTAATGCTGAAATGACCAATGTATATTTACTTTGGGTTTTACTTGGATTTCTCGTAGACAGACCTGATCCATGTAGCTTGAGAACCAAAACGAAATTATATAAGAATTTTATAAGAACCAACTCTGGTTAAAGTGCTTTGATTTGAACTATACTCACCAATTTGCGAAATTTGAAACACTTAAAGAAACTGATATGGAACCAAGGTCAGAGAACCCATAACCTAGCTTTCGACCCCAACAACGTCCCTTTCTCCATACCATAATTAAAACGCCAATTCTTTTCCGAGTGACTACCTCTTCTTCCAGAATGTATGTATGTTTTTCGACCTTTATGATCATTAAACCTTCAAGTTTTTGCCGGCTCTAGGTCTCGCTATGTTTGAACATAATCCAGAAGCTAAATAAATCTTTGTTCGAAATTTGGTCTCTTTTTATTCATGTTTTGGTTGAACCCACGCAACGCATCACATAATCCCGCATTGCTTGGGTCTTCTTAATTGGTAAAAGATTTGTCCCTATATTAGGTCTAGTCTGGTTCCTCTACCAAGTCAGGCCAATTTGTGCTATGCAACGTCTCATATCCGAATTTTTTGGAGAATAAGTAAGGCAGGTTCTTGTTTTAAAAGTGCGGCACACGGTATACTCTGGTTCTTCTTTCTGTTGTCCTTGTAGGCATGTTTTTTTTTTTAAGTTCTGTTCTGTAGAGGTTTAATTATCCGTGTGGAATTAATACAGTAGCACTTAAATACCTTTTATATTTCTAATCTTGGCTACTTTTAGTGTGACCACCATGTTTAAAGATATAGAACTCCAATTTGAAACTTACATTTACATATCAAACATAATCCCTGAAATTTTCATTAAGTTCGGTTTAAATAGCTGAACTATAAGAATATCTTCTTTTGTTATATATTTTTGCTGTGATTTATATTGGGCTGATAATAAAAATGAAAGGGCCACAAATTTTGTCTTTTATTTGGGGGTAGCATGCGCTGTGTACTAACAGTATTTTAAAATAATGTTGAAGCTCTGTTAAGGAAGGCTATTTTACATTTCTCTCACTGAGTAACTGGTATATCGAAGTCGGTTAGAGCCGACTTTAACTTAACTCGTTCTTTGTCTTTTCGTCAATATAAGAAGGGAGCAAAAATCCAGATCAGAAAAAATAATCAAGAATCTTTCCTGCTGGTCTTTCAACGAAAAAGATCTTAGATGGCAAGCTCTTCACACCTCAATTCGCAACAAGAACGCCTTCTTGTTAAAGAAAGGTGATGTTAAGAAATCCTTCAGCACAGAGCCCAACAACTTGACCAATGTCAGCTCTTACCGCTACAGCGGTGTTGTGCACAAGAAGACCGTTTCCGTCGTTTCAGCTGACTATAAGAGGGGTTTCTGCGCTGTGCTGAAGAAGGGCAAATATGATTGGCGTCCTGCCAAGAACACCGTGCGTGTTGACTTCAAATCTGGCCCCAGACGCTCCCTAAAAAAGGTGAAGAACCTGTTGATCGGTTCCAAGTACCGCAAGGATCTGACACAGGCTGGTCTCCGCCGCGCCTCCGCCGTTCTGCGTTCCCAGAAGTCTCTGCCCTTCAGGGCCAAGAAGCCTGTATAAAATAGTATCCATTGAGGATAATGGGCTGGAGCTATTTTCTACTAGAGATCAGAACAAAAGTCGAAGCAAATGAAAGTGTATTTTTAACAGGGCTGCAAACCGGCTTTAAGCCAGTTTGGTATGTGTCAGATAAGCTTACAATTTGCCCTGCTATTTGTAAGTTTTATGTGACATATAATAGATGAGAAATCGGCTCTAAATCAGAGAAAACTGGCACAAATTTTTCATCTTATACATATACATATCGAAAAACTTTATTGCCAGCTGTCCATGAAGCTTTGCCTGCTTCGACTGCCCCCCTACACCTCTTCCCTACAAACTAAAACTTCATGAGTAACTTCATGAAATTTGTTTCAATGCGGACTCGTGTAAATGCGGACTAACAATGTATCTAGGCGTCAAGTGTATACCTATTGTATTGTTATTACAAATATATTGGGAAAAACGTGCAACGAACCAAGGTTCAAATCAAAACCAACGCCCAAAAACCTCGAACCTCCAATTTCCGAACCTTACCGGTTGGTAAATTTTGTTTCGAACCAGCAAACCGGAGGTTCCGAAAAATTTTGTGAGTTTGCAGCCCTGATTTTTAAACAAGTGAGACTATAACACAAGGCTACAGTATTAGACTTTTTCCAGTATATTGAAGGGTCGGTGGTGATTCTAGATGATTTTCGTGTGCTGAATACGAATCTGTCATCAGAAATGGTCCATCACTTCGAGATTTTTAGTTATTACCGCATAAAGGTGCAAAAAATGCCTACTTTGACACTTTTCAGACGCGGTTTGTGGGAAACCTATACTTTTGTTTTAACTTTTTTTGATATTATCGGAAGGTACTACTCCTTAACCTTGAAAAAACTATCTCAAACAATTCTACGATTTTTTCCAATGAAGATAAACCACATTTAGTACTTATATCAAAATTTACAAAACGGCCAATATATTGTTGCTGCCCCAATGTATACCCTTGTAGAGGGTACATTAAAATTGTCCACATGTTTGTAACGCATAGAAGAAAGCATCTCCGACCACATAAGGTATATAGATTCTTGATCAGCATGACGAGCTGAGTTGTTATAGCCATGTCCGACCGTCCGGCTGTCCCTCTGTTTCCATACGATCTCCTCCGTCAGTTTTAAAGCTATCTTAACCAAACTTTGCACGAAGTCTTTTAGTACAAATACGCTGCACATTTGTCGAAAACGGCCGGATCGGATGACTATAGCATATAGCTGCCATAGAAACGATCGGTCGAAAAAGTAGTTTTATTGAGAAAAACTTGTTGTCTTCAACGCAAACGCCCCCAAACCTCGTATTTATTAGTTTTCTATGCTTTCACATAATTACACCAAGTTTTATGAAAATCGGCCTACTATATAGTGTAGCTGCCATACAAAAGATATGTCTGAAAAAAAGTCTTAGTAGGAAAAACTTCTTTGTTTTCATTTCTATCGCTCCCAATCTTGTTGCTGATCAATGTTATATGCTACCACACAATTTTACCAAGTTTGATTTAAATCGGATGACTATAGCATATAGCTGCCATAGGAACTATCGGTCGAAAAAGTAGTTCTAGTGCAAAAAACTTTTTTGTTTTCAATGATAGCGTCTTTATTCTTTCCAGTTATGATGAATATTATCAGTTTCCACACAATTTCGGGGAGTTTAGTCAAAGTTTGGTGAATATATCGTATAGCTGCCATGTAACAAACTGGCAAGCAAATGCTCAAAGTAGTGGCGCCATCAAGCTGCACGGGTATATAAACTACGGTCGAGCTGAAGCTAGCTTTCCTCTATTTTTTTTGTATTCAATTCAAAAATTTGCCAAATTCGTATAAAATAAGAGATGGAAGTGCGGCTTGGCCCTTTGGGCTGTAAGGCCAAATATAGCTTAATGTTTTTGCTGCCATTTCCAAGCATATTTCACACCACGGTGGCGCACTTTTTCCACTGACCCATCGATCCGGTGCTGCTGCAGCAGTAGCAATTTAGCAGCACACGCATCTCAACAACATCTGAGCATCTGTTTCAGTTTTTCCGCCACCCGCCGCTAGCCATGCGCTCCCCACACATCATCATCATCATCATCATCATCATCCCCACATTCACATCTTCGTCTTGGTATTTCACGCCTGGTGGCCGTTACCGTTGCTGCTGTTGCTGTTGTTGCTGCACGTTTTTCGTTTTGTTTTGAGTATTTTGTTTTGATTTTGCTGCTTCTACCCACACACGGATGCATAGCACTCTCATAGATACTCACTCGGTTTTGTTTTAATTCTTTTGCTTCGCGCTCGAGGCACACACAAAGAGCCCGAAAAGATAAAGAATGAAATCCACGACGAGTTCTAGATACATTTGTCTAGCGCTTGCCGCTCAGTCGCAAAAACGTTTAGCGCCGAGACGGACGACAGCGACAGCGACAACGACGACAAAAACAAAAACAAAAAGAAAGAAACGTTTCTTCTTGTGTGTAAAGTTGACGCGAGTGAAAAGCGCTTTTCTATTTTCGCCTCAAGTGCAGCTAAAATCTTACGACAAAAAAAAAAAAATAACACTTGATGCGCGTGTCTTACTTTCTAAAATAAATTTATATAAAAAAAGATATAGAAGCCAGGCAGCCAGTTTTTTTTTTTTTTGTTAAGAGTGCGTCTCCTCCTTGTCTTGTGTTGGCTAGGTGACAATGCTTGCCATCAAGGAGTGCCTTATACGCGAAGGTGTGCTCAATTTGGATAGTCCCAGCAGCAGCAACAGCGGCGCCAGACTTCGACAATATCAACTGCATGGCAGCAAAAGTAGCAGCAATATGGATATGCCTCGCTATCGCAGTTAGTATCTCTATCTTTTGTCTAGTATCTAGTATCTAAACATTGTATTACTCCTACGTACGCAATTGATAGCGCCAAAGGGAGAGAGCGAGCGAGATAATAGATATGCTCTTTGTCTGAAAGCTAATTCAGCAAATGGAAGCATTTGTCTGACACTGAAAAATGGTTTGATTCACTGTGATATATTAGTGGGAGGTTAAATTGATATTATTTTACAAGTTTTGAGTCATAGTGGAAAAAAATTCCATTACTGCCCTCAAGTATGTACAATTTGATGTATGGCTCATTCACAAGGGTGGATTTAAAAGTATTCGCTTTTTTGGTTAGTAAGGTACTTTATGTCCCGATTTTGTGATAAATTGGGATATATAGAAGAACAATACTGATTCTAAGAAATCTAAAACGCCCATTTTCATTAACCTAGGTCTATTTTTGTCGAAGTTATAGCCGTAGACTCGTTTTCAAAGTGTTTTTTTGGTATGATACACCCTCTTAATGTTCGCTTTTGGTTATAGTTGGTTTGTAGAAAAACAATACAGATTCTAAGGAAGCCATCACGAGCATTTTCATAAACCTAGGTCAATATTTGTCATAGTTGCCCTTAATTCAAACTAAAAGGACCCAAAAATTTAACAAAAACTTACTCCACCCTGTTCCCACTAGTCGTATATACCCCCTTTGACTCTTTAGGATTTGTTATTTTTAAAAGCTGGCGTCGTCGTCCCGCTATCTCTCTGCCATTTCCCCTATAAAATTCTTTGGCTTTTATTATTGTTTAATAAACTGTTAATGATTTGTATTTGCCTTTGTTTACTCACAAATTGTTACTGTGTATTGTCTTGGCTCCCTCCCTCCCCCCCCCCTTCTATCTCTTGTGCATTGTCTTGCACTTTGTTTGATTTAAGCCAACTTGTTGTTAACTCAAGACCCCAGACCCGGTGAAAGATTGTGTCATTTGTCTATAAAGTGTGCTGTGCCTCTGATTGTTTTTTAGATATTTCTTGTCTCTATTCTTTAAACTCTTGATGTATGTTCATTTTATTTTTATTGTAAAGGGCTTAAGTGCTAAAGAGAGGCCAACCGACCGGCGTCGACCGGTGACCCGCTTTATAAAGTTGTTGTTCCAATCAAAGGCCATTTGTAAATACCTTAAGAGGGGGGTGGAGTGGGGAGAGAGCAACCTGCTTGGCGTGTAAAACGAGACTTTAGCTGTTTTTATTTTTGTGTGTGTTGTTTTATCCGACAAGCAAATAAATGTTTATGCGTATCAATCTAACAATTTAACATACATAAAACAATGAAAAACAGGTAAACGTATCTTTAGGGTAGAATAATCGCTTGATGATGAATGAAGCGGGTTATTAATCTTAAAGATGGAAGAATTTTTTGTGTATATGAGACTTCCTGAATGCCTTTCTGATGGTAAAATTTAGAAAAATGGTATACCGGGTGTTCACAAATTTCTCGGGAATTAACTAACAGGCCCAAAATGTATGGTTCTTGGAACAAATATTTTGATATGGGTATTACACACTAGATCAGGGGTGCCCACAGCCTGCCAATACAAAAGAACAAAATATTTCTCAAGCAACAACAAACACCAGAAATAGAAAGAGAAAACGACGCATACACATGTTTGTTGCTGTATTCGAATTTGCAAGAGGCATTATAAGAAAAAGAGAAGAGAGTACAAATATGAAACAGGGCCGGCCATCGATGTGCAGTCACTTCCCAGCCAACATTTTATGAAATTTTTAATCACATTCGAGTCGTCTGTCTGATTAAAATAGTCATAATTGCGCTCGTTTTCTGATCATAAATGATACTTTGGTCGGGAGAAAATGGTACCCTAGCCGCGACTCTTCTTGAAGAGTCGTTTACAACCCGTTTTTCTAGTCGTTTTTTAATGAATCTCAATTTGAGCAAATACATGAGTAACTTTCGAGTCTTCTTTATATTGCACTAATCTTTTTTTAATCATCAAAAGGGCTCGAAAAGACTCACCAAGGTGATTCTTGTTAAAATGATCTTCCAAATGCTAGGTGGTTTGTGCTTTTCACACAGACTCGAGCCGAACTTATGAGTGTGAGAATCGGTGAGCACAGAAAAGCAAGTAAACCGACTGAAGTCCATCGCTTTCACAAACACAAGCACATTTTCTGTCCTCGCCACTTGACCGACCCTGATATGAAGCTGTTGTTAGGCTTTGTAAGCCTTAGTTATGTGCTATGGGCATTGGCGCACGGCTATATCTAAGCGCAGTCTGTGTAAGCGCCTGAAAAAAGCACACACACACGGACGGCGCCTTAGCCCATTCGAATCCATAGTTAAGAATGTATGCAATTGTACCGCTGACATCACACAACGACACAGTATTGCTCTCATGAGAGCAATAACAGCACCCCTCTCCTACAAAAAGCAAAACTGTTAGAGCGTGTGCAACTTTATTCTCTCTAAGTTTGCTTGCTCCTCTCTGCATCGATACTTCTTCTCACTGCTCTTTCCTTTAAAATGCAAAAGAACAATTTTTTCAAGAGCATTGGTACTCAAATTAATCGTTCTAGTTTTTTCTTAGTGTATGGGCCATAACCTTTGGGCACCGCTGCACTAAGTTAGTCAAGTATTTAGTAAGACTTAATAGTATTTTAAGCAGATATGATTGTTTTTGTTAAGCTCGCAGCCATCTTGGCACTCTTCGGTTTTTCTCCACCTCTTGATATCGTTATTTGAAAATAAATTTTCTTAACTTTTGTGCTCCGGTTCGTATAATTCGACTCTAACTTGAAAAAAATCCGAAATTTTCGAACCCAATTAACTTCGATTTCAATCTGGTTTGCTGTTGTTTCCAAATGACTTTAGCCAAGGTTACAAAACTTTAAAATTCTGCCGAAGTTTCGGTGCAGATCTGCGAACACGTCCTAAAGTATAAGTTTCAGTTCGAGGATCGGTTCTTTTACTTATCGGAACTAAGGTTTTGGTTCGAAACTTGTTTTATAGCAACTTGATATGTCTTTCAATTGCTAGTGACTTTAGTCAAATGGACCACAAGTACTAATGCTTTCAAATCATAAGTCCACTTCCAAATGTCACTCCCTCCACTAAGTGCTCGTACATATACATGTATGAGAAGTTTGTATTGCCATGTTGCAACTTAACTTATGCTTTATTTCCCTTCTCATAGTCGTAATATCCCGAGATTGGACATAATTTACAAAGCAGATCTTTAGCAAATAATGCGATCCACTACAAAACAATACATTTTTATACTCTTGTACCCCTTATAAGCTTGTTAAAATTGTCCGGATGTTTGTAACGCATAGAAGGAGGCATATCCGACCACATAAAGTATATGGGCATTTCTCAAATGTCGAATGCGACATTCGTACGCATTCAAAGTGAAGAAAATCATATGCCAAAAAATTATTTTATTTTGACAAAAGGCAAAACTTATAGCTCTTGATTAGCACTATAATTGGTGCAAAAGTTGATTTTCGGCAATTGTTCGTTTTCAAGATAATTACAAAAAACCAATGCATTGGCATGCGACAAAAACAGAAGTCGATTTCAAGGCGAACAGTTCAAACACTGATTTCAGCGGAAGCTGTAGGAATATTTTAAAGGGACTAATTTTTAAATATTATGCATTGATGTACCTTAAAAATGTTTTTTATTTGATTCAAAAATATTAAGTAGTTTATTTTTTATTTAATTTTAATCACTGTTGCACGCGACATGTCGCATGCGACATTTATCAAAATAAAAGTGCAAAATTAATGTCCAAATTAGAAAAATTGAGCTAGCGCGGCCGTAAATCCGAATATTTCGAAATGGGTTATGTATAAATGTAAGATTGGCTTTTATTAGTTCAATTTGACTGTTTCCTCATGAAAATTTGATAAAACATTGTGCTTTTAACCACTTTTACTTTTTTGGCTGCGGTTGACATTTCTGTGGAAATGCCCATATATATTCTTGATTAGCTTAACGAGCTTCGTCTGTTTCTATGCTATTTCCTCCTTCAGTTTTAAAGCTATCTTAACCAAACTTTGCACGAAGTCTTTTGGTACAAAGACGCTGCACATTCGTAGGAACCGGCCGGATCGGATGACCGTAGCATATAGCTGCCATTGGAACTATCGGTCGAAAAAGTAGTTTTAGTGAGAAAAAGTTTTTTGTCTTCAAAGCAAACGTCCTCAATCCCCGTATTTATAAGTTTTCTATGCTTTCACATAATTTCACCAAGTTTCATGGAAATTGGACAACTATATAGTATAGCTGCCATACAAAATATAGTTCTGAAAAAAAGTCTTAGTAGGGAAAACTTTTTTGTTTTCGAAGCTATCGCTCCCAAACTTTTTATTGATCAATAGTATATGCTACCACGCAATTCTGCTAATTTTGATGAAAATCGGATGACTATAGCATATAGCTGCCATAGGAACTATCGGTCGAAAAAGTAGTTTTAGTTAGAAAACTTGTTTGTTTTCAATGGTAGCGTCTTAATAACTTCCAGTTATGAATATTATAAGTTTCAACATACTTTTGGGAACACCGAGAGAAAATTTGATATTTTTTCATATCAATTTTACTCCGATATGAAAATATTTCAAATTGATATGTTAAAAGTTTCAAATCGATACTTTCTAACATATCATTATTACATTTTTAATATCATTCTGAAACTATTCAATATCAATTTGAGTAAATGATATTATTTTGGATCAGCATGATATTATTTTCTTGCCAAATGACATGAAAAAATTGGTATTTTTGTAAATTCCAACCTAAAATAAATCGTTTTTTTCTCTGTGAAGTTTATAGCGCTTATATATTTTCGTAACCTCCTTATATTTGGCTATTTTAAGAACAACTGTTATCATCTCATGCAGGCCAACATGCAACACTTATAAACTTCCACTTAACCCAATTTCCGCTTTGGTTCTCCCACACACACACACACATCCACTTCCACATCCATCACATCATCTGCCACATCTTACCCAGGCACTTGGTAGTTAACTGTTTTTATTGCCCCAAGAAATTACACAATTTTGATGTGTGTCCTCTGCAACACTCTCTCATCGTCAGCAGCAGCATCATCATCATCATCATCCTCTACAGCTTGCCATTCGAGAATTTCGTCAGATTCTTTGCCATTTTATGTTAAAGCGAGGGAGGGGGCAATGATGATAATGTTGATGATGATGTTTCGATGTCGATATGAAGAGTTTTTTCGGTTTGTTGATAATTAAATTTGTTCATTGCATTTTGGGTAGACAGCATAAAAAACCAATGTTATTTTTAAAGGCAGCCACAATAACGTGGGATGGACAGAAGAGGGGGGGCAGGGCAGGGCAGAGGAAGGTGGAGGCACAGTCGCTGTGGGCAGTTTGCCCTTGCATTTTAAAAATAAGACAAACGAATTGCAAAAACTGCAGCGATTGCGCCTGCGACTACTGTTAAATGCGGTTTTCAATATTGATTCCACTTTTTAGTCTTTTTTTTTTTTTTTTTTTGTTGCTGCCACAAAGTTGTTGAACGAATACGAGTATTTATAGGCGCATTGGCTGCGCCTTGACAATATGATATGTACGAGGGCTGTTTGATAATTTGACAAAGAATAAAGAACAATTAAGGGCCGATTTCTCATCTTTTAAATAAGTGAGAAATAGCTATTTGACAACTAACTCTATGCATAACTAAATTGGATTACAAAACCAATGTAGAAACTTATCTAAAACGTTTGCATACGAATAAAAAATTCTCTTATAAGGTGGTAGCCCTTCCAGTGAAAATCTGGCAGCACTGTCAAACAGCTGATTTGCTGTGTCATTTTATGTTGGTTAAAAGTTTTGCTGTCATCTGAAATTATGGAAAACACAACAAAAAGGCCACGTGCTAAGAACTTTACAGACGAGTAGGATTGGGAACTAGTAGCTCTAGTTGAGGAGAACAAGAATGTCATCGAAACAAAAGGACCAATCATGGGCAAAACAGCAAGACCGGAATTCAGCTCACTGCTCAGGCTATCATGGGATGAACAAGGCCATTTTGCAATCGAGAAATATCCCTTTCTGTTACGGCATATCTCGGCATGGTCACCGCCTGGCGATTGAATCCGTACATGGGTGCAATCAATAGCTCCCATAACCTTCCAAAATTTAGCAATTTTATAAAAGTCTCTTATGACTTCATTGGGGTACCCAAACTTAACTTAACTGCTGGATAATGATGCAATGCCATAGGAAACTTCTTTCACTACCCGACTTGCTGTAGCTATGCTCACTCCACAAAAGTCCCCAACAGTAATTAGGAAATTTCCACAATCATAGAATCTCAATGCTAAAAGCAGCTTCTTCATTGGAGACAAGGAACATTTCCTAAAGAGATGGATTTAAGTTTGTTAATGGTTGTTGTTGATGGTACAAACCGATTAGTGATCGGCTCGAGCTGGCTATAAGTTTTTGCTAAAAGGAGCAGACATGTAGTCTTTGAAAGCCGGAATCTTTTTATGAATACGGAATCTTCCATGTCCTCAAAGAAGTTCGGTCTTGGGTTGTATACTCTCTCTCTATAAATTGGCACAATGTCTTCATCAGAATCTTCCAGTGAGTGAAGGTAAATAGCCTGGTTCAAATTCATTTTACAAATTGTTTTGCTTAGCACAAATCAAAAACCCACCCCAAATATTATGTCAAATTACAGTGAATGGCTAAAAGTCAAATGCCTGTCTAACACATAGTGGCTATCTGGAGGTCGAACTGGCAGATAGCTTAAGCCCTATACGGACATCCGACGTTCGTAATTTAGCCAACTTTGTCGTATGTTTCGTCACCGTGGAACGTAAGAGCAGTGTGACCATAATAAAGAAAAAATATCGCCGAAAATTTTAATTTGTGGTATTTTTAGTCACACTGTTCGATCATTTATATTTTGTTTTGATGCCAAGACGATTTTTTGTAAAAGCTCGGCCACTTCTCCAGTCTTGTTCACAAAATTTAAGTCCGAATGCTTGGGGTGGGAAAGATCCCAAATGTCATCCCGCTCTTTCACCGCCAAAATAAAAGGAAATTTTTTCTTGATGCGAAAACGTTTCCAAACGACGCTTTCGTTTTTGCTTTTCTGCCCTGGCTTTTATATAATTTTTTTAAAATCACTTTAACTAAATGTACTCCATCTGATCGATGCAGGTAGAAGCAGAGTGACTTAACACGGTGCATTCTCAATGCTGCGTCAGCTGCTCAAAGCACAATAAGGCCCACAGCCAATTTACATAGTCTCCACAAATGTGCTGTTAATCGTAACATTGACTGTTAAGGGTGACATTCAAGTTCTTATCTCCGTACTTGCTAAAAGTTCAAGTGGGGAAGTTGTTACTTCTGCTTCCTTTTCCCTACATTTTTGTATGAAACTTCTCGTTGCCTTGGATGTCCGTATGGGGCTTTATGATGCAATTAGTAGGCAATGAAATCGAAATTTCACTATTTGTTGGACTATCTGATACATAGCAGCTATCTGGAAGATGAAAAATCGGCCCTAATTCAAGTATTGGTTTTTGCATACAAATAATTGTAATAATTGTTTCAATTTCGAGTTTCGAAACTTGTACTACATGAGACCTCTCATCACTAAACCATTGGACCTACATCTTAGTGGATGGATCCGTCGACTTTGCCAACTTTATTTGAACCAGGGAATCAAACCGCAACGAATTTCGGTTCCGGTTCCGGTACGTACCGAAACTTCTGTTTTGGTTTTCTTTTATTTCGGTATTCGGTTCCGTTTCGGTACCTAGATTTTTATTTCGGTATACCGGTATGGACCGGTAAAATTAACAGAAATTTCAAGACTTAAGTCCAAACAAAGTGAGTTACAGAGTACTGATTGCGGGTTAATAAAATTCGCACAACCCAGGCCTTTAATAATTGGATCAGGGCAAACGGCCTTCCATCAACCGTGAACAGAGAAACACACGCATCTCGTGTGTATTCTGTTTGGTAATTTCCACTCGAATGCTGGGCTTAAACAATTCATCAATGCATCTTGACCTGGAACCAGCAGTTTTCTTTTCCGGTGCTTGATATGGGTTTTTTGCTGATCAGCTTGATTGTGAAGCTTTTTTTTATCAAATCGTCGTGAGATCGAGCAATGTGCTTTATTAAATTTGTTCCATGATCGCTCTATAAAAAAGGAAAGAACATACATATGTCATTTATGTTCCCTTGCAACTGGTATATAGACATATGTACATATATGTACATCGCTTCTTTTCATCAAAGGCATGCAAACATTAGCATGTAGGTACATACATAAAGGCAGGATATTTAACTTTCTAAGCACTTACATACGAATTAAGTATGTATGTTTGTATATGCATGAGAGAAAAGTCTCGAAGCTTACATATGCATGTGCATTAGACTGAGTATCATTGTACATTGTACATATATATATATATGTATATTTCTCGGATAGTAAATTCGTAAATATTAAACTCACCTTAATTTTTTGTACACACTCGTCTATTAAGCAATTGCTTACATTTTCTTCAATGTCAAAGGCGAAACATTTCCGATACACATTTGATTTTGGCCTTGGCGTTTTAAGCGATCGTTTAGATTGACTTGCAACTCTTAAATAAATTAATTACTCTTTGTAGTTTCGCAGCATAAACACGAATAAAAATTTTACAACGATTAACAGTAGGCGACTGTACACTGAGCTCTTTCGTTTTGCACAAAAAAAGGGACAGCATCCGAAGAATTAGCAGAAAGCCAACATGCAAAATCGTAACTTAAGTGAAAGACCGCCAAATATATACATATTATTGTTGCTGTTTTTGTTTCAGTCTTTCTCACAGAAACAATATCTTTTGTCTCTCTCTCATGCGCATTCAGCAGCTCTGAATATAGAGATGACACTCTCTGGCGCAGGTAGCAGCTCTGAATATTGCGATGAAAAAATTCCGTGCGGCAACTATAATAAAAAATATAAAATTACTCAGAACCGAAACTGTACCGGTACACTGTTTAGGTTCTTTTCGGTCTTTTCGGTTCTATATATAGCGGTTCTTGAATACCGGTACACTAAAAATTTAAAATTATCGGTTCCGGTATGTCGGTTGTTTTCGGTATACGGTTCCGGTTTGATTCCCTGCTTAAAACATCTCTTAAATGTCTTGTCAAACTGCCCTCGTATGTAATTTTCTGTTTGCAAGCTGCAAGCCGTTTTAAGCGCTCTGCTTGTCTGCTGCTCATATTAATTATGCAACCTGGCCCAATCGATCAATCAGCAGCAGCAGCAGCTTGCCACACAGAAAACACGGGAAAAAATACAGAAGCGTTTGTTTGGATTGGTAATACGCAATGAAGCCGCAAAACTGTTTCTGTAAGCGGTTTAGTTACGCCAAGTCAATTCTCTCGACTTCTGCTTAGGCTCATAATTAACCAGGAAAAGCAAAGTTTTTCCCCTTCCAAAAAAAAAAGAAGGCAAATGGCCAATCAGAATTTGTTATTGCTTCTGCGGCTCGTTTTCTTACAATATTTATACATTTTTTTTATTTTTTGGGGTTTTAGGTTTTGGATTTTTGGCATGGCATCAGCCCACACGCTGCATGCTGGCAAGTTGCCTTAAAGATTTTCCAAATTTAGCCATTGCGTAAATGCATCCATAAATTATTGTACAAATGTCGCTTACAGCAAATATTTTTACACTTTACCTTTTGGTTAGGAAACACTTTAACAATATTCCCCTATTTTGTTGTCTTTGGAAAATGTGTTTTTTTGGAAAGTACACAAACAAAGAGACCAAAAATTTTTTTGCAATTATTTTTTATGCGTACATTGACATTGAGGGCGGAGCTGACGCTGTCATGTGGAGAAGCTTTCATCAATGGACCACAGCGTTTGTTTGTTTTTGGGGTGTTTGATCAACAATTCTTGAAGCAAAATAAACATAATTATTATTAATATTAATTACATGCGTACAAAGTATGCAAAAACTTTCAAACAATAAAAATATTAAATTATAAAATACTTTAGTTTTTACCAAATATGAAAATAGGTAATTTAAAAGTGGCTATGAGAAAACAATACATTTATGACCGAGAGTCGACTAAAACTTGCTAGTTAATCATTACAAAGATCGTTAAATAGCAGTTAAGCAAAAGTACTAAACAAAAAAGTGCCGGTACGGCGTAGTTGTTGGAAAATAGTTTCAATAATACAAACAAATCCCCTATATTTGTATGCATAGAAACGCATTCCAATTGTAAGTTGTTGTTTTCACTACTGTTATGACAAGAAAAGGCAAACGTTATTAGTGTTTGTTTTTTTCATTGCGTCTTGTCTATATAATAAACGATAGTGTACGTTAAAGTCGGCTCTGCCCGACTTGGATATACCCGTTACTCAAGGGAAAGAACATATTAACATTATGTTACCAGAAAGCGCATGCTTAGCTCAAATATATGACCTCATTTATGCCAAGTTTTCTTCCAAACCTCTAATAACAATATCGAACTAGTGCTAATGGTTGAGAGGATGGTCACACTGGATGGATGATGCGAGCTTTAAAATAGGTTTTAGTGGATTGTAGAGTAGTAGGAAAATGGCAAAATGGAAAAAATTTGATTTCGGACAAATACTTGGATTGCTGTAACTTATCCGTTTAACCGAAGATTTGTTTTGCCAGATTTTTTCGAAAATTTGAATTTGGGACAAAAGTGCATTGTTAAGAAATAACATTGTGTTGTGATATTTTATATACCACAATCCGCACCACCGAGCTTCTTACATTCTGGTACTTAATAAAGTTTAAAACTCAATATTCTGGAACTGAACCAGTTCTAAAGGATTTCTGCTCTGATTCGGTGGGGTCTTCTGGATTTGTATACAACTCTTTGACGTCTAATTTCTAAAGTCTTTTATACTAATTGAAGAATTTCTTTTATTTGGGTTTCTTTTCAATTTCTCGATTATTCATTGAGTTCCTGAAATTCTGAGGCATTCAACTAAATTTAAAATCTATGCCCCATGACAACACATTTGCATTTCCAATTAAACCTTAAGAGCTCAATCAAAAAATGTATGCTTTATATTTACAATTCTGTACTGAAACTGTCTTTGACTCAAATTGACAGCCAGACTAAAAACAAATCTCAAGCAATTTCATTGAAAACGTTTTAATTAATTGTAAATAGAAATTTAGTTTCAGCAACAAACAAAACAAAAACCAACCAATTCAATTAATTAAGCAAGATACCAAACGAAAAAAAAAACAATATGTAGAGGGGAGGGATGACATGACAGCAGCAGACGCAGCAGCAAAGATCTCTCGTTGCTCTTTTTTAATTGTACCCAATGCTGGCGTTTTGGAGGTGCGCGTGGGATGAACAACTCTGACAGAGAACGAGCCCTTTACCCGGTCGCTGATTGAAACTAGCAGAGGGCACATGCGTGTCGGTTGTTTATAAAATTGAAAACTATGACAAATGCTCTCGCCCACATCTATCCCAATGCTTCGACTGTGTACTGTATATAATTGAATTAAAATTTTCTTTGCCTGCCAAACGTGTAATTTGATTATTTTCTGACTTTTGTCATGCAACAGTTGCAACTCTGTGTTGTGTTTGCCTTTCATTTCAATTTCGAATGTCTACAAATTGACTTTGGTTTTGTTTTTGTTCTGTTTTCCCAGTTGATAAGATGTACTAACTGTTTAAATATTTGAATTTCACTGACCATTCGTAATTGCTCAACAAATATCCCACGATCTCTCTCTCATTTCATTGTATGTCATAATAAATTTGCTTAGCTTTTTGCATTTGTTGACCATTTGGCAGACTTGGCCAAAAAAAAATACACAAAATATTGTTTTTTTATTATTATTATGAACACTTAAGAATATTTGAGCTTAAATTCATGAAATTCCTTTTGGCAACAAATTGTTTTTGCAACTGTCAAGAAATTGTTGATACCAGAAAAAATTTGATACAAAATGGAATTGATTGGCCTGGTGTGGGTGTAAAATGAATGAAATGGAAATTTTCGTAGTTCTTTGACAGGCAAGATATTGGAAGTGTTTTGTTTTTGAGCTACACTTGTTATCATTTTCGAGGATGAATCAATAAATATACGCCTTAGTGATTAACGTAATTATCTTTTCAGCTTGGGAGTGAGTTACTTGCGAAATACTCGAGAAATGAAAATTTCCATATAAGCTAGCTTGTGTTGACTATCCTTACCACGTCACGATTGACATTCAGTGTTTGGAAGTACCTAGGTATTTGTACCCTGTACTACAGGGTTGGCCATACTCGACGGACCCATCTGGCAACACTAAAACTTTTTACAGCAATTACCCGTCGACTAATTACATAGCACGTTTGAAGCGTCAGTCCAAGTAGATTTTTACCATGGAACAGTACACGCCACTCGAACGCTCTCAGATTTACATTCAATAAAACAAGTCAATTGTGAAAATTTAACTGAAAACTCAATCATGACCGATGAAGCTCATTTCACGTTGAACGGAACGGTAAACAAACAAAATTGCCACTGAAAATCCTCAAGAGATTCAAGAGGTGCCTCTTCACGATGAAAAAGTCACTGTTTGGTACGGCGTTTGTACTAAAATGGTTATTGGGCCGTTCTTTTTCGAAGATGAAGATGGCCAAACGGTTACCGTCAATTAATAACCAATTTTTTGATGCTATTTGTTCATCAAAAGCGCATGGTGCACTACTGGTTCCCACAAGCTGGCGCTCCACCACACACAAGCCGCGCTACAACCGATTTTTTTAAGGTCATTCTTTCCTATGACCGCAGCGTACACCAGATTTAACGCCTCCAGACTTCTTTTGGTGGTGCTATTTGAAATCAAAGGCTTACATCAACAAGCCAAGAAGCCTGGAAGACCTGAAAAACAATATTCGCCTAGAAATGGCCACCATTCCGGCCGAAATGTTGGCCCCAACCATGGAAAAGGCTACAAAACGGGGTCAATAAACCGTAACCGCTCAAGGCGACCATTTACGAGATATCATACTCAAAAAGTGATGTAAAATCAAATCTATTTTCTTTTGTGTTTTTCTTTGATCTTTTTAAAAACAAAAAATCCTATACATACCTAGATACATATTTTGTGTATCTTTTACCTTACTTCGGTATTTTCAAATTCGAGTACCTTATAACCTTCCCTAGGTCTTTATTTTCATTTACCATGTCAATAGGTACTTTTTCGCACCCAAGTATGGATATCAATGGCATGTATGGCATGCACCATCTTTACACTTTTGGGATTTTCCGAATATTTGGTCACACTCAATTTGTTGGCTCGTTTATGCTTTTGCAAGAAAATACTAAAAGATAGAGAAGAGAAAAAAACGGACAGCCGTCGCGACAGCTTTGGGATATTTTGTGCACAAATTTGATCAGCACTTTCTTCTAAATTTAAACTTTATTATTGTTAACAATGACTGATCAGTCACTAAATAATAAAAGGAATAAAGATTTACTGTTGATCTTGAATATCAAATATGTGGAACAGCTACAAATACTTCTGTAAACAGTTTTGAAGGAACAAACGTAAAGACTGACTTTTTAAAAGAGTCTGGATAGTTCAGCTCATGTTGAAATTACTTGGCCAAGGCACTTCAGATGCGCAAATCACATTTTAAACTCAGTTGTCACGAAAGATGCTGAGCAGGCTCTACTAAACACATTATTCAAGCGGTTGTACAATTCTTCCTTAGCGAAAGCCACGGCAATTTGGATACTGTTAGCAGATCCACAGTAGCAGCTGATAAAGTTGAAAAAATTTGTAAGCTTCAGTTAATAGCTCCTTGCGCCACAATATGGAACAGTTTTCATGACAGTATTTGACGTATTTACAAGTTACAATGTTCTTAAATCAAGAAATGAAGTGGGTCCAGCTCGACTATAATATACTCTGTACCCTCCAAAGTTTGTGCATATCTGATCAATTCAAGTTAGAAGTGGCAAAGCACCTATAAAGTGTGTGAAGTGCTGCCCATTGCCGTTTCGGCCAGTGCTACCCATCATAAGTGCTTCTTTTAATTATAACTCGACTATCGTTCATCCGATTTTCACCATTTCTGTGGCGGATCGATAAAAAATCTTGGTTACTAAATATCTCTAAAAGGTACGAAACAAAACTGTGTTAGATTATATGTATTTTTTTAAAGATTGCGGGAGCGGGAGGGGTCGGGGCAAAAATGGAAAATAAACTTGATCTGCCTGCAAGTATAAGAAATATATATATCTTACCATCTCTGAGATCTGTTCGTTCATACACTGAGAAAAAAAATATAACTTATTGATTTAGAGCCTGCTAAAAAGATCTAAAATAAAATCTAGATTGAAAATGTCTTTTTCAAAAATCTTGCAATCTTATAAAAACAAGAAATAAGCTAAAAAAAATCTCAAACAAGATCATCTCGCAACTTATCCAACCATCCTACAGTTTTCTGTCAAGCTTCAGTTTAAAAATTTTATGCTGATTATGCTGCTCACAGACCCCGAGTCACCTTGTCTGTTGCAAAACGACATTAACCACCTTCAATCTTGGTGCATTAACAACTTGCTGTACCTTAACCACTCTAAATGTAGGGCTATGTCCTTTTACCGCTCTGCCCCATTTATGGGTAACTATTCCCTGGGCCCGCACAACCTGGAGCGCATACATGCTGTAACAGACCTTGGCGTATTATTCAGCCATAATATGAACTTTTCTGATCACATTGGGATTATCGTTAGCAAAGCCAAAGGGGTGTTCGCATTTGTTTAACGTTGGTCCAAAGAGTTTGATGACCCATACACCACTAAGCTTCTTTACGTCTCACTTGTTCGACCTATACTTGAGTACTGCAAATGCGTATGGTCACCACAGTATACCAGGGCCTTAACATACCAGCAACATACCAGGGCCTTATTGAGTCGGTGCAGAAGCAATTTCTCCTGTTCGCCTAACGTGGACTAAACTGGGAACAACACCGTCGACTGCCATCGTATGTGGACAGACTTCGTCCATTAAGCCTACCGTCTCTGCAAGATCGTAGAATCTGTCATGGAGTTATGTTCCTTCATAAACTAATAAATGGCCATATTGATTCTTGTTTTCTTTTGAGCCATATTAACTTTTCAATCCCAGCTAGATCTACTCGACAGTTCCGACCAATTTTCTTATATATAAGTAGGTCTAATTTCGAATCTCACGACCCGTTTCGAATTATATGCACGTTGTATAACGATTTATACCATTTGTTAAATTCTGAGGGTTCGATGTTGGAAAATGTTTCTAATATTTTGATATACTTATCTTCCCAGAGATTGTAAATCTTTGCCTCCGCCACCTGATGTGAGTCGGAGCCAATCATAAAAATGTTCTCCTAAATCGGACGGAGGCGGGATTAGGATTAACAATATTTAAAAAAAAAAAAAAATTTTATATTATTATGTTGACAGCTAAATTTGTCAACTCTATTAAATAAATACAAATACAAATTATGATATGATTTTATGAAGTTATTTTTTAAACTGCTATAAAAATTTGGGATGGAATCTAGTTTACCTCCCATAAATTTTAATCTTGATTTTCGGGTTCAACAGGCTATAACTTTGCTTCTGACTCTGAAAAAATGCAACAAAATTTCCATAAATAGTGAATTTGTTGAACTATATGATTAGATGGTTTCAATAAATGTCCGACAAAAACAAAGGCTTGTAGCAGATGGTTTAGTTTCATAAAACTGCTATAAATCAAGAAAAATTTGAACTATCCATATCGATATTTTTGACGATATAGAAAAAGTATCAATTCGATATAAATATTTTGGTCTAAAAAATATAGATTTTATCGATATTTTCGATATTTTTCAATAAAAACCCGGATCTTAACAATGAACAGGTCTATTGAGGTAGTTGAGACGTCATTTGACGCGTAATATGAACTACACTTATTCATGAATTTAAATTTATGGACCGAATGAAAATAAAGCATTCGAACTACAAAGCATAAAAAAACTTATTCAGTCAAATCTATGAAACGTAAAAACTTTTGATAATACCAATAATCGTTAGGAAGACCCGTTGAGTTATGTGCTCATCGTACATTCGGTTTCTGGTGTCAGAAACCACACTTTTTTAGCCGAATCTAAGCGTTCCGATGACACGGAGCTTCCCGGTGTAATAAGATATGACCATGACAAGTCAGAAAGCACTGGCAACGCGTCTTTCTCTTACATCCAGAACTTAATGGGGTCCCGATCCGGGTAACGGTAAATTACATACATATATATACGTACAAAAGGTCTAAAATATGATGTCGCTTTGATGTCGCACACTTTTGTTTGAAGGGAGATCAACAAGCGTGCAGCAAGACGATTATCGTGACGATTATCCCGTGTGAGACATCAGAGCTTCATCAAATTTTAGGCCTTTTGTTCGTGAAATTGCTACGATGACGATACGAGCCGTGTGCGCACGGCCTAACATTTACCGTTTCTAAAGATGGGTTACATTACAGCCAAGCATTTCTATGCTTTGCTTTTAAGTGCGCCTTTATATTTGTTGAGTTGCCACTGGCCTTTACAACTTTATTGCACAGTTTGCACTGCGATTTCTGTGCTTCAACTTAAATAAAATCACTTTTAAACATTTTGCTTTACATGTCCAGAGCACAAGAAACAGTTATTAGCAACAACCTAAAACAAAACTATCATCGAAAAATATCACCAAAAAATAATCTCGATTTCCGATATATCGCCTCGGAAAAATATGCGATAATAATATTTGTCATTTTGGGCAAAAATATCGATATATCGATAATATTTTCGACATCCCTACTTTGAAGGAAAATTTCGGCACTATTTGCATTACTTATACCTCTTGTTTGATTTTTCTCAGTTGCATTGATATGTAGACTATACTAAAGACTTCATACATCATACGCCTACAAAATTTCTAGAACGGTAAAAAGTAGGAAAATTAGTTTTTTGCGAAAATCTTGGAAACGGAAACTAAGGTATGACTTTGACATGCCAACTCGTATTCAGCATGGGTAGGCAAGCACGAATTAGTTAAAGATGCTCGGTATACTTTTTACTGTAGAACAGTGTAATTTGTGTCTCTCAACATTTGGCAGTTTTAAAAATTTGTGCTTTTCTAGGCATCGCCTAATTAATCAATGCATAAGCCTAACAAGTCAAAGCATTTGCCCGTAAAGATTTGCATATAAACACCCAAAATACAATTTGTACCTCTACCTAGAATTAGTTCCGTCATTGCCAGATTCTGGCAATGGAGGTAGGAACACTGAACGATTAATAGATGCTGAGTATATAAAAAGCTACCAACCCTCACCTCACCTTGACATGATTGTAACGTACCGTTGAGTCGGCGGAGGAGGAGGAGGAGGTGGAGGTAAGCGCTATAAGTATTAATACAAGTGCTCAGGTGCAATTTAATTGCTGCCAAGAAATGCATTTTTATGCGCGAGAGTTGGAGGAAGGGGAAACGAAAATGAATTAGAAAAGTAAACACACAAGGTAAACCCCTGTTGGGTCACTTTTAAATGCATTAAGCAAATGTCAGAGGAAGAGGATTACATTACTTTTCATTTATAAATGCCGTGGCTTAACCTCTCACTCTCTCTCTCTCTCTGTCTCTGTCTCTTCTCTTTAGAAACCATTGCGGCCTCAAGTGACTTATCCACAGCATCTGCCACTGCCAAAACTAGCTGCCAGCAAAAACAACAACAACAACAGCAACAAAAGCTACCACCTCAAACCATTTCGGACGATTCTAGCTCTCAGCGAAGCGGCGGTGCTGCTCCTACCTCATACCGTGGACAACATCCGCACTTTCATCATCACACCACACCCGCCTATTATACGGATCTCCAGCTACGCATACACACACCCAATGCCACAGATGCGGGTGCCCTGAATGAGAACTATCAGAGTGTGTACAGTACGCCCAGCACACAGTTGGTGGAGCAGCGTTCGTTTCCCAAGAGCAGCAAGGCCACAGTTGCACCGCCACCCATTGGTCAACCAACACGTTCCTCGTTTTTTCGTGGCGACTCTGCGTCCATAGACAGCACCAGACGCCGTCGACCCGGCAGCGAGGGACATTGCTACAAATTCTCTCCGGGATCTGTGAGCCCTACCAAAGGTGACGAAGCAGAAGCAGCTAAGCAAAATCCTTCCCCACAACCACCACCAGTATCCAGTAGTTCCCCTTTAGTAGTGCCAGCTAGTCAAGTAGTTTCATCCAGTGGTCGCAGTAGTCGGCATACACAACGCTTTCATAATCGTTCCAAAAGGGCGGTACGCGTGCGCAGCGAATCGCGTCCAATTAGCGCCCTATACGACATAATATGCAAGGAGAAGAATCTGGACGTTGGCGACAGCACCACCAGCAGCAACAACAGCAGCAACGAGGAGGAACCACCAATCGACAAGCTGGCGACCTTTTGGCCTTTGCATCATCATTACCACACGCCCCCAATGAGCGGCAGACACAATCCGCCACCCAATCCACACCTGCAGCCGGCGTCTAGTCATTCGCAGGTTCTGGAGGCCACCACCAGCGATGAATCGTTAATTGCGTTGCACTCTAGTCACAAGGTAACCAACTTCCATGCAAAGGCCACATCGTTGCCACCCCAGGATTGCCAGCTGGAGGCCGCCAATAAACATAATTCTCGAGCAGCACAACTCGACAGCAATCAACATCAACGTACGGCCAAGAGCCTGGAGCCTTCGGTCAGAATTCCACCGCCCGTTTCCCAGGAGGCACAGACCTACGATGCTGGCCAACCCTTTAGCACTGAACGTTTGTATGTAGAGCCACCCAGTGTCACGATGCCCGAGTTGAAGCGTCGTCTCTTTGAAATGGAACAGCCCGAGGAGGTGGAGAAAGTGGAGCAGTTCGATCAGGGCGAGGTATTCCATACACTGGAACGCTGGCAACAGGAGCTGTGCTCGGCCAGTGAAAAGCCCGTGCCAATTTCAAATGGTCATCAGTATCATCATATTGATCATTCATTGCCAGTAGATCCTCAGTCCAATCATCAACAGTCTCCTCATCAGGCAACCAATGCACGCAGGTAAGTGTCATACAACTCATTAACCTGTCCAAGTAGGGTAGTAAGGTAGTGAATGAAGCAATAAGAAGGTGAGGCAAGGCTGTCAGTAAAAGAGTGAATGAAATTTTGAGTTTTTTCTTTTACAAACTGTGAACTGGCTTAAAACCCGTTGGGACCCCTTTTGAACTAGTTCAAACTGGTTCTTAGGTGGTTTTAACTTTTTAAATTTCAACTCAGAGATATTGCTCTGAAGCACACTTTTGAACCGGTTTCAACTGGTTCTGAACCATGTAAAGTAACCAACTCCATAATTTCCAACTTCACTTCAAATTTCTAGTTTAAAACTAAGTGCATGAACCGAAACTGTTCCCGTACTATGTGTAGGTTCTTTTCGGTCTTTTCGCTTCCAAAAATATCGGTACTCGGATAACGGTATTTAAAAAACCCGCTAAAAAGTTCTATGATTGATAACCTAATAAAAAATGTAAAATATCGTTTCTGGTTCTGAGTTTTAATCGATTCTTTTCGGTATACGTTATACGTTTCTGGTTCCGCTTTGATTCCCTGTTTCCTACACAAATTTCTGTTTTGGCACGGCATTCTGGAGCAATTTGTATTTTAATTTCTGAGGTCAGCAAGCCCAGGCAAAGAAATTCGAGCTTTAAAGCTGAAATTCTGCCGACTTCACTCCTGCTACCGATATCTTGAGTGTATGCATGTACATGTGTTTTACTATTGATGGACACTTTCCTTAGCGATGAGTATGTGACTTGGTGAATAGTCACGATTAGTGCAAATGAATATTCGTGACTTCCATAGACGACATTACACATATGTAGTTTCTGTCTCAAAATATTTAAAAACCCGGGAAGGAACCGCTTATTTTCAGTTTCGGCTACGGTTACGGTCTCTTAGAAACTTTTTAGTTCGGTTACAGTTTGATTCGGTTATACCTGTTAAAAATAACGGTTGTTGTTTCGTTTGGATACCCTTTGCTTAAAGCTTAATTCATTTGCTTCAAACAGTTTCGAACTTCGTTTTTTAAATCGTTCATCCAAACATTCCAGAATTCGCAAAGATGCGTAACGCAGTATATCCAAATGCCACAAGGTGGAGATTTTTTGTCGCTTCGCGTCAGACACATTTGTATTTGTATGGATTCGCCAGATGTTCGTTAACGAACTCGAATGGTGGGCACTCGCCTTCCACAATTCCTTATACAATTTTCACTCCATCGCTTGAATACCGTTTCCAATATATTCAGAAGACTTAAGCAAGTTTAAAGATATATTAATGTATAAGTGCAAACCTCGCGTTGTATAATAATAATTGTAATATTAATATAGTAAAATTGCATATAAATACAATTAAATTACAATTCTTGAATAACGATTGTAAGAGTATTTCAATAGCGGCTTATTAGCTACCATTCATTGGATTCATATTTTTTGTTGCACACACTAACTAGCTCTCTCACTTACAAAACTGAGAGCGCAAGGCGTTGTTGCTCTGAAAAGAAACGAAGTTGGCCGAACAATAAAACACACGCACAGCATACTAATCTAAAACTGAAAATCCACATTGAAAATCCACACTAAAAATTTTGACTGACATTCACTTATTTGGCCGTTACACATCTTTGTGTTCTAGGGTCTGTGGTTCTACGTATTATTAACCTACAGATAAAGTTTCATGTTCATAGCTTGAACCCATGATACAATAACTACAAGGTAGCGCAACCGGAAGTTTCGCATGCGCGAGAGTTTATCGAAAGAGTGGGCTACAGCACACACAAGAACCAGGGACCCTCAGTTGTTACTTACATTTTTTGACAGCTTTTGATAGAAGTTTTCTACTACATCGGAAAATCGAAGGCGAACATGTTGGTCCGATATACCAGATTACAACTTTGAGTCATCAAACCAAGGCCGACTGATATCATGGCTTGAACCACTTATGAGTGATGGTTTTGCGCTACTTTTGAACCGGTTCCAATCCAGTAAAACATGTAACTTTATAACACTTAAATACACACCAAGTTCTAAGTTCATTGCTTAATTAAGTTCTGAGAAATTACTCTGAGTGACATTTAAATCTGTTCTTGAATGCTTTTGGAACCGGATGGAAAGCGGTACACCATATTATCACTGCAAATTTCTAGATTATAGCTTTCGTAATTCCTACGATATGGTTCTGAACCTTTTTAAATCCAGTTTGAAATCATTTTCGAAACCACCCTTTAAAGGCTGACAAGAACGCGCTTTCCCCGCATTGCCTCACCTTGTTATTGCCTCATGGTTAGGGCGGTATTCTCTTTTAGTCAGAGCAATTACGCGCATAATTAGTTTTTTGTCGTTTAGTGGTTGTCATGATTACATACACGCGTGCTTTCAGAAGTGAACCAGACCAACTTGACCACCAATCCACTTAGCCTCCTCTTTGCTCCCTTTTTCCCCATTCAATATTCTTCTACCCAAGCTAATTACCATTGTGTGTGTGTGTGTGTGTGGGTGTCTGTGTGAGAATTGGAATTACCATTAAACGATATTTGTAAATGCGTTTGTACTTGATGTGTTTCAAGGATTTGCGGTTGAATGGAAAACTAACATTATCTTTGCAAATTATCCAAAATCGATGAATCGGAAAGGTAATTTCTGTGTAGTGTTCCCATTTACTGTTTGAAACTTTTTAAGCCTCTTAAAATAAATATTGCAGGAAATGATAAGTAAGTAAACAGGCATACGGCTTTAATGTGAAACCAAAGTTGGCTTTCACATGAATCAGTTTTAAATTCAAACTGTTAAATGTTTATGAAAAAAAGTAATCATCAATTTGAAACTGTTGAGTATCAAATTCACCTTAAAGCCCAGTACTGAGGGCGTTCGAATTTTGCTTTCGTCACAGAATTTCACATAAATAGAAACACTTTCCAAAAGCACATGAGCATCAAAGCAAAGCCAAGGTGTTTCTCATTATATAATATGAAATACTGTGACTTTATACTCCAAGTATCAAGCTGATATTTTCGGAAGTATTTACATGAAATTTCGAGGATCTCAAATTGATACTAACTTGTGATACTAATTGTGTGGACACCTCACTATGAGAAACATTGTTCCCTCACTCTGCATGCTCCGTGTCCACTCGTATGTTGTTTAAACATAAGTCACTGTAATGGTGTGCCTCATGCTGAAACCCATTCATGAAGAGCTTTACGCCTTCTCAAAGACCCTGAGCTGTCTTCGTTTCGATCCTCTCGCATTGTGCGTCATGTTGCAAAGCGCTGAAATGGCCATTGCAACATTGTGGCGTGGTATAAGTCCTGTCTTACGAGTTACACAACAACATATATACATACATATGCAGGCTTTGCTGCTTTAAATTTAACTTAGACACAGAAAAAAAGGCGAGCTAAAATCAAGCTCAAAAAATTGATTTGATCTCAACCTTCGGATTGAAATTTCAAGTACAAGTCGAGAGATTCCACTTGAATCAATTTCGAAAGGATTGGAACAATTCTAAAAGGCTTGGACCAATCCGAAAATGCTCATATGAAGTACGGATCCTACTTGAAAATCGTAGGATCCTGACTCGAGATTGAAGCAAGTACTTAATTCCACTGTCAAAGCGTAAGAACGGGAAGAAACCGAGAGCAAGTTCGAAACTGAAAGAGAAAAGCTCTCTCAGGCTAAATGGGTACATGCTGTGCTATGCTGTCGTTCGGTTTTACGACGATGGCATTTGTTTACACACACTTATGTACATTGAGCAAGTTTTTGTTTTGTCTTGACTTGCGTTACACCATGTAGTAATCTATTAATGAAATGTATAAAATAAAGGCAATGTTAAAAACACCTGGAATAAAAATTAAAAATCATATAATGAGAAGAAAAAGTATGCTCCTACGGGGACTTGATCCCAGGCCTTGACGTTTTCTAAGCGAATGTCTTATCCACTCGACCACGGTCCTTAGGCCGTATCGACACATGCGACTGAAAGATGAACTGACGGCAGAACTTAAGGCTGATCTTGAAAAATAACCACCCTCCGAGTATGCAAGTGTGGACAACAAGCACTGGTTTGATCTCCAGAATTCAGTTGTAAGCTCAGCTTTGCGTAATCAATCAAGCATGTCTGTTTATTTCGGCTTGCTGACGTACTAAAATATCATGATCAGCTGTCAGTTCATCTTTCAGCAGCATGTGTGCGGGCACCCTAAGTGCTTATTGGTGGACCAGCAACAATCAACCACTTTGGTCGGTCGTCTTTTTTTGGCTGGCAGTGCATATCCATTGCTCCCAATTGATCGCTTTGTTTCGAGAGTTATTTTCGTCAAAAGGCGTCTCTCGGTGGCGCAAGCTTCAAAGTGAGTTACAACTAGAAAATCAGCGCAGACGGCTCAATAAGTGCAGTATATGCTACGGAGTCTCTCTTGGCGCAGAAGCTGACGGCTGCTAAAACAAAATATATGCAGTGGATCGCTGCTCGAGAATTGTTGTTTTTATACCCTTACAAAGAGTATTATAATTTTGCCCAGAAGTTTGCAAAGCATAGAAATATTTATTTCCGACCCCATAAACTATATATATTCTTGATCAGGGCGACGAGCTGAGTCGATTGAGCTTTGTCCGTCCGTATGTCTGTCTGTTTCTACGCAAACTACAGCACAGAGTCTTCTTTTTACTACACAGCTACTAATATATCATAACCGACCGGATCGGATGACCATAACTTATAGCTGCCATAGGAACATCGGTCAAAAAATGGGTCTTACTGAAAAAAACTTTTTTGTTTTCAATGTTAGTGTCCTTAAACTCGTACATTATTCATATTATATGCCTTCAAACAGATTTGCAAACTTTGGTCAAAATCGGATGACTATATCTTATAGCTGCCATAGGACCAATCGGTCGGAAAATGTGTCTTAGTGAGAAAAACTTTTTTGTTTTCAATGTTAGCTTCCCTGAACTCGGGCATTATAAATATTATATGCTTTCAAACAGATTTGCAAATTTTGGACAAGATCGGATGACTATATCTTATAGCTGCCATAGGACCGATCGGTCGAAAATGGTTCTTAGTAAGAATTTTGATTTGTTTTTAATGCTAGCGTCCTTAAACTTACTGATTACTAATTCTATACGCTTTCAAATATATTTGCAAAATTTGGTCGAAATCGGATGACTATATCTTAAGGCTGCCATAGGACCGACCGGTCGGAAAATGAGTCTTATTGAGAAAAACTTTTTGTTTTAAATTTTATTTTTCTTAAACTCGCGGCGATTGTTAATTTGATATATTTTTAAAAAGATTCGCGATATTTGCTCGAAATAAGATGTTTATCTGTCGGAAAATGGGGTTTAGTTACAAAAATTTCAAAAATAGCATTTGCAAGGTTATAAAAACTTCGGCACAGCCGAAGTTAGCTTGGCCTTCTCGTTTCTTTTGTTTTTTGTTGAACTGTTACCAAACTCAAATTTCCTGCCTGTTTAATATCATCAGTAACCTGACATACAGCTGGCAATTTGTTTCCTATCGATCAAAGTAAGAGGCATAGCTCCTCTACTTTCGGATTGTCGTTTTTACCATTGCCAGAATATGCTTGTCATTTGTGAGGTGGTGATCGTGCTTGGTACAGCCTGGCATCTAAACCTATTTCTTACGATACAACATTAATGAAAAGCTAATGATACTGATCATTCTTAAGTTTATGATATCATAAGAGATGATCATCGCCATAAATGACTAAGAAAATTTCCTCTTTTATTACCCTCAGAAAAGGCCTCATTTCTCTTTTTAAAAAAAAAGTCCATAAACGAACTATTACAACTTGCTGTAATCGTCTCCAGGCTTAGTCAAGCTCGCTCTCTCCCAAAATCGTTGCAAGTCTTTATCGGGCCATAATCCTTTCCTTAACACAAATTGCATTCATTGTTGGCCACCTCTTTCTTGTAGCTGCTTTGCTGCTTGTATGTTTGTATGTATGTCTGTCAGTGTCTGCTATCTTCACCCATATTGTTGGATGCGTGTTATACAATCGGCAACGAATCGCTTCAACTTTGCGGCTCTCTTTAAGCCGTGCCCCTAAACAAATCGACAAAGCCGCCTCTGGCTTTGCAAGGGGCTTGTTAACAAATAAAAATCCATGTATTGTTCAATTTTTGGGCTTAATGTTGTTGTTACGACGTGGTTGTGGTCCATTGTTGTACCACCGTGTGCAGCAATTGGCAGCGGGGCTGCGACAGCGATGGTTCCATCAATTATAATGAGATATATCAAAACGAATGGCACATTGACACCGCTGACTGACCCCCGACTCCGGCGTAGAAAGCACCTGTTTTACACCCAACATGCGACAAGTTTTTCCAATAGGCCGTGCGTCGGCTTTCGCTACAAAAATTCCTCATAAAAGCGACAACAAAATGACAAAATGAAAACGACAACAAGCACCATGCCACGAAAATGAAGAAGAAAATGCATTTAACGTAGAATATGTCCCAGAAGAGCAACATGAAATAAATTTGAATGCCCCTCAATTAAGATTGGAATTTATAGAGTGGCCAGCCCCGTTGTCTCTGGTGTCAACAGCAAACTCAAACCGTCTTCTGGCTCACCTGCTGTGTGTTGGCTATTAATTTTATGACCAGTTGGACTAGCCAGCCAGCCAGCCAGCCAGCCAGTCAGTCGTCGGCGTATAGCCTGGCCCAGATCGCCTCCTAGTCCTGATTTCGCTTTCTTTCAAAGCGCAGCTGCAGTCCCCGAAAATGTCTGCAAAACTGGTTATCATCACTTTTCCTTTTTTTTGTTTTTCAAAAGTTTTTCCAACAAGTTGGAAAGTTCTCAGTGACCATCATCATCAGCACCACCAACAGCGGCAGCAGATGGCTTGCCAAAAATCCCTTAGTAATGTTCCTGTTATGTAGTAGGCCATGTCATATGTGTCTGTTTGTGTTAGATTTATGGAAATTTCCGTGTGCCACAGACAAGGCGAGGCCAGGCAAAGAAAATGTTGTAAAGCTGTAACATATGATAAAGATAATGGTTGTAGGTGGAAAAGAAAATTGCCTCAAGATGGTTAAATGAAGTGCAAGCAAAATGAACATTATTTAAAATGTGGTTTTAAGATTCGTAGAGAAGGGTTTATTCGGATTCGGAGTTAAGCTGTAGGTCCCTTTCTTTTGTGCGAAGTTAAGAACGCACCAAGGGACTAAAAGAAGATGTGCTGATGGCTCTTTGGACTGAGTAAAGCCGCATATTTACTATACTTATTATTGTCCAGATGTTTATAAGGAAGGAAGCCTTTCCGACCACATAAAGTATACATATTCTTGATCAGCATGACGAGCTGAGCCCGTCTGACAATATTGTAGATGTTGTTTTTTGTAGAGTACTTCTTGCGGAATCCTGCCTTATATTCGTTTAGTTTGCCATATTTTGTCACCCATTCCGACAGCCGATCGTTCAGGACGCCCATCATTATTTTTGCTCCACAGTTCATAAAAGAGATGCCACTGTAGTTTCCGACATTGTTTGGGACTCCATTTTTGAATATGGGAAAGAAAGGGAGTAGTCTAGATCTTCACGGTTCAGATTCCTTCCTCCAACTCTAATAACAGTTCGTCGGGGGCATTTGCGTAAAATTCGTACGGCACTCTGTCTTCACCTGGTGCCTTATTGGTTTTGACTTTGCTTAACATATTTTTTATTTCCTCTATTGTTATGTCGCTATCCAATTCGTCGTCCCTATTAAGCATTTAGGCGTAGTGCATCCCATTTATAGTTCCAGTTGTGTTTAATAGGGTGCTGAAGTAGTCCTTGAAAGTGCTGCCGAGTAGGTCTAAGCCAGTGGTGTCCAAAATGCCATAAGCCTATCCCATGGGATAGGAAGTCATAGGAAGTCACGCATATAGAGAGAGAATACGTGCGTTCTATAAACAGCACGATCGGCAGCTTGCTCTCTTACGATGCGCATGTTCGGCTTTGTGTTCTTTCACGAGACATTTGTATGTTTGTTTGTTGCTCATGTTGAAATGTCAACATGTTTACATCGTGTTTCGCTGTTACGCACACAAGCGCAATGCTTGATTGTGTGAGTTTGGACAACACTGGTCTAAGCCAATTTGATATGTCTCTAATCGCAATTCTCTTACTAATGTCCACCAATTTTTACTGTTTTGAACATCATTTATTGTAGTCTCTATGCTTTTTTGTGTCGTATCTTTTCTTTAAATCCAAATACTCCAATTTGTCTTCAACATTGTCAGAGTTTCGATATTTGTTAAGAGTATTGAATACACTATTTCGAAGCGTCGCACATTGTGCATCAAACCACTTGTCCTGTGCGATTGTTTTCGTAACTGCTGCTCTTGAATATGTTGAAGATTTTATAATTTGGCAAATGTACGATATATGTCATTCGAGATTTTCTTGTATTTTTGTTTCCATGTTTGATTTAACTTTGTAGTTTTTCTTTCCATATAAGTTTAGGTAATAAGCGTAGATCTTGGGTATACGTTTTTCGCACTGTGTTGTCTGGGTGAGACAAACCGGTAAATGATCTGACTATATGGCGGTTTCCACTTTTAGTTGCCGAAGGCACATACGTCGTTAACGGAGCTTCCGACTGTGTTGACAATTGTAAATCTCCCATCACGGTCTCCGTTCGCTCTGCCATTTAAAACGATTTACCCATTATCATCGCAGATCTCCATTAGATTTCTTCCCGCAGCATTTACAGTGTGGTCTTGAGATTTACGGGTTCTGGATCCATCAAAGTTTAGCCGAAGGTCTTCAGTTATAGGTTGTTACGGATTTCCGATTCTAACATTAAGATCTCCCAGTAATATTGGATTCAGAACGTCGTTAGTTTGGAAGAAGCTTTTTATACCCTGCGTCACTAAGCAACTGTATGTTTTCCTAGTGTGACGAATCCTTGAATATGGGTCGTGTGTCTGGTCTTCACACCACCAAAAATATCAAGATCAACTGAAATCGCTTCAGAAGCAGTTCTTAATTTTCGCTCTCCAAAGCTTAAACTATGATCCTTCCACCCATCTTTCTCCTTACGAGGACAGATTACGCCTAATCAACCTGCCTTTTCTTAAGAACCGCAGAACTTGCCATGGTGTTCTTTTTATTGAAAAACTCCTGTCAGGAGTAATCGACTCTATTAGATTCTCTAATAGACTCTTTGTTATCTAATATAAGTCTTGCTGTCCCACAACGTGTTACTAGAAACTTTTATCCTATTTATCTACAACCTTGCCTAAGAAACTACGCTCATTACGAACCCTTCCGAAACCTTTGTTTAAACTATAACTTGCATTATCATACTTTCTCATCTCACGCCTCCTTGTTTGTAATAAAAGATAATTTATTGTCGTTCCTAAATAGGCCTTCTTAAAGTTAAACAGAACATTGTTTTACTATATACTAAATAAATAAATAACCAGTTTTTTTTATCAGATTTGACTCCTTTTCGAGTCATATTTCCAATAACTTGCGAGTGTTTTTCATCGTATTTTAAACAAATCTTATTAAAGTCAGAAGTATAGTTTGAACCTCTTAGGTATAAGGGCAGTATCGTATATAATATATAACATTCTTTCCTCTTACTTTAATAATATACTGTCCATCAGAGTATATTAATGTCGGGCTTGACCGACTTTCTCACTTGTTATACCCTTGTAGAGGGTATATTAAAATTGTCCAGATGTTCGTAACGCATAGAAGGAAGCATCTCCGACCTTCTTGATCAGCAAGACGTGCTGAGTTGATATAGCCATGTCCCTCTGTTCGTCTGTTTCTATGCTATCTCCTCCGTCAGTTTAAAAGCTATCTTAACCAAACTTTGCACCAAGTCTTTTGGTACAAAGACGTTGCACAATTGTCGGAACCGGACGGATCGGATGACTATATCATATAGCTGTCATAGGAACTATCGGTCGAAAAAGTAGTTTTAGTGAGAAAAACTTTTTTGGCTTTAATGAAAACGTGCCCAGACTTCGTATTTCTGAGTTTTCTATGCTTTCACATAATTCCACCAAGTTTCATGAAAATCGGATAACTATATAGTATAGCTGCCATACAAAAGTTAGTTCTGAACAAAAGTCTTAGTAGGAAAAACTTTTTTGTTTTCGATGCTATCGCTCCTAAACTTGTTACTGGTCAATATTATATGCTTTCCCACAAGTCTGCTAAGTTTGATCCATATCAGATGACTATAGAGTATAGCGGCCATAGGAACGATCGGTCGAAAAAGTAGTTCTAGTGAGAAAAACTTTTTTGTTGTCAACGCAAGTGCCACCAAACCTTGTACTTATCAGTTTTCTATGCTTTTACATAATTCCACCAAGTTTAATGAAAATCGGACATCTATTTAGTATAGCTGCGCCATACAAAAGATAGCTCTGAAAAAAAGTCTTAGTAGGAAAAACTTTTTTGTTTTCAATGCTAACGCTCCCAAAATTGTTATTGCTCAATATTATATGCTACCACGCAATTCTGTCAACTTTGATGCAAATCGGATGACTATTGCAAATAGCTGCCATAGGAACGATCGGTCGGAAAAGTAGTTCTAGTGAGAAAAACTTATTTGTTTTCATTGGTAGCGTCTTAATACCTTCCAGTTATGAATATTAGCGGTTTCCACACAATTTTGCCCTATAACAAATCTGCAAGCAAATGTGTAGCTTTTGTATCATGTGTGCTTTTTGGCTTAACCGACAATTTTTGTTTTCGAAGTGAATTCTTCTTGATACCGGGGAGAAGTGATGACCATTCTTTTAAACTTTTCCTTTTTATGTATACCTAATTTATGAATGGAAGGAAGTGAGTCCATAAACAAATTTAGCACTATTTTCCTGGTGTTTTCAATACAGAAACCCCCATTGGTCTTACTTAAATTGCAGAATTAATTTTATTTTAGACATTGGGACAATTAATTCTTTATGAGCAGCCAATTGTATTGGACAAAAATTTGTTTAAACAAAGTTTGATGCAAATTGCAAAATTGTTTGGTCCTTTAAGTATACTTTGCTCATGTAGAAAATCACAAATATTCTAACAATTTTTCGACGATTATTTAAGTTTTGAGAATTTAGAGATTATATTTTGGTAATTTTTTCATTTAAATCAAAACCAATCAGACAAGGTTATAACCATTTTAAGTCGCGCAATCACTCCTTTGGGTCAGAAATGCCCATATTTATGATCTCTACAAGGGCATTAACATGATGGCAGTGTCGCTGGTATCGCTGTGGTCCATCCGGTAAAGTACACAAAACAAAAAGTGACATTGATGTGTCGCGACATTTAAATGTTTTGCCTGGATGCTGAATGCATCCATCCGACCGGCTACCTGCAGCAGAGCAGAGTCTGCGCTTGATTGATGCAAGCTGCCACTTTTTCGCACTCTGCGGGAAGCAAAGACGAAGATGCAAGTCAGAGACAGAAAGAGAGAGAAGGTAAACAAGGAAACAAACAGAGAATTGAGAGTTGTCTACTTAATAGATATCATTTACATTGACAAGACAAACTAGGCAGGCGGGCAGACAAAGTTTGAGATACTTTTGGCTACCTGCCGCCGCCGCTGCTGCGCCTGCGTGCAACATCAACAACAATAACAAACTAGTTACGCTTTGTTCTTTGACGCTCAAAAGATAAAAATAAAAACACACGAAATGTGTCTGACAGATACAGATACTGCCACTACCTGGCATAAACATACGAGTACAAACATACATACATACAAGTATGTGCGAATTTCGAGTTGGTTTTTGAGTGATTTCTGCTTTTAGAGCCGAGTGCCTTTCGCTGCCGCTTTTGTATCTGCAAGATACAAAAATTCAAGCGTCCAACAACAGCCAAAAACTCGTGTTATTTTTGCTGTTGTTGTCTGAGCGCTGGCTAAAACTCGAATTTGACTCTGGTCTCTGGGCTTCCACTGTATATTTCGGCCTGCCCCTCGGCAGTTGCTGAGCGTGTTTACTGGCGTCTAGCTGTGCCGCATCTAGCGGAACTTTATTGTTAACTATCGTCATTGCCTGAGTGCGTGTGCGTGTGTGTGTGTGTGTTTAGTGGACTTTATTTTTTGCAATACAATTTGTTCTTTAATGTAATTAAAACGTGGTGGATTTTTTTTCTAAATAATTTCCGAATAATTATTTACCACTTCCGCAGATTCATAACGCGCACCACACGTTCGGCCAGTCGACAAAGTGCGGGTCATACATCGCCTCCGCCGCCCTCATCTGTTACCTATCACAACAGTGATTCCTCCAATAGTTCACCTTCACCCACAAGAAGACGTCAACCAGTAGCAGGATCAGCAGCTGACGGTGAGCCCCCATCCTCGGCCAATGGCAATAGCTCGGCTTATGAAACGGCAGCCACCTCTGTGATGACACACGGCCCTGCACCGAATGAAGTTCCTAAGGCTACATCGCCTGCACCTCAACCAGTGACTTCTGTTATCATACGTCACATTTCAGCTGCCCAGTCCGGTGAGTGTGTTAAAGACGTACCTTTTGGAGACGCTTCTTGTTGTGTTTTTGTTTGTGCGTTTGTCTGGCCACAAGTTTGTCCTATGTTTTTGCTTGATTGTCTTATGTAAGTACCTAAACGAGGCAGCAGCAGCACAGCAGCAATTTGTGCCGATCCTTTTTTTCTTCGTTATGAGTTACACTTGGTTGTTCTAAGCTCGTTGGAATTGATTTTCAAGCGAAAAGTCCCTAAAGCTCTCTCCAAATTTGGTCAAATTGTAATTTACAGAGCTTTTTCTGAGAGCGCTTTTCAAATTCGCCTTTCCTTGTGCAACTAATACAGATATATGGCCAGCTGCCTGGAATTGTAAGCTAAGAGCTTTTCCTAAAAGCGCAAAACATTAAACTATTGTAAGCTGAAACAGAGAGCAAGCCAAGTGCTGACCATACCTCTATTAGTTGTATCATGAAAACACCATTTACTATAGCTTGGTGTATGAATGGATAATGGGACAAATTTAAAACAATATGAGCTCAGAGAGCTTTTGCTAACAAAGTTTTTGTTGATAGCGCGAAAGTAAGTCGGGACTTTAAAAAAATATGATCTCAGAGAGTTTTTGCTAGGAAAGCTTTTGCTAAGAAAGCAAAGTAAGTCGAGATTTTAATAAGTATGAGCTCGAAAAGCTTTTGCTAGGAAAGCTTTTGCTAAGAGCGCGAAATTAAGTTGGCATTTACTCGATGAAGCCAGCTTTAAAAAGTTCTTGCAAAAAGGAAATAGGTAAGGAGCTCATCCCTCTTTCTCTGGCTTGTGGAAAAGAGTTTTAGAGGGAAAAGCTTGGTGTAAGAATGGATAATGGGACAAGTTAAAAAATCTGAGATCAGAGAGCTTTCGCGGAGAGCGCGAAACTAAATCAGGATTTTAAAAATATATGATCTCAGAGAGCTTTTCCTAGGAAAGCTTTTGCTGAGAGAGCGAAAGTAAGTCGGAATTTTAAAAATATGACCTCGGAGAACTATTGCTAGGAAAGCTTTTGCTGAGAGCGCAAAATTAAGTCGGGTTGAAGCCAACTTTTGGAAGTTTTTGCAAAAAGGAATAAGGTAAGGAGCTCATCCCTCTATCTCTGACTTGTGGAAAAGAGTTATGGAGGGGAAAGCTTGGTATCTCTTTCCTACAAGCAAAAGCATTTTAGGAAGCTACATAAAGTTTGCTTTATCTATACAATTATAACAGGCCTGTCATTGCAGGTTGAGAGCTTTTGCTGAAAGCTCGTGCATACTTTCACATTAAGTGACTACTGCACACTGAAGACTTTGCCAGCTGAGTAGAGAGCGCACTGAGCGCTGAACTTATTATTATTAGTTGTAACTCCGCTAGCAAAACTTCAGTGTGATGCAAAATTCACGCGCTTTCAAAAAAGCTCTCAGCTTACAATGCTAGGCTACTGGTCTTACCTTGTTAATTATGTCAAGGTTCCGACCATGATGAAATAAGTATAAGGTGGTCAAGTCCGCAAAACCTGTTCCTTATTGTATGTTGGCAATTAAGTGCGAGTGAGAAGCAAAGCTTTTGTTGAGATCGTGATTGTGAGTGTAATGCCAACATTTTTCTTTTCTGTCGACAACCAGCTAAGCACTGACTATAAGGGAATAAACGAGAGAGGCGTTCGCACGAAGAGACCACCTTATACTTGTTTCATCATAGTCCCATTCATTGAGAACTGAGAGCTTTTGCTGAAGGCTTGTGCATACAACCTTTTGCATCAATTGAGAACTGATCAGAGAGCGCTTTGAGCTGCAGCCATACTTGTTATAGTTGTATATTGGTCCCGATCGTGATACAACTATAACAGGTATAGTTGCTCTGTGCGCTCTCTGCTCAGTACTCAATTACACAGTGTGCATTGTGCTTGATAAATTGTATGCAAAAGCTTTCAGCAACAGCTTACAGTACTCATTCTAGGCTTAGCGCCATACCTGTATTAGTTAAATCATGGTCCCGACCAATTAGACAGTGCTCAGTGCGCTCTCTGCTTAGTAATCAATTTGACAGTGTGCAGTGTGCTTGACGCGAAGTGTTGTATGCAAGAGCTTTCAGCAAAAGGTCTCAGTACTCATTCTAGGCTGAGCGCCATACCTGTATTAGTTGCATCATGGTCCCGACCAATGAGACAGTGCTCAGTGCGCTCTCTGCTTAGTAATCAATTTGACAGTGTGCAGTGTGCTTGACGCGAAATGTTGTATGCAAGAGCTTTCAGCAAAAGGTCTAAGTTCTCATTCTTGGCTGAGCGCCATACCTGTATCATGGTCCCGACCAATTAGACAGTGTGCAGTGTGCTTGACGTAAGATGTTGTAAGCAAAATCGTTCAGCAAAAGCTCTCAGTACTCATTTTAGGCTAAGCGCCATACCTGTATTAGTTCATGATACAACGAAGAAGGTATGGCAAGCCCTCTGCTTGCTCTCTGTTTCACTTCACAACTCAGCTTGCAAGTCTTCAATGTATTGCGAAATGTTATATGCACGAGATTTCAGAAAAAGCTCTTAGCTTATAATGTCAGAGAGCTTGCCATACCTTCTTTGTTGTATCATGTATTAGTTGTATCATGGAGCAATGGGTATTAGAAATAAAATTTGCGCTGCCTTTCAATTTTGACTGGTTTAATAGTGCCACTTTATAGTGCCACATAGGAAATCACAGTGGTTAGAGCGAAACGGTCATATATCCAAATGTACACCCAGAGAGCGAACAGCTGACTGAGGTAGCGCAATTTTTGTCTCTAATACTCATTGCTCTATGGTTGTATCCAAGGCATACTTAACTAGGTAGCTGAACTCGCTCTCTCGCTCTCTTTGCTTACTTCTAAGATGTCAGTCTGTGAACAACAGTTGCGAGCGACGCATCTCCGCGGACGAATTTTTTGTGTTCTGCTTCTTAGTTCGCCCTCTCGCTCTCTTTTGTATTTTTATAAGAAGTTGTGAGAGAGCGAGTGCGGCTACCTAGTTAAGTATGCCTTGGTCCCGACAAAGTTTTGTCAAAAGCTCTCGCTTTACTCGTTTTCTCTCTCAATTAACAGTTCATAAAGCTTTTGGTAGTGGGAAAGAGATGTGGTGATGTCACCTTTACCTCACACAAGCATAGCTTTTCAAAAACTTTTTGAAGTTTGCTTCATGGAACAAATCCCGCCTAAGTGGAAGCTTTTGCTAGTAGAACAGAGGTGCAGAGGAAAAAGGTACACCATTCCACCAATGAATAGCTTTTTTTTTTTTTAATTTTCATAAAATTTATATTAAGAAAATCCCGACTAAGTCTGCATTTATAATACCAAGTTTCCTTTACTTTATGAAGAAACCATGGAGAGCTTGAACTGCTGAGCTGCTGCTGCTGCTGTCTATTATAGGTAGCTTACATTTAACTGCCTCTTTTGCTACTCTTTGCCTTGCCTAATCCTTTAAATGAAGATTTCAACGCTTCATAAACTTTTCTTAAAAAGATTTGCGTTGGTTTCTTCTCTTTAAAATACCATTCAATCATTAATTCTTTTACCATAGAAAAAAAACGAAACTTTCCCATTGCCTCGAATCATTAGACCGCCCTGTCAACATTTTCGGCTTGGCAAATTAGTTGAAACTTCAAAATGTTTCTACGTTTCTTTCTGCACACTTAAAAGCAATTTAAAAACTAAATTAGATTTTTGTCGGTTTGCCAATCAAGCGCAAACGTTAATTTACCTTCTCACAAAACAAAAGGCCTTCGGTTCGAATTGCAATGTATTTTTTTTTTGATTTGAAAAGAAACTGTCTTAAAAAATTATATAAAATAATTTGCACAATTTCAACATCATTTCTCAAGGCAAATGAAAGATGTCATAAAATTTGCTAATAGACTTCATCGAGCTGTGCCCAATTCCATTCATTCATTGACCAGTTTTTTTTTTTTATGATCAATATATGATAACCAAAACCCAAATCCCAAAAACCAAACCCTTCATAACTAACGGTGCCCCGGCACACTCTTGAGAAAGCCCAATCAAAATTCATTTTTTCCGTCTGTTAATTTGCCACACAGACGACAGTTTTATACATAAATAAACACCCATCAGCCTCTCCAGCTGTGGTTCGTATTGATGACGATGATTGATCAGAGTGTCCAGCTTTTCAATTGTTTATTCTCGAAGCGGATTGATTTCAATATTTATCAATTTGGCAACTTTTTTAATTTGATTTCGAATTTTGTATTGTTTTGCTGTCTAGGGCCAATGTTCGCCCTGGAAAGTTTAGAGCGTTCACTGATCTTTGACAGATGATGTCGACCAGCAAAAGGCAATGAACGCGGGATAATGTGGAAGATGATTCGCTAAAAAAAAAATTTGCTATTCTTTTTTTTTGTTGTTTATTTGTCTTTTTTCTGCGTATTATGAAATTGTTTAGCTGCTGGTTTACATAAGCCAGATGGATTACAGCTATGTATATGGAAACTTGACCTTTAGCAGACCACCCGCTGCGGATTTGGCGTTCTCTCTCGTTGGTCTTTAAAAGAATTGGTAGCAAAACAAGTATATACTGATTAAATTTTATTAATCACTTGAGATTTATGTGCCATGTTTTGATATTCTTGCAATTTCTAAACGACTTTTTGATTCCTCTACTATTGTAGAAAGAACTTTGATAAGAACGCATAAACGGTAGCATTTTGAATTTAACTTAAATTAATTTATTTGTGACAAGTGACAAAAAAGTTTTGGTTGCTAGATCCTATAAATGGAAACCATTCGAAGTAACATGCAGCTGAAAGATGAACAGACGGCAGAATTTAAGGCAAATAACCTCGCTACGTGTATGCTAGTGTAGACAAGCAGCACTGGATTAATCTTTAAAATTCAGTCGTGAGCTCATCTTTGCAGAATCAATCAAGCATGTTTGTTGATTTCGGCTTGCTGTCGTACTAAAATATCATGGTCAACCGTCAGTTCATCTTTCAGTCGCATGTATGCGCGCGCTTTAAGTCGGGATTTACACAATGATGGAAACTTCATTAAGTTTTCACCGAAACCGCGGTCGTGAGTCTAACAAGTCCTTAATTACTTGCTTTTCTCTGAGCGTAACTAGGAGAGCTGAACTCGGCTTAGAAAACACTGTCACTATTAGCCAAGGCTCAAAGTATTACTCGATCTCTTTGACCATCTTTTGTTTGCTACGTGGATGGGATACTCAGTGGCATCTGATGAGGTACTGTAGGAGGAGAAGATTTTTGTAGCTTTTTACAGAGAAAAATCTCTGTTTCGTCGCTGAAGATTTCGCCATTGCTCTTCACCAATGGTCGGGGACCAGATTGATGCCTGTTTCCTCATGTATCTTTCTTGATCACGCTCTCTGAGTGCTTTTAAAAAGTAAACAACGGGTCAAACATATCGCCTAGGATCTTGGGATCAAGAATGTTTGATGTAAGAAGTATGGTAAGAATGAAAGCGAAAGCGACTTTCTTAATCCGAGAATAAACTTTTGATTTCATATATTTTGATCCATGTGTTTTGAACGCTTTACCCTTACTTATTTTATCCTCACTCTTTTCTCCTAAAAAAAACTTCATTCTGCGAGTTAAGCTCTATTTAATAAACAAATTTCTTGAAAATTCAAGAACGAATAGATTTTTATACCCTTAACTCGTAGAGTAAAAAGGGTATACTAAATTCGTGCAATTGTATGTAAAAGGCAGAAGGAAACATTTTAAAACATACATTTATATTCGCAATATCTATAATCCCTCAAATTTGTATGAAGATCGGATAATAAATAGCCAAGTTTAAAAATGCAGCATACTTTTCGGCTTTCCCCCCTTCAGGAACACAAGAAGGCTATTAAACATTTCTTCTCCTGGCAGGACCGACTTTAACTTACGCTTTCGTACTCAATTTACTCGTTCTACTTTTTTCTGAGAGTGGGCCACCGATGTGAATGTTCTTTGTTCAGGCCGTCAGTTCTTGCTCTATGCCAGCAAATGTATTAATGCCAGTTCTTAATATGCCAGCTCTTAAAGTTAGCACTATTAGGTTCTTGGCAAGGCTGCAAACCATTAAAATTTTTCAGAAGGTTCGGTCCGGGGATTCTGGAACCCGTGTTTTTTCCAAAGGTAGGAGCAGTAGGCTGAGTGGTCATCCAAAAGTCGCCACATTCCATCTGCAGTGCAGCTTTTATTCGTGTAACCATATAACTCGTAGTTTGTTATCGATAGAGAGTGAGTGTGAGTTTGATGATACTTTGCAATCATACTAAGTAGTGTGAGGTGACATCCGTTTTCTATACCAGCTCCTAGATCAGAAAGTTCAAACTCAAGTGTTGAAAATGCTCGCTCATCTGATACCGAGTTGCTGAAGCAGCAAGTATTTGTGTGGAGTTTTGAAAATTCTCATTAAGAATTTCTTTTTGGAGCTTCAGCATGTCTGTAATGTGCTTCTTTGCAACTTTTTTTTTGGTCAGAAGTTAACAAAGTTGGAAATCTCGGGTCTTAGAAATGCATCCCATATTGTTACTTAGCTCATAATAGAAGAACGCTTATCGAGGCACTTAGATAGTAATAAACAAGGTTTTGCTGAAGAATTTCGAATAATTTCTTGACCATAAAAGCAAGCGCAATAAAAATCACTTGGTAGTGATTGTGAATCCTGCAGCTGTCTTTTAAAAGTTCTCCTGCTCGATCCATATTTGCTACATTATTGACAGTGATAGAATAAATCTGACCCAGAGAAATGTCGTAGGGTTGGAGAACTTTTTGAATGATAGCAGTCGATTCCAAGGAATTTTTATATTTCCCTGTATGTGTCGTTGCAAAAACTACTTAAGTTTTCGAGTAAGTGGTCCGGTTCGGGTCCAAATTCGGGGAGTCAAAAATATAAGGGGTTCATGGTTCGACTCGTCGCAACCAAAAAACCCGAACCGAACCAGTTCTAAGGAGTTCGGTTCCGTACCGGCTTGCAGCCTTGGTTTTAAGGTTTCTTTTATCAGTCTCAAAGAACCAAAATGTTCGTAGTAGGCTGGATTATCAGTTGGAGGAACTAAATAAGCTCGGGTGGTGGGCTTAATGTTATAAACTTTACTTTTATTCTCATTTTTTGGGACTTGAACTCGGTACCTCGAAAGGCTGAAACACACACAGGCGACGGAAACTGCGCATGCGCTCTCTCTCTCTGCGAGAACGATTCTCTCAAAGTTAAGTTGCCCTCACTACCCTTGCCTATGAAAAACCGAATTGAGAACGTTAAGAACGAATTTATCTCTATTCCAAGAGCGAAATTCTTGAAAATTCAAGAACGACAAATTTTTGTTTCAAGAGCGTTCGTTCTCAAATTATTCTTTCTAGCTTTTTCTTAGTGTAATTCTAGCCTGAACAATATGCTTTCACTCGAGTTCCTATCACTCTCTTCCTCAGTGAGCCGTTTGAATACCATTTAATGTGGTTACATGGAGTGTAGATCTCATCCAGTTAATTACATTTATGTTTTATGAACCGTAAGGTTGTCTTCAATATGTAATTCAATCAGTCTCTGATGAGTAGTGGAGGAAAGAAAGGTCCCTTACCATTTCCAAGTCTTCTCTCTTGTATCTATCTATTGAGTTTTAGTACCGGATTTTCTTAGGTCCCTTTAACAATAACTAATTGTTTTTTCCCGCGCAAAAATAAACCTCAAATTGAGTTTTTCAAATTTGAATAAAGCTACAGAAATTCCTTCTAAGGAAACAAATTCTTCAACAATTACCCTCGCTTTTAAACTAATTTTTATGACTTCACTGCTTTGGTTTTTTGGCATTTCCTCAAGAAGAAAGTTTGACTGTTGACATTTTGATGATGAGTTAAGCCAGACCCCCCTCACCACCCATATCGAACATAGCTGACCTTTTGATCTGGCATTTTGGATGCCCCATTATCGATCAAACATGACAAGTTTACGCTTTTCCGTCCATGAAACTTTCTTTTGTCAACTTTTGCGGTGGCGACTTCCTTAACCCTTTTTGTTGTATTTTATGTCACCAATCAATCTCGGGCCACAAAGTATAAACAATATCTTATGCAATCGATGCCTTTCACGCACACAAACCACAACAAATCATTTGCTTTAATGTCTTTACTATAACCACAACAAACAAACCTTCACGCATATCCCCAAAATAAATAAAAAAAAATAAAAACATGCAACAGCAGCCAAAACCAGCCACAAAAGCGAAGGAAAAGCGGCTTCCAGCTCTGCTAACAAATGCAGCATTAATTGCACTTACAACAACAATAACAACAACAACAGCAGCGGCAGCAGCAAAAGCCAACAGCGCAGCAGCTACAATAACAACTGCAGTCAGCAACAACAACAACAACAACAACAAAGCCAAGCCACGCCCATGCCGCCCCTAGCTAATGCACCGAAAGCGCCGTCCATAGTGCAGTCCATGCCAGCGACTGTCGCACCTTCACCCTCAAAGCGTCGCAAGAATCCCTTATCACCCTTGCGCATTGGTACAGCAACTACTACCACGCCACCACAGCCAAGTCCACTCTTAAGTGGCGGCAGCTGTTCCTCATCCACCACATCGCCCCAATCCTCGCCAGCCGTGCGCACCACAAAAGCCAGTCGTTTGCGTGCTGCAGCGCTCGGTGAGTCTACCACTTCCCTCACTTCCCTCTCGCTCATATTGGTGGAGGAGGACGACACTCCGAAAAACTTTATTCTTCTTTCCTTCCGCTATCCTAGTAATGTTTTTGTAGTGCATGTAGTGTCAAGTAGTTGTCAGTGACCGACCCATCCAACTAACTGTCATCCTCAATTTTCCTTAATCTCGCCCTTCTCTTTTGGAATGGCAGACAAGAAAAAGGAAGAAGAACGTCAGCGCTTTAGCTCGCCCAGCTCACCCCGAGGAGGAGGACTTAATCGTCGCTTAAGCAGCTCCGAACTTTCACCCAAATCATCCGGTGTCACTTGTGGTTTCAACTCGGAACCCTTACCCGGTAGTGCTGGGAATATAGCACGTCTACAACCACGTTCCTCTAGCCAACCCACGGATACGCCACCCACACAGCGACGTCAGCCCTTGATAGCTGTCGGTACGGGTCTGTCGATGAAGCAAAATCTCAGTGAGTTGCATTTCACGGGTGGTGCAATTAGTCCGCCCAAAACCAGCGCAGAGTGTACATTGCGCATGCGTCCCCGGAGCTCGACCATGTGCAACGAAACAGCAATGGAGAATGGTGCTGCAGGAAGGACACGTGATAACTTAACCAATTCGAAGCTAAGTCCCGTGCAAAAACACAAACGAACGGTAAGTAAATGAAGTTAAGAGGGTTAATACTGAAAAAAAGGATATTTGCATACATTTGGACTAAATAGTTTTAATAATGTAAAAAGGATATTATTAATATCCATTTAATGTACAATTTATCTTAGATTTTCATCCAATGGAGCTGAAAATCGTCCAAAGGATATGGAAAATGTATATTATAATATCAAAAATAGTATAAAACTATTCATTCCAAATAGGTTCAACATTGTTATATCAAAAGCAACTTTAAAGAGATTACTCTTGTGCGAATATCGCTAAAAGTATATGAATAATATCCATTTAATGTCAAATTGAACTTAGATTTTCATCCAATGGAGCTGAAAATCATCCAAAGGATATGGAAAATGTATATTAGAATATCAAAAATTGGATAATACCCACTTAACACCCACATCCCATCCAATTTCCACCCTCTTCCCACCCACTTTCCACCCACTTTTCACCCACTTTTCACCCACTTTTCACCCACTTTTCACCCACTTCCCACCCACTTACCATCTACTTCCCCACCCACTTCCCTATCCACTTATCACCCACTTACCACCCACTTCCTACCCACTTTCCACCCACTTCACAGTGATAAAACTGTCCATTTCAAATAGATCTTAAAGTATAGAGATAGGTTCAACATTGTCATATCAAAAGCAACTGTAAACCGCTTACTCTTCTGTGAATATTGTTAAAAGAGTATTAACAATATCCATTTAAGGTCAAATCGATCTTAGATTTTCATCCAATGGAGCTGAAAATAGTCCAAAGGATATGAAAAATGTAGATTAGAATATCAAAAATAGGATACTACCCACTTCCCATCCACTTCCCATCCACTTACCACCCACTTTACAACCACTTCCCACCCACTTTCCATTCACTTACCACCCACTTCACAGTGATCAATCTTGTCATTTCAAATGGATCTTAAAGTATAGAAATAGGTTCAACATTGTCATATCAAAAGCAACTGTAAATCGCTTACTCTTGTGTGAAGTATGCGAACTTGAAACATCCATCACTCTTCACCTACCCAACTCAAATCTTTGTTCTTATATTTTCCACATAGCCGGAGGCCTCACCACGTCGACTGGGAGATCGCGATAAATCCGCCAAACGAAAATCCAACCTAAATCGTGCACTTAATGAGGAAGCCACCAGGGATGGCGGTAAGTGGGCTGGCCCATGGATGACAGCCATGACAGTACAGTGTGTGTAAGACAGAGAGAGAGAGAGAGAGATGTGGATTATGGAAGATGCCACCAAATTCGGTTTTTGGCTTTCAAGCTTCAGTGAGCTTCAGTGCGGCAATCAGGTCATGATGAGAGCTTTTAATGGAAACCAACGACATGCCACATACTCAGTCAATCTTTAAGCGTCATGTCGACACCAGATGGATTTTATTCCGTTCAACACTTTCAACTCAAACATTTTGTGCTCCTTGAGGATCGCTTCCTTGCCTTGCATCGCATACATGTTCAAAAAATCACCTCTGTTAAATATGTTAAGCTGTTGCCTCTCCCACTGTTATGCACGTGTCTCCTATGGCCTAATCCATGTCTAATTTATCTAGCAATTGCTCTCAAACTGTAATTCTAATTCACATTTTCTTTATCTTACAGATGAGGCAGCCTCAGCTACACGTAGACGTCGACGTCGTGAATTGGGCATGGCTCGTCCCCTGGTGCCTGGTGATGATGAAGCCTTACGTGATCTACTTCAAAGCTCTTGCAGTGAGTCAACCACCTCAAGATCGGAATCCCAACGACTAAATATGCCCATGCTGCGTCATCCAGAGGTGCCTATGCGCACCATGTCAGCTGTTCTGCCCATGCCCAAGCCTTTGCATGCTGGCATGGCACGTGGAGTGAATCAGAAGCTCAACGAACGCACCAAAATGGAACTGGCTGAAATTAAGAAAATTGCCCAACAGTCGGAGGTACCAGCAGTCGCCCCCGTCTTGCCAGAGCAGAGCCTGAAAATGTCACCCTTACTAAGACGCAAGAGCACGGATGAAGTGACAGCCGCAGCGGCAGCACTAACTCTCACGCAGACTTCTCCACCTGCGCCCAATCAGATAGTCTCCATACTGAAGAAGAAAGAGCATGCCTTTGGTGAATGTCAGTCCAGTGCCTCCAGTAATGCCTCTCCGGTCACTTTCTCTTCGAGCGTAATGGATCCTCCCTTGGCTGGTGGCCGACATAAACGTCAGGGCATACTCAAGAAGAGATCCAGTCTAGATGAGTCCCGTTACTACTCTCGCTCTCATTCACCCGATGAGCGTAGCATACTCATTAAGTCGGCTCGTCGTAACTCTTTGGAGGAAGCCGGCACTGGACTGTGTCCAGCTCAAGCTCATGGCATACTCAAGCAAAGCAGCTACGACAGCAGCAAAAGTGATGGCTGTCCTTCAGCCACAGAATGCCAACCGCATAGTATACTAAAGAAAAAGGATTCCCTATCTACACCCTCCGATGGAGGATCACACAAGCATGTGTCCATCTCGCAGGCCGTTATCTTAGCTGCCGCTGAGTTGGCAGCCCATGATGCTGGTGGTGTTTTAGAGGACAACGAGGAGCACGATATACGTCCCATACTTAAGCAGGAGAGCACCTCCAGTGAGGAAGCTGTGCGTCCGCCCAAGCCCATACTTAAGAAGAAATCATTTGGTGAAGCTGATGAGCTTGAAATACGTCCCATACTCAAGAGTTCGCGCAAAAGCAGTCGCGAAGAGTTTGATCTAAGTGGTTTGGGACAGGAGCGAGAAGGTGAACTACAGCCCATATTGAAATCGGACTCGCCCTCCAAACGACGCTCCTTGGGTTCCGCCTCCCATGAACTGGATGAATCAAATTTGGCACCTAGTCTACTTAAGCGACGCACCCGTTCCCTCGAACGTCCAGATATACCGCCAGCAAGAGATTTGGGTGCTGCCCTTGATGCCATAAGCACATCACAGGCAGCCTCCAGTACACCCGTAGATTTTGTGACCACTCCGACAAGTATATCGGTGGCGGAGCGCATCAAGCGTATGGAAATGTTATCGTCGCCCATCGCACGCACGGCGGGAGGCATCAATAGCAGTTGGGAGTCACCGCTACAACAGAACCCAGTGGTACCGGAGGAGCCCGGAGCTACACCCAAACTGCTGAAGCCCAGTGTGCTGCGTAGAGATTTGCAGAGGGAGAGATACAAGACGCAGCCTGTGACCAGTGAGGAGAAGAGCTTGTAAGTGGATTAAAATGAAATACGAATCCCTATCTCTTTTAGGGTCTTAGATTAGGGATTTCGCGAGCATTTGGTAACTAGATTCAAAGTCAAATATTTGGCGAGAATTTCCCTTGGAATCAATGAAAACTTTACCACGTCACATTCTTGGCTCATAAGAAGGAAGATGAGAGTTTATGTCCCATTTCCAGCCACGTAAAGCAAATATCGGAAAATGTTTTCAAACCGATTCTAGTTGGTTTTTATATATCTGGAGCGAAGAAGACCAGAGACAAGATCCATATTCTAAGATAGGCCTACAGGCAGATGTTTTGTCACATGCGGATCATGAAATTCTATTGACCATATTTTAATGAAACTAAATACCACGTTAACCAACCGAAACAACCACTGTATTTGTAACCGCTAAAAACGAATCAAAACGAAAACGTAACCAAACCCGAAATAGATTTTATTTTGGTTAATCATAACCGATACACATAGAATAACCGGCTTCCATTTCGGATTATGTCAAATATAGATAGTGGCATGTAAATGACTTGCTGGTACGCAACAAATTCGCTCAAGAGTAGGAGAAAGATACTATTATGACCTATCCGAGAAAGCTTAAATGGATTCTGTTCGAGTGTGATGCTTTATTGTGACAAACTTGTTACAAGTTCATTTTACCAAAAAATTGTCCATGACGCATAGCGATAACTGTCTTCCTGATATTTTCGGGTGAACATTTCCAAGAAACGATGCACCTTCTGATATGGATCACGACTTGTATCCAGATTTTGCAGTCCGAAAATGCTGACCCTTTAGGGATGCATTATTGATAAGATCATATAGCAATTGGATAGTGTAATGTATGGTCTTATACTGCGGCTTTGCCGCAGGACCTTTCCATTTCAACATTTCAAGGTTACGCAAAATTTTGTCGAGCATTGTCATGTTGCAAAATTGCCGGGTACATGTCGGGCGGCACGATTTTGGCAACTTGTGGTGAACCCATATTGTATCATTAGTCAAAATATGATCAAAGATGCTCTTTTTTGCCGAAAAGTGATTTTTTTGGCATAGTGGCAGCAAAGTTTTGCATAAATCGGAGCACATAAAGACTATGTCGTCATGGTCGCAATGAGTACTTAGAGATACAAATGGCAGTTGCCTTTAAATTTTGCAGTGGTTTAAGGCGATAGTGCCCTTATATACATTGTTAAGATGACGTGTATAGTGCTGATAGCCACAATCACTTATGGTTAGAGCCGCAGACGAACATATTCCCAAATGTACGTAGAAAACGTAGAGTTTGTGAGCACACAGGTGTTTAGGAAAACTTTACTCTGCCTGGCCCTAAGCATCGGCATGCGATTCGGCTCGTGTATGTGTAAGTAGCGAAATGTCTTCGGCTTCTGGGGGCAACCGGTGACTATCCCTGGTGTAGATATCCAAGTTCTGTGATATTGTGCTCACTTCAGCGAATCGAGTAGATTGAATGAGACAGCCAATTGATGCTGCTTCAAAATGACAATTAGTTGCATCAGTTGTCCGATTCGATTTAATACTTGTGACGCCATCTCATGAAAATCCTTAAATACATTTATTGATACATTTGGTCACTTACATGTTGTAACTATAATTTGCCAGCGCACGATATGATTTGGCTGTGCGACCCACAATTTTAGCCTTTGATTTAGCTCTTACTTCAGATTGCTATAAGTTGTATTTTTCACCGGATCCAGGTTTTTTCTCCATTTGATTTCCAGTCTTTACATCCGATATTACTTTATAAATAAAAATTTTCTTGAATCCCATTGCCGAAAAATAATGAAATATTTAATTGTTCGTCTGCTTTGGGTGGTTGGTACTATATATGCAAATTAGTTTTCGACGCTTTGCTGCATTCAATTACATATTTGCTACTGTTCGTTATTTAGAAAGCTCATCTTTGGTGTAATGCATGCTGGAATAGTACCGATACTTTTCTAATAATTTGATTTCTGCTTGTCTGTCTTAAAACATTGTGACTGCCTTTATAGAAATGTTCGTATTTCATTCCGCATACCTTATTATACTCATTATTCATACTATGTTTGATTTTCCGTCTAATGTACATACATACACATGTACAATGTGCATTGTACACATACACACGAGTCGAGCCCGTTAATTCTTTGAAAATCTTCATATTGATCATATACTCAGTACTGTGTGACCTGACTTGTCACATAAAAAGTTAGCACGAAGATAAAAGAAAAGAAAACTTTTTTGGTCCTGAGCGATGCATGTTTTTTTTTGATTCAAGAGTCAATATTCAATACGCTTTCAAAAGGAAGCTCTTTTTGAAAACCCTGGCTGTGAAGGAAATGCTCGATTGTCACACTGGCGAGAGTTTTAAGAATGGAGTTGTTTCCATTTTAAGTTATGTAATTGAAAGAAATCAAATATACATCTCTAAACTACTGACAGCAATGGACACGTGCTTAAAATGGATTTATTATCATGTAACCAAATCGCAACCGGACCGTTATAAAAACAGATAACCGTAACCGAAACAATTTGATTTTAATGACCGTAACCTTAAGCGAAACCGATATTTGTTGCGGTTTTTATACCTGCCAAGTACACATTTCGCTTTATTTAGTATATAGTCGATAGCGTATACCAAGATGCAAAAGTGTCTTTAATTTCTCAGTTTCATTTACGGATCGGAACATGACCACAAGATTTAGTTAAATGTGTGCAAAAGTACTTTAAAACGAAAGACAAAATGAGCTTAAAATAAAAGCGCTCTTAAGAATAGTTCACCGAATATTCGCCAACAGTCTCAGAAACGAAGGAGGATTGATGGTCTTTAAACAGCGTGTACGATCATTGTTTCTAGCTATCGTATACAAAACTTTACTGTCAGAAAAAATATTAGATAGATAGATTGTGTTTTTATATTTGTTGCACAAATTTTTGACCGTTCTCGATATACAAAAGGAACAAAATATATAATAAAAACTTATTTATAAGCTTTATCAGCTTTTCTGAACATTTAAACATTACTTGATACAAATTTAAACTTTACTTGCAACGCCCCTTATGGCGTTGTAGACCTTCCATTTTACGCTAAGATTCAGGCTATTGCTTAAAAATTTCCCCCATACAGAGTTTATGCTTCCTTTAGCTTCTTTTAACCTGGTATCTACATTACTGTCATAAAGAATATTAGTTCTGATATAACAGGAATTCTTAATACCGATTTTTAGCTTTAATCAGTTTATTGCGGTAAAAGATTTGGGATCGGGTTCCATTTTGAAATAGAAATTCTTGCTATTTGGTCGTTTTTGGTAGATTTGTAGAATCCATGATGGCTTTTACTTTACATACATACAACCATACATAAGTAATTCACATTGCCTGTCAAACGGTCGCAACGCCGCTTCACGCTTCGACGGCCCACAGAATTCCAGCACACGCGGAATTTTCTGTATGCAGTGAGAGATATTCCGTTCATTTACTATTTTTGGATTGCCAAAGCGCATTTCTGACTGCCACTTTTCTGTTGTGCCTAGTCTATAAATATTTTTACCCCATATTCAATCCTACTCTCGCCCGCCTCTCCATGATAATTTGAGTTGCTGTCCACTTCAGGGTCAACATTTCCACACTCCATAGCCATCATCATCATCATCATAATCAACAGCGTAGCGTCGCAGTTCGTTGACTGCCATTGTTTTTACAAACAAATTTTAGTTAAGGGAAAATTGTGAAATTTCTATTTATTAAATTATTTTATGATTTTTTGTTTGATTTGCCGATTTCAATACGCGAATACCGCGACTCAGGGTCATCCACTTTCAATGGGCCTGTCATATATGTATTTCAATTTTCTTTGCTTTTGTTTTTATTACCATTATTTGTTGGTATTTAAGCCGCTTACCTAATTACCTGACTGACTATTAAGGCCAACTAGCAGAATAAGAGTAAGGTGAGAAAGGTCTGCATTGATTGATGGAAAGGTGGAACAGGGCATCGCTTATAGACATAAGTTCTGAGAAGAGCAAACGAAGTAGAAGATATGAACTATAACATTGGATAGTAACGAAATATTTAAACATTCTTACAAATTAGACTGGAGACTGGATTATATTAAGTGATGAGAAAGGCTCCGCCTTATTCTAACTCTCTAATCCTGTTAAAATATAATATATTTCATAAGTGTATGTTTTTACGACCTTTATGATAATCAAACCTTCAAGTTTTTGCAGGCTCGAGGTCATGTTATGTTTTGCACTTTAAACAGGAACACAAAATAGGCTGTTGGCAGCTGTTTCATGAACATCCCTGTTCAACCTTCAGCGGTCTTTGCCTGACTACTGCCAGACAGCAGCTGCCTCCTCATGCCAGGGAATTCCAAAGTGACTTAACAGCCAAAACCGGCAACCGGCACTACAAGACTGCGCTAAGCTGCCAGTGGCTTTTGTCTGCTTGTGTGTTTGTCCACAAATGGGCTTAGTTTATTAGTGAGAGAGATCTCCTCCCCACTGCTAACACCGTAACCAATAAGTATGAGTGCAGAATTACATCCAAATCGGGGTTTTTCTGGCCATAAATGAAACTATTTCTGTTTACTTTCAGCAACAATCGCATTGCCTTTGTACATATGTGTATGTTTTTACTACCTTTATGGCGTGTTCCTTTTTAAACTGATGTGCAAATATAACATGACCTCGAGCCGGCAAAAATTTGAAGGTTTTATTATGTATTTGTCAAACTGTTCTTTTCGTATAAAGGTTTTTGATCAATTTTCAAGCAATTTAAATTCTAATCAATCTAGTTCCGCTCCCTCATGCCTGCAATTTGCCCGGCTTTAACTGTTACCAAGTTTCCAACTCACCTGATAGCCAAGTTCTGCGAATTTGTCAAGCTCGTAAACCTAGTTTCGCTCTAAAAGCATTTTAGCACTAGACTAGATAGTCCCACCCCTTCCTCCGTCACCTGTCAAAGTGATGACTTCTTTTAACTGTGTTTTTATGTCAGCATTTTTTTTATGTTCTTGTTGATTTTTTCGGGGCTTTTGTGTTTCGCTGACACTCCCCAATGTAAAATTCTACAGAATAATAAAACCCGCTCAATTCTGCTTTTGTTTTTTACACTCATACATTTGCATTCAGCAGCAGCAGCAACAGCAGCAGCAAACGGCATTGTCAATATCTCTTTTGCACAGTTGCCGACGCTTTGTGGCGCGTGTAATTTATGCCATATCCATAGTTCTCGAATGGTACCGATGTGAGTGGTGCATTTAGTTGGTTGCAGCTCTCGAACGCGTCCGGTGGAATCCATGTTGTTGCTACAGCGTCGTCAGAGTGAAAAAATGTTTGAGGCGTATATCAGAAAACGGTAAATGCAAGCCATAAAAGTCCAGCCTGTCGATAATCGTGCCATTGATAGCCAATAACTAACCATTTGGCATTGGGCCAGTGCGCCCAGAGATAAGGCTCGGATTGCTGGTTGTTGATATGGATGGGTGTTGTACAAAAAAAAGTTTAAAGTGTTGCAGGAATAAACGAAAATCGATAAGATAGTTCAAGAATGTGTGTATAATGTAGCATGACTAAGTTGCCACAGACTTTGGTCGTTTGTATGTTGGGAAAAGTCAAGGAATGAGTAAGACATTCCACTTATCGTATAGGAAAACCTCTTGTGACACTTTAATAGGGATTGATAGCAAAGTAATCGGTGGTTCTTTATAAGTATAGAGTGACAAATTTGAAGTATTCAATTTCATAAACCAAATCAGCTGTTTCCAAGCAAAAAGTAAGCTGTTAAGTTCCTTAATGCAGTGTAAATAGTAAATGTAAATGAAATAATTAAAAATTGTAAATGCAAAAAATGAATAGGGATGCAAACCGGTTCTGAAACGAGCCGATGAAATGGAAAATTAAGCTAAGGAGCAATGAAAAAGTGACAATTAATAAATCGGCGAACTACTTCATAACTCCATTTGACGCAATTCAAAGATTTCCTCGAAATTCTAATGTTTTAAAGTTTGGGAAACGGGAAACCTTGGTTCGAACCTGAACGTAGGTTCAGTGACATTTTGAACCCGTTCCTTGAACCCGAACTAAAAATGTTTCGTCCGTTCGCACCCCGGAGTAAACCCCTCCCGCGTTTTAAGAGGTTTGCAGCCCTGCTTTAAATTGCTATAAAAAATTACAATATTTTATTTACTTCATTTTTATTCCGAAGGTTAAACATATTGAAGGTTCCTTTCATGTTCTGGCTAGAATTACTTGGACCCAGTCCTGTGGGTTTTAGTTCTGGCTTACAGTACTGCATGGCCTATTCTCGTTTCCGAGTATGTATCGTATTTGGAAATTCTTCGGATTTATAAGAAAAAATTGGAGTAATCGATTTAATAGTTTTAATAACCAGACAGTCGAATGAAGATAATTAAAAATTTTAAGTTTAGGCCGAATAAAACAATAGGGATTTACACTTTCCGATTTCACATGATTTTTTTGACGGAATCGAGCTAATTGATTAATTGTCTCTGGTGGAATGAGTCCAACATCTGCTATACTGGTTTGCCATTTGAAACTAACCGAGCCCCGGTTCCGATCAGCTTGGTTTTTTGGATCGATTTTTATGACTGATGTACCACTTAAATAGTCTGGAAATTTGAATTGATTATATATATATAGCAAACGGAACGAAGGGAAAGGGAAGAGTTGCCAAAACAATGATAATATCGAACATAAAATCAACATTTATCGTAAAAGCTACAATTTTGTAAATAAATTTTACTATTTTTGTTCTGACGCTAAGTTAGGTAAGATAAAAAGTGTCTGAAACAAGAGAATAACTACAAGACAACAAGGTCCTTCAGGAGGCTTGAATGAAAACTGATGGATTATATAGGCTTAGTTTCAGCAAGATCGGAGAAATCCATTAGAAAGTGTGAGCCGAGAGTTTGTGTCTCTGTCGACTCAGGGCAGAAACAGAAGAAATGGAAGATGGACTTGTTATCTTTCTAGTTCTGCAATTACTGCAGAAGTCATTGTAAGGAACAGAATGTTTGGCGCCTTAAATTCCGATCCTGCTATGACCCTAACCAGAGATCTGCAAGAGTGTCGTTTGCTTGACTGCATCAATACTCGCTTTAAAAGCGTATGCGGTGTGACTGACACTCGAAATTTTGCAGTCCAGGCAAATAAACACTCGTTCTGTTATTGGTATTTTTGCGACGGAGTGTCTTGGTTGATCGTCTGTCAAAGTGGTTGTTTCTGCATTGAATGGCCACCACAGGGTGATTTCGTCTGCGATTGCCAGTCGCACACACACAGCACACACACAAGTAAAACATGGGTTTGCATATATTTTATTACTCACGCTCTCTTTTTCGAAAAAGCAACTGTAAACGCCGTTAAGTTGTTATTGTTATCTCAAGAGAGAAATATGAGAGAGGAACAAATACAAAAATCGTTGCTCCAAACGCAGTTCCACAAACGCATTCAACAAAGCAGTTCCATTAAATTTTTTGTTGAAAATGTTGGAAAAGGCCTACGGTGAGCCAGCTCTATCGAAAACTACACTTTAAGAGTGTTACAAAATGTTGAAAGAGGGTCGAGAAAGAGTTGAAGACGATGCACGGCCAGGACGACCGTCAACATCAACTGATGAGATACACGTCAACAAAATCAAAGAATTGGTGCTCCTAAATCATCGATTGAAAGTCGGAGACCTTACTATTCTTGTTGGATTTTCGGAAGGAATACCAGAAAATTGAAAACGTTCAGTTTCATGGAAAAACAGAAACAGTCATTCGTGATCACTTGGCCAAAAACTCGACCCATAATGTTCCGCTACCACCGTATTCGCCTGACTCAGCACCATGTGACTTCTGGCTATTCGTTAAACTCAAGAGACCGGTCCGTGGACACCGTTTTGTTATCTCAAGATACAGACACATAAGAGAGAGACAAATACAAAGAGCGAGCATCAACACTCGCTATCTGCTTATACAACAGTGCCGGCCAAATGGAGAGGACAAAAAAGTGTGCTTGTGTTGGTGAGCAAGAGAGCTCTCTCCAGACTATAGCCGTTTTACTTGCAATTCAGTGTTCACCGATTCATACAATCATGAGTTCGGCTTCTGGTAGCTATGGCTGGCCGGCTCTGTTGCACAAGTATAAAAATTGAACCGCACGAGTGACAACGGGTATTATTGGCACTCATACCCGAAGCACAAATATGCCACTGCACACTAGAGACACTCCAGGGTGAAAAATATCAAGTACGAATGCAGTACGCTTGTAGTTGCAGTGCACTCGTGCAGTTCTCTGGCCCTAAGGCAGGTATCGGCAACAAACACAATCACATTTTGGCATTGTATATGTGTTTGTAGCCACTGACCCGAAGTTCATTTTACTCGGCGTCATGGTTGACAAAACAGCGCAGCGACAAGCTAATACTGTCCTCGTTAATGCTAGTGTTAGTAAAGGTTGTTCATTTCACTGAACATGTTCACTTGTTCAGTTGATCACTTGTTCTAGTCCAGTTGTTCTTGTCCAGTTGTCCTTGTTCACCTGTTCTAGGTCTATGGCGGAACGTTGTGTGTGCGCAAGAATTTTTTTATACTCTGTACCAAAGGTACAAAAAGTATATTAAGTTTGTGCAAAAGTATGTAACAGGAAGAAGGAATCATTTCCAACCCTATAAAGTATATATACTCTTGATCAGCATCAACAACTGAACAGTATAAGCTCGTATACTGTCGGTGTGTCGACGTCGCTGCCGCAGATCAGCGTCGTTTACTCTCGCACTCACCATCCCGCTCTTAGCAAAAGCACTTAGTTCAAAATGTTGGCTGACAGAGCAAGGCATACAGAACAATTCACAGAGAAAGGCAGACAGAACAATTCACAGAGCAAGAGATACAGAACAGCTCACAGAGAAAGACAGACAGAACAACTCATAGAGCAAAAGAGACTGAACAGCTCTTAGAACTACTCAAGATCAACCCGGAGCAAGATAGACTGAACAAGAAACAAGAAGCACATGTTCACTTGTTCAGTTTAAAGAACAACTCAATTTTGTTCACTCACTGATAAACAACCCAACACTAGTTACTGTCTCTTAACATTTTTGTACACACAGTTGATAGCTAAGCGAAGGACTCTAAGCCAGCTTTGAACAACGAGAACGAGGCCAAAAAGTGAGAGTGTATTGGTGTGCGAAAATGATGCGCCTTCGATCTGACTGTTTGCTCTCTTGGCCTCAACTTCGGCATGCGTTCGGCTCGTGTATGTGTAAATAGCGAAATGTCTTCGGCCCCTGGGGGGTACCGGTGACCATCACTGCTCTAAGCAGTGTGATCTACCAAGTCTCCCGCCATTTCTGATTTGCTTTCAGCTCAAAGTAATCTCGTGCAATGAGTTTACACCTGACCATAGGCCTGTTTCATTAATCACAAGGTTCTCTGCCTGAAAGAAAGTACAGTGATCAGGGAGTCTAAAAGAATAACTGTAGGCGAATTCCTCCTCTTCATCAGTGTTGAGACTAAGCCAACACATTTGTCAAAATGCTGCCAATTCTCATATACAACCGATCTTACCTAATCTAACCTTTAGTATTTACTTTTGAATAGGGTTTTTCAGTCACGTTTTGGCCCTACTCTCGCTCACCCTCTAAAAATAGCCTTAAAAAATCGTTTTAAATTTATCATAAAAATACAAATAAAATTAATGAGCAACAACTGCCGGTCAAATGGAAACTGTTTACTCTTAAATCTCTCACCTAGGCGCTCTCTTTCGCTAGAGAAAAGAGCCGAAAGAAAATTCAACCACGAAGAAACGCACTTGAAGACGCACCAACAGCAGCAGCAGCAGCAGAGGAAAATAACATACCAAAATAAATATAACGTCGACGAAGACGGCGACTCCGCTCAACAATAAAAAGAAAACAAAACTGAAAATAATTTAAATTTGCCGACTGCAAAGTCGACCGCAACAGCGCAAACGCAAAAGTCTGTTGGTTGCTTTGGTTTTTTTTTTGGTTCGGACGTTTGTTTGTACAATTTTTGCGCTCAGTTGCTCGCGATCGCCTTTTCCATTTTCACGTACGGGCCGCCGCCGCTTTCGAGGAAAATATCAGAAGAATTGTTGTAATTTAAAAGTGACATAAGAGAATAAATATTAAATCGAAACAACTGATAAATTTATCAAAAAATTGTTGCTTATCAGTTGATAGAAAGACGAACACACAAAAGAAAACGAAAAAAAAAACCCGCGCCACTAAAGCACGTTCCAACTTACCAACGTCTTTTGCCAGTTGCCGGGTTGACAGGCCAGAGAGAGCGCGTGTGTGTGCGTGTGTTGTGTTTTGGCCAAAAGGAAAAGGTAGTGAAAATTATTTTTCAACATTTCGTAATGTGCTAAATATAAAAATCCCCTGGAAATGTGCAATGAAACAAATGAGTTGAAAATTGTGCAAAATATGCAAAAAATAAGAAAAGTTTCTAAATTATATATATAATATATAATATATGAGTGGTTTGTGTCCGGGCTAAACGCGCTAAAAGTTCATTTCGTCTGTTTTTTATGTACCCAAATTTCCCAAATATACCAAAACTTATATTCTCTCACCAGTCTTAGGCACTTCTAAATCCAATTAGCTTAGTTTCTGCATTTATTTTTCTTTTTATATTTTTAGTTTTTTTTTCTTCTGATTTTTCATTTCACTTTTTCACATTTTTGTTTGTGCATGGAAAATGCCGATGATAAACAAAACAAATATTGGATATTGAACAAGTTGTAGGTGGGAAACTATATATAGATAGCACACTGCATCAAGTAGAGGTAAAAGTAAAGGAATGCAGTAGAAAAGAAGAAGAAGTACATTTTGCTTGTTCAATTTAAGTTTCAATTTATTTAAGGCTTTGATCTTGAATTCCTTTCAAAGCATTGCTTGAAATGAAAGTACTTCCATTTTCAAATAGATTAGATGCTAATGACTTGTAAAAGTTAAATTAGTTATTCCGTTGCCAGTGCGCGAACAATGCTCACAGACGAATTCTGTTTACTGAAGAGAAAGATTTAACCATAGAGGAATCGTTCAACAAACAGAACGATAGAGTGTATGCTGTTTCATCAAAACAAACGTTCGAACTCATTCCGAGAGGTCACCATCCGTCTTATGTGATGGTTTAGTGGGGAGTCGCTTATGATGGGGTCACCAAGCTCCATTTTTGTGAAAAAGGACGCTCAATCCGACGTTTTGGAAAAGGTTGTGAAGCCTCTCAACAAGACATTATTTGCAAACAAGACGTGGACCTTTCAACAAGACTCCTCTCCAGCTGACAAGGCAAAAACGACTAAACCATGTATATATTGGCCTGCTGGTATCCCAGACCTGAATCCATTGGACTACAAACTGTGGTCCGTTCATGAGGCTATTGCTTGCTCTACTTGACACCCAAATATTGAGTCTTTGAAGCGCGCTCTTGTCCGAGCAGTGGACAATTAGTGGCCAGAGAGAATTCGGTCATTTCTAATAAGTTGTTCTACGATTTGTATATTGTATTTGTATTTGTATTTGTGAATAAAAAGAAGATTTCATTTTATGACCAAACAACCGTGTACCAAAACAATTGCTTGTACTAAGTATATGGCAACAGTCAACTTTCAGTGCCACTGGCATATGTTCACACATGTATGACAACAACTGGCACCTAATACTCAAACTTCGACAGGTACTGGGTGTATGGTTTTAAGAAATCCCTTTGGATAGAAAGCAATCGGTGCACTGGGTTATGTTATACTACATATATAAGAAGCTGTACCTATTCAACCCATAAGAGTTTTCTCCGGCTTGAATATGATACTAAAAAAGTCTGAATTAGGCGTGATCTTACCCTATACTGAGGGGAAAATACTCTGAAATTTTAATATTTTAACTTTGACTTGAATATTTCTGCCATTGATTTGGAGTTACATATGATATTCTTATATTAGGTCCAATCTAGGCTTAATTATTTTTGTTTTGGGCAGAATCTCATTGGACTTGAAATCCTAAGACCCTAAGATAATACATAGAACCAACTTTGGTTCTATAAAACAACAAACTATCAACAATTTATACCATTTTCGCTTTCGCAAAACTTTTGCAATTTTAAACAGGTTTTTGGACTAAATTTTGACTCAAAATGTGTGCAAATGTGTGCTTCTATATTTAATTTTATAACAGATAATACATAACTAATAGCTCAGATTCTAAACTTATATCTAAACCATAAGTTTTGTCGAATATAAAATACTAAGATTAATAAATCGACCTGGTAAGAAGCGTCAGTCAATCACTGCCTTCCAAATTCTTCGTTATTCAGTCTAATACACCTGGCTACCCGAATCTTTCCCAGATACCAGATCGTTCAACTGCATAAAGCGAGATTCGGTTGGCCGTTTTACCCTGTTTTAACAGTCCCTTTATATTTGTTTCCGATATTTAGTATCAATTTGATCCATTTAGTAGCTGATGAACTTCGTACAGATGTAGGCCTTGCCTTACCAAAACGTAAAATTCTGTATTCCCTCAAGATTGGGCAGCTTCCCATAAAATTCATAGTGTTTTCCTGCTCATTCCAGTTGCAAAGGGAACACGCTGTGTTGGTGCTTGCTGTGTTTGGGACAACGTTGAGTTTGAGCATTTCACCTCATACCATACAAATTGGACGAATTTGCTCCAATGAAAATACGTTGTTGAAATAATTTCTTTCTCCTAGGTCGTAGTTCAATTCTATGTAGATGAGCCTTTGAGAGCTACTCTCTGATTCGATCATAAAAGATGATCTATATGAAGTATTCATCTTTTTTAGAATTTCTGTAAACCATTATCCTCACTCTGAAAGTGGGAGTACTTTTTCTCTGACTCAAACAAGAATATACCTAGGTAAGGTTAAAACTATCCGAAATTTCCAGTAACTAGGTAGAGGTACAGATACAAAAAAACGTACTTTTTAATAAGCCTTTTAAATCATGGTTTATCCAACTCCAGCTACCCGAAAATGCTCAGGGCGAGAACTATCCAACCGAAACTTTGAGGCTTCTTCGAAATTTCAACAAAGCTGTACAGAAAAAGAACCAAAGATTCTAGGGAGTCAGTAGTAAAAATTCTGTATTCCGAGTTTCCCAAAAACTCTGCAGAGACATTTACCTTTTTTAGTTTTAAGTCAGAAATGTATTTTTTATTTTTATCTTTCAGACTAATTACTAATTAAAACTAGCAAAAGAATTCCCATTATTTGTATTTTCGACCTAAGCAAAAGAAATACATATTTAAGTATTAACAATTACAACACCTATATCCACGTACAGCCGGAAACTTTCTACATGTTTAAACAACAAAAGTATTTTCTTGAAATTTTAGAAACAATAGTCTTTGCCTAGATACATAGGAAGTAAAGCGATATGGGCAAGTTTTTGGAACTTCTCAAAAGGTCAAAAAAGCGACTTGATTATTTAAGCTGATAGCAAAGTCCACTGGAGACAGGCGTTTAAGGATCAACACATCTATTAGCTCAAAAACTATGTTTTTTCAATAGTCACACCGACAGTCCCAAATTGGAGGAATGTTTAAATTAGATTAGTTTCCCACACAGGCTATCATTTGAAATTAAATTCTAACTCAAATAAAAGTACCCTATTCCTTACTTTTTGACAAGGTAAATAAAAAATTGGACCTAGGTAAGGTAAAAGATACTCAAAATATGTATCTAGGTATGTACCTAGAGGTGTACAATACAAATACTTAGGTACTTCCCAACACTGAATGCAATTCAATATAAGTAGTATCTTAGGCGGGAAGCAACCAGCGTGAGCGATGTCGCAACGCTTTGGGACGGCATTTAAATCTTGCTCAGACCAAGGGAAACTCGGAATACAGAATTGTTTACTACTGATTCCCGAGATTTTTTGGTTCTTTTTCAGTACAGCTTTGTAGATGTTTCGAAGAAGCCTCAAAGTTTCGGTTGGATAGTTCTCGTCCTTAACATTTTCGGGTAGCTGGAGTTGGATAAACCATGATTTTAAAGGCTTATTAAAGAGTACTTTTTTTGTATCCTTACCTCTACCTGGTCTACTGGTAATTTCGGATAGTGTTTTACTTTACCTAGGTATATTTTTTGATATTTACCTTGTACCTTACGTAGATAAGAAAAATGAGTACCTTTACAATCTCTGATTGTGTTTAACATCAGCCTAAAAGTATACACTAAACAGCTCATGCATATTGCAGAAACGAGACCACTTGTAATTCTCAAGTTGGAATTCCGTTTATGATTAATAATAAAAATAATTAAATATGGTGTTAGTCAGATGAAACTTTTATTATAAAAGTGCTTCTTATTTCAATTGAATACAAAAAAGCATAGTAAAATCAAATATGATTGTATTAGTGTTTACGTATACGATTTTTCCCCGAGTGTAGCCTAGCTGTCTTAATCTACGGATCTACCAAAATGCTCATAGTCTTTTTCGCAAATTGTTACTGTTTTTGAGCAAAAAAAAACATTGGGTACAAACCTACATAAAGAGTATTTTCAGTTTTTCCTTGCAATTCCCAATTGTTTTTAGCTTCGATCTGCTGGTGAACGTAATGAAATGGACCTTGAAATAGCAACACAGAACAATCTTTTCACTCATTTCCGTGGTATTTTTTTATTTGATTTTGCTAACACGATTTCGAGCAGCAAGCTAAAGTTAAACTTTAGCATTTAGGCTTTAGTTTTTTTGCCCACTTTTTTGATTAATTCTCAGCATCTCTCCCTTGCCAACTTAAATTACCTTTCACTTTGTAAAATTCTTGTTGGTCAGCTTTAACTTTTACCTTTAGCCCGCCCCAAGGGAATCCAATCAAACAGATTCAGCCCGCCAGCGTTGAAATTTCACCACAAAACCAACAAACCAAGTGTAATTAACTTGGCCAAAATTGACTATAATTATGTCACGGCCTAACTACGCATTGTTTAGACCCAGAAAGAGATAGAGAGATGTATTTATAACCATTCTTATGTAAAAGTCGTCCCCCCCCTTACGTTCCCTAACCTTACTCATTTGCTCATTTGCCCGCCACAGCTTTAAAGCAAACTCCACGCCCTTCGACATCTCGGCCACGTCGGCCTTTAAGCCCACCAAACCGCTGGACATACGTCTGACCAACAATCAACAGTTAAAACCGCTAATATCTCCCATCACTGGACATCCACTGAGTCACGTGCCTGCCCCACTGCTGCTCTCTTCGTCCACCCATTCAGGTGCTGGCACCACGTTCCGTCTGGCGCGCAGCTCTACTCAGCCCTTGCAGTCGCCTCGCGTGGTCCATTTGGCGGGTCAGGGTCAATCATCGCTGCTGTCACGTCAGCATTCGATTAACGATAGCATCAATTTGAGCGAGCAACTAACACTCTCCTTGGACACGGGCAGTGGAAATATCTTTGAGATGTCCGGAGTGGATGAGGATTCGGCCATACAGTCGCTGGGCGACGATGCTTCCGCGTCCGCTGCACCTGCACCCGTGACCACAACAACAACCACAACATCTTCCAGCGGTCTGGCACGCAGCAATAGCGTACGAGCACGAGCCAACATGTTCCAGCAGCTACAGGAGCGCAGTCTACATAACTCCAATGGCGGTGGAGAGCAGACGCAGCAGCCCATAGCCAAACGTCAAGGTGAGTAAGAATATAACTTAAGTTCAGGGGTTATTAGAAGCGTTAAGTGGGGGAGATTTTTCCACAAACAAAGCGTAACTAGTACGAGCAGCTTGTAGTGGTGCATTTGTTAAAAGAAAAGTTTAGAAAAAAGTAGAATGAAAGAACGACCGGATCGGAAGACTATATCTTATAGTTGCCATGGGATGTATCAGTCGGAGAATGTAATAAAATTGGTTCGAATTAATTTGATTTGAAGACAATGTTAACAATAGACAGAGTGACCGTGCCACCAAAGTTCTGAAATTCTGATGAATTATCGTTTATTACTCCTTTTAAACGCCCTATAGAGCGCTTTAATTGTAGACTGTGAGCAAAGGTTATAAGAAAAGTACCTGATTCAATAAGAAATACGTACAAAATATTTAGGATATGATGTTTTATTTCTCCATCCAGTGTCTCGAAACACTTATATAAGGTGATATCCAGACTTTTGAGTAGCAGGTAACCTCAGGCTATTGAACCCTAATCAATTTCGGTAACAGAAAACAATACTCGACTCTAGTAATATGTGAATAATGTGAATAAGACTGCCAATTTGAACTTAACTTCAAAAATTTTATGAATTTGAGAACTGAGGTAATGTCCTGGGTATTATAATTTTGGCCAGAAGTTTGCATTCATTTCCGACCCCATAAACTATATATATTCTTGATCGGGGCGACGAGCTGAGTCGATTGAGCTTTGTCCGTCCGTTTGTCTGTCCGTCTGTTTCTACGCAAACTAGTCTCTCAGTTTTAAAGCTATCGAGCTGAAATATTGCACAGAGTCTTCTTTTTACTGCACGCTACTAATATGTCGGAACCGACCGGATCGGATGACTATATCTTATAGCTGCCATAGGAACCATCGGTCAAAAAATGGGTCTTAGTGAGAAAAACTTTTTTGTTTTCAATGTTAGCGGCCTTAAACTCGGGCATTGTTAATATTATCTGCTTTCAAACAGATTTGCAAATTTTGGTCAAGATCGGATGACTATATCTTGTAGATGTCATAGGAACCTTAGGTCGGAAAATGGGTCTTAGTGAAAAAAACTTTTTTGTTTTCAAGTAAATCGTTCATAAAGTCGGTGATTCTTAATATTGAACGCTTTCAAACTAATTTGAAAAAGTTTATCGACATCGGGTGACTATATCTTATTGTTGCCATAGGACCGATCGGTCGGAAAATGAGTCTTAGTGAGAAAAACTTTTCTGTTTTAAATTTTATCTTTCTTAATCTCCGCGATTGTTAATTTGATATGTTTTCAAAAAGAATCGCAAAATTTGGTCGAAATCAGATGTTTATCCGTCGGAAAATGGGTTTTAGTTCAAATTTTTTTAGATTTTTATGTAAGCGTTCTTAAACTCTGACATTTCAAAAACAGCATTTGCAAGGGTATAAAAACTTCGGCACAGACGAAGTTAGCTTGGCCTTCTCGTTTTTTAATAAGTTGGTCCATTTTTCTTCATTTTCGCCACAAAATCCCACACTACTTGATTTATCTTCCATTTTTCATTTTATTAATAATGATTATTCCACTTTCGCATCTTTAATAAAATAACGCCATAGCAATACCTGCAGGTTCAACAGTTTTTGCATTCCAAGAAACTGCGATATTATTTGCTGCTTTTCAAGATATGAACAAGATATCATTTAAATAACCACGGCTCATGTTGCACAGTGTTTTACTCTCAATGAGTTTGGTTCGATTTGAGCCTAAATTTTGAAAAGTTTGGATAATTTTCCAAAGATTTCTCTTAAAATGAGCCTGTTCATAAACCCTTTCGAGCACAATAAATAACATTCGATGACTGCAGAAATTGGAAAATTATTTGAAATTGTTGAGGACTTTCTGCTGGTTTTCAAGATGCTACCATTAAAAGCCAAGACTATTCTCTTATTAAAAGCTGGTACTGAGATACTGAAAATCGGAGCTAAAGTAGTTTCCCTTGAGAGTGTAGTGTGACCAGCCAACAGCGAAAAATCACTGTGTTTGGTCAACTTAGTAGTTTGCTTACAAAAAAACGGTCTTAAAGGCCTTTATCTATGTTCTTGTTTATTCTGTTCTTGCTTATCTAGGAAAAATTGCTGAATTTTTATTGGTCATCAAAAAATTCTGTACCCCCAAAGTTTGGAAATATAATACTGATTACTAAATATGCCTTCGGTACAAAGTATAAAAACCATTCTAAGTGTTTGTACAATTATATTATATACCCTTGTTTCAACATCATTCTCAAAAAATGGGTAATTAATTGTTCCACCGACGAATGTTGAATACGGTCTCACTAACGTAAACAAAGAACAGCTGATTGAATTGCTTTCTTTGAAATTGTAAATCAAAGTTCGCCTTTCATATGTCAAGCAGCATACTCTCAAGGTAGTTTTTTTCAACATTTCAACATTCTATATTATAAAATCTATAACAAAGAAAGGAAAGTTAGGCGCTTGCCCGGGAGTCAGTTTTTAATAAAAGGGGCCATAAACTTCTCTCATAAACTTCTGTGCTGAAACCCTCTTCCACTGAGCAAAAAATCCATCTTACCATGGCAAACGCCAATGACATAGCAGCTGTTCCTATTGCTGACACTTGAGAATACGATAGCATATCGATAAAAAATCTATTATAGTGCATTTGCAATATGTAACTGCAAACTCCGGGTCCTAGAGCCACATTTCACGATATTTTTATACTCTGTACAGAGGTACAAGTTTGTTCAAAGGTATGTAACAGAGAGCAGGAATCATTTACGACCCTATAAAGTATATATATTGTTAATCAGCAACAACAGCAGAATAGATATAGCCATGTCCGCCTGTCTGTCTGTCCGTCTGTATGGAATCACAGATCTCAGAGATGGTTGGGACCTTCTCGAGATATTAAGTAATCAATATTAATTATCGATTTGCTGAAGGAATGATAAGGATCGTATGAACGATACTCAAGTTATGAGCAAAAAAATTCCAGTTAACAGAAACCCACCCACCACCACAACATTCCATTCAACAAAGACAATCTTCGAGAGAGAGAGACAGAAACTTAGATATGAGCGTATAACAAAAATATTGCACGATAACCGCATGACTCCTTGGATAAGACTTTATTTGTGGGTAATATCAGGTTTCGGTAATATGATCAAAAGATATTTCTCTGCATTAGTAAAAGAAATTAATGATATAAACCAGCGGTGGGCATGAAATTTGAGTTTGTGAGCAGCCCAACAACAACAACAGAAAAACCAACCGTTATCAAAGAGTCTCGATCGCTCAAAATGCAGCTGCTGCGCCGTCTGTGTGAGCGTCTTGTTGGCGCCGTTCTCCGATTCGCATTGTCTTTGTTGTTGTTTACAATTTGAAACGAGTTAATTTGCGACGCAGTTTATTATGATACTGACTGGCTCCAACTGCCGAAAAAAAAATCTGGGAGCAATAGGAGCAATGGGAGCAAGGGCTTGCCCACCACTGATAAAAAAGGGCCGCCGGAGTGCCGAGTATCTGAGGGCCATACAAATTTGACCTATTTCCAAACAATGAACCGCCCTCTATTGTTGTCTCATGAATACCGATTTCATGTACTATAATATCATAATCGGGAGCAAATGCCTAAACTGGTACAAAGTATATTATAGTCGGGCTTGACCGACGTTCTCACTAGTTGTTAAACGCTCTGTAAACTTGGCTTGGACTTAGAAATGAGTGTTTATGAACGTAGGAGGTGGGATAAATGACTGACAGAGGTGACAAACTTCGATTTGCTTATAAGTTCTGAGCTGGTTTGTATACGAATGCACTCTCACTTTTTTGTTCAGTTAAACTCTCTCTTTCTTTCGCTGGTCAGCGCGCTTGATTAATGAATGAGAGTTGGTCTAACTGTCTAATCTTTGTTTACATTTGGTTTTGACAGATTTTGCTAGCGCAGTTGTTTGTGTTTGTCGTACTAATGTCATTATGGGCCTCTGGCATGGTTGTTGCCCAAGTTAATAAGCTGTAAAATGTATGTCACTTGCCTCACACTCACATTGGCAATCAGCCACTAATTGAGGTTTGTGTGTTGGGTAACCTTTTTGTAAGACGGGAGGTAGAGAAGTAGGGAAAAGGGGAACTGCGTGGACAAATCACTTAAGATTAGGGTCTGGTTATCAGGCAAACTATAGGTATGCCAAACTAGTCAGTTGTTGTGGTTAGTTTTTTGTTTCTATGCAACAGTTTTATAGATATTTATTTAAATTTTTGAGTTTCCCATAATGTTTGAGAATTAAGTAAGACCTAGCTAATCTATGCTCCCCTCTCTTACAGCATCCTCTCGTCAATCGCCGCCTCCTGCTCAAAGTTCACCCCCACAACAGGATGAGTCGAGTACTCCAAATACCACACAGGACGCAGATATTGGTAAGTTCAGCTAAGCTCAGCTTTGGGTGAGAGTTGAGGTTTGGCTTTGCTTTCCTCTGCTCTCACCTTGCCATTTGGCATCTCTTTTTTTGCACGAAGCACTTTATGGAATGCAATTTTAATTAAAAACATTAAAATATTTGTTGTTGTTGTTGACTGCCGCTGCTTACCTGTGTCTGTCTGTTTGTTTGTTTTAATTACCTGATTTAGTTTTTATCTCACATTATAAACTAATTTGCATTGGCCAAGAAAACATTTCCAAATGAATGCCACGTTCAATTAAACAATCAACGCCAAAAATGCAGAAATTGCGCAATGCAATGCAAAAACCAAAGCCCAGAAAATCTACAACTAAATTGGAAATTCAGTTGAATACTTTTTCCATCAACTTCTTTTTGAGTTCGCATGCATTTATACATTTTCATTTCCATTTCCATTTTTCTTGAATTAATTTCTTGTTATGGTTGTTGTTGTTGTTGTGGTTGCCGCATGAGAAAACTAATAACAATTATTATTTACAAGTGTTTTTTTTTTTTCATTTTCTTCTCTCTGTTTTTATGTAATTCAAAGCCTGCGTGAGTTTTTCATATTGATTAAGTTTTTCGGCTCTGCCATATTTCCATTTTCAATTTTGATTTAGTTAACTTAATTAAGCGTTCGTAATTTACCGAAAGTCGAGACTATTTGGGAGCTTCCTCTTTTACCATTTAAGGCCTTTATTATTTTTGTGGGTGTTTTACTGACACACTGAGTGAGTTTTTTTTCTATAACATGTGTTTTTGAGTGTGTGTGTGTGTGTTTTGTGTTTAATGATCGAGATTGGCGCATACCTCTGGGTGCGGTCGTTCCCTTTCTACTCTTTGTGGTCTCGTTTTGAAAGTGTCGTAAATATTATTAGCGATAAGGTGTAATGACGTTGACCTTGGATCTTGAGATAGGCATTAAGTGTGTGCAATTAGCATAGAGAAAATATAACCGCTTCGCTTAATCTCTGGAAACTTAAACTTGATCTTTATACTCGAACACCATTTTTGAAAGAAAGTCACCTTCCATTTCAAAACTTAAATTGTTTTTCCACTTCAACAATTGTCCCATTCGCTTTATGAAAAAGATGGGAAAATTGAAAGCGTCTTACGCTTTATTGAAATTCCTCCAAAAAAGGATAGCAAATTTTTCGATGATAAGTTTGGTTTTCAAGTTTCGAACCAATACTTTGGGTTCGATGCTTTTAAAAAACCATACCACCAAACTGAATCTTGAGTTTTAGTACTTAGCTCGCCCCCTTAATGTTAATTAGCATTGCTTTTTGGCTGAAGACTACTTATGGTATTAGAAAATCTGAAACCGAAATCCTTACAACCGTCTAAACTCCAAGCGAATATCTTGGACTTTCTTAAACCCATCTTTTTAACAAACAAAGAATGTTCAAGTAAGGCTGTGGTTCGGAAGGTTCATGTATTAGTGTAATAAAGGTTCAGAGGATAAATTATATGTAGTTTTTGATTACAAGCTTACCTCAAATTGTATATTTTACCATAATAATCACTATGAGCACTTTTCTATTGGAAATTCCGACCACTCCGACTATAACCAAAGACTACATAAAGTACCTACCACACCTATAACAAAAATTTCTTATTTTTCGATTTAAAGCTGGAAAAGAATGGAACAAAATCTAGGAATAGAAAGAGCCCCTTTTACCACTGTCAAGGGCAGATATGCATTACGCATAAACTGGCCATTGTGCTTGACCCCTGAAGCTGACAAACTCATTTTTATTTATTCAGTTTTATTACCGTTCCATCAAAGCAATTAGCTAGATTCTTATATACGTGTCCTCGTAAATACTTTGTCAAAAAAGTTCCATCTAAGTTAAATCTATACATCTTTGCCATAAACTTTTTAAAACTGTTAACACTTTCAGCGTGTCTCCAAAAAACTGTTCTGTAACAGACACAACGAAAAGAGGTTGCAAAAGAACACTTTCAATTCTGTTTTGCTCAATAACTGTTTTCGCTCAACCAAAGAGCGCCATTTTGGTTTCTGTTTTGCTCATGTCTTTCACTGACCATTTTGCCGAGAGCCGACTTCCAAAGTGTCTTCTACAAATGTGAGCGTGTTTGTGACTGGGATGCCTGTCAACGATCTTTGTACATATGTGGAGTATGGATAACTTTATTATTATTCTATCAAATGAAATGCAGAAAATATTAGTTTTTGTAATTGCTTAACGCCTAAAAAACATATTTATTTAATTATGTACATTGTACATATAGTACATAAACCCACACCGTCTACCACATGAACAAAACAACAACACTTTTCGCTGACACTTTTTGTGTTTTGCTCATTTAAAATCAGTTTTTTCGTAAACGCTCGCTCACAAGTGTCCCTCTCAGTTGTTATTAGCAGACAGTCTCGTTTGTTTTGATCAAACAGTCAGTTGTCAGTGGGCTGATCGAACTGGAATATGAGTTGAGGGTTATTTGCGAGAAAATACAGGCCTGTTCCGGTTTTCACTTTCGACAAAAATTGTCGAATTCGAATTTGTTAAATATGCTGTTGTATAAAATTGATTTTGTTAATCAGATTAAAGCGTTTTAATTTGATTCCGTAGAGTAAAGAGTAAGTAGAAACTAAAGGCTTGATACGGATTTCCTTACTTGTTTAATAGAAAACTTTAGTAAAAACCGGAACATGGCCGATAGATGGAAATGAGTCTGCGGACAAACTGGCCAGACTAGGCACTACCATCGAGCTCCTTTCAGAAAAGAGCACGATAGGGATGCCTATGGCAACCTAAAGGCTTCACATAAAAGCCGAAACACTGCGTCTTGCTACGGATAGTTGGAAAAACCTTTCCCTCTGTTCGGTAGCAAGATTTACGTGGCCAGCATTCAACCTAAAACGTACTAACACACTTTTGCGTTACAGAAGGGAACACATAGCACTTCTGGTAGGTGCCCTGACGGGTCACTGTCTTATTGACAGAAATGCAGCACACCTATATATATGAGGAAGAGGAGGAAACGGTACAATACCTTCTGTGCCATTGTCCCGCTCTGAGTAGTAGGAGACTTAGGATCCCGGTCAACCCCTCTTAACCAAGCTCTCGGAGACCTCCGAGCTAGAGATCCCAGCTCTACTTAAGCTTATTCTGTCCATACAATGGTTCAGTATTGAACTCCCTCGGGACTACAGGGTTAACAGGAATATATGGCGTCGCAATGGGCCCATGGGGCCTAAGTGGGAGAGCGACTTGTCGCTCTCAGCCATCGCAACCTAACCTAACCTATTTGCGAGCTCTGTTTTCAAGTGAACGGTGAAAATTTAACCAACATTTTTTTGTTGCATTTCTCCGGTTCGCGGGTTCGGTTCAGAATTTATCAATGGTTAATGTTCGAGAACTTGAGATTCAAGGTGTTTGGGTGAAGGTTTTGTTTTGAACCTTGGTTCAGATTTGCTTCGTATTTGGAGACTTGATTCGATGATAATTCAAAAGATTCCAAGACTCAGATTATATCACTTTAGTGAACATGAATATCGCGGAGATCACTTTCAAGGTCGTCATATTCTGAAAGTAATATTAAAAGTATACATGTTTAAAGAATACATATATAGAAAAGTTTTAAAGGATTTTTTTCTAGTTTGTTGCTTGATTGTGAAAAGTTTGTTACAAATTCATGTTTCAAAATATTGTCCATTGCTAGCCACTACTTTTTCCCCATCTTTCTGGCAATTTTCGAATACCATTACGAAAAAACGATGCATCTTTTGATGCGATCCACGAATCGATCCAGTTTTGGAGTTTTCGGAAGAACTGCTGCTCCTCAAGGGCATGCGATATCGACGAAAACAAATACTAGTCGGAAGGGGCAATGTCAGTGCTATACTGCGAATGGGGTAGGACTTCCCATTTCAGCGTTTCAAGATATGTTTTGACCGCCTGCTCAACATGTGGCAAAATGACCTTATCGTGCCTTTGCTTGGATGCTCGGTTCAAACTCATCAATTGAGTTCGGTAGAGTTGCCCTGTGATGTGACAGCTCATAGTACACCACAACCAATTGGTCCCACAAAATACAGAGCATTGGTGGCGATTTTGTCGTATGGCCGGGCGGACACATATGGAAATCGTTAAAGCATATTCCCCGTAAGCTTCTTGCAGCATTCGATGGCCTTCAGCTGCATTTTTTTTTTTTTTTAAAAAAACTTTTGTTACTGTTTTAGCGACCTTAAGATTCTTAATCATAGAACTTTTTAGCGGACTCTAGGTCAACATTTACATAACATTTCTGAAACAAGATCCGCACAACACCACAAAGGAGGCTGTTTGATTGTATAGCTATTTCATAAACTTCCACAGTTCAATCATCAGCGATCTTTTGCCCAACTTCAATGATTTGGCAGAGGCTACCTCATGCCAGAACTGCGAAGATCGCTTGGGAATCCCAACTCAGACTTGTAGCAAAAATTCCGAAAACTGTAGCAATCGCCAAGTCACAGAAGCTTTGTATATGTGTGTGCGTGACCCGTATTGGCCCTTCTGTTGTTAGTGGGGGAAATTCTCTCCCCGCAGTTAACACAGGCGCCAATGGTTTGAATCCAACCGATCAATCAGCCTCCTTTGTGGTGAAAATAATAACTTATAGACCTAGAGCCTGCTAAAAAGTTTTACGATTGAAAAACTTTTCCGCAAATTGTGCTGTCACAAAATTTGACATATTCGGAGCACACAAAAACTATGTTGTTTACACTTCAGCGAAACGACACATACTGAAAAACAATGCCTAATAATGAGGCTTCAAAATGAAGTTGGTTGCAACATTGTTCGATTCGATTTTATACTACCTATAGTGACGCCACCTTTTAAAAATTCCTTTCAAACTTGTTTTTACTGGTAATATTACCAATGACTTCATTCAATAAACTGAATCTAAAAGCACAAGGCCGCCGATTTAAGCACTAATTCCATAGCTTCAATGTAGAATTTGTAATAAGACCGCGGTTTTGAGACTCGCTCGCTCTGTATCTGACTCAGATTACATAAAAATCACTCCGCAATAGATAAGATTTGTTTGAATGTATAATTTTTGCTGCACCGAACTGTAATCTTGAGCTTTGGAACAGGTTCAGGATTCAATAATTTTTCGCATTTGGTTGGGCTTATAGTGGAAAAATATTTCAGAATTTCTAAGTTTCCGAATACTTTTGATAAACAAATGGACCTTACGTTTCTTTATAGATGCTTACGTTCTAAAGTTAGGAATTGCTCGCAATTGAGCTTTGATTATTTTTGGCTCTCGCTCTGAGGTTAAGTTGGAAACAATGTTGCCAATTTAGCTATTTTCCCACCAGATCTAGCTATTTTGTAATATCGAAAGCCGGAAACTATTTAGTTTTGCCGGAAACTGCAATTCTAGCTATTTTGAAGCAGTTAAGACCAAAAATATCTAGTGGGAAACTAGAATAAGGCAACAGGACATAAAATTTTACCTTTGTAGCAAAATATACTTCACATAAGGATGCTTCTTTGAGTCGGTTTATAGCACAACATTGTCCAATTAGCAATGTATGTAGATTACCGGGCCAATCGCTTTCGAATTAACTATACATTATTTTAGCAAACAACTTTTTATCAAATGGTTCGCAGCTCTTGCCTGTGATCTGAGAGCTGGGACTGCAGAGCAGTAAGCTAGGAGTAGGCTCTCGCTCGAGAGAAAGAGCTCTCGGCTATCGAGCTCTGTCGTTTACTTGTACCGTTTATGGTTATCTTCCTTAAGCAAGGACCGTGCCCGATTGAATTTATTGTGGCAGTGAGTCACAGTGATCAAGTTTAAGTTTTCCTCGATAAGGCCCCCTTCTCACACCGACAGCGATAAAGAATTGTGTAACTTTTCAATGCGAATGTCAAATTACTTCTGTTCTCACTAATCGTTTGGTATTCCCGACACTAGGTAGAACGTTGTGAATATCATCTCCCCACCTCAAAAATGTTTACAAAATTCAAATCAAACTTCAATCATATTTGCTTCTAGTTTTCTACAACCAAACTTTAACCCATAAAGTTCATATCAATTGAGAGACACCAGGGAGAAAAGAAAGAAAATCGAAAGCGGCAGAGAGACAGCGAGACACTCATAAATGCCCATTGAGAATGGACAGATGAATAGACAGCGTAGAAAATGAGACAAATTACACAAATTGCTTTATACGCAAACAAAAAAGAAAAAAGAAGACAACTTTCTATGGGTTGCCCAAGAGGAGAGTAGCGAAACATTTTTTGCAGACTCGGTCGGTCAACTGTTTGTCTAGTGTTTAGTGGGTGATAGCGCCTCGAAATGATAGCACAGTGACAAAAAGTTTATCGCGTCAACACAACAGCCACATCAATTGAGTCCCAGACGCAGTCACTTGAGCACATACAGCAACAACAAATATGGTTTATGGTAAAGCAATGTGTTGTGCAACTAAGGAGCTACGTAAGTGGCAGTCAGGAATCTTTAGAATCAGAGTTCCACACTAATCTCTAACTCAATCCCCGCAGAACCCTCTTCCCTATCGCTGGCCGAACGTTTGGCCTTCTTCACCAGCCTCTGTGAGGGCAGCAATGTTAGTGGTGGAGCCTGGTTTCGCAGTCGCACCAGTAGCTATTGCAAAAGTCCAACCATTGATCGCACACCCAGAAGCAGTACCACAGCCAGCAGTACCAGTGTCACACCCACGCCCATGGAATGCTCGCCCATTCCACATGAAGTGGAGGAGGAGAGTATGACAATAGAAACGCCCGAACCCATACCCGAACACCAGCATAATGGTGGTTTCCATGAGTTGAGTAGATCGGCCACAGCACCCACACCTGGCCAGGAGCAGGACTACACGCCCACCTCCATAAAAACTGTGAGAATACGCACGGTGGGGAAACTTATAATGCCCTCTACTTTTCTGGGTGATCGGAATAACAATAATAAGATGGGTAATCGGAACAGTTGCCTGGGACGCGTGGAGACACTGGAAGAGATTAAAGTTACACTGGGAGTGCGCACCATAGGACGGATTAAGTCACGATTTATTGAACAACAGCAGCTACCACCACAACCACAGCCGGCTACGTCCACACCCAACACAGAGCCACTGAAAGTGGAAAGCGACAGTGGCTCCGATTCGGGCAAAGAGAATTGCGCCTCCAACCAACAGCAGCAGCAGCAGCTGCAGCAGTCACCATTACAACAACAACAACAACAGGAGGAAGCTGGCGACCGTGCTCCCCAAAAAGTGTCCGAAATGCGTCGAAAAATTACACGCTTAGTCCAAGGACAACAGCATTTGCCGGCCCAACCTGTCACGCGACGCCACACCACCGAGATCACTGCGGCTCCTGCACCCCGTCCGCCTTCCGTGGACGAACACCTGGCCAAGTACTTTGGCCTCAAGAAGGAGTCCTACAATAGTACCACCACCCTAATCAAAACTCGCTCCCTGCCTGTCTCCCAAGCCACCAATGAGCTGGTACGTCTGCCCAGCATCACTGTGGTCCAGAAACGTCGTGAACTACTCAAGCGAACTCGTCCCATCTCCCTGGACACTAACTCTTCGAGCGGCAGCATTAGTCCCACTTCCATGCCCAGTCCCAAGAGAGCCCATTCGCCCCACAATCGTGTCAAGGCCACAATATCCAGCTACGACGACATTGTGGTCACTCCCGCCGAGCTGCATGCAGCCGGTCAGGACTTCAGTCGTCTCTGCCAAGAGACTTTGGGCTGAAAAATTGTACATTTTGGCAAAATTATTCAAAATTTCACAAATTTTTCACTTGAAAACTAAATCAAAGATTTGCTCTCTTGTGGGTGGGCGCTCAGTTGTGATAGATGCGTCCCCTCTGACCCTAATCCTTAGTAGAATATTCCCTGTAACGAAACGAAATTCAAACAAAAAATGTAAAACGAAACGAAAAAGCTAACAAAAAATAAACAAACTGAAAAGTTGGAAGGCTTCCCGCTCCCCGCTTTTGATTTCTCCAGTTTTGCATTATAATTATTATTATTCTATGATTATTAATATAATTATTATTATTATTATTATGGAAACTGCTTTTGTGCTTATTTTTACGATATATCAAGCTACTTTTTATTTAAACGTTAAACAAAAACAAAAACAAAGTGTACCTTAAAAGGCATTAATTAATTATGATTATCATTGTAATTATTATTGTATTATAATATTTAATCAAAGTTGTTAAACAGTAAATAAATCAAGAATTGTGTGCTATGTAAGTGGTTGAGGGGAGTCATCAGTTGAACAATGAAATACTTAAATGCAGTTGAAATAGGTAAAAGGAGTATCTACGTAGAAGTAAAAGTTTACGAGGAATTCGCACATCCAAGGATTCCCATTATTGTTTTGTTGTTCATGAGTGAGTAAACAAAATTAAGTTGTTCTTTAAACACTGAACAAGTGAACATGTTTATCTTCAACTGTTCATTTTTGTTCAGCGAGTCTTGTTCAGTCTGTCTTGCTTTGAGTTGTTCTAAGAGCCGTTCAGTCTCTTTTGCTCAGAGAGTTGTTCTGCATCTCTTGCTCAGTCAATGGCCGTGTTCAGCAGAACAACTTGCTCCCTGATCAAGTATAAATTTGCAATAATCTTATAATAATAATCTTGCAATAATATAAAAAAAATCGCGGAATTTTCAAAAAAAAAAAATCACAAATTAGGAATCGGGAACTCTTGAAAGCTCCCCATAATCACCACAAGTCTTGATATTTGTGCTTTTGCAAAACTTTTCTTAAAATCAATCAAAATTAAGTTCGTGAATTCTTCGGTACCATCGCAGATCAATTCAAATCCTGAGATCACCCCTGATGTACTAATGGAACAAGAATAATCAACACTGAGCCACTCTGTTAAAAGCTTTATAGAATTCTTAGTAGACGATTTGAAGGAACTATGGGAGCAGCTATACGGAGCACTATTGGAAGCTGATTGATCAGCTCTAGAAGCTCTGTGCCGAGTATTTTAATAGTAGTTTTTTGTATGCTATTGACAAAATTGGCAGCATGAAGCAGAGCAATAGTGTTGCAGATTTGATTGCAGATTGTGCTCCAGCTACTGCTCTGCTCTTTTCACATTCGGAGCAGGAGCAAGCGCGAAGCAAATTTTTGGCTGCTATTGCTGCTGTATAGGAAGCAAATCAAACTCTGCTTTCAAATGTTGTTATGTTATGGAAATGACAAATTTCTCGACTGAACAACACGTCCTAATGCGAGCATAGTCGGCAATTCAGACCGAATGCAACATTGTGTCAATCAAGGGTCGAAGACATTTCGCTATTTTCACATACACGAGCCGAACGCATGCCGAAGCAGAGGAAAAGAGAGCAAAATGCTTTTCAGTCGCTGGCTAGGCATTGATGCGGTCAGGTCGAAGCAAATTCGTGCTTTTATTTTCTCACACCAATACACTCCCATTTTTTGGACTCGCTCTCGTTGACCAACGCTGTGTTAGAGCACTGCCGGCCAAATGGACAGGACAAAAAAGTGTGCTTGTGTTGGTGAGCAAGAGAGCTCTCTCCAGACTAAAGCCGTTTTACTTGCAATTCAATGTTCACCGATGCACACAATCATAAGTTCGGCTCGGGTTTGCGAAAAAACAGTACAGACTTCGGCTCGTGGTAGCTATGGCTGGCCGGGTCTGGTTAGAGAGAGAGACAGTCAGATTTTCGCTCTCTCTTTTTGGGGAGCCCTGTTTTAAACCAGTGCCGGCCAAATGGAGAGGACAGAACAAGAGAGCTCTCTCCAGACTACAGCCGATTGCACTTCCTATCCAAATCAATGCATTGAAGTCGTCCATTTTACACAGACATGTCATAGGCAGGAGAAGTAAACTACATGTCCCCGGCTAGCGACCATTTGCAATCAAAGTAAAATACAAACAGTAAATGACCAATGTCTGCTATCCTCACGACACCATCTGCTGGCTCAGTATAATTCTAATGGGCAACAAGGAAAAATCTGTTATCATCTGTCTCACTACACCATCGCAATCGCTTGTTGCCACATGTCTAAGATGCTACCAATATATCGTCATGCACCCTTGTGATCTCATGAAGGGATTGAAGCAAGAGCATTTGACAGCATATAAGCTCGAAATGAGTATGGGCCACAGCAGATGCCAGAGCGTTCGATGAAGTCGGCTCAGATCAACTTCGATATGCCCCTCATAGGCCCATGTAACATCCAGAAGTACAATGTTTCTATTAAGTCGGCTAGAAAACCAGTTGAAAACGCCTTGCAAGGAAGCTGCCATGAGGACCATACTAATGGCATGCGACAAAGTCATAACAGTGATTAATGAAGTACTCTCGCCATTACCGGATATGATGCACATCTTTCCACCTTCTACGCAGAGGACCCAATTGACATTAATTCTGAGATTTCGAGCAGCAAATACAGCGGTAATACCAATGCCCATGTATGTTAACATGCGCATGCTGACTCCAAATATATGTTAAAATGTGTCATTCCTATGACTCGACGAGTAAAGAAAGAAAGAGAGAACGTTTAAAACAGGTTCCCCAAGAAGAGAGCATTCTGCTGTAGTGTGCCTGTCTCTCTCTCTGTTGCTCTGACTCACATTGATGCATTACTTCGGTGTGAATTGCCCATTGTGTTCGACCCCCAGGGGCTATGGCTGGGTAACACTGGTTAAAAAGGCTATCTGGAGAAAGATGGAACTCGGAATACAAAGAATCTCGGTTTGACCACCTTCTTAGTCGGGATTTACATGATGAAGCAAACTTCATGAAGTTTTTGAAAAGCGTCGCTTGCCGCTCTACACCACACCTCTTTGCTACAAGAGAGAAAGAAAACTTCACCGTGTGAATCCCAACTAAAAGCCTGAAAACTATGATGGTGTACTTCTCCTGAACAGTTAAGTATTTGGCATGGTTCGATGAAACTTGAACTATAAACTGAGTAAGTACAACAGCCCGACTTTTTATGAATGAACTAAGCATGATTTTATATACTTACAAAAAACGCACATGAAATAAGAAATTTAATTCCATTTTGCCTTTTTCCTCCTTTTCTCTTTCGCAGGCAAACCGGGTGAACCTCTTAAGGGTATTCTAAAGACTGGCAAACCTCCGGGTCTGGGCATGGGTCGTGGTCTAATGCCCATTGATCTCAATGCCGAACTGAAGAATCGTTTGAAACGCTCCACCCATGCGACGGTGTCCAATTTGCGTAAATCGGCCACCTCCACCGATGCCACACGTGATCGTGATGAGGTGGACCATCAGGCCAATGTGGCCAATCCTTCGCAACGTAATTTGGCTCAAATTTTGAGAAATGTGTCCAAGGAAAATGCCACCCCCTCAACCAGTCAGTCCCAGCACGATGATGCAGTGAATTTGGTGCGAAATTTGGCCACCCTGGGACAGCCACGTTTAGTTGGTACTGAAGAGGCCGCCGGCGGTGGTAATTGTGCATCAGCCTCGGAGGGTGAAAGTTCGGGGGGACGTGAAATTGAGGCGATCATAAAAAACAGCGCTGTGGCGCGTCGACGTCGCCAGCAGCAGCAGCAACAACAACAGCAACAACAACAACAGCAGCAGCAGCCAGATGGGTGAGTCCACGTGCAACTGCCAAATCCCCCTACTCCTGCCTGTGCTGTCAGCTGTGTGTTCGTGTATTAACCTAACTAATAAGAATCCCATTTGTTAAGTAAGTTGATCCTGGCTACGGCCAGGATCAGGCATCTCAAGACTGGTTCCAAAATTAAAACTTTTACACTTAAGATAAAATTGTCAAAGTTTTGTGTGCATTTTCACATATTTTGGATTTTGGATTAAATAGCAAACAAAATTTTCCCCCCCTCAAGTTTCCTGGTCAAGGTGAAACCGCAGCAACAACAACCCATAGCCAAAAGCTATTACCGGCCGCATCAGCTCCAACCGCCGCTTCCACTTCCACCTCAGCCGCCGCTGCAACAACAACAATTGAAATTGATTCCCAAACCAAAACCGTTTTACAAATTTGTTCCACAAAACTAAAAACTACAAGAAATACTTTGTATAAAAAATATCAAATTAGAAGTTAAGTTTTTGCTTACTAAAAAAACAAAAAAAAAAATCAAATGAATATATTTTGTTTATACAATTATGCCACACATATATTTTTACGTGATGCCGAAACGAATTATTAATAATAAAGTTGACACAAAATCCTACTAAAATTGTAGTTTTGTTTCTGCCACTAACAATAACACTGTGACACATTTTTGAACTCAAAAAAGTTGATAGCGTCGAGAAGAAATTCTGAAAGGGTATGATGGTAGTATAAAAACCCTGTCTGGGCTTAGTCTGATTAGCTGCCGTTTTCTTTTTATTGCACTTTGAACTTTTTCGCATCAGAGTAGGATTTACGATTTACGATTCCATATCTCGTAAACTATTTTGAATTTGGCTTTTATATCTTTGGCAAAGTTGTTGCTCTTGGTTTGGCCTACAAAGCATTTCATTGTAGCAAATCAAAAAAGTTACATCTTCATACTCAAAATTACAAAAGTTTGTCAAAAAACCCAGTTTTGACCACTTTTTTACAGTTGTTCAACATCATCTTGAAACCCGTTACAAATGGCCATTTTTCGAGTTTTGATTACAATTCTACATGCTTAAGGGCCCGTAACTATATGAAGGACCAATCGAATGAAGTTGGTAGGTTCCAACTGTTTGTTTATTTAAGCCTTAGCTATGTTTTTGTCCTGCATTGCTTAGACAAATTCGTTACAGTCTTCAAGACAAAGTTAAAAAGTAGTACAAAATGAGGGGAAAATATGACGATTTTTCGAAATTTTTGTAATTTTGAGTATATAGATGTGACTTTTTTGACTTGCTACTTAGAAATGTTTTGTAAGCCAAGCCAAGAGCAACAAATTCCTCTAAGACGTCAAAGCGAAATTACAAATAGTTTACAAGTTATAGAGTTGCAAGTCCCAGTCAGAAGTTGAAAACTTTAAAGTTCAATAAAACGAAAACGGCAGCTAACCAGACCAAACCCAGCGAAGGTTTTTGTACTACCATCATAGCCTTTCAAAATTTTTTAGTCTCGACTCGATCAACTTTTTAGTGTTGCACAGTGTAATGCGCTCTCTTTTTGCAAATACTAAAATAAATTGATGAATTTTTTTAAGCATACAAATAAAAGCATGTTTGTAACTACTAAAAATATGCAAGAAAAGGCAAGCTTTATGCTTAGTTTAAGCCATGAAAGTGCGATTAACACAAATTCAAATACGAGAGAGAGGATCACACAAAAGTTAAACAAAAATAGAAGTTTGCTCCTGAAAATCGGACTTTTAAAATAAGGAGCTTGAGAAGGTATACCTCGATTGCTACGATTCTCCATCGATGGGCTATGTCTTTAATAAGTTAAAGCTTATGCGAGAAATGTTCGCATCGTCTAAATTAGTTGAGTCTACTTCCTCCTTACAAGATCCTCCACCGACCCCTTACCTTAGCATTTTGTTTCCGGAGAACGTTTTCCACCATTCGAAAAACTCTAGGTGGGGAAACTACCTACCCGAAATTCTGAAGCTCCTTCTAAATTATTACATGTTCTGAAGTCAGTTGTAAAGGAATATGATCAAGCGAATCTCTGAAATGCTCTGCCCCGTGCTGTCAATTTTGTCAATAGCATACAAAAAACTACTATCAAAATACTCGTAGCAATCGGAGCCAAGCAGGGCACAGAGCTTCTAGAGCTGCTCAATCTGCTTCCAATAGTGCTCCGTATAGCTGCTACCATAGTTCCTCCAAATCGTCTACTAATAATTCTGTAAAGCGTTAACCAGAGTGTTGATTAGGCTCAGCGTTGATTATTCTAATTCCATTAGTACATCAAGGGTGATCTCAGAATTTTAAATTAACCTGCAATGGTATCGAAGAATTCGCGATCTTAATTTTGATTGATTTGAAAAAAAAAAGGTTTGCAAAAGCCCAAATATGACTTGGGTAGATTATTGGGAGCTTTTAAAAGTTCACGATTCCTATTTTGTGACTTTTTATTTCGAAAATTTCTCGACTTTTTGGTCTATTGATCAACACCTCCCATTTACCCGTAAGTTTACCCCGTCAATCAAAACTCATATAAGAATTTTAGCAAATTGAGCCAATGTCAAGAATGTCATTTACAAGATACCATGCGAAGGATATAAAGACGATAGTTGCAACAAAATCTACATAGGAACGACAAAATCCAAATTGAAGACCCGCATAGCCCAGCATAAATCTGACTTCAAGCTACGACATCAAGCACACATACAAAAAACTGTGCTTGCGACCCACTGTGTAGAAAGTGGCCACTCACCAAATTTTGAGGCTGCGACAAGGCTACCACAACAAGAGCAGCATTAAAACAAGCGCTGCACATTAGAAATGTTGCACATCATCAACACACCAACAGACAGGAGACTCAACTGCTAAACGGACACTGAGAACTGCGCTCACTTATATAGACACCTACTCGCGGACTGAATAATTAGTTTAATACTCCACGTCACACAGTGCAGACGTGTAAAATTTGTACGTAAACTGTTTTTGTGAATTTTGTAAAATGATTGTATGTTAAATATTGGTGTTTATATTTTTTATAGTTTTGCCCTGAAGACGGTTGCCGAAGAGCAACCGAAATATATCGGAAAAAAGAAACATAAAATTGTTTAATTTTCTATCATCCTGACCTCGAGCCGGAAACATTCATCTAAAGTTATATATATGTGAAACTATATCTTAACACTTCTGCTAAAGTGGTGACCCCGACGTGAATTGAACACGCAACCTTCCGACCTCTTTCTTTCTGTGTATTTTCGCGCCGGATGACTTATATCCTTGTTCCACTGACACATTCTAGAGGTCATTCGCTGGATGATCTAAATGACCTCATTCTTTCTATGTATTTCCTCATAAGAGATGAATGTCCATTCGCTAGGTCATCCGAGACGGATGATCAAGTCACAGTCATGGATGATCTAGCCACTGTCACGACATATAGCTATTTTCCGCCAAGAGGCTAGATTTTCTATCGATATGCTATCGAAGTTGCCAATCGTCACCAATAGGAACAGCTGCTCTGTCAATGGCGTTGTCATGGTGGGAGAGGAGTTTTAGCTCAGAAGGAGAAGTGTATTGAAAACGGACTACGCCTATGAGTTGTGCTTCAATGTTATAGAGTGTTAAAATGCTGTAATGTTTCTTGTGAATGAATTTCGAAAACTAGCTATATCGTGGTTGGACTACCAGAAGAGCATGCTGCTTTGCATGTGGATGGCGAACTTTGATTTACTATTGCAAGCAAAGCAATTCAATCAGCTGTTCTTTGTTTACGTTAGTGTGCAATTATTTTGTGCTATTAGCATTTCCAAGGCTGTAACTTGGTTTGTTTGATATTTTCCACAATATAAAAATCCGAATTCTTATTAAACTATTTCGCTCACATAAGGGCTAACATACCAGTAATCAAGTATGTCGTCATTTATACAGCATTTTAAATAAGCTTTCATAATAATGTTTCAACAATGAAGCTTTCTCAAGATTCAGTGAAAATGTTAAAACTCATCATTTCAAATTTGGCGCCACATACCAGTATTTGAGTGAACAACCAACAGCCCGCTATTTGAGTAAACAGTATTTCCAGCGATTGTCGACCTATCGTTATCGGACTCAACAGCTGATTATATTTATATTTATTTAGTCTAGTTGCCTTTCTCAACTTAATCGGTGGTTTGTAGCGGATGTTTTATTTTCGTGGGCGTTTCTTGTGCGTGTGTGTGTGTGTGCGCGATTTGTTTACGCTTTTTATCCATATACATGTGCATGTGCCTTGTGCCGGGTTGCAATAAAGCCAATTTCAAAAATTGTGATCGTTCTCTCTCCAATGGCTGCAGACTGCATTGTATTTTGAAGAAGTACTTGGGTAATCTCTCTCATCAGTTCTCAATTGGCGACTAATTGTGTTCAATTTATGTAAAGGTTAGTGTAAATTATTACTTGTTATTTAGACCATTTTGTGCTGTCGTCTGGCTTTTGTTTTTCTACGTATTTGTTCATCCCCTCTTCAGCCCTTCCCTTTACCTACTGCATTCAAAAACAGGCGGCAGACGCAACAACAACAACAAACACAGTAAATTTGTTGGTCGCGTTTCCATTGAAAAAATTTTGCCGCTCAGAAAAGATTCGGCGGCGTTGACCAGCCTCGGCTTAACGTCGCAGATTTTTGTTTATATTTTTCTGTACTCTTTCGGAGAGGTATTTTAATTTGTTTGCGCTGTTTGTATACATCAGAGCGAAGGCGAAAATGTGACTGTGTCTCTCTCTAACACACAGTGATGCATGACTTCGGCAAGCATTCGGTGTGAATTTGCGAGTATGTTCGGCCCCCAGGGGCTATGGCTGGGAAACTCTGGTATACATATATATGAATTTTTACTATTGATTACGAAAAACAAAATGCGTATAAATCATAAAGACATATGCGAATTTCTCACTTATCATTTCCTGATATTACTTCCGTCTGGAAACTCCATAAAATTATGCGGAATCGATAGCTGGCAGTAAGTCAGGGGAATAAGAAGTATGTTATCCATATGATTCACGGTTTTAAAATGAAAAGGAACCTCTTTTGGAATCGTATCTATAGCTGGGTGACGAATCGGACTCTGGACATATTTCAGGTTTTCGATATAATCATGTGCGTCCGTCTGTTTAGCTGTCTATTTGCACTTTTGTTTGTTTTAGATTCCATGTTATTTAAGCTACAATTTTCTATTTTTTTTTCTCGATAATTTCACTCGCCTTGGTTCAATAATTTAATATCATGAGCTTGCACCATACATACTTATGCTAATTCGTACATGTATGTAATTCCATTGTGATTAACTCTAATTTAATTGCCCAATTTGGTAGCACGCTTCCACTCAAAATCGTAAATCACATTTCAAACTAATTTCTTTTTATTTCTCTCGCCTATCAAATGGAACCGCCTCCAGCTGAGAAGCAAAAATTATGCAAATTCATTGAAAACGAAAGGCATTTTCTGAACATTTGATCCAACGATTCGTATTTGGTATTTTTTTTTGTTGTTATTTAATTTTCTGGTTTTGTTTTGAATTTTGAATTACCATTTGCCAGGCGGTGCCTCGATCTTTTTTTGGGGGGATTGGTCGAAAGATTATGCAATACGGATCAATGATAAGTGTTGAGTACGAAAATTGACTAGCGAAACTCATTGATTGATTCCAATCAGTTTTGAATGCTTATGCAAATACTGGCCTACTTTGATAGAATTTAGACCTTGAACCCCTTTTAACATTTAAATACTTGATAATTAAAATGCAAAAACAAACAAGATTTCAGCTTAAATTGCAACTACTAAGTTTGTAAAGACAATAGACCAGAGACCAAGCAAATAACCAAGCCTAAATAAACAAAAAACAAAAAACAAAATAAACTAAGGAAAAGGGTAAAATAAACTCAAAGCAACAAAGAGAATTGACATAAAGCGGCGTGTCGAAGTTCAGTTACCCTTGCGAAACTATGGAATTTGCAACGATAAACGCTTGTCTTCTTTACTTCTGTAATCACAGAAATTATATGGTCAACATCAAGGCTGCGAAATAGAGGAAAGCTAACTTCGGCTCGACCGAAGTTTATATACCCTTGCAGCTTAAGAAATATTATATATAAATTAAGGTTTTAAATGATTTTCGTCGAGCATTCTTAGCTGAGTTATTTCCTAAACTCAGCAATAGATGTCGCCACTACTTTGACCATTTGCTTGCCAGTTTGTTGTATGGCAGCTATACGATATATTCATCAAATTTTAACCACTCCCCAAAATTGTGAGGAAACTGATGATATTTGAAAACAAAAAAGTTTTTCTCACTAGAACTACTTTTTCGACCGATCGTTTCTATGGCAGCTGCATTCTATAGTCAACCGATTTGGATCAAAATTGGCAGAACTGTGTGATAGCATATAATATAGATCAGTAACAAGTTTGTTAGAAATAGCATTGAAAAAAAAAAGGTTTTTTCTACTAAGAATTTTTCAGAACTTTTCGATTGCAGCTATACTATATAGTTGTCCGATTTTCGTCAAACTTGGTGGAATTATGTGAAAGCATAGAAAACTTATAAATACGAGATTTGGGGGCGTATGTGTTGAAGACAAAAATGATTTTCCTACTAAGTCTTTTTTCAGACCTAACTTTTGTATGGGAGCTATACTATATAGTTGACCGATTTTCATAAAATTTGGTGGAATTATGTAAAAGCATGGAAAACTGATAAATACTAGGTTTGGGCACGTTTGCATTGAAGACAAAAAAGTTTTTCTAACTAAAACAACTTTTTCGCCCGATCGCTCCTACGGCAGCTATATGCTATAGTCATCCGATCCGACCGGTTCCGACAAATGTGCAGCGTATTTGTACCAAAAACTGACGTAGGAGATAGCATGGAAACATATCTACTCAGCTCGTCATGCTGATCTAGAATATATATACTTTATTTGGTCGGAGATGCTTCCTTCTATGCCTTACAAACATCTGGACAATTTTAAAAGTAGTAGAGGGTATACAAGGGTATAAAAAGGTGAGTTTCGCACAGGCTACCTCCTGTTCTAGAGAACAGATCAATTTGGAAAGCTGTGGAAAACCTCATTAATGAAGGTTCTAAGAAGTTATGAATCAAAAGTTTGAACCAATAACTTATGTTCCACAAGCTTAGGAACCTTAGAATTTAAGATGGGCTAGAACCTCCGGGCCGAATGTTCTGCAGAATTTGAGAGAACTCGATACTTTAAAGCAAACGCTGTTAGTGAACCAGTCAAACGGTCAATCTAGTCCCAGGCTTTTTTAATCCTTAAATCTGTAGTAGAAATATATGTGGGACTCGAGCGTCTAATTCTCAGTCTTGGGAACTTTTGTGAAAGAAAACCAACAAGGTGTGTCTTACGGAAAATGGAATAAGCTTCAAAACAAAGAAAAAATTCATTTAGTAGAACACTTTCAACGAAAGAATTGGTCAGAAATGAACAAAATTGTTAGACAAAACTACGCATACGAAACGGTTGGCTCTTTAGAATTTGATAAGGGCAAAAAATGAGAAGGAACGAATTGTTTGTGCATTTCGCAGTGAAATTTGCATAAAAAATGTAAAATAGAGTCGTAAATTTGTATATCTTTTGGTCCATAACTTTAAAAGCGCAATGATATCGAAAAACTGAAAATTATTATTTTCTGAAAATTTTTCTATTATCAGAAAAATTTTCCAAATTGTTTAAAAGTTGAAAAAAAAAAAAACGATTTATCTAATAACTGCTCGACCCACCTTATTAGTCCGCATATAATGAAATTTGTTCTATAATTTTTGTTTTTTTTTCTGACCTTAATGAATTTTGATTAAAATGCGTTAAATCCTTTATAATGGGCACCTGATATAATTGGTTTGCATTTAATATGGGTAAAGGCACAAATATCAATTGACCTTTACTAGGTTGGGTGGGTAATAGAAAGAGAACACTAACATCTTGTTCTCCCTCCTTCTTCAAAGCTTGTGTGATCAATTTAGAGACCCCGTATGGATTGAATCCTTTGTCCTTCCCTCTCCCGGAACTCTGTCTACTCTCTTTTGTCTGTGTAACCATACAGTTTACTAGGGTGCAAAAGTACCCACCCCATTTTCCCTGAGCAAAGCTGGCACGTGTAGGCAGAGTATGCTCCCAGTATTGCTGTCCGCTCACCGCGGAGGTTACTACGGTTTCAAATGGCCATAACCATATTTTGCAAATTAAAATTAAAATTTTGGTATATTATTAACAAAATCCAAACTTCATGTTTGGTTTTTCTGTAAAGACACATCACACAAACAAATTTGGTTGGAAAAGGTTACTTAATGTAGCCTCAGGACCTACAAATGTAAGCAATGAAATTCATAATGATTGCTCTCAGTGGTTGGACTGACCTATAACTATATTCCCTTATCTCTAATAAGTTGCATTTTGAACAATGCTTTTGCATGTATCGTTTGTTGTACGCTGAGCCGGCTACAATAAACTCAAAGCAGAAAGAAAAGGCAAGCTAAAATTAAACTCAAAAAATTTACTTTATCTGAATCTTCAGATTGTAATTTCAAGTACAAGTCGTACTTGATTCTACTTGAAACAAGTACGAAAAGGTAGAAAAAAATACTTAAATTCGTGTATCAATCCGAAAAAGTTCATTTCAAGTGCCGGTCATACTTCAAAGCAAGGCTGCAAACCTCCCAAATTCTGCAGAAGCTTCGGTCCGGGGGTTCCAACCCATTGTAAAGTCCAATGTTCGGTTCGCGGACCGGTTCCTGGAACCCCTGAACCCAAGGTTTTGGTTCGAACCTTGGTTCGCTTGAACAAAAAAAAAATAGTTTTACTTTCGATTTATTAATTCTACGTTGATAATGAAATTAATATACCTCTCTATTCATATACTTAATCATAATATTCAATACTTAAGTTATTGTAATTATCAAATCCATTAGCTGAAACTAACAATTTTTTGGAACTGCCTAGTTTAAGCATTATATCTTCCAAGAGCTGTTGTTCATCTATACTAGCTCTTAAATCACAAAGAACAAACTTAAGTGTTGAAAATGCTCGTTCAACTGATACCTGATTTGCTATAGTAAAGGCAATATTTTTTAAGTGTTCGTTTTTATGACCTTTCCAAAATTTTAAAACATTCGTCGATCTAAGTACTGTATGTGCTCTTTGACAATTTCCAAAGAAATCTATGACATCATTCACAGCTTTTATATTTGATATTTGTTTATTGCTTTCATAAGCTTCTCTTCTTCACAATCAGAAGTTGAATCAGTTGCTTTGCAACTGTTTTTTATCTGCAGAATATGAAATCATGGGCATGAGAATACTGTAGCCAATTCTAGTACTGAACTCATAGTAGAAGAATGTTTGTCGGGGCACTTTGATTGTAATAAACAATGATTTGCTGAAGATTTTAGAACAATTGCTCGGCGTGAGAACCAAGCGTAATATAAATCACTTGGTAGTAATTGTGATCTATACCGTCCGTTCAAAGTCAAGTTGATTCATTATATGGTCAAACGGTTTCTTTACGTATAATCTATCATCATTATCATACTTTATTTTGTCACTACATCAAAAGTCATTCACGCTTAGTTAGAAATGCAATCGTTTATAGTAAAATCTCCAGAGATTTCCAATATTTCGCTGGATGTATCGTTGAATAAATGAATTATATTGGTGAACCGAACCTCATTTTTTGATAAAGTGGTCCGGTTCGGGTTCAGGTTCGAGGAGTCAAAAATATAGAGCGCCTGGTTCATGGTCCGGTTCGCAAACCCAAAAAACCAGAACCGAACCGGCTCTCAGGGGTTCGGTTCCGGTCCGGTTTGCAGCCTTGCTTCAAAGTAAGTACGGAATTCCATTGAAAAAGTGAAAAAGCAAATAACCACTAAGAAAATCTCTCCTACTAATAAAGTCAGTCTAAATGGGTACACACACATGCACAAATTCTTTAGTGGTGTGGCATATTTGCACTTATGCTGCCTTGGAATTCACTACCAGTTATAGCACTACTGACATGAAAAGGCAGCTGCTCATTTGCAGTCGATGGGACAAGTCTATTGAAGATAGAACGTGGAGTTTCCAAAAAACAACGACCAACGATCAATTGTTGTGGTTTTGTGTGTGCCGATTTAGACTTGCCAGTTTGAAAATCATAAAGTCAACTTGACTCTTGAGTCAACGTCGCAAATTCGAATAACAAGATAAAATCAAACCCGTTTTTGGTCGAAATAAGCCTATATAGAGATGAAGTCAAGCTCTCCTGATCTAAAGTCGGGATCAAGACAAGAATTCCGGGATTGAAAATTCTTTCGTACAGGATTGACCTACTTCTAACATTGTTTGGGATTGATTTTAGTCCGTATATCTCGGATTTTTATGAGTAATCAGCTCGAATGATTCTCTTCTTGCTTTATAAACCAATATTTTAGCGTATTTTGACCATAGTTAACCTTAATTTATGTTATTCCTTTGCCCCAAAGTCGACTAGGAACTAGGTGTGTGGGCTATGTTGCCTGGGGTTCGCTCAAAACAAGCTTTAGCTTGGTATTGACTGGGCCTATTGAACGTTCATCATTGTATGACAACATCCAAACATTACTTTTTTAAACAGATTCGAATAAATAGAAAGGTTTCAAAAAAGTTCCGTAATCTGCGAGACACACATTGTATCGTTTTAAAGCCCTCCTATAATCAAAGTTCCGGTTTTGGTCTAATTGCCACAATTTTACCTAAATTGGTTTATTTCTTTCCTTTAATAAAAATATGTTATCTTTTGCCTTTCATTGTACTTGAACAGATAAGCTCTAGGTATATCGTTTGAAACTGCAGCGAGTGTTCTTAAAATGTGAATTGTTTGTCGGTAAACAAGCCCAAAACGATTGGGTCATAAATAGACAATCCAAGTGCTTATCGGTTTCTGTTTTGTTTTGGGTTTTATGGTTAGGCCCAACCAGATTTCAAGTGGCACTTGAGGTTAATTCTATGTACTTGGGGTGTTAAATGAACGTTGCATTTTAAATGCATTTTCTCGCCCAAGATATAAAGAGGTGGGCGGGCTCACGTACCCGGGGAAAAACGTGAGTTCAAACGCTAATGAGGCAAGACCCACAAATAAAACAGAAAACAGGGGGTAGGGGGGAAATAGTGATATCAATTTGAAAACTTCTCATGAAACCCGACAGCTCACATATTCCCCTGATGCACTGATCCATTAATTATGTTTTCGTTTTGCTTCAAGTTCTGGATTCTCAAGCTATAAATAATTATTGGTTTTATTGAGATATTCGTTGTGTGGCACTTGGGTACGGTATTGAAATTTTACGATAGCAAGAAAATTGTCTAAAATAAATATTACCCAATGTCTGGTTGTCTAGTACATTGACTTTTTGTTTTTTTTTTTTTTTTGGCCCTCACTTTCCAGTATTTTGGTTACGGTTGGCGCAGCTGTTTTTTTGTTGTTGTTGTTGTTTCTTTTCGTTTTGCTGCTGTCAGTGTCTGTTTCCTCTGAAATTTCTTCAATTTGGCTGCGCTTTTTATGTGTGGCAAGTGCTGTTTGCTGGCAACATGCCGTTGGGGCATGGACTGATAGATTATTTAATTAAACTTGCTTGGAAGATAACCCTTCAAAGTTGCCATTTCTCCATTTAAAACTCATTAAATAGCACGATATTTATGGCCAAAGTTAATTTGGTTGGTAAATCATACAGAAAAAAACTTGCTCCTAAGCTCACATAAAACCCCAAAACGAATTCGATTGCAAGTCAGTCTGACTCTGACAGCTGTGTGAGGTTTTGCAATTGTATTTCTAAATTCAAAACATTCGCCGGAAATGTTGAAATATCAGTTTAATTAGTTTTTAATGAGAATTAATGGCAAATAGTTGAAGTTGTGACGCATATAGCAAACAGTTTGAGAGTCACTCTAAAATTTAATGGAATGTGAGAATGAGAGAGGAACTAGAGTTTGGGAAGCTTTGCGAAAGCTGTCGATGGAAATACAGTTTGAGAAGCACTCGGTAAGTGAAATTTTTCAAACCAAAAGCATTTGAAAAACAAATTTTAAACTTTTTTATACCCTTGCAAAGGGTATTATAATTTTGCCCAGAAGTTTGCAACGCATAGAAATAATCATTTCTGACCCCATAAACTATATATATGTATTCTTGATCAGGGCGACGAGCTGAGTCGAGTGAGCTTTATCCGTCCGTATGTCTGTCTGTCTCTACGCAAACTAGACTCTCAGTTTTAAGGCTATCGAACTCAAATTTTGCACAGAGTCTTATTTTTACTGCACGCTGCAAATATACCGGAATCGACCGGATCGAATGATCATATCTTATAGCTGTCATAGGACCGATCGGTCGGAAAATTGGTCTTAGTGAAAAAAACTTTTTTGTTTTCAATGTTAGCGTCCTCAAACTCCATCATGAATATTATATGCTTTTAAACAGATTTGCAAACTTTGGTCAATATCGGATGTCTATATCTTATAGTTGTCATAGGACCGATCGGTCAAAAAATGAGTCTTAGTGAGAAAAACTTTTTAGTTTTCAATGTTAGCGTCCTCAAACTCGTCCATTTTTAATATAATACGCTTTCTAAAAGATTTGCCAACTTTGGTCAAAATCGGATGACTATATCTTATTGCTGCCATAGGACCGATCGGTCGGAAAATGGGTCTTAGTGAGAAAAACTTTTTTGTTTTCAAATAAATCGTTCTCAAGGTCATTAATTCTTATTATTAAGCGCTTTCAAACTAATTTGGAAAAGTTGATCGACATCGGGTGACTATATCTTATGGTTGCCATAGCACCAAACGGTCGAAAATGGTTCTTAGTAAGAAATTTCTTTTGTTTTTAATGTAAGCGTCCTTAAACTCACTGATTACTAATTCTATATGCTTTCAAATACATTCGCAAAATTTGGTCGAAATCGGATGACTATATCTTAAAGCTGCTATAGGACCGATCGGTCGGAAAATGAGTCTTAGTAAATTTTTTGATTTTAAATTTCATCTTTCTTAAACTCGGCGATTGTTAATTTGATATGTTTTCAAAAAGATTCGCGAAATTTTGTCGAAATCAGATGTTTATCTGTCGGGAAATAGCTCTGACATTTCAAAAACAGCATTTGCAAGGGTATAAAAACTTCGGCACAGACGAAGTTACCTTGGCCTTCTCGTTATTAATAAACATTTCCAATTTGAACAGTTTGAGCTGTCTTCTATTTCACAATACAGTTTTAGTAGCTCTGTCTAGCTCTTACTCACTATTTTATGCACATCCTTTTATGTTCAAAATTCCACCAACAGATTATTTCCATAAATTTGCCCCCACCCGGACTTTTATGGCCAGAAGCGGAAACGTGAGCTTAAAGTTTTGTTTGTTTTTTTGACTCATCCACTCACATAGAATGCACTTAAAGAGTCACTGTCTAGTCCCCCTGACCTTGGTTTTAAGTCTGGGGCAGTGTCAACAAACCTGCTGGCAGCATAATCCATATCCAAATCCTACGCGAGGAGCTGTGGTTTGTCTGGCTGGCAAATAAAACTCATCAGAAATGTTGACAACTCATTAGCTGAACGGTGGACGGAGAGCAAGGAGTGGGTGTATAGGTCCAATGAACTTTTCGGACAAAGTTCTCTACTCTTTGCTACTTTTTGTCGTTATTATTGTCTGACAACTGCACATAAATCTGCAGCTGCAGAAGCGACTGCAGGCCATGCAAAGTGGTGGAGGCTGCCTTCATTCCTGGCTCCATCTTCAAAGCACAAACTCTTTGTGCTTGGTTCATTTTTTTCTTGTACTTTTGCCTCCTTTGTCTGTGTCCCGTCATAGATATCATCATTGGGCATTTATTATGGCTGTCTTCATCCGTGTGTGTGTGTGAGTGTGTGTGTGTGCTGTGGTTATTCAATTTCCTTTGTCTCGTTCTGGTTTCGCTAAAGTTTCCTTCTTGATTCATTCAGGCCGGGCCAATAACATTTCCTTCTGCCACTTGTTATCAATTTCCTATCGATTTCTGCTCGCTGGGTGAGCTGACAGCAAGAGTGACAAACAATAAATGTTAGTGTAATGCATCTCCATTCTCCATTCAATTCTGATGCCCATCTTTGTCCAGGCTATTGTTGCTGCTTGTCTGGCAACTGTCGCTTGTCAGTCAATCAACGAGACACCTGTTGCTTTTATGCGTAAACTTGGATACTGCGGATAGACAAGTGACATTTGGGCTAGCTTTTTATTTTTTATGGCTAGAACAAGCTTTGAGCTGAATGGAAGTGGGAAAAAATGGTGAAAAGTTGTGGAGTGCGGGGAAAAGGTTTGGGATTCAGGATCACAAAAATAAGCAACGCTAAATAAATGCACAATTGGCCTATCGATAGTTGACGTATCCAGCCGTGAGGGTCCTGAGTGGATTGAATGCACAGCTGATGCCCGAAACGAAAAAATTGTGCAGCTTATTATTTTGACAATAGAGGGGAGAAACAGGAGCGCAAAAGCATGGAAAATTTGACTGGTTTAAGCGATAGTGCCTTATATACATTGTTTAGATACTTTATAGTGCCACATAGGAAATCACAGTGGTTAGAGCGAGACGGCCATATTCCCAAATGTACCCAGAGTACGTGAGCGAGAGCGAACAGCTGACCGAGGTAGCGCAAATTTTATCTCTAATGTTCATTGCTCCATGTCTATGTCTTAGCCTATGGCAAATGGAATCGGACGGAAAGTCTTAACCGCGAGTTAACTATAAGCTAATGGCCAAGATATGACTAAATCCGCACTGGATTGACGTACCATTAAAACCGTTTCCAATGCCAACAGACCCAAACGTAAGCACTCGCTGGCGCTCAAACAGCAGTTGGTGACCAAACCTAACCGGGTCATCAAGTTTACCAACACTACACCGAAAACTGTGTCGGCCACGGCCGGCTCCTCCTCGGTGGAGGTGTAAAATTAACAAAATGCGAACCAGGTGAAAATGGAGGTGGATAGCGATGCGGCTGTTCTGAGCAGCATTGCCTGTCAAATGTGAGCGCGAGGAGGAAGAAGCGTTGCGTTTCACTTGAGAGCCAAAATGATGGCACAGCCCAAATCCATGATTTGCAGACGATAGCAGAATTCCTGCAAAGAAATGTACAGTCAACCAACTTGGAATCAATCCTCAAAAGTACTACTACCCACCCTCATCTTGTCGCATATCTGGGCATCCGTCAGGGCAGCGTGATGCATTATGTTCTCCACAAACTGCTTCATCTAACCCGCACTGTAGGCCGATTGGCCAATCTCTTGTACAAACTTCTCTTGCCAGAATGGCAGACATACAAATAATCCTTCAAGTAATAGTCCGGTATGATGCCAGACATCTCAAACAGATCGGCCTTGTTGATGACTTGCTCGGCCCCCTTGAGACGATAGCAAGACTGCAAAGTGCTAATGGCTCTACGCATATCACCGCCTGATATCTGTACAATTGACTTGTAGACCTCCCCCTCGATCTGCACCTGCTCCAAATCACAAATGTGTCTCAAACGGGTAACAATTTGATCCTCGCCCAACGCCTTGAACCGGAATTTAGTGCAACGCGATGCCGCTGCCGCCATCAACATATCAGTGTTCCTGATAATATAATATTGTTGGCAAAACAGTTTCAATTTTTTTTTTGTAAACAGTACAAAACGGTATCCCGAGCGAGTCTTCGAGATCTTATTCGCTGCTTGTCTAACCATGCTAAATACGTGTTCAGCGATAGATATTGGCGAAAAACTTGATTTTCCGAGCTTTTTACCGTTTTAGATATTTTCTAGTAGGTCAGCTCTAAGCATTAATTACAGTGATTTTATGAAGCAAGACTGGCATCTTCAAAGTCAAATTTTATCTCGAGTGCTCATAGCGAATTTTGTCGAACAGCTAAACCAATCTGCTAACAGTAGCCATTGTTGTTTGTCGCGATCATTTAGTTTGGATACCATCTTGATCATATAGTTGAAACATATGCTGACTACCATTATAGAAATTTCTGTATGCATTTTTGTCAGGACCATAAGCAAAGTTACACCCTGTTAAACCCGAAAATGCCGGATTTAAATTTATGGGATGGACAACTTAGATTCCCACCCCAAATTTGTATAGCAGCTTTTAAAAAGGCAATCCTTGATATAATATTGGAGTAACAAAATCATTTAGTTTAAATGCACAATAACAGAAAATGAAATGAAAATGACAATAATGAAAAGCTAGTATTAGACGTTTGCAGCGTTGGACACAAACACAAATGAATCAAATATTTATCGAACAACAAAAACCACAAGAAATCGAAAACCGATTTTTGTTTGTGTGTGTGTATGTGCTCGTGGCTGTCTAATACACACGAAATCATTCGCAGCTAACAACAAAACCTTTGATCGGAGAGAAAGAGCAAAATGAGCGCATATGAAGATGTTGTGGCTCTACGTATAGCCATAAGCTAAGCGTGAAGGCAATACGTGAAACAAGAACGAATAAGCGGAGTGCGCAATGGGCTTGGGCACCCCTGCTCTATATCATGTTCTCAATTTTTTGAAGAGTTTATAAATAATTCAAGATTAGGTCTCTTGGGGTACTGTTATTAATTCATTGCGTTTTAAACCGACTTAAGTTATAGTTCTATATTCCAAAATTTGTTATTCGCTCAGAACTTTTTCGTAATTAGCTTCACCCACCCACACCCACTGTTTTTGATGTGAAACATCTTTAATTTCGTTACGGAAGATTTTAGTAGGAGTAAAATTTGATTATAGCATCACGTGATGCTGACATCATGCTTATTTTGTGTGGTTGTTTTGTGGAGTGTCCCGGCACAAACACACACACACAAGAGGGTCGGCGGGGATGACTAAACAGTGACTTGACAGTGGCTTGACAGTGACTTGACATTGACTTGACAGTGACTTGACAGTGACTTGACAGTGACTTGACAGTGACTTGACAGTGACTTGACAGTGACTTGACAGTGACTTGACAGTGACTTAACAGTGACTAAACAGTGACTTAACGGTGACTAAACAGTGACCTAGTAGTGACTTAACCGTGGGTTAAAAGTATGGGAACACTGGGTAACCGAGGGGGGAACACAGTGGAAGATGTGAAAGTTTTGCATTATTTCTATTTTTTGCTGTTTCAAGATTGAATTTATTATTTCTGCCTGTTATTCCTTTGCGACTGTTGTCAAGTGATCTTGTTGTTGGTAATTCTACTCCCTGTTAGTTTTCTTCTTTTGATAGATTGCCATTGCTCATTTATATACCATTGAGAGAATTATGCTCTTAAATTTAGCATCACTATTCACATCAACGCCTCGTGAGTGTCGACTCACACCTTTTTTTTTTTTAATAATATAGTACTAAAGTGGCTTATTGGTAGATACTTTTCCATTTCATACAACTAAACCCTATGAGAAGTGCCAAAAACCTTTTAAAGTTCCCATAAATCGACTTAAAAAACGGGAACCGAAATATAAACTATAACAAATTTCATATTTAAACCTTTTTTTACACCTAAGTGTCTTACTGTGTCAGTCATCTGAACTTAACTCAAAACTAGACAAAATCTACACTTTCCTTTATCACCTCAATTCTCCACCCAATAATCATACCATAGGAAACACAAATTGCGTTCACTTCCTTCCATCCATCCATCCATCTATCCATTCATTCTCTGCAAAGCCAATTTGCTTCCTTTGTAGTTTGAAAAGATACGCCTCATCCTCTGTGCGGTGGTCCAATCTCCTCGCCATATATGCTTAATCGATTATTAATGACTTTGGCGCAATTAAGTAACAAACAAAGCAAAAATCGCTTCATCAAAGCAACAACAACATGCCATTACCATTAACACAGGCGTTCGCTTGCCCGAACATGGCCAGGAGCAGGCTGACAGTAAAAGTTAACAGCAAGTGCAGAAAGAAAAAAAAAAATCTTGAGAAAAATCAACATGCAAAAAACAAAATAAAACCGAAACTCCTCACGCCTTAAAATGTGAAAATGCGAATGACCTGAATACACTCATACGCACACACATACACACACACAAATGCAAAGAGGCAACTGCGACTGAGAGCGACTGAAATTGATAGCACACAAGGCGCATGCGCAACACGCAACAAGCCAAAAAGCCTTTTAAGGCAACAACGTTGTCGGGCGACGATTTCCTTTTCTGCACATTTTGCGGTGTTTTTTTTTGTCGTTGGCTGCGGGCAAACTAGTTTTTTTTTTTTTTAATTCCCTGTAAATATGAAAGCCAATCGAAGGTATATGTAGACTTAAGCTCAAAGTTTATAAAACAGTCGATCAACTCGTATTTTGGATCTGGATTTATGATAAAAAAAATTAAATTTAATGCTGGATTACAGAACGTACGAAAATAACTTTTTTTTGTCGAACTTCACCACGGAGCAATGGGATATTGCCCTCATAAACATTGTTTAGATACTTTATAGCGCCAGTAGGAAATCACAGTGGTTAGAGCGAGACGGTCATATTCCCAAATGTACCCAGAGCAGCTGACTAACTTCTGACAGAATCGGTGTAAGCTGCGCAATCGGTGCTAGTCTGTGATATGGAGCAATTAGTATTAGCGCAGGTTTCCCCAAGCAGAGAGCTCGAAAATGTGACTGTGTCTCTCTCTAACACACAGTGATGCATGACTTCAGCAAGCATTTGGTGTGAATTGGCGAGTATGTTCGTGCCCCAGGGGCTATCGCTGGGGAACTCTGTATTAGAGATACAATTTGTGCTGCCTCTCAAGTTTGAGTGGTTATAGTGTCCTTATATACATAGTGCCCATTTATACATTGTTTAGATACTTTATAGTGCCAGTACGAAGAGCGAGACGGACATATTCCCAAATGTACCCAGAGAGTTTAAATGAGAGCAAACAGCCTACTAAGTTTTGAGTGAAAAGTTGTCGTGTGTTTCTATGTTAAATTTTCTTTGTCTGTGAGTTCACATGAATGGAAACACTTTTAAACTGTTTTAAAATCTGAATGCTTTTGTACTACAGTCTTAATTGAATGTAAGTATTGTGCCGAACTTAATGTTAATCGCATCTGGAATTCAGCTGATTTAAAAATCGATGTACTCCAGAGGTGCCCAGAGCCAACTTACGGCCGCGTAGACACCAATACAAATTAAGAAAATATTATTCTTCTAGAAATAGAAAGAGAAAAGCGATTAATGCCTGCTGATGTGTGTGTCTGCTCGCGGCTGTCTGAAATCATTCGTTTCTCAACAATGAAATTTTCACTGAAGGCGACGCAATCACATATTTGTTGTTGCGTTCGAATTTTTAAGAGGGATAGTAGAGAAAGAGAAGAGAGAACACATGTGAAGTTGTTGTTGCACTACGCTTAGCCATAAGCTATGCGTGATGGCCTATATGCAGAAAACAACAAAGAACTATAAAGAACTGAGATGCAAACTGAAGCTTTTCCTAACTTTGAGCGGCCTGCATCTTAAATGACTTCTGGTTTTAGGAAATAAACTGCACGAACTAACATAATGGAAATTCAAAATATGACTTTCCGAGGTTTTTTAAATATTTTCTGTATCGCCTAATGAAGCATTGCAATTCGATTCCCACTGCACCCAGCGTCTTTCTTCAATGCCAACCATACAAACCGAGCTTCTACACAGTAGTATGCTTCTATGGACATCTAAACCAAGGCTGTAAACCTGTAAAATTCTTGAAAATCGAACACCTTGTTCTTTACCTGAACACTTTGTACCTTCCTGAACGTATCGAAATTGAGGTTTTGTTTCATACATTTTTATGGGGTTGATAGATCTTGGACTCTATTTTCATTAAAAGTTTTAACATATTTTAAAAGTAATTGTTTCAACCGAACCTCCTTTCACATATAGAGGGTACAGTTCGGGCTCAGGTTTCTTTCAATTCTTCGCCTGGTTCGAGGAACCCAAATAGAACCGAACCGAATCTGTTTTTCGAGGTTCGATGAACCATTTCAATTAAATGTCAATCAGGACAGAGTCGAAGGCTATGATTAAGTCTATCAACCGGTTCGAAAGTAATTTATAACCGCTTCTAAAAAGGTTAATAGACAAATCTAAATATGATTTCAGCTATGAACTTAAAATTTTGTGTGTGAAGAAGGCCTATACTCAGATGAGATAAAAATTTATTTTGGCACGATGCTTCACACAATTGAAACAATTTTGAACAGCTTTGGAATCTGAATCCTTCTAAGCAACAGCCTTGTTTATATGAAATATTGTGCCAACATTACTTTTTATCTCTTCTGAGTATAGGCCTTAAAACGGTAATATGAAGTTATGAAACTCATTTAATTTTCCTATATTTCGAACTAGTTTGAAACGGTTCAAAAGTGATTCAGAATCTATAGCAAAAGGTATATAAGCTATGATATCGGTTCAAAATGGTTTTCGAACTTGCTTGATACGGCTCTAGAGTGGTTCAGTTTGTAACTAAAATATAGGTTTCCCAAAGAGTATTTTGATCCCAGCTTCAAACCGATTCCGAGCCAGTTTAAAATTGTATGAGAAATGACTCTCAATTGATTTAGAATTTAGTACAGGAAAATATCAAAATAAATATAAAAGGCATCCTCTAGTCGACACTTTTTTTCCAACATCTTTGTTTTGGGGACATCGACGCCATGGCACTTGCAACTTTTTCCTTAATTGGCCAACTATGCAACCCTCCTCCAGCTGTCTGTACAATTCGATTTGCATAAACAATTCTCATTTATTTATGCAAAATATTTTTTTTCTTTCAAGTATTTATTGGACATGTTTTGTTGTTGCTGTTGCTGGTTTAACTTTTTAAAATTCTCTCACGTTTTATTAACACATTTCCCTAATTTCGTCAGTGCAAATGAAAATGAAAAGTTCATGATTGGAAAAACTTGTTTGTAATAGAGTATTATGCATATGCTGAAGCTGTTGACGTGCCTCAGTTTGTTTTTGTTTTTGCCATGCCTGGCTAGAGCCTCGCTTTGAAGCCAAAGCTGAAGCTCAATGAAGCGGGTAAATTGTGCAGTCAATGTGGGTTAGGAGCAATTCTCATATACATTTGTACGTTGAGTATGTAGTATAGGTGATTAGTGCTACACATTTCATCATTATGACTCGGTTTAACAAAGCGTGGAGAATTTCTAAAAGAGAGAGAGAGAGTGAGAGGGGAAAAAACGTTGAATTCACAGTGTTGAGTAATGTCATCATCATCATCATCATCATCAATATCAAGTTTAAGTTGGCTTTTGGTCAAATCAATTAACTTTTAATGAGCTGCCAAATTAATTGACTGCGACTGGAGAAAAATAACCTTGAAAGTGGGAAGGTACAAGGGGGGAGAGTTCAAAAGAAAAAAAGATTTTACAAAATAAACTTTGCTACCAGAACTTTACTAACCTATAAACAATTTACCAGTAAAAATGTAAAGTAATAAAGTCTGTACCAGTACATAATTTTTTGTTGCAGTAACCTCTCAAAACAGCGCTGCTAAAGCAAACTTTCTTTTGCTCATAACTTGACATTCGTTCAACCGATCTTTAACAACTCTTTGGCGAATCGATAAATAATACTAATTACAAATTATGTCTAACTACAAATTTCCCTAAATTAGCCCTAAATGTTGTAGGCCCAGCCAGAACTGTTCCAAAGTGTTGTAAATAATGTGATTTAGGTGAAATTAAAATTCATGTTTTGGAGTAACATGTGCTCGCGTCGGAGATTTGTAGACAACTGATGCATACGAGTGAGTCGATACTTAAGGGATGTGTAGTACACATTGTGTACATGTCAGCCTATCGATACATATAATTTAATACATTTCTACACTAAGATATAGCCAAAATTTCTAAAAATGATCCAAAATTTTGAAAAAATCATGCCGTTGTGTTTCCAAAATACAAAAATATAGTTTCTAAAATGATCCCAAAGTGTTCTTAAAACGTCAGAACCCCCAGAAGTTTGAAAAATTATCCCAAAATGTTGTAAGCCCATTACCAAAACTTGCGACAAGATCGCCAAGATACCACTGTTCCATGTTGAAAAAAAGCGTAAGTTTTGTACATTAACGAATGTGCTTGATTTCTGTCGATTTAGAACGTATTTACAAGGGTAAGCACACTGTCGGCGCAATGAGTGTCTCAATTGGTTACATTAGAGAACAAGCGGAAACATGTATTACTCCCGAGCAGAACTCGCAGACTATGGTCAACCAATTCTGTCGGCTCGCCGAATTGACAGGGACAAATTTAACAGACTCGCGAATCTTTTAACAAATCACTCAATTTTGCTTTTATCGTGTTTTTTGTTTCATAGTTCTCAATAAGAGAATCATAAGAAGCTGTCTTTCGATTACAGCTTGATAGGGATAATTACATTCCGCTCTCAGCGGCTGGGCATAAGCAACTGAGCAAAACAACCCAAGTGTCTTTTTTTGTTATTGTGCTAAGTTTTTATACCCTTGTACCTTGCATAGAAGGAAGCATCTCCGATCTTGATCTTGATCAGCATGACGAGCTGAGTTGATAAAGCCATGTCCGTCTGTCCGTCCGTCTGTTTCTATGCTATCTCCTTCGTCAGTTTTAAAGCTATCTTAACCAAACTTTGCACGAAGCTTTTTGGTACAAAAACGCTGCACATTTATCGGAATCGGCCGGATCGGATGTCTATATCATATAGCTGCCATAGAAACTATCGGTCGAAAAAGTAGTTTTAGTGAGAAAAACTTTTTTGTCTTCAACGGAAACGTGCCCAAACCTCTTATTTCTAAGTTTTCTATGCTTTCACATAGTTCCACCAAGTTTTATGAATATCGGCCAACTATATAGTATAGCTGCCATACAAAAATTAGTTCAGAGAAAAAGTCTTAGTGGGAAAAACTTTTTTGTTTTCAATGCTATCGATGCCAAACTTGTAACTGATCAATATTCTTTGCTACCACACAATTCTGCCAAGTTGGATTCAAATCAGATGACTATAGCATATAGCTGCCATAGGAACTATCGGTCGAAAAAGAAGTTCTTGTGAAAAAAACTTTTTTTGTTTTCAATGGTAGCGTGTTAATACCTTTCAGTTGTGAATATTATCAGTTTCCACACAATTTTGTGGAGTTTGGTCAAAATCGGATGAATATATCGTATAGCTGCCATATGACAAACTGGCAAGCAAATGTTCAAAAGAAGTGGCGCCATCAAGCTGCAAGGGTATATAAACTTCCTTCGAGCCGATGTTAGCTTTTTCTATATTTTTATTGTTGCGGTATACATTTCAACGCAAGCGAAAGAGAGACAAAATAGAGCATACACACTTGCCGTTTACTGAGGCACACGAGCAACACTCATACATGCGCAAAAGACACTTACGGCAGATTCTGCCCGGCAAAGTCATGGAAATAAGATGCACACGTTGAGAAAGGGCAGAGGTTAAATGTCAGTTCGTTTTCCTTTTTCATCGTGTCCGAGGGTGATTGTTTATTGATTCCAACAGCCTGTGAAAAAGGATCACTTTTTTGCAGGCTCCTGCCACCGAGGCCGTATTTGGACCGAGTTTTTTGTCATCGGGAATAAATCCCGGATTTGCGAGACGATTCCATGGACACATCGCCAAAGCAATATTTGTTACATAAAGTAAAGACATAATTAGATTATTCCATAGTTAGATAGATCCCAACAGGAAAGAATGATTTGAAGAAAAATTCTTCAACTAAAACCAAGAGGTCAACACAGAAGCTTTTTTTTTTGGGTCTTTGGTCAACACCTTTTGCACTTCTACTAACCTTAAAGGCATGTGGAAATGTGTTAAAAAACTTAAAAAAAAAACAATTGGTGGAAAAACCCGCGTCTTCATGGCATGACTTCTTTCAAGAATACCAAATATTTATTTCAAACGCCTTTGATTAATGAGCTCCAAAAACTTTGGCCTAAGGCTCTTCCGTTTTAAATGTGTTGTTGATTGATGGTATCGAGAAATCGTATTAAGAAATTATGGCTGCCAATAATAAGCACAAATAAGAAATAACTCGACAAGATCTTCAGATTAAAAGAAGCGAAAAAAAAACCAACAAAAAATAATATCCCATTTATGGCAATGAAAATCAAAGTGGAAGAAAAGGCAAGACCACATTGGCAAAGGCCAACCATTGAAGCTGTGCCGCTTCTTGGCATAGAACACGTTTGGTCTTTTATGGTAAGCCATGGCGGCTTCTCTAAGCGTAGGGCCAAAGCTGTAACACCTGTTGGCCCGCAGAGCAAGTGGCTCATTTATTAACACAATTGGCGTGGCATTCGACGGCAGCTAGAAAAAAACTTATGCCTGAAGGCAATTCTTGGAATGCCATTGCGTCAATTTCTGTGCGTTTTATGGGACCTGCCGCAGTAGTTGGAAATGCAGTTGAAGTTGTTAAGCCAGATTGAGGTGTGGTTTTACCAACTTGTTGTTGACTTGACAGGGCAATTTTAATTTATATTTGCTGGAGAAGTAATTAAAATGCAACTTGTTTGGAAGGTGTTTATGTAGTGGGTTGTGTTAATTGAATGGGGGCAATAGTGTATTCAGTTGGGTGTGCCGCAAGGTAAAGATACTGTTAGATGTTTAGCTGCCTAGCCCCTTCATGACCTGTTCAAACTGCTTCTGTTGACACTACTTTTCCAACACGGGCAGATCAGCCAGGGTTATCTGGCCCAACACTTACCATTTACCTCTTAAATCAGAATTGACCTAATCATACAATCAAAGACTTGCGCGTGTATTAGTGCATTTCATAGCTATTCAAAGAGAATGAATCAAAGAGAAAGAGAAGTCTGAGATACAGGCACATTATGTGTGGGAGAATATCTAAATTATAACTTGATTTTTAATTTTTTGTCTGAGGGGGGCTAATTCATTTACTTGGGGGTTGCTTCTTTATTTAACCTGCGGGTTTCACTTTAAACGGCCATTTTATGTTGGTCTGCACATATCTTTTTACAGTTTTGTAACCTTTTTGCCAACCGTGTGACATTAGTTTAGCAAGTTTAAAAGCTGCTTGAATTGATCTTCCACATTGAGAGGAGCCTCCGTGGTATCCGGTTCGATCGATGAGGGGGGTGCCTCTGTCGTCGTTGTGGTGGTCGTTGTGGTTGTTGTCGTTGAGCTGGTGCTGGTGCTTGTGGTTGGCATTGGCTTGGCCTTAACTCTACCTTCCAGACAGCCCTGCAGATAGTTGTAATTGCCCGAGGTGCTGTCCACATAATGACGCTCTGCCTTTTGGATGCACTGTTCGTGATGTAGATCAATAACGCGATAGCGTTCCCTTAGAATTGAGGCCGATTCGGAAGCATTGCCCGACATGCCGTAGGTGCTGATGGTGTTGTTCGAGCCCTTTAATAAAACACAAACCCTTTAGAATGACAGAAGTTGACTCCCTTTTTGGGTTTTGCTTTGACTTACCACAGTGGCATGACAGTCGAAGGAATCTAGGGTTCCATTAAGAGTGGTACAAAGTCTTAAATCCTCACAAACCTTATGAGCAGTTCTCTCAATGCTCCGACGGGTGGGTAGGAAATCGCTATCGATACCCTTGCGTGAGTCTTGCGCTTGCTGAGCGCACACACTGTACTCCCCACTGTACATCTCCGCAATTGTATTCGATTCACCTATATAGCCACCAAAACAAGCCACGGAAGCCATAGGATCTTGTCGTGTTACCCGCGAGTTGAGAAACAAACGTGTCAAACCATCCTGGGTGGGTAATCCCACATACGGAGGCAGTGGCCTACGTAAACCCTGCGCCGAAGCTACCAAAGCCAGAGACAGTACCAGTAGAACACTAAACATTTTCACAGACATGATAAACCCGAGCCAACGACTGATCCACTTTTGACGCAATGCGTCGACTTGGCTCCTCTTATATATGCAGACTCGATGTCGGCTGACAAACTGATAAGCCTAATGATAATATTATGTGATTTCCTTTCGCGATGCTGAGGCTTATCTGTTTTTGCAAATGACTCTTCTGCGTCAGAGCATCTGATCTTGCACCAGTTTTATTGGAATTTTTTCTCTCCGAATTTCTCCAATAAAAGGAGTTTATGGCAACTATTTTGGACAGTTTGTTAAAGTTTCACTCGAACAACTTGGGATTAGGCGGCGTGAATCCCTGACAAGTGGCTGGTGATATATTTACCCTAAGTAAATGCAGTAATTTATAGAGATTAACATTTTTAAATTTTATGGCTAGACAAATACCGTTTGTTGTATGAAAGCCTAATTTGATAACTTTCGTCAATATTGGAAGAATGATTCAAGTGTTCTTTGAGTAGAGAACTGCATTAAGGCGCTGACTTTGTAGATGGCAACTAATGTGACTAATGCAGTGCAAATAAGTTATTTAAATAACAAAAAAAAAACAGTGGCAAAAACAATCAAAGCGAGGACACCAGGTAAAGGGGAAAATGTTGGAAAGTGTTTTTAGTTTACAAAGTAAGAAAATTAAACGGAGAATAGCTAAGAATTTGCAGAAATAATGCAAGGGGAAGTCAGTAGTATTTATGGAAATTTTTAAATAATTTCCTTATTATTTCTAGGTTTTTTACACTTTAGGTCAGGGGTACCCACGACCCATGCGCACACCCTAGGCACTCACATAGACAATTTTGTATATTTTCTCTCTTCTCTTTTAGTCCGATACCTCTTGCAACCATAAATATGTATTGGTGCTTCTTAACATAGAATTTGTTTTTGGCGATGCAGGCTTTCAGGCGCATCAGACAGCCACGAGCACACACACACACACATCACCAGGCAATAATCGGGTTTCTCTTACTATTTCTTGTGGTTTTTGTTGCTTGAGAATTGTTATCTTAATTCTTATTGGTGTCCATGCCACTGTAAGCTGGCTCGGCTCACCTCTGCTTTATATTATTTATCAGTAGCAACTGCCGAGTCGATATAGCCATGTTCTTCGGTTTGATTGAAGTCTACGGAATGTAAAGATCAAGATTAATTTCAATTTTTGCCACGACCTCTGTCTTTCCACGCAATTTGGAAAAAAACCTCTTATCTTTCACCATTTTGTAGATGAAAAGATCGTACCTTTTAGACATATATAGTAATCGCAGTTATTTATCTATCCCACAGATTAACCGAAACCGTAACCTTTAACCCCTAAAAACACTTTAAAAATTTGTAACCGAAACCGTAACCGAAAATTTTTTTTCCTATAACCGTAACCCTATAACCTTTAATGCCATAACCAGTCATCAGTACCGAAACAGAAACAAATATTTGGGTTAAATTCAGTTTTTCCTCTACTAGGAAACATTTCGATAAATGTAAATTTATTTGATGTATGTACAATAGGGTGCATTTTTTAAGGCAAAACTGGAAATTAAGACAGGACGCCCCCTTTAGGTATTCCTTTTGTATCTTAGATTACACAATTTCAAACCATATAAAAATAGTTCCAGTTTTAAAGTGCGCGAGCAGGCCACAAAGTTAGAACTAAAAATTACCCATACGCCTTAAGCTACATCAAAATTCCAACAATGAAATCTGTGCTACATGCGTCGGGTCGTCAATTTTTAAAATTTGTCAAGCTATTGCGATTTTGAAAGATATGTTTCCCTATTTTGAACTATAATGGAAAATTTATCGAAAACTTTGGAGCCTCTTCGCGGCCCTTAACACATAACTTTTTCAACTTTTTGCACCATAATCTTACGAATACAAAAAAAGGCAGGCTAATGTACAATAAGCATTTTACATACATACATTGCATTGCACTTTTGTTAATAGGCACCAAGGAAAGAGAGCAAACGAGAAAGAGAAAGCGCAGCTAACCAAAATCTTTACCTTCCTCATATTTCCTTATAAATATGTGATATTACACTGTCAATTTGTTCGGATCCTGGCAAGTTTAGCTGATCCAAAAAAGGCACAAGTTTTGTCTAAGTGATATTTCATACTAATAACCTTAATCGAAATCCGAGACAGAATTAGGTTAATAATAGTAGCCCCGTACCGTAACCCATATCCAACAACCGTAATATAACCGTAACCGGAAAAAAACGATCGGCTAAAACTGTAACCGTAACCCGGTGTTAATCTTTGATCGATCCATTAAAAGTTGGGTAAAGAGCGCATGAACAATAGTCAATTTATTTAGTGCTTAGGCAGCACTTGCCAGCATTTTACACTCTTTGTATGGAATTTATCAGTTTTATATACAATCGGGCTATTTTACTTGTTTATGGTTGTTGTTATTTGACAAATAATTTGCTTCATTTGTATTGGTGGCTTTAAAGCAGGGTTTGTCAAGAAGAGCGAGGCCATGTATTGATGTGCGAAACCTGCTGTGAGATGCTTCATCGACTGCTGGCCAGCGAATGAAAAACTGTTTGCTCTCTTGGCACAAGCATCGGCATTCGTTCGGCTCGTGTCGCTGTGAATAGCGAAATGTTTTTGGCCCTTGCGGGCAGGGCGTGGCCATCCCTGCCAAGAAGTCAATATAGGAAGACACCATAAAGTCGATCTAGCCCCATCCTTGCGTTCTTCTTGGCTGTAGAAACTAGTGTTGGGTAAAGGTTGTTCATTTCACTGAATATGTTCACTTGTTCTTTTTTTCTAAATGAGTCAACTCACTACAATTGCTCACTTGTTGAGTTGTTCTTGTTCAGTTGTTCACTTGTAATTGTTCAATTGTTTTGGTGAAATAAAAAAGAAAACTATGCTCCTTCGGGGAATTGATTCCACGACCGCAACGTTTTCTAAGCGAATGTCTTGTCCACTCGACCACGGCCCTTGTTTCTTTCAGAGGGGCAAAATGCTAACTGCTTACATTCTTTAGAATGATTTTGACGCCAGGTTTTGCTTATGGCTGATAGTCGAGTGGGCTAAGGAGCCACCGTCCGTGTGTGTTTAGTATTCGAGGACCCGAGTAGTGTTGGGTAAAGGTTGTTCTTTTCACTGAATATGTTCGCTTGTTCTTTTTTTCTAAGGAGGCAGGAAAAATATTAGCATAAACCACGACGCTACAGCCAAATCAAAAGTCTATTTTGGGGAATAAAATTGTCATTATTTTTGAAAGTTCAAAAAGGTTGCCGACAAGTCGGGAAATGTTTGTATCATATCTTAACCTGTTTGCCCCAATCAATGGTCAGTTTTCCTGAATTTGATTGCTCTTTTAAAATTTGATCAACTTAATGATCGCACAAAAACAACTTTTGATCACAGTCCTTGGGGTTTCCAGTAAACATTTTAAAATTAAAATTGATTTTCTTCTAACAGTGCGCACGTAGAGCATACAAAATGAAGCCGCTCGTGTGGAAAAAACTTTAATTTTCCTATTCCAACTTTATGTTTGTTTGGGTATCAGATGAAGATAAGCTTTAACAAGTGTTGTAGATTAATAAAACTTATTTTCAATGTATTTCGCTTACATAGATAAAAACAAATTGTTTGACACACTTATTCTTTGATCATTTTCATTGGATTTTCCCAAAATCCCAGCTTCGTGCAAACCTTCACTGGAAATGGTGTCTAACTTTTAGCTATTATCTTAGCTAGTGTCCAACTTTTAGCTATCTAGCTTTTGCCGTTTAGGCTATGCGTTGATTATAAGCATAGAATCAATCAGTCAGTCAGGACAAGAAAGATTAGATCTATTCAGCTATGGTTGACTATTCTGTTTTTACTCGTTGACATATTTGTAAACAAAATCAAAGTGTTGTCATCATTAAATTCTTGATTTTTACCCATTTTATCACCTCAAAATAAATAATTCAAATATGTGTAATACAATTCTGAAATTTTTCAATACATTTTATTTCTTAAGATATTCAACATTTATTTAAACTAAAACTTTTATCTTTTAAACAAATTCTGAATAAGCGCATTTTACCAAAACATTTTTCTATATATCACAAAATCCCTGAATCCCTTTACAAAACTTCTCTCTACTATATCCCCTACCATATACCTACTATAATCTCGGCTTTAGACCCACATTAATACCCACGGTTGAGCGCAATATAAAATTCATCATGGGCTGCACCTCCTCACCTTTGGGTATTAGCTCATAATATCTTAAAACCTTACTGATTAGCGTCTTCATTTCAAGTACAGCAAACTTTTGACCTATGCAATTTTTGGGACCTGCACTAAAGGGTAAATAGGCAAAAGTCTGACGTTTATCTTCAATATCCTCGAGAAATCGTTCGGGCTTGAAGCTCAACGGTTCGGGGAAAAACTCTGCATCGCGATGCGCAAAATATAGAACCAAATAGATGCTAGTATTGGCCGGTATGGTCTGTTCTCCAATCTGCAACTCTTTGCTGGTGTGTCTACCAATCGCTGGCACAGGTGGATACAAACGCATCGTCTCCTTGATCACACAATCCAAATACTTGAGTTCTTGCAGTTGCGCTTGACTCACAGGTGCTGTACGATCTTTGCCCAACACTTGAATCAACTCCTCATGCAGTTTGGCCTGCACCTCGGGGTGCCTGGAGATGCAGTACAAGGCATGGGAGACTCCACTGCTGGTGGTATCATCGCCCTCGAACATGAATGTGTCTACTTCTTCACGGATGTCTGCATCGCTCAGTGGCTGGCCATTGATAGAGGCCTGTAGGAGAATGTCCAATAAAGCCATTTGTGATTTACGGCCAATGTCTGCATCACCCAGACCTGAGGGTGAGGGGAAAGAGACAGCACTCTGATTGATAGTTCCTGATGAGGTTGATCGACTTACTCAACGGTCGGTAGCTACCATCGGCCTTGGCTTGCTCCACAGTCGCTCGCCGCTCGCGTATGACCTTGTCTGTGAAGTCATGCATAATGCGAATATCGTCCAGTAGCTTGCGATGCAGCAAGGGTGAAGTGAGTCGGAAGAGCCAGTCATAGCGTTGTGAGAACTTAAACATGCGATCGGGTTGTATGTAGACCACACTACAAAACAGAGGGGATTAAGTCAACGTATATTAGAATTTAATGAAGCATTTAAATCCACCTTTTTAGCGCTTTGATGTAGGGAAAGTCGGTGTCACTTTGTGCATTCACCTGCACACCCATGGCCGTTTCTGTATCGAATAGGAATGTTTATTAAGCCACAACTTTTGCTTTGTACTCTACTCACCCGTGATCACATCCAAGGCAGCTAGCGACACATACTTTAGCATATCCACCACTGTTTTACCATCAGCCACCTCTCTCAACTTCTCCACCATTATTTCACTCTGCTTGTCCATTATATCCACATAGTGTTCGAGTACTTTGAAATGGAAGGCATTGGTAAAGACCTTCCTCCTGGCATGCCACTTTTTACCCACACTCAATAGCAGTCCATCGTTTAGAAAAGGTCGTAGAAACTGATACAGTTGACCCTTCTCCAGCAACGTGGTGCTACTGAGTATGTGCTCAAAGTTTTTCACATCCTTCGTATAGACCAGCGATTCGTTGAGTATCCAAAATCGAAATGTTTTGCCATATTTCTCAAAGGATTCGCCCACATAACCAATAATATCTGAAAGATAAACGTCAGCAATAGCTTGAAAACTTGCTACCACTTACTCTCCGCTCCCAATTGTAGAGCCTCCAAGCCACAGCCCAACAGGGGCAGTGAACGTGGTCCCCGTATGCGTGATCTCTCAAAGATGGCCACACGTTGCCGCTTGCGTGCAAAGTCCCAGGTCAGGAGCAAGATCAGAGCACCAATTATTAAGGTCAGCAACATGTGTTTTTCTTTTCTTTTTTTTTTTGATATTGTTGTTACACAAATTACGAGTTTCACTTTCGTGTCGTTGTTGTCGCCACCGCATACGCCGCTAAACTGCGCCACATCTCCTGTCCGATTAGGGGCCGCTTGACCAGCCAAGCGCAGTTTTAGTTTTGAGTTTAGAATCTGAATTCACTCTCCGAAACAGGTTTCCAGCTGGCAGCATTTTTTTGAATACTGTTTTGTTGCAACTTGTTGTGTTTGCCTGAGAGCGTCGGGCATATAAAACGATTCATTGTTGAGCGGCGATAAGTTCGGGGCATTATCAGAATGCTAGTCGGGTGGACTATTTGCATTTATATACGTGGGCTGGAATTTGTGTTCAAACAGTCTTTACACAACAGCTTTTAGCTAAAATTATGGTAGATTTTCAGGGTCGAAAACTTTGATTTCGTTTCGCTAGATCAGGCAATTGGATCAGTGTGCGTCGCTGCTTAAAATCAGTCAAAATTGTGGGGGAAGGTTTTCCGGATCCTATTCTGATAAGGCTCAGAGGAGACTCTAGTGAAGTTGAAGTATGACGGTCCTGAACCGAACCCCAAAGAACCGGTTCGGTTCGGGTTTTTTGGGTGCGTCTAACAAAACCTTTCAAATATTTTAGCTCCCTTACCTAAACCTGAACCGAGCCCGCTGTATACAAAGAAAAGGTTCGGTTCAAAACATCATTTAAGTTAAGTTCTTAAGATCTTAAATAACTTTCTCAATATTATGACCGGAAAAAAACTATTTAATAGTACAGAATCGCTTAAATTGATAGTTAAAGACGCTTTTTAGAAATCCAATTCGTATGGCGATTTCGAGAAGAAAGAAAAATGTAAGTCAACCTAGCATATGGAACATCTTTTAAACAAGAATCGCCGTGACAAGTCTTTTTTGAGCCCTTTTGAAGATTGAAGAGTAACATTTTCTCCCGACAAAAGTATAATTTATAACTATTTTAAGAGGACAGAGGAACCGAAATTTCATTAAATGCTGGATTGGTATGTACTTAGACCAGAGAACGGCTTCGTTCGATTACAAAACGCTCATACATTTATCAACACCCGAAAAACTGGCTTTGCGCTCTATGCATAGAACTTCCATACACAACATGTTTGCCGTTGAGTTTTATTTTATCCTATTGTTGGCACTTTGATTATAATCATGCTCGTCTTCATTTAAATCAGTTCGGGTGATTTGTTCGTTTGGCTCAACGACAATTGATTAGAGCGAGCGAAAATCACCTCGTATGAATAAATCATGATACAAGTATAACAGGTAAGGCACTCAGTGTTTATCGAGTACTGACAGCTTTTGCTGAAATCTCGAAAGAGATAGGGACAACGTACGCACCCAAATACGGCATGTGTGTGAATAAAACAAAAATCAAAGCACTTACAGATTTCCATACATATAAACAAAAACAACATGCGACCAGAAATCCCGTCGGCAATACCATGGCCGGCGGTGTATGCGAATGTCGCTCATAGTACACCATCAAGTTTCGCAGCCCCGCTATCACCTTCTCGGTGTCCGGCACCATACGCGAGCAGTAGATCAACTTTCGCACAACTTCCGGTTGCTCTATCATATAGGCAACTATCAAAGAGAGTAAAGTGGCTGTTTTCCCAGTTCCCGACGGCATTTCCAGCAAACAATGTCCCTTGGCGTCCAGTCTTCTCTTGAGCTCGAGCATGCTCGTAAGGAAAATAGACGAGCAGGCCGTCCACACTGTGCCTACCGGGAAAGAGTTGTTAGTTGAAGCTGATCAGGAATATTTATACTTCTTATTTATACTTTACTTCATATTCATTCTCTCTGTTACATACTTTGGTACATTTGTTTAAGGATTTAAGGAAGACTAGAAAATGTTTCATGCATTTGCTCAAAATGTGATTCATTAAAAAACGACTCGAAAAAGGGTCTCAAATGACTCCAAAATGAGTCGAAACTGAACAGAAAACAGAGAGAAAGAGTAGATCAGGAAAATCTTCTATGTACTTCATTTTAAGGTTGTTTCGTGGGAATTTGAAATAGCTTGATTCCCTTTGCCGGCAAAATGTAAACAATCTGTGTCTGCAGTGTGACCAAATACGGAAAACGTAGAACTTCTCATTAGAGATGCGCCAAAAAAAATCCTGCGCACACAATCTTTTTAATCAAGTGACAGCAACACCAACGACCATCTAAATCCTTCTCTCATCTGTGGCAACACATTGAATCTGTGAAGTCCCAAAAAGAGAGCGCACTGAGAGAGCGCCATACCTGCTATAGTTGTATCATGGAATAAACCAGAGTTCCCCAGCGTTAGCCCCTGGGGCACGAACATACTCGCCAATTCATACCGAATGCTTGCCGAAGTCATGCATCACTGTGTGTTAGAGAGAGACACAGTCACATTTTCGCGCTCTCTGCTTGGGGAATCCTGGAATAAACTCTTACAAAAACGCATAGACTGAGACAGCGGTGCTGAAAGATATGGAAAAAGAGTGAGAGAGAGAAAGCATGCTCTGGAATTTTAGGCTGAGTTTGGTTTAATCGAACACATAAATGTTCGATCAATAAACTCTAGCTCAACCGCTCGATGCTTTTGCCGGTATGACTCTGATTATATTCAACGCTGAGTTTTGTTCGATGAATAAATATGCACATAAACGTTCGATCAAAAAAACTCTGGCTCAACCGTTCGATGCGATTGCCGGTATGAGCTGAATATATTCAACGACGTGTTTTGTTGATTGATTGATTTAGGGCCGATTTCTCTTCTTCCAAATAGCTGCTTTGTGTCAGATAAGCTCACAATTAACTCTGCTATTTGTAAGTTTATGTGACATATAGCTCTATGTAGAAGATGAGACATCGGCCCTAAATGTGAGTAAGAATTTTTTGTGTGTGAGGCAATCAAGAAAAAAATGATTTTTGCAGTTCTCTGACGTGGGTCTATGGCAGCATTTTATGAAATTTCTGATCACATTGGAGTCTTTTCGAGTCCTCAGAAGAAATGATAAAAATCGGATGTACGATACTCAAGTTATGACCAAAAGTAAGTTATTTCCCACGCGCTGGCAGTAGTGGCGTAATCTATTGGTCAGTTTTGAAAATCCCTCCTTGTTCAATGCAATTAGAGGCGCCATCTATTGTTCAGCAGCGCTGCTTTCAGCTGCTACTCCAGGAACAGAGTATATTACAGTCGGACTTTACCGACTTTACCGACTTTCTTACTTGTTAATCAACAAAAGGTCTCGAAAAAGACTAGTCTTGTTAGTCTTGGGAAGGCTTCCAAAACTCAAAGACCAAGTAGGTTTCGAAGACTTTTTAAAGAACCTGTGAATGATAACAATAAGGAAAGTTTTCCTTACTACTTGACTATTTGATGACTTATATAAATAACTTGGTAATCTGGACGCGTTCTCTTGAACAAATATTTGTCTAAATTGGAACCAAAATCGCGAACCGAACCTAACACTGGTACATGTTGGCAGTCTTGGGTACAAGTCAGAGGCAATTGCTTCGGTCTTCCAGTAAGCAATTGGATTTCTCTTTATCAAAAGACGCTTTAATTTGCATTTCTTAAGTGTTTTCCATAGTTTTGCTTATCAAAGTTTTGCTTTCGTTTGTTATTCCCCGGCTGGCATTCTCCTCGGGGAATTCAGAATTATATTTTTACTTTACACATGCTCCATATAAATAGCAGCCCTCGTATCACAATGAATATGAATGGGCAATCACATAGTTGTTTAAATAAAAAAAAAAAAAAACTAGCTTTTTCAAAGCAAATTAAAATGCCGCCCAACTATAGTTGTTTGAATTACATCTTAATCAGCCTGAACTTTAGATTTGACTCGCCATTAGCCAGCTACCCTGAATTAGTTAGGGGTATTCTGTTGTAGAAATGCCACCCAGGAACAAGTTCAAGTTCATAGCGTAGCACTAACTAACAATGTAACCAATTAACGACTAGATTTATGCGCTCGACCAACTCGTACTCCTCAAACCAGGCAAATACCGTGCACGACATGAAGTGCAAACAGGAAACGAAACGGTAGCATCTTCTGCCAGTGAGCAGGGGGCACACAAGACCAACATTGATACAAGCGGCACTTGTCGACTCACTCTGTCGGTTCAGACGGTTCTGACGCCAGCAAGAACCTAGGAGCAGCACCAAACAGCTGTGACAATCGGAGCGACGCGACATGACGACGTTAAGAGGGGCCTCAGTTGAATGGACTAAGTCTGAGAGTGCGACTGTTGTTCTTGGTGTTCTTGGTGTTGTTGTTGAACTCGGCGGCAGAGTTCATTGGAGTTGAGCAGTAGTTGCCCCAGGTACATTCGCTTGGCGGTCAATTAAGGCACTCGCCAGACCAGGCTAGCTGCCCACGCTGGATTGGCCAGCAAACAAGTTATCAAAACCCGGCTATGACAAACGGTAAACTCGAGCGTCATCATAGTCGGACAACAATAAGAAAAGCAGTCAACAAATTTGTAGCCCAAATAAATTTCGTTGACTCATGATTTTCCCATGAACGAAAACGCCGCGGCGCAACGAAAACAAAGCAAAGCGAAAGATTTCTGAGGTAATTATGCGGGTTTGGAAGCACAAGAAATGGAGAACGGATATCAATCAATAAACCTTAAAGCGTACACCACACCCAAACCAAAAGATGAAGCCCCCCCCGCTAACCCGCCTTGTCGGTAATTGCGAAACCAATCCCTGACAATTAGTGTTTTGCATCCAACCTCGTGGAAATGTCTGGGAAGGGACTTTACGCAAAGTCTGCTTTGTTTACTTTGCCAAAAAACGCATGTTTCCTGCTTCCGTTGCAACCAGGCACTTTTGTCGTCTAGCCGAGTCACTCAACTCCCGGTATGGGGGGGCGGTGTCATCTGTTGTCCCCCTTCTTACACCGCTCCAGCGACAACAAACAAAGACACGAGTTTTGTTTTCGTTTTCGGTAACTCTGGGCAACCGGCAAACATGTCTGGGGTGCATAATGTGGGTGGTTGGGGGGATTCGACACTGGTGGAGGATTGCTTCTGATGATGAAGGGCAGCACGTGCCTGAAGCACTGCGCTTGCTCGCTAAAAATAACAAAAATCAGCTGTTTTAATGTGCTTAGCAACAATGTGGCTAAGAAATGTTGCTCAGAAATGTTGCTAGACATATAAATGGAAAATAGCAAAATGTTGCTGAACCTTATTTAGTATAAATTGGTTTTGGGCAAAACAAACTGTAATTTATTCGAAAAAATACAAAATTCAGTAATATTGTACCCTATTTATGGCTATTTCAAAGAATGACAAAAAAATACATTGAAGCAAAATAAGTAAATGTCGAGAAAGGGAACATTCACAGCTACTCAGTTGATCAAGGAGCTTGATTCTTACAATAATAATGCCTAGACGCTCTTGAAATGAAGCAGATCCTTAAATGAGATCGCACAGCATGTTAATTTTGTCATCCGTTTCTAGTAGATGCATCCATGTCCCTACTGAAGATTATTCGGTCCTTACAATAGTTTATTCGGCAGGAACCCCCTTCGGTTTATATAAGTAATACAATAAAAGTAATAATGTATATGCTATCACAATCGACCTTCACAGAGAAAAAAGACAACTAACCAGTGATCTGATCTTTCAAAAATATAAAATATTATCTTTTAACATCATTTGCTCGAATCTATATTAAATATTTTTCGAATGATACTAAAAACGAGAAGGCCAAGCTAACTTCGTCTATGCCGAAGTTTTTAACCCTTGCAAATGCTGTTTTTGAAATGTCAGAGTTTAAGAACGCTAACATAAAAATCAAAAAGTTTTCAACTAAAACCTATTTTCCGACAGATAAACATCTGGTTTCGACCAAATTTCGCGAATCTTTTTGAAAACATATGAAATTATCAATCGCCGAGTTAAAGAACGATTAAATTGAAAAACAAAAAAGTTTTTCTCACTAACTAATCATCCGATTTCGACCAAATTTGGCGAATCTGTTTGAAAGCATATAAAATAAGTAATCAGCGAGTTTAGGGACGCTAACATTATAAAAGCAAAACAAAATTCTTACTAAGACCCATTTTGACCAATCGGTCCTATGGCAACCATAAGATATATACTGACGATGTCGATCAACTTTTTCAAATTAGTTTGAAAGCGTTTAATATTAATAATCACCGACCTTAAGAACGATTGAACTGAAAAAAAAAGTTTTTTTCACTACCACCCATTTTCCGACCGATCTGTACTACGGCAGCTAAAAGATCCTCATCCGATTTTCACCAAAATTTGCAAATCTGTTGTTATAATATTAATAATGGCCGAGTTTGAGGACGCTAACATTGAAAACAACAAAATTTTTCTCACTAAGACCCATTTTCCGACCGATGGTTCGAGCTATAAGATATATTCAACCGATCTTAACCAAAACTTGAAAAAAATCTAATTGAAATCATATGATATTAATCATGGCCGCGTTTTAGGACGCTAACATTAACAACATAAAAGGTTTTCTCACTAAAACCTATTTTTCGGCCGATGGTTAGATATGGCCATCCGATCCGGTCGGTTCCGACATATTAGCGGCGTGCAGTAAAAAGAAGACTCTGTGCAAAATTTCAGCTTAGCTTTAAAACTGACAGACTAGTTGGCGTAGAAACAGACAGACAGATATTTTTAAGTACCGAGCTAAAATTGTACTTAAAATCGATCTTTAATGCTCTAGATTCCGATGTGTATCAACTTCATAAAAAAGTGTCAAAATGCTTTCGTAAAGTTCCGATAAGTTGTGGGCCAAAAATAGCTGATTGAATTTCGAATATTCCGACGATACCCATTGGGGTGTCAGCAGCAAAAAGGAAACAAAACAATGAAGAAATTTGAGTTCATAATGGAGAGTGTCCTGGAAATCTCTAGAGATTTTGCCTTTGGTTGGTTTGCAAAACGATCGAAAAGACCGTGTTTATTTTCTTATTTGAAAATCAAGTTAGAAGGCTTATGTCCAATACAAAGTTCCAGCTCCAAAACAGGGTTGCAATTTTCTAGTTATGAGTTAAATTGATGTTTACTTGAAATTTTTTGACTGTGCTAAATCTCATACAAAAAATTTTACGTCTGCTCTCCTTCCAAAATTTTTATATGAAAGTTATAAATTTCCTTTTTTTACTTCATAACTGCGTATTGGGCTTTAAATAAAAGTAAGATTGAAGAAATTTTGGATGATTTGCGTTGAGCAGAAGACGCAAAGCTAAAGCCAATTGCTGGATCCAAACATTTAAAAACTAGAGCGTAAGTTAAAGTCTGCTCTAACCGACTTCGATATACCCGTTACTCATGAAAACAGATGTTTAATAGCCTTCCTGTGAGCCTGAGGTGGGACAGCCGAAAAGTATGCAACATATTTTTTACTCGGCTATTTATTATCCAATCTTGATGAAAATTTCAGGGCTTATAGATTAAATTTCGAAACCTTTTTATACCCTGTTCCCATTAAAAATGGGAAAAGGGGATCATGAAGTTGTGCAAATGTATGTAACAGGCAGATGGAAGCTTCTCCGACCCTATAAAGTATATATATTCTTGATCAGCATCAACAGCCGAGTCGATATAGCCATGTCCGTCTGTCCGTCTGTCTGTCTGTCTGTCTGTCTGTCTGTCTGTCTGTCTGTCTGTATGAACGCGTCGATCTCAGAGACCATAAGAGATAGAGACACAAATTTTGGCATGCACATAGGTGTGTACCGTACCCAGATCAAGTTTGTTTCAGATTTTGAAAATATCCCCCCCTAAACCGCAAAAAACTGTCACAGCCACAATTTTAAAGTTAGAACCTACATCTAACAAAAAACACAAAAGTTATTAAACAATTGTCTCAATTGAACAGGGTATTTTGTAGTCGGGAAACTCGAGTACAGCGCTCTTACTTGTTTATTGTGGGGACGGGGGTGGGAGTGGCAAAAATTTGAAATAAACTTGATCTGCGTGCAGACAATAGTAGTCTAGATTTCAAATTTGGTTGCTCTAGCTCTTCTAGTCTCTGAGATCTAGGTGTTCATACAGACAGACGGACGAGCGGACAGACGGACAGACGGACATGGCTATATCGACTCGGCTGTTGATACTGATCAAGAATATATATACTTTATATGGTCGGAAATGATTTTTTCTGCCTGTTACATGCATTTGCACGACTTTAATATACCCTTTTACTCTACAAGTAACGGGTATAAAAAGAGTTGGTGTCAAGCCCTTTACGACGATAAATCTGATTGTAAATTTAACTGTTAAGTCACTGCTAAATCACTGCTAAGTCACTGTAAACCCACTTTTCACCACTTTTCGCACCCTCCCAATCCACACAACCCGCCTATACTTTGCTTTACAGCCCCAGAAAACCAAGCCAAGCCTCTCTCAGTCTCTGCTGCTACGGCAATTGGTAAAAACGGTTGACTTTGCAAATACAAAATATCCAAAAAAAATCTGTCGCAAAGACAACATTTTTCTAGTTTTTTTTTGTTCAATAAATAATGATATTTCGTCAAAAAAAAGTTTCCCCAACTCTGTGGTAACAGATTTTTGGCGAAAGTTCTTCAAGAGAAGATTCAAAGATTCAGTCTTTCCAACATTATATTACACTTAACGAAAAACAAAAGTTTTGGACTGCTAAACGTTCCTCTCCCCCATTTCCAGCATTTGAATACCTAATTGCCCTCAGCATACCTTGAACTTGAGGTGAAATTACCAAACCTAACCCCACAATTACCATTAAACAACAATTTTTGTTTAAAATGAGCAAAAGCTTAAACTTGGCAGCTTCATTCATTCAAATGATTTTGCGTCTCGACTTGCAGGAAGGTCAGTCAGTTGTCTAATGAAGTGAGCAGCGCAGACAATGGCAACGGCCAAAAGACGCTCTAAGCCGGCGTTGACGTAGTAATTTTGCAACATTACAACAAAAAAAAGAAAAGAAAATTAGACGAAGAAGAAATGCGGCGTGGGAAACTTGAAAATGTTTCCATCTGCTATCTCCTCCAGCTCATCTCGGAGCTATTGTCTAAAATCTTCATTACCCTCTCAAGTTTGAAGAGCAAGCGCACCAGCGTGCGCCTTTTTGAGTAATTGTCGCTTGTGGCAAAAACTTGTCCCCTCTTTTGGTTGCATAAGTTCAATTTGAAGCTGACGCATCACATCAGTTCATCATTATTATTATTATTATTATTATTATGGTTTTTTTGTTTTTTATTCGCCAACAATTTACCTGAGCTGAGCTGTGAAACGATCATATTCTGGTTGATATTTATTTGCGGTTGCTCAGCAATGCGCTTCTGTATCAAATGATATTTTGTGTACCCTGTAGCAAAGGCAAAAAGGGTAAGTTAGCAAATTAATGCAAACACTTCAATTGAAGAGTACTGGGTATTAAGTGGTCGACGCATTTTTAGTTGATTTCTTATTTATTTATTTAACTTTAGTTTGCACAACCTTCTCAGTCTCAGGGTTAGCTTCGGTACTTGGCATAGACCAGTGCAATTTTGTACATATTTTGCATACATTTTTAACACCTTCAGACAAATGTTTGTGTTTTTACAACTCCATTAAAATTTTTGTTAATGTATTCGTGCAGAGATCTCATAAGGCCCATAAATCTCATCTTGGCGTGCAATTATTTATGCCGCGCTAAATAGTTTATAAAACAATTCATTTTGTTATATCCATTAACTGCCGCATCCCAAGATCGCGTGATCAACCAGCGGCTGCTGCTGCTGCTGCCGGTTGGATTCACTTTTTAATTATGGCATCAAGTAATTCAATTACAAAATGCCTTGAGAGGATCACTCAACCTTACTTACCTTCTCTGGGGGTGGCAAATAGCGTCAGTTTATGGGTGTGTGAGTGTGTCGATGGATACCTTTGGGGACCGCACCCCTAAGCCACCACTCAAACTAATTGCTAGCTAAACTGTTTTTAAAACTATCAACAAAAAGGAATCCCAAAGAGCAAACCATTTCGCGTGTCGGCACAGTTTGACCTATACCATAGATAATTTTGTGATTTCTTTGGCTCAACTTTGAACTTTGACATTTATGAGTGGTTTTCTCCTGTCGCAGGCGAGATGGCCTTCAAGCGGTGTTTACCCACTTGAGTGGTTGCTGCCGCCTGTCAAACAAAAAGATTCCCAATTAATATGCAATTTACCTGTCAGCACCTCTGCCTCGTTTGTTTACCTGCCTGCCTGCCAGGTGTTAGGCTTCGTCTGAATTCGGTTTATGGTCTCGGATTTACCTTATCACTCACAGCCTTTGCTTAGGCTTGCACTTCTCATTCGTCTTTCAACGTTCGTCGCTTGCAGTCTATGGTTTTTCTCCGCTTTTCGGTTGCTGCTGCTGCTGCTGCTGCCTCTCAAACTGTGTCAAGTGCTTGTCAAAGTGTAAGTTCTTTTTGTTCGCATTGCCAAATTCAAACAAGTTCTTGCCCAGTCAAGTCTGTAAGAATTATGAGACTGACCGTCGATTTCTTGACTCATGCTGTGGAAGTGTTTTGTGTCCCAAAAGATAAGCATACAGAATCCAGAATGTACCGAAACCTTGTCTCAAGCTGGTGACTAATGTTGTCGGTAGGGCTTTTGTGAAAAATCTTTGAAATGCTTGCTTAACGGTGCCGGTTACAAAGACAAAGTTGCGGCGATTTATAAAAATCTTTTGGGGAAGGGGAACAAAGAACGATCTTTGAAGTGCGAAATGGAAATTATGGCTTTATGTAATAGATTGGATGAAGATTCTCTGATGAGATTTCATTTATACATTTAAATTGAAAATTTTTAGTCCATTGGATACATATTGATATACAGTGCCGCTCAACTGAATAGGTTTGACTTGTATCTCTGTAACAAGCACTCCGATTTAAGCGAAATAAATTTTGTTGTATAAAGAAATCAGTCATTTGTGAAATTGTTCTGTTAGTTTTGTTTTCATATAATTTTTATTATTTTTTCAAAAACATAACAAAAAATCTCAATTTTTATTGGCTCAACTGAATAGGTTTGACCACTAAAACTATGAAACAAAAGTATATAAAGCAAAATTTCAAGGCACTTGGTAATTTAAATAATAAAGGACACTGTTTTAGCATTATTTAGTATTTGGTATGCCCACCCTTGTGCTTAATAATTTAGAACATACGGTTTGATCAGGAATCATAATATTTTTCAATTTCATTCAGTGAAATTGTTGACCAAACATTTTTAATTGCTTCAACTAGGGTCCCAGAGTCACTAAATTGTCTTCCTCCTTCGTATACTTTCCTGGACAAAAATCCCCAAATGTTCTCGATAATGTTAATGTCAAGGGAGTAAGGTGGCCACTCGAGCAATTTGACGTTTTGGTCTTTAATCCACTGTTTTACAACCCGAGCGGTATGGATGGGAGCGTTTTCGTGTTGGTACGTCCATGGAATATGACCATAAATCTCCAAAAACTGGGCAAAAGCCTTTTGGAGCACAGTCTTGTACACATTTGCGTTCATCTTCGAGGTGACAAACTGGAGCTCGCATGTTCCATAAAACGATATGGCTCCCCACACCATTACTCCACCTGCACAAGAGTGATGACGACTTAAAAAACATTCTTCCTTTCGCATATTGTGGAAATAGTAATTATAGCCATCCGGTCTATCGAGGTTGAACTTCTTTTCGTCGGAGAAGACCACCGTCTTCCACTCCTTGTTCCACGTCATGTGTTCTCGGGCAAATCGTTGTCGTGCTTCCTTAAGAGCATCATTGAGAGGTGTTTTTTTTTTATTTTCAATCTCTTCAAGTGTTTGGCGCTTCGAATAATTCGTTTTACCGTGGCCACACTAGCATTTACGCCGCATTCTTCCCTAATTTTACCAGCAGAAAGGTGGGAATTTAAGGCAGTTCGTAGAATAAGTCGCCTCTCGGTTGCTGTTGCTGCATAATTTTTTCCTCCATTCATTTTTTTTTCCATAGTCTGCTTCATTACGAAGAAAATTACTCACATCGTTTTGACTTCGACCGATTTTCTTGGCTATTTCATAGTGTTTTAAGCCAGATTCAATATAGTCTTTTATTTGACCTTTTTCAAAATCGGTTAAAGGTTTTAAAAAAACTGATAGCAGTTGATGTAAATTTTGGAATACAAAAGAATCCAACTCTTTTCAATCACGCAGCCAAACAAAAAATGAAGTCAAAAGTGTCAAACCTATTCAGTTGAGCCAAAAAAAAATTGAGATTTTTTGTTATGTTTTTGAAAAAATAATAAAAATGATATAAAAACAAAACTAACAGAACAAATTTGCAATTTCACAAATGACTGATTTCTTTATACAACGAAATTTATTCCGCTTAAATCGGAGTGCTTGTTACAGAGATTCAACGTTTCAAAACTAAAACGAGAGCGTAAGTTAAAGTCGGCTCTAACCGACTTCGATATACCCGTTACTCATGGAAACAAATGTTTATTATCCTTCCTGTATGCCTGAGGTGGGTCAGCCGAAAAGTATGCAATATTTTTTAACTCGGCTATTTATTATCCGCCAGATATTAATAGACATTTGTCAATTACTAAATGCAACATAAATGACTCCAAATTCATCACGATAAACAGGATCAGACAACAAAACTTTTGAAAACGTCATCAAGCCCGACTATAACATACTCTGCACCCTTAATGTCGCAGCTCGAATTTGGTCACGAGTCAAACGGCCAGGTAACACACAACGCACAACGCAGTGCGCTCTCTAAGTCTCTCTCTCTCTCTCTCTCTCTCTCTCTCTCTCTCTCTCTCTCTCTCTCTCACTAAGATTGCTGCTGAACGCAATGCTTAGGTTATGGGTGGGGTGGGTGGTGGGTGTTAACTGACCGTTTTTTGCTCATAACTTGAGTATCGTTCATCCGATCTTTATCATTCCTTCAGCAAATCAATAAACAATTTTGAGTACTAGATATCTCTAGAAAGTACGAACCATCTATCATCAAAACTGTAGGAGATATGACGTTTTTTCCAAATTGCGGGGGCGTGAGGGGGCGTGGCAAAAATTGAAAATAAACTTGATCTGCGTGCAGACAATAGGAGTCTACATTTCAAATTTGGTTGCTCTAGCTCTTCTAGTCTCTGAGATCTAGGTGTTCATACAGACGGACGGACAGACGGACAGGACGGACATGGCTATATCGACTCGGCTGTTGATGCTGATCAAGAATATATATACTTTATATGGTCGGAAATGATTCCTTCTGCCTGTTACATACATTTGCACGACTTTAGTAGACCCTTTTACTCTACGAGTAACGGGTATAAAAAAAAGTCAAACAATGAAGCCTCCAAACTCAAAATGAATTGAATGAGTTTTAGCACCTACTTCAATGAATTTGAATGAATGTGAATGCTGGTAGAGTGTAAAACTTACAACATTCAATTGATGAGAGCCCGAATTGAATTGAATTGAAAATAGAGTGAGGGTCGAAAATAAATAGTTATTGTTAATCCTAAGGTGAGAAAAATGGTAGCAAAATTAAATGAAACATTTTTATACCCTTGTGGAAGGTATTTTAAAATTGTCCAGATGCTTGTAACGCATAGATAGCATAGCCTCTCCGACCACATAAAGTATATATATTCTTGATCAGGATGACGAGCTGAGTTGATATAGCCATGTCCGTCTGTTTCTATTCTATCTCCTCCGTCAGTTTTAAAGCTATCGTAACCAAACTTTGCACGAAATCTTTTGGTACAAAGACGCTGCACTTTTATCGGAACCGGCCGAATCGGATGACTATAGCATATAGCTGCCATAGGAACTATCGGTCGAAAAAGTAGTTTTGGTGAAAAAAACTTTTTTGTCTTCAACGCGAACGTCCCCAAACCTCGTATTTATTAGTTCTCTATGCTTTTACATAATTTCACCAAGTTTGATTAAAATCGCACAACTATATAGTATAGCTGCCATACAAAATAAAGTTCTGAAAAAAAGTCTTAGTAGGCAAAACTTGTTTGTTTTCGTTGCTATCGCTCCCAAACTTGTTACTGGTCAATATTATATGCTTTTACACAATTCTGCCAAGTTTGATCCAAATCGGATGACTATAGCATATAGCTGCCATAGAAACTATCGGTCGAAAAAGTAGTTTTAGTGAGAAAAACTTTTTTGTTTTCAAAGCAAACGCCACCAAACCACTTATTTATCAGTTTTCTATGTCTTACATAATTCCACCAAGTTTGATGAAAATCGGTCAACTATGTATATAGTATAGTTGCCATACAAAAAATAGTTCTGAAAAAAGTCTTAGTAGGCAAAACTTGTTTGTTTTCGATGCTATCGTCTCCAAACTTGTTACTGGTAAATATTATATGCTTCCACACAATTCTGCCAGGTTTGATCCAAATCGGATGACTATAGCATATAGCTGCCATTGAAACGATCGGTCGAAAAAGTAGTTCTAGTGAAAAATTCAATTGCAATTGATTTAGTTGTAAGTTACAATTAATTTAAACTAATTCAACTAAATTAATTGCAAGCTGCAACTTTAATGATATATTGAATTAATTGATTAAAATTATTAGTTGATTAATCAATTGATTGAGAATTTAATTGATTAATGCCCAACACTGCATTCAATCAATTGGCTTTGTATATTCATTCATTCATTCACACTCAGTCGTTTCACATTCAGTGTGAACTAATGTAATAGAAATTCATTCAGTTGAATTTTTTTACTCATAAAATTGATTCATTTTCATGAGTACTCATTGTTGCTCACAGTTTGAGTGCACTAAGTTGTCACACTTGAGTTCTTTAAGTTTTGTTTTGAGAAATGAATATCTGCACGAATTCTCGTGAAAGGTTTTTATAGAAGCTCTAAAATTAACGTGTTGCTTTGTTATTACATAACACTCCTTCAACATGAAAAATTTTGAAAATATTTGAAATGACATTTAGGGCCGATTTCACATCTACATAGAGCTATCTGTCACATAAACTAACATATAACAGAGTAAATTCTAAGTTTATCTGATACATAGCAGCTATCTTTAAGAAGAGAAATCGGCCGATAAACTACTTAACCAGAGTTACGCAGCCATAGTCCTGGGGGCCGAACATACTCGGCAATTCACATCGAATGCTTACCGAAGTTATGCATCACTGTGTGTTAGAGAGAGACACAGTCACATTTTCGCTCTCTCTTCTTGGGGAACCCTGTACTAAACCAGCGTTGGACCACGAAAACGAGGGCAAAAAGTGAGAGTGTAATGGTGTGCGAAAATATAGCGCCGTGAACTAGCTTCGATCTGACCGCTTCGAAGGCTAGCCAGCGACTTAAAGCCTGTATACTCTCTTGTCCTCAGCTTCGGCATGCGTTCGGCTCATGTATGTGTAAATAGCGAAATGTCTTCGACCCATGGGGGGTACCGGTGACCAACGCTGTACTAAACCCATTTGCTTAACACATACTACGTTTTAGAGAGAGAGATGGACATTGTCAAAAAAGAACTCTGAGAGTGAAAATGTAAGCGCTGACTAACTTTTAAGTGAAAAGATCTTTATGTTTCATGCTTTTTGAATAGATGTTTGCTCTCTTGGCCTCGGCATACGTTCGGGTCGTGTCGGTGTGAATAACGAAGTGTGTTCGGACTAGAACCCTGCATGAATGGAGTCAAAGTGCCCTTTGATTCATGTTTTAAAAAAAAGGGTTCAAATAAATCAAGTCAGAAATTGTTTTGGTTCAAGTAAGTCAGCTCAAATTTCCAGTGACTAAACAGCTCAAGCTCCAAACAGATCGAGTTCAAATAGATCAATCATCAAACAGATCAAGCTCAAATAGATTAAGCATCAAACAGATCAAGTTCCAGGGCTAGATCAGATCAAGTCAAACATTGAGCCTATCAAAATTTTTGTTTTTTTTTCCAAATTTCTTAACTGCGCAATTTGTTATGCTCCGGTCCTTTCTCGAGGAAGCTGCTCCATGGTCGAGCTGATGGAGAACCTCTCAAATATCTGACGCATTAGAGCACGTATGACCCAAGGATGAGTAATTGGACCAGTACCGCGGACTTGCCGCTTATGCTAGTGGCGCGCCTTCCTGGCTTCCAGCCGACCTGGACCTGAGATATCTGTGACTCCTCCATTGAAACGGTCTAGACAATGAAGTGCAACATCTTTCGCATAATGCTCGTTGCTTCCTGGTGTATCTGTAACTCCACCATCTAAAGAGATATGAATCGACACACGAGCAGATGTAGAGATCGATTGCAGGCCCACACAAATCTTCTCGAAAATGAGCTATCGGCGTCATCCATCCGACCTACGGATTCACGGAATGTATGAAAATTAAGCTCTGTTTGAGCTGTTTGATCTATTCATTGAAACCTTTGAGCTATTTTGAGTTGAGCATGATTGATCTGGTTGCTTTGTTGAGCTGAATCATTTCAAACTGATCATATAGCTCATGGCTCATGTCATGAGCTATAATTCAATGAATCAATAATTTTGTGAGCTATGAGTAGAAGTTCATAGATAGTTCAAATCAGAAACAAAGTCAATGGGAACTTTGTTTCAATTCATAAAGGGGTGAAAATGGCTGTTCTAAAGGGATGCTATAAATCAGAGTTGCCCAGAGCCAGCTTAAGTAAGAGCAAAGTCCAATACAATTAAAGAAAATAATTCTCCAGCACTTATCAATACATAGTTTCATCTTCTTTTCAAACCAAATCATTCGTGCCCAACAACAAAATCTATATTAAAGTACATTGTCGCCAAGCACTCATACAAACTTGTTGTTGTTTTGACTTCAACATTTCTAATCAGTCTAATGCCCAAACCAAAGGGCTAAAACTTATATAAATTGTAAATTATTAATCCGCCGATACTGGAACTTGAGCTCAGTACCTTCTGCGCATTGAAACACTGACACCACCGCTTTACCATTGAGCGTCAAGGGTTTTAGGCCCAACCAGTTGCAGTATAAGAGCAGAGATATTCGCAACCTGAGTTCTTCTATTGACCCCCTACGGCAAAATCGACTAATTGGCCGTGTCAATGTGTTATTGAACGAAGAGGTCGTGGTTCGAGTCCCAGGAGGGGTGGGTTGCTGCATTGCAACCAAAGATTTCAAATCTCTTTTCAAGGTTTTTCAATCTTGTTTTTATAAGATGCAAGGTTCTTGAAAACGACATTTTCAATCTGGATTTTAGATTGATTTATTTTTTTCAGTATAGAGTATCACTGTTTTTGGCATCTAATGGACTTGAAACAGGGCTCGCCTTTGCTATAATTTCTATCAATTTTAAACATTTTATGTGAAGGCGGTTAAAGATTTTCCTTTCTCAACTAAAAATTGTGTTTAGCAACTTTAAATTTCAGTGCCAATTCAGGAAAAAATATCAAACTTCCGTTCGCAAGGCGGACAACATTTTCCGTAGGGTTTGTACTGATGAATTCACATTTGCCAGCTGCTTTTGTGTAATTAACCGCCTGTGGTTCATTTAAAGACCTGGCAATAACACCACAGCCTGGACCATTACAAATAACCAATTTGATCATCTTGGGATGAAGCCAAAATGCCGTTCCCCTTTTATGTATAAAATGGTTGTTGTTTTTTTTTTGTGCCCAGCGTTAATAAATGGTCATGGCCTCTATTAAAGGAGAAAGTTGGCTGGAAAAATCTCAACAAAAAGGCAAACACCAAAGACAGCACACGCTGGCCAGATCGTTTATACGTCGATAGTGTTTCCTGCCCGCCGCCCTGTGTGCATTCTAGAGAGGATGGAAAATCCCACTCCCTTTCAACTCTCCATCTCTCATTAGTGGCTGGGAAAGTGCAACGTCACGAATTTCTTCATTGTATGGGGGCAAAGCAGAATGGGAACACAGGGAGCTAGCATTGAGCAAAACGCACGTTTCTTGCATTTTTGGATTTGTGCATTTCTGTATCCGATGGATACGCATTTTAATTGCCACACTTTATGCACACTTTAACGGTTTATCTCTCTGTCTCTTGCAGCAATCTCATTGCAAAAAGTAAAAGTCACTCGGGCATATCAGCTGCTGCTGTAGCTGGAGGCATTCCCATTGGCATTGGCCCACAACTGCCCCCATTTGGCACCGGCGGCTTTGTCAAGTTGCGTCATGTAGCTAAGGCCGACGACGACGACGACACACCCAGTACCTCGACAAAGGAAACCGCTTCATCATCAGTGCAATCAGCTGCTGCTGCTGCTGCAGATAAGCAGGAGACAGAAGAAGACTCGGCACATCCAACCGCTTTGCCCGACTTTCTGCAAGGCGTGCGCCGCTCATCGACTCAGGTGAGTGAGTTGCGCATTCTTGACCCAGTGTCAATTGAGCTGACTAACCCAGCCAACTTATCTGTGCCATTCTTTACCTCCTTTTAGGTCATGGGCCCCGATCAACGCACAAATTCAATTGCCAAGACTGGCTCCATAGCCGAACGATTGGCTGCACTTCAGAAGAGCGGCGAGGATGATTGGAAGAAACGCATCTCGAAGCGAGATGAGGTCGATGATGTGCGTCGCGAAAACTATGTAAATGTGAGTACCTCTGACTGTGGGTTAACATTGTTGTGTCACGCACGAGATCACAAACCGCAACGGCACTCGATCACAACTGCGTGAAAAGTGTTTCCTTATTGTTAATCGCTTTGTTTATTAACGTTTTCTGTTATTTGCCATGTCCGACAATGCCAACCTGAGCGTTAAAGCCGCCAGGCAATGACATAATAAGGCGAGAAAAAGTGCAAGTGATTTGGAAAGAGATACAAATTTGAGATAAGCTTATGAGGAATTTGCAGTGTTATGTGATTTATCCCATAGTTTTCTTATATTTTAACACAAATTGATCTCGATAGAAACATTAAATAGTAAAAATACTTTAAGGTTTATTTTTTAAAGAATTCATATAATCTAAAATATGAATTAATTTTACTGTGAAAGGTAAAGAAGTAAATCGAAATCGAGCAGGAAAGAACTTATCTTAAGCTAAAGTCAAATAATTTTCCCAAATTTTTATGAAAATTTGGCTAAATTGGCACGATTAGCAGCCATGCTCCCATTTTCGCTTTCGCAAAACTTTTTCGATTTCAAACCGATTTTTGGACCAAATTTAGACTCAAAATCGTAAAATTTTTGCGAAAGCGAAAATGGGAACATGGCTGTAGGAAACTTTTCGATCAAATTATTTAAGTATGGAACCATGGTTTTAGTTTTAAGTTGTGTCAAAACATCAATCATGGCTATTTAGCCAAATTTGAGTCAAAATTTTGACAAAATATTGTCCTATGGGTCCTTTAAGCATTCAAATATACTTCACTCCAAACAGAATTGCCAAAATTTAATTGTCCATACAAATTTTGCTTCTCTCTCTTGCAAGCTGACTGCCACAGCACGAGCAAAGACTGCTCCCCAAAGCATTGCCTACTTTTAGGCAGCGTTAGTTTATGTGTCGCCATCTATTGCACAAACTGGGCAAGTGGTTTCTTGGTGTCGTTTAACATGACCAAAAATATATTTTTGGACATGGCCACATTTTGTACCAACACTTTCAAATATGTCTGACATAAATCAAAACCTCAAATTCCGTTTGGACTGTCAATTAGGCTTGCCAACCATAAATGAAGTTTAGTGAACTTTTCTCCTTTCTCTCTCTCTCTCTCTTTCTCTCACTTCGCTTAATAATCGTTTACTTCTGGTCCATAATTATGCGGGTAGTCGTCGCTCTCTGCACAAAGTAATGGCATTTAATTACTTAGACTCCGCCTCCTTACACTTTTGAATCTGTCAGCCTGATGAGTCAACATCAACAGCACCAGCTTTTGGTGTTGGGAGAAATTTGGTGGAAATCATCACAAAATGTTCTTCTGACCCACACATAGAGCAAATAAAATTAAATATTCCACAAATGAGTTTTAAAGTGTTGTCGCTTCTGTTATTGTTGCTGCTGTCTTTGTTTTTTTTTGTCGGCCACGAATTACACGCTACTTGGAGTTGAGTTTCCACCAAGTGAGTCGCGCCTGCGCCTCAAGCTGAAAGTACAGTGGGAGAAAGTGGAAAAATATATTAGAAAATTTTGTTTATTCTAAACAAATTCACAAAGTCTTGTACAAAACATTGAAATTGCTAAGCCTTAAAATATGTACGTTATTTTGATACCCGTTACTCGTAGAGTAAAAAGAAACATTTTCGACCATGTAAAGTACATATATTCAGCAGTCGAGTCGATATAGCCATGTCCGTCTGTCCGTCCGCCTGTATGGACATCTAGATCTCTGAGACTAGAACCAAATTTTAAATGTAGACTCATTTCAAAATTTTGCCACGCCCCCTGCCGCCCCCATAATAAAAAAAGGTTGAATAGCTACCACTATTTTTAAGATATTTGTCTCATTGAATTGAGTTTTTATTCGCAATATCTATAATCCCACAAATTTTCAAAAAGATCGCATAACAAATAGCCGAATTAGTGTTGCAAAAATGTTGCATACTTTTCGGCTTTCCCACCCAGGAACACAGTAAGGCTATCAAACATTTCTTCCCCTGAGTAACGGTATACCCGTCGAAGTAAGTTGTGCAGGGTCGACTTTAACTTACGCTCTTGTTTTAAGATGAAACTTTTTAAAAAACTACTAAGTAAAATTTCTACTTAAGTTCTAAGCGAACAGCATTCAAAAAGTCTTAAAGAGCTGCCTTTACACTGGACATATATCTATCTCCAAAGAGACTCTCTGACGATAGTGTAATAGCATATCAAGTATCTCTAAATACCCTCTAGTACGGCCGACCCACGACTGTATCAACGTTCCGTCGACGATTTTGTGACTGTCGTTGACGCTCGACTGACGTATTTTTAACGGCTCTCCAGACACGCTAGGTCGACGCAATGCGATGTAGAGAAGCAACATAAGCGACGCTCCTTCGACCCAATGACGTGCATGGGGCGACTTAAGCGACGCTCGTTCGACCCCGTGCCGTGTATGGGCCGACTTTGGCGACACTCATTCGACACGCGTTCGGAACATCTTATAATTTGACAGGCGGCACGACGCATCACCGTACAAAGAGCAACGCTGGGTTGACGAACATAGAGTGACTGACCCCAGCCGTACTAGAGGGTATTTAGAAAACTAAGCCTTCTTTGACTGACAAACCATTAAATCGCCGAAAAATACCATAGTGGATCAAAAGTAGTTGCAATGTCAAGCTAACTTCTTTATCGGCATAAACAGAATAGTCGATATAGCCATATATAATATACAAATATATTCTTTACTCCATCCATGGTCATCCATGGTGTTTATCGCGGTTCAGTATTGTCATTATCATGGTAATGTAGTTATGTGAGATCGTTTACGGTCTTGAAAAGCAGTTTCTTAAGCATTTAGCGATTTTATTACCATGGAGATCCCTTAGCTGCGAATTTCACTTATGCATTGATTCTGGCATGGTTTTTGACTTGATGGGGAGTAAATTTTGTTTGGCATTTTTGTTATTTTGTAGACAAATAGTTTATTCGAAGAGTTATTTGTCGAATAATTTTATTTAAATAACGAATAATGTTATCTAAATATTTATTCGCATGATCGTTATTTATATAAAATTATTTTAAAAATAAAACTTTATAAATAACAATTTATTTTAAAATTATTTTTTTTTGTTGTTTTTTTTCGCTCGTTGTGTCTGGTTTTTGCTGTTGAATCGCATTGGAGTTCCCAAGCGATTATGGCATCTCAGGCACGAGGAGGGAGTTGTTTTCTGATTGTGGTACCAGGTGAAGACCGCTGATGATATGGTAGAGATACCATTGACACAGCTGTTCGATCAACTAACCTCCTTTGTGGTGTGGTGTATCCCTGTTTTAAAGTTATGTACCAACATAGCGAGAAAATTTGAAGGTTTTAATTAACATAAAGGTCGTTAAAACATACATGCATTTATTTTAAATAGTTATCTAGATGATTCGTTATTCGAATAATGCCAACTCTGCTGAGTAGAATACATGGGAATTATGACAAATTTTTCTGAACATATGTATATGGGCAAATGGGATTGAAACATAAAAAAACTTTTGTCTTTCAAAGGAAATACCTTCAATTTATACATAGCGTTTAGTGGGATTTAAGTGTACTTTCGAATGGTATAAAACATAATTTAATAACATGTATTTGTTTGCCAAATAATTGATCACAAAGTCACGCTACAAAAAACGGAAGTAATTTTGAAAGTTGAAGTGTTTTTCCGTAATTTGTTCCGAATTTTCTATAATAAAGTACACTATATCGAAAACCTAAAAGAAAGATGAATATAAGAGAATTCTGAAATAACTTATTCGTGAACCCTTTTTCCATCATTTTTTTTCTCATTTTATCATAAAACAAGAAAGAAAGTCGGTCAAGCCCGACTATAACATACTCTGCACCCTTAATGTCGCAGCTCGCATTTGGTCACGAGTCAAACGGCCAGTTAACACACAACGCACAACGCAGTGCGCTCTCTAAGTCTCTCTCTCTCTCACTAAGATTGCTTCTGCTGAACGCAATGCTTAGGGTATGGGTGGGGTGGGTGGGGGGTGTTAACTGACCGTTTTTTGCTCATAACTTGAGTATCGTTCATCCGATCTTTATCATTCCTTCAGCAAATCGATAAATAATTTTGAGTACTAGATATCTCTAAAAAGTACGAACCATCTATCATCAAAACTGTAGGAGATATGACGTTTTTTCCAAATTGCGGGGGCGCGAGCGGGCGTGGCAAAAATGGAAAATAAACTTGATCTGCCTGCAAGTATAAGAAATATATGTCCCATACATGTCAAACCTCTATCTCTTACCATCTCTGAGATCTCTTCGTTCATACGGACGGACGGACAGACAGACAGACAGACAGACAGACGGACAGACAGACAGACGGACATGGCGATATCAACTCAGCTCGTCATGCTGATGAAGAATATATATACTTTGTGTGGTCGGAGATGCTTCCTTCAATGCGTTACAAACATCTGGACAATTTTAATATACCCTCTACAAGGGTATAAAAAGTGCAATATTATGTCTTAATGAGAAAAATTGAGCTAGCGTCATCTTGAAACTGAATATTTTCCAACGGGTTATGAATAAATGTAAGATTGGCTTACATTAGTTTAATTCAATTGTTTTCATATGAAAATATAAGCAAACAGAGTGTTTTTACCACTTTTAATTTTTTGGTCTTGGTGGACCTTTCGGCGGAAACGCCCATGTGGCACTGCCTGTGGCAGTTGTACACACATGAATCTGCCTTCCAGTGTGTGTGAGTCAGGACTGCAAACCTCTAAAATTCTGCAGAAGGTTCGGTCCGGTTCCTCAAACCCGTCCTTTAATTTACTTACCTTAGGTTTTGGTTCGAACCTTGGTCCTAGCAACTTAATTCGTTTTAGAATGTATGTCCCTTTTTTGGATGATTTCAACTTTGTTTTTTGGTAAAGACAACGCATTTAAGTCAACAAACGTTTTAGTTTCTCTATCAAATAGCTAGTGATTATAGACGAATGGATCACCCTTATTAATGGAATCAATCATACATCTCCTACCAAAAGTCATTGGTCCTTCCTATGAGAAGTTTTTATTAGGATTTTACAACTTAACTCTTGCTCGTAATATCCCGAAATTGGCTATGATTTAAAAAACGGATCTTTATTAGTTAATTCAACGCATTTAAGTCGATTTTTAAAGATTTCGTATAAATTTCTTAATATTTAAATAGGTCTTAAAAAACCGACTTAAGTAGTTTTTCAGAACCGCACCTTTTTCCAATTAGAGGTGGTCCGATTCAGGTACTGTTTCGGCGTGTAATAGATTCAGAAGATTCGGTCCATTATCCGGTTCGAGAGAGGGCTTTGCAACCTTGGCGTGAACGCTATGTAAAAACATTTCATTCGAATCATATTCAAGTTTTCATTTTAAATTTTCGATAAAAAGAGATTTCTAAATTTCGGGGCGGAACGAAAGGCTCACGGAACCCCAAATGAACTGCGGTATAATCTTTAAATGCGGTTCGAAACGGGACTAGATTGATTCTAAAGATTTGGTTGAAAGTCGGTATCGATACTAAACGGAAAAGACGGGAACTCGGAACGGAAGGCAGCATGAAGGCAGTCAATATTTTGCTTTCCATTTGCATTTGTACCAAGTCTCCCTAATCTGAGTCGAATGTTATATTGGGTTTTAGATAATATTGGCGGACGAGCTAGAGGAATTTGGTTAATTATTGAAAGTAGATCACAACGACTGGACCAATACTTTCATATATCTTAGATATTTCAAAAGCTGTATGATTTCATTGAACCATCCTTTTGAAACTATTAATTTTTTTAGACTAGCGATGGTCGCGCTTGGCCCGCAGAGGCTGAACATGTCGCGAAAGTAGCCGAACGAATGACGAGGCTTGCGCCAAGAGAGCAAACAGCTTTTTAGTCGCTGGCCAGAGGTCGATAAAGTAGGTCACAATACACTCTAACTTTTGTTAACCGCGCTCTTGTTGACAAAGCCTGCTATCATACCATATATTACGGACGATAGCGCTCAATCAAGATCGATAGCTTATGTTTTATGAACGGATAGTTCTGATTTGGCAGTAGCAGATTCTTTGTTTTGCAAGTACGTTGGTGCTTTGGTTTTTATTATAATGAAAGTTTCACTTTAACATTCCAACTTATTTCTCTTTCCGTTGTTCCGAGCCTGCTTAGCCAAACTCTTAATGCTTGGCTATTATTTATTGAATGCTGAGTAACGACTACAGGGCTTTATCCGCTTAGTTATAGACTCCACACAAGAATCAGCAACCAAGAAGTCACCAATTTCTTTTCTCATTCATACCGCCCATTCTTTCCACAGTTGCTCAGTAGTTTTGCCCTCATTTTTCCGCCTTATGACACTTGAGGGCCATTATCAGACAATTTATTAATAATTAAGATGAAATTTTGTTTTGCATTCTGCATGCTCTGCTCGGTTTCATGCGCTAGATGGCATCCAATTAGTTTCTTTCAAAGTGACTTCAAAATATTTGCAATGAACATCCAACCAAGAAATATGTCTTTTTGTAATTTAGCACAATTTATCAAGCCACGATTTGTGTAGCAGGGCCAAACTGGGAGAGGTAAATGAAAATGCGCATAATAATCAACTGCCAGAAGAGTAGACAGAGACAGAGAGAGATTTGTTTTTGTGGTTAAATATAGACAGGGGTCTCCTTTATGCTGCTGCCTTCGCATTTTTTCTTATTTTGCCATAATTTTCTAAACTTGCCTTGTGGGCAGCAGACAGCAGCAGCATCAGCAGCAGCAGCATCAGCATCGGGCACCCGAGTACTCACTGCAGAAGGAGCCAAATGAAAGGGGGCTTCTAAACTTGCATTTGATCTCTGGCTTGATCTTGAACGTGCTCATCTTCCTCTTGCTGCTTGCTGCATCGCCTCGTGCTGTAGTAAATTGTTTTGTAAATTTGATATACTTGCAGTTTTTGCTGTGATCGCTGATTCTCTCCTCCTCGGTGTGTGTACTTCATTATTGTTATTATTATTATGGTTTGCTGTACTTGTTCATTAGTCCATGCCCTCTCGGCTAGCAATGACAACAACGACGACGACGATTTGGACACAGTAGCTCGAGTTGTTCATAAACTTCTTCAAACCCCGCCTAGGGTAACGTGGGTTGGTTTCTACATAACGGGAAATGGGAACGAAATGGTAGATAGTTTTATTAAAAACAGATTTAGTGATCATTACAATACTCTCTCCGCAAATGGAAACACTTGAAGCATTTTTTTGAAACTGATTTTTGAGATGTTGAAAATCTTTGACCTCGCAGTTGGTTAACATAAAAGAAATGTTCCTTGTGTGAGCCGAAGTATGAGATCGCACATTTTACAATGCTTTGTCGGTTAATTCTGCCTGATTCTTTAAAATCTTTTGAGAAACCAATGGTGGTGTAGTACTCCGAACTAACCGTTCTACCAACATTTCCTGTTTTTCACAAAAGAAAGGCTGCCGTTTGCTTATAAGAGCTTTCTTGTGTGATCCTATGTATAAGAGCTCACATTGCACACTGGGACAGAATCGAAAACTGACCGGCAGAAATGAATAATGAATGACTTTAAACGTGATTTTGGGTGCTCTGATTACATTTCTGGTTATATTTTTCGATCAATGGGCAAAGTTATGGGAGGGGGTAAAAACTAAAAAAAAACTCAAATGGAGTATCGTTTCATAGGTTCTTGGGTGTTCCGACTCAATTTCTTTGATTTTGGTACGGAAGATTTTAGTAGGCGTAAAATTTGATTTCAGCGTTACGTGACGCGTGACGTCATGCATATTTTATGTTGTTTTGTGGAGTGTCCCGGCAAACACACACACATAAGAGGGTGTGCAGAGTGGAGAACGAGTAGGAAAGAGGGATGGAATTAGGAGGGAAAAAGGGGGAAGAGAGAGTGTGGGTCACTTATGCACCTGGATTACAGCCTCGATTTTTAGAAATTTAGCCATTCAGTGTGCATTGTTATGATGTAGAATGCTTTGTCGGTTGCTTTTTCCTAATTCATCGAAGTCTTTAAACAAAAAAATGATGGTATACCATTCATAACTGAGCTTCCGAACCACATGTCGCTTTTTAAAGATGAAAAAGGACCTCCATATGTCAATTTTTTTCATAACTTTATAGGACCAATCCTTAAAATAGCTGTTTTTGGATGAAAGAAAGAGCGAAAAGAAACCGAGAGCAAGTTCGAATGGGTAATTTTTAGACGGACTAGGAGTTATTGGTGGTGTTGGTTTTTTGCACTAACCGTTGCTTTGGAATTCCCTACCAGTTATAGTACACGATGTGTCAAGTCTATTGAAGAGACTTCAATAGCGACCAGCCTCCATTGTAATGTTGTTTGTTTCCTGTTTTTACAGTTGTAAACTAATGACCTCGAGCCGGTTAGAACTTGCTGGTTTGATAATCAAAAAGGTAGTTAAAAAAAATAAGCTTGGAGTTCTTGTGAGAGGTTTTTTTTTGGGTCAAAATAAGGTAAAACATCGAGCTAAAGTCAATCTCAGTCATTTTTGATGCAATCCTTTTTCGGATCGAATATAGTTCGAGTATCGAGCTCAATTTAATCTCGGATGTTCTTGCACCAAGTCGACTTTGGGATCAAATCAAGTACGAATATCGAGCTTAAATCAATATCAGACCTTCTTAATTGGATCCGACTGAGGGATGAAATCGAGCTCGAATAACAAGATAAAATTCCGAAATTGAAAAATCAATCCTTCTCGTACTTGGTTTGAGAAAATCCATCCTTCTCGTACTTGGTTTGAGAAAATCCGGGCTTGACCGACTTCTGACATCATTTGGGATCGATTTTTGCCGGGATATCTCACATTTTTTGTTCACTTATTATGATGTGGTTTGTTGTTACGATGTGGTTTGTTTGTTTTTGTTTCCTAATTCTTCGAAGTCTTTGGACAAACAAATAATGGTATACCATTCAGAACTGCACGGCCGACCTATATGTCGTTTTTAAAAATGAAAATGGCGTCCATATGTCAATTTTTTCATAAATTTTTAGGATCAATTCTTATAACAGCTGCTTTAGGAAGATCAATTGGCTAAGTTTATCGAAATTCTTCAAGGTGCTATTCCATTTTTCGAAAATAGTCAACATTTCAAGCCCATTTAATCAATAGTTAGAGTGACCGTACCATAAAAAGTTCTAAGTAAATTACCGCTAAAAAGTACCAAACTTTACCCAGCAGATAACAGATTTGATCTGGTCACCCTAGGAAATGCTTGTACCTGAAATGTAATAGGCAGCCCACGTATACCTATATACACATATCTAGCTGTCTTCTCCTTCTCATGTATCTGTATCTGTTTGCTTGTATCTACAAGCTGTAAGGTATGCGAACTGCCGACTGCTGCCTGCCTGCTTATTGCAGATTATTTTTATTGCTACTGTGTGATTCATTATTATTTTTTGTTTTTTTTTTTCTACTTTTACAGTTTGTTTTGCCTGTTTCGCTTAAGATAAGGTGGCATGTAGCCTACAATTGAATCATGATGAACTTGCCTTGATTTATTTTTAGTGCAAAAAAAGGGAAGAAATATTTGAAACCTGAATCATCTACCCAAATAAGTGTCCCTTATTGTAGGCATTCCAGCATCCTCTCTCTCTCCCGCTCTTTCCCCCCTTGATCTTGTTTACTACGCTTAGTTTAATTTAAAATACTCTTGATGACGAAGGCAAAGACCAACACAGCATTCGTTTCCCTGCCTCTCCCAAAAGCCGGCTTTGAGCGAAGTCTCTCCGCGTCTCCAATTGAAATTTATGATATTGTTTGTTGGGCTGCAGCAGTGCGAGTCGCGACTTCAAAGCGAGCACTTCGCCATTCGCTTTTTATTACTTTTTTTTGTTATTGTTATTACAAACTATGCAATATTATTATTATTATTTGCTGCCGGTTTCAATTGACATTAAAATTGATAAGCGAGCAAACTCTCAAAATAGAGACTCGTGTCTCTCGCTTCGCTTGGATTGCATAAAAAGTAATGTGAAGTGGGTTTCCGGAAAATGGTTGCATAAACTGTCACATGCAGCAGGAAGCGTATTATGAAATTTATGCGAAAAGAAAAGTGCAAATTTTGGCTAAAAACTAAAAAAAATTGTTCAGCAAGTGTTTCAAGGCTGGCTATTCCACTCACCAACACACGCTCGCACCTTTCCTCAATTAGAAATGTTGCAAATCGTCTGGGAAAATCAAAAATATAACAAATTCTATATATTAGATGGAAAACTTACAGAAAGATGACACACATTTCGTCGGCGCGGGAGCCAAATCAACAATTAGTTGGCCACAATTTCACATAAATCACAAAAGAGGCATTCGCCGTGCTTCTCTGGTTGTTGTTGTTGTTCGCGTTCGCGTTCGCGTTCTATTCATGTATATTTTTGGTTTATTTACGTGAGCTGTTTGCCTATGTCGCACAGTCAGTGAAGTCAAATACTCAAGTTGATAAAGTTGCCAAATAAAATGTCATTAAACATATGCAAATCTTGTGACATGAAATGGGGAAACTGAAAGACAAGTGACACACTTAAATGGAAAAGATGGGAAACTCTAAGGAAATGGGATGGGAAAAGAGAACAAATTAAAAGCGGATCACAATGTGACTGTTTAGTGACCTTTTTAGATATTTTTAGCAGGCTCTAGGTCAATAATTTCTAAACAAGACACGCACAACACCACAAAGAAGGCTGGCTGATCGTTTAGCTATTTCATGAATTTCCACAATTCAATCATCAGCGATCTTTTGCCCAACTTCAATGAGCTGACAGCGGCTACCTTATGCCAGAATTGCTATGCCTGCTTGGGAATACCAAGGCAGGCTTGTAGCAAAAATCCGACTACAGTAGCAATCGCCAAATCACAGAAGCTTTGTTCTTGTGTTGTACGGATCATTTAAAAAAACATTGTCCATCATTGAAACTTTTCATCCGAATATTTTGAAATTAATTTGGATAAAGATTTTAATAAAGCATGTTCAGTTTACAATAAGTTGAGAATTAGTAAAGAATTTTAATTAAAATTTCAAAATTTTCGCCCATAAAACTTGCGTTTTCGAACATTTTGGTTCTAACCGGAGATCCGTAAAAATTCGCAAAAATTGATTTTGGGTTTTGCAAGTCTGATTTTAACAGGTGAAAGTAAAGTATTGGTTCTGGACAAGCCTTTCACCCTAAAGTGGACCTCAAATGGCCTAATATGGCAAATTTAAACATATTCCAAAATTCGGATTTCCTAGAAAATCCTAGTTCGAGCTGGATCGGGATAGAATTTATACCGTTTTGTACTTACAATTTTAAGTATGTTTTGTTCTTGGACGTACTTAAATGAAGTACGAAACATTCTAGAATAGAAAAACGACTGTTAATATTATTAAAAAGAGAACAAACGTTCTTGAATGAAGAACATTTCGTACTTACAGTTTGCCAAACAATTTTAGAAAGATCGTTCTTACTTCAAGTACAAATTTTCTTGGATTGAGGACAAAATGAACTTAGAATGCAAACTCCAACAACTGTGCTACGGAAAATGCGAAATTTTTAAGTTGAATCTGTTTTTAAAATTCCCTCCTGTTTCTAACACTTTGTTTTACATTTAACATAACAGAAATTTAACATTGAAGCACAATTTGCTGCGTCGACAACTTTTCACTCAGATATTTGTCAGCTGTTCGATGTCATTTTGGCTCTTTGAGTTATTTTTTGACTCTCTGAGTTAATTTTTAACTATGTCCGTCTCCCTCTAACCACCATGTTTTCCTATATCGACAATAATTTTGACTAACAGATTTTGTTGTCACAATGAATTATCTTCTTGTCACAATGGAGTTAACATCACTCAAAAAAGAGAGGCGTCTGAAATTGTGCTTCTATGTTCAATTTTCTTTGGCCAGAACTAACTAAACTTGTCAAAATGGAGGTAACATCACATTTTCAAATTGTGCTTCTAAGTTAACTTTTCTTTGCCTACAGTATAAACATTTTGGTCTTTGGTTAATTTATTTAATTTGGATTTTGATATAACGCAGAGACCTAGTTTCAAGATTAAATTTGGAACAGCTTTAGAATTTTATAAGCTTAAACCAAGAACAGTTTTTACTTCTTTCAAGAATGTTTTGGTGTTGGCTTTAGAATGTATAAGACTTCGATAAAGAACATTTTGCACTTATTTCGAGAGTAAATCGGGCTGTACTTAAGACCATTACCAACTAATAGAATGACCAAAAAGATTTTATAATAGTTCGAAATGTACTTGAAATACCCCAAAATAGTCTTAAAACAAGTACTTCGGAATTGATTATTTTAAAATATTTGTGAAATAAAAAGAACCACAAGAATTACAGGACTGTTACCGTTTTCGATTTCGATCAGATCATGCGGGATCGGAATTGATAGCTGTTCCCGTTACGATTAAGTCATTCGGTTTCAAAAGTTTTGCCTTTGAGTCAGTGGAATGAAAAGGCACTGACAATTTTCATGACAACGGTTATACTTTTCATCTATCAAAAATTTTTATTTTTTTAAGTCAAATATTCTGAAGATTTTGAAGTATCCATACATATATTGAGCATACAATTTGATTCTAAATTCATGTTTTCAAAGTTGTACCTCAGAAACTAAGCATTTAAACGAAAGCAAAATGGATCTAAATGAAACCGAGCTGTTCGCAATTCCGTATTAGCTCATGCGCAGTGTTGTTCGAAAGTGTTGAGGTTACATTTCAGCTGAATTACAATTCGAAAACGATTCAAACATTCATTCCAAAAGAAAAACGATTTCTATTTCACTCGGAAATGGTAACATCATAATGAATACGATTCGGAATTACAATCGTTTTACGTTTTAAATCCACTCGTAAATGGGAACAGACCTGATAGAAAGAGAAACCCGATTTCTGTTGGTGTGTGTGTGCTCGTGGCTGTCCCCAGCAAGCAATATGTGCTTTTTCTGACACTTTTTATGATCATTTACCTTCAGAATGTGCAAAAAAACGAGTCCGGATTGAGCGTTTTTATACCCGTTACTCGTAGAGTAAAAGGGTATACTAAAGTCGTGCAAATGTATGTAACAGGCAGAAGGAATCATTTCCGACCATATAAAGTATATATATTCTTGATCAGCATCAACAGCCGATTCGATATAGCCATGTCCGTCTGTCCGTCTGTCCGTCTGTCCGTCCGTCCGTCCGTCCGTCTGTCTGTATGAACACCTAGATCTCAGAGACTAGGAAGAGCTAGAGCAACCAAATTTGAAATGTAGACTCCTAATGTCTGCACGCAGATCAAGTTTATTTTCAATTTTTGCCACGCCCCCTTACGCCCCCGCAATTTGGAAAAAACGTCATATCTCCTACAGTTTTGATGATAGATGGTTCGTACTTTCTAGAGATATCTAGTACTCAAAATTATTTATCGATTTGCTGAAGGAATGATAAAGATCGGATGAACGATACTCAAGTTATGAGCAAAAAACGATCAGTTAACACCCACCACCCACCCCACCCATAACCTAAGCATTGCGTTCAGCAGCAATCTTAGTGAGAGAGAGAGAGAGAGAGAGAGAGAGAGAGAGAGAGAGAGAGAGAGAGAGAGAGAGAGAGAGAGAGAGAGGAGAGAGAGAGAGAGAGAGAGAGAGAGAGAGAGAGAGAGAGAGAGACTCAGAGAGCGCACTGCGTTGTGCATTGTGTGTTAACTGGCCGTTTGACTCGTGACCAAATTCGAGCTGCGACATTAAGGGTGCAGAGTATGTAATAGTCGGGCTTGACCGACGTTTTCAAAAGTTTTGTTGTCTGATCTGTTTATCGTGATGAATTTGGAGTCATTTATGTTGGATTTAGTAATTGACAAATGTCTATTAATATCTGGCGGATAATAAATAGCCGAGTTAAAAAATGTTGCATACTTTTCGGCTGACCCACCTCAGGCATACAGGAAGGCTAATAAACATTTGTTTCCATGAGTAACGGGTATATCGAAGTCGGTTAGAGCCGACTTTAACTTACGCTCTCGTTTTCTATGAAAACGGTCGCACTTAATGTGGAAGTTTTCTGAGTCTAATCGGTCTCTTTTCTGACACAGATATAAGTGCTTTCAGCCTGCCAATGAAGCATATAAAAACCTCATAAATGACACATAGAAGTTACTTTTCTAGGTACTTGAAGGGCTACTGAATTGCCTGCTCAAAGTCTCTTTTCAGACGCATATTGGAGTGCAACTCCGAAATTGCTCAGATATAAGTGCTTTTTATGAGTCCGTGCTTAGAGAGCACTGAATGTGCTCCGAAAACTTTCAAATTTATGTGTTTACTCCAAAAACGCTCTTAAGCTTGGCTCTTTTTAGACACCTAATTTGCTCCGAACTGGGCTTGCTGGGGTCTGACACACAGGAAATAACAAAACAAAGAGAAGAGAAAACACATATAAAGTTGTTGTTGCACTACACAAAGCCATAAGCTATAAGTGAGGGCCATACGCGCGTCTATCCCTATGCGGAAAAGAACAACGAATGAGCAGCGTGCGCATAGGGCTTGTGCACCACTGCTTTATAGGATTGGAAATGATTTCAAACACCCATTTTTACCCATTTTTGAATGGAAACACGGTATAAGAAGGTTATCGAACAGGAAATTTTGAAAATGTGTGTAACTTTTATAGAGTGCAACTTATACTTCAACTCATTCTCGCATGAGCCAAAAACCCATGCTCCCCCGCCCATCTCGTTAGTTCCCAATTTCCATCAAAGAAGCCTCTTTCAACCTTTGTACGAAAGATCTGCCGCCTTGGCTCTTTCACACCCGCATCCTGCTTATCAGAATAACACAAACAACACAACTTGACCCAAGAGCCACAGTCCAAAAGAGAATGCTGCGCAAGTGCAACAGAAACAGATATTGGCAAAGTCAACTGCAAAAACTTAACGAAGAAGCGTCATAAAGCACAAAAACACACACACGCAGAGAGATGGCGAGAGAGTGAGCGTGCGAACAGCAAGTGTGGGAGAGCTTTCGTCAAGTGCGATGGAGAGCAGCAGCAGCAAACTGCCTGCCTAGCGGTTGGAGACGTCGCCGTCGCCAGTTAAGTTTAAGTCGAGAAGCCAAAGAGAACACGACCGACCGCGCGACGCAACGGAATATAAAACGCGTTCAAACAAACAAACAAACACAAAAAAAACACACACAAATAAATGCAACCGAATATCGCATAACACACCGTCGCAGATAAAAATACGCAAAAATGAAAATATAAATAATTAAGCAAATTCTCAGGCAAAGTGCAAACCGAAACGGACAGCACTTGACGAAAGGTGCGAGATGAGTGTCGTCTGGTGTGTGTGTGTGGGTGGGTGGGAGAACAAGGCAAGATTGTAAAAATGTTGCCTTGTTTTCCTTTCATCAAATTTCATTTTAATCTCCAATTAACCGTTTCTTGTACAGAATGTGTGATGTGAAGTCCTAAAAACCAACTTTGCTTATCGAAAACCGCAAACTGAAAGCGAAATTTAATTGCCCCAATTGTGATAACCCCAGCAACAACCCCCCCACATTAACAATGATGGAGGATTATATGATCTACCTGGAAACGGCCTGGGAGTGGGCAATTTGGGTGCCCTACTTACTCATCGCCTACGTTCTGCTCACTTTGCTGCCCAAATCCTTGATGCGCATCAAACGCTTTGCGGACGCAGATTACGAGACGAATCGTAACAAGTTTCATCGTTGCTATGGACCCGAGCTATGCTGCTGTGTCCTGGCTCAGGAGGCAGCCAACAAGCAGGTCAAACAGAAGCCACGCAAGCCCGTCACCCGCGTCTATCCCAAGCGACACTTGGAGGAGGCGCCTGTGCCTGTACCAGCTCCTGTCATCAAGCGAAGCAATGTCACCAAAATTGCACGCATGTTCGAAGCGGGCAGACCCGTGACCCGAGTTTCACCCTCCATCAATCTGCCAGAAATTCGCATGTTTGGAGCCAGTGAGGAGTCCAATGAGTCTACGCCCTGCGTCTCCCGCAAATCGAGCATAGCCACCCAGCTCTCGGCCCAGCTGCAGCATATCGAACAGCAGCACCTGAAGCTGTGGCAGGAATTGGAGGAGGAGCAGCAACCCAAGATTAGCGATTGGGAACCCATGGCGGTGCCTGTAGTGCGACGCACTCGTGGTACATCGGCCACGCCCTCGACCGCCTCCCCCTTGTCCAGTTCCCCGGAACCAGCCTCACCTGTGCTGTTACGTCAACCGCCTGTGATGTGCCTGGCATCCAGCATGGAGAATATATTCCAGGCCATTGCTAGAAGTGCAGAGGAAGGGGGGGACTACAGCAGCTACAGTCTGTCGCCAGTGACCTGCATCGATGATATACTGTCCGAGCGGAGATTCTCTAGGCCTCTGTCGGCCTATTCCATAACAGACTTGTTGAACGAGGAGCAGGCCTCCTGCGTGGAAGAGGCCAGCTATGTGAATGATACCAGATGAGCGTGAAAACTATTTCTGACCACAGTTAGTTAGTCAGTAGTGCCATCATCCCATAAGAATCCTCCCAGCGAGCAGCTCACAAAGTGAAAAATGACTCACAAAGCGAAATGCATTGGGGTCTTGACTTGCCCCGATTTCCTAGCTATATATATAATATGTATATGTGTGTAGTTGTAATATGGGTGTAGCATTAGGGTGAGGCCTCACCCCCCCATTATTACATCTTGTACTTGTAGTCAGTCCACAAATCCCTGTCCCCAGATTTTATTTGTTTAATTTGAGGAAAGCTTAAACGAAATTTAAATCAATTATTTTTAACAAATTACCGTACTTATTATTTAAGAATTAATTGTGAAAAACAAAAACACCAAAATTAATTTACAAATCTATCCAAATAAACATCATGGCATCAATGCATCTCAATCAAATTGAAAAATAATAATAATAAAACTTTGAATTTGTAGTATTATTTACCTATTACCTATTAAATTGTATAACACGATCGTTCACAAAACGCTATATTAATAAAGAAACATTTATTTTTGTATAAACAGCTGCTAGAAAATTGCACAAATTGTTGAGATAATTTTTGCTCTTCTTCTATTTCTTGGAGGTATTTTCTACTATATTGCAGCTGCCGTTTACAAAAGTTTCCACACGTTGTGCTAAATACTGATGAAGCTTTTGCCCAGCGAAGCGTGTCTTTACAAAACCCAAAACAATTTGTCAAATAAATTGACGCAAATCACAATGTTTGAATGTTCATTAATTATATAAAATAAAACACACACAAAGAAAGAAAAATTTACCACAAAATGATCGTGATGTGAGGCACTTTCGTTGCTGTGATTTTTGATTGATTCGTTGGCGTATCCAAGCTATAGATATTTTGATGAAACATGGTTGAAAACAGTGGTGAAAGGTGTGTGGGACTTTAGGGGAAAGTGGGACTGTTAGTTGTTCTACAAAAGTTTTGGGTAGTAGATTAGAATCGTCCCTGAGTCCACACTCGTAGATCGGTGGGTATCAAAATACTCTCAAATATATCCAGAAACTTAAAAAAAATATGTCTGTCAACCATAATACAATGAAATCAAGGTAGTGCAAGCACTTGCTTCATTTCGCATGCGCATAACTTTGTGAGTCTGTGATGTCATTTGACAAATAAGTTTTAGGTTGGGAATTTGAATTTATAGTTTTAATTTGATTTAATTTATTTGTTGCTATAATTGCAATTCATTTTTATTTTGGTTACCGCAGCACGCAATTTAAAAAATGTCAACAAAATACAAAATTGTGAGTCTGTGACGACACAATGGAATTTTTGTTTTAACAAACGACGCATTGCACTACCTTCTATTTTTTGTATCATGTCTGTCGAAGGTCCATAGGGTTGAGCGTAGCTTCTCTCAATCTCACGAGGAACGGAATTTATCATCCAATACGAACGGGAAAAGTTCAGAAGCTTTTTCATGGTCACCTTTTTTACAGCTGGCTTCAAAAGTTGGTAAAGGTAGCCGGTTGCGTAGAAGTAAACTTTAAAGATCTGAGTCACAAGTCCTCCAATGCACATCCAATTTTTGAGATATCAGATTCAAATTTGCCACAGATAATCCTTAGACTTGATCCTAATTTCGGAAAAATTTAAGACCGCTTCGACCGGGCCCACCCCTAGCCAGGCAGCGCTTAGCAGCAATAAGTTCACCGCTAAGCAAGTCTTAGAGACAAAGAACAAAAAGAACGATGGATACCGGGACATACCAATATCCCCGGAAACTAATTGGCCGACGAATTGGCACGCAAGTGTGCAGCCAACGCAATGGTAGGTCCGGAACGCTACTGCGGCATAGGCCCACACTTTATTAAATTTAGCAATAAATTCGTGCTCCATTTAATACTAAAGCAGTATCATTTTAAACGTGTCCGAGATTAAATTGAGCTCGATATGTAATATTGATTAGATCCCAGAACGACCCCTTCCTTTCTGTTCAAACTTGAACATGATATTCCACTTGGCCCGACACGTGGCACTAAAGATCATATTTAGATAAGACATCCTAGCCCATAAACATGTCATTTTTGTAACATTAAATTTAATAATGGGTTGCCGTCCAGGGTCAGTAACACCACTTAAAAAGGTCATACGGTGGAAACCACTTGACAAGCATTGCATATGAAAACGCCCCTTAGACCAACGCAGATCATTTATATATACACGGATGAGACTTACACCACACATCTTTAGTTAGGATTTAAGGAAGAATTTTAGAATAAAAGCAACATCTATCGCAAGAGTGATTCAGTACAAATACAAATTAACAACTGTGCTCATTTAAAGGTGAATAATTCTATACACTTTTCATTCTCTTCTTATTCTTTTTTGGCCCGATATTTGTTTCACAACCTCTTAACGGTCTCGGCCGCCAGTCGCTTTTTTTTCGTGCGAGCTGGCACCAGTTGTTCACACCAAGCTTGGCAATGTCTTGCCGCACCTGATTTTCACATCTCAGTTCCGAGGCATTTTTTGTCGCAGTTTTCATTTTAGGAGTTTCTTTTTGATGGTGGTGGTACCCTATAAGGAGGGCTCGTGGCTCACGTTAGCCAACAGTTTTGCGAATGCCCATGGTTGTCACCAACGAGGAGATGTGAGTCGACTTGAGACGCAGTAAGACAAGAGAGTAAGCGCTGGGCTCGCCACGTTGAACCGATCCTGGAAATTTCGGGGACGATACCATATTCGACACACTTCAAGAACCACATCAGTTTTCGTTTATTTAAAACTTGAAAACTTGAAAACCTGAAACTAAAAAACAAAGAAATCTAAATTATTTGTTTTTTTTTGCTTAGTCTGGTCTGGGAGTTGAACAACATCTCATCGCAAAGCCCCATCACACACGATTGTTGCTACATGTCTTAATTGCTACTTATATGTTTCCGATCTCGCTGCCTAAATTATGAATATTTGATCTCGAAAGGGACTGAAGTAAGCACATTTGGAATGATACAAGTTCAGAAGGCTTGGGCGAAGCCGAAAAACTTGAATTGAGTAGACTATCAAATTCGGCACTCGAATCCTAATCTTTTTCGCTTTTGAAGCAATATTAACTTTAAATTATTTCGAAAAGGTACAAGGTGAACAGCAAGTTATCGTTTTTAGTTGTCTGCAGCAGAAAACGTGTACTCCACTAGACACGATTACACTTCCTAGATTTACGCTCTACAATTAAGGCCTAAACTCAGATTAGATAAAAATTTAGCTCGGCACGATACTTTATATAAATAGAAACAATTTTAAGCAGTTTGAAATCTGATTGCTTTTGAACGGCAGTCCTATTTAAATGAAATATAGTGCAAAACACAATATCAGCAAGTTGGAATATACTGTTGTACATTCTTATACCAATTTTTTCCATATTTCCAAGTTATTCTCTCTTTAATAGAGAAGCCACAGCACAAGTGCAACGTCTTCAATCAGCTGACTTTCACTGCCAGCTAAAATTTAACCGACATCCGGATCTTGTGAAGGTACAACTACACAATCAATGCGATTTAGGCCGATTTTACATCTTCTACATAGAGCTATCTGTCACAAAAACTAACGAATAACACATAGCAGCTATCTATAAGTTATGAAATCGGCTCATAGAGTAAGGCTGTCTTCACACTGTTTGACATATGAGACATGATAGTCTAGTAGTCCTCATTCATAGAATTTCATGGGAAAATGGAGGTCTATTAGAGTAACTCATTTGTCGAACAGTGTGAAGGCAGCCCTACAAAAACTTGAAAAATCTAACTTTTTGACCAATTTTTCGCTGCAAATGTGCCAAAATCTACAGAAATTACCGGCCGGTGGTTCCATTGCGTAGAAAAGATTTAAATCTGTGGTAGTCCATTGGTTTGGGAAACACTTAGTTTAACTCAGCTTAAGCATAAATATACTTTATGGATTAGTAGTTTATACACACTTTGTAACTGATTACAAATATGTGTCATAAATATATGTTAAACACCTTATCAGTAGTTGTGGCCTGCAATTATGTTTGTTGTACTCGAGTTGACTTCATCGCATACAAAACAGAACTTTCTGTCTCTTAAAACTTTTACCAACTTATTGAGCTTAAGAATAAGTTCTGGAGGCCACAAACTCTATTGGAATTGTCTAATCTATACTGCCTGCTGTTATTTATTTCCGTTTTGCTATGATATTTTCCTGCCTGAATAAAAATTGAAATTGCTTTCTGCTCTGAATCTGTTAGCTTATAAAATTTCGTACGTGCTCGTACCTTTTAATGCAGGAAATAAAGCAGAAATTGGAAATGCTTTAAAATGAAAAATAAATGTTAATGCACAACCCGAATATAAATAGTAGAAAATCCTTAGGAACACCACCCTATTTCATAGTACATTTCGAGTGCAAAATGCCAATGAACTTTAACCGTTGCAACTTGTTGCAATCACAAGTGTGTACCACAGACAGCGCCATAGTCCACATAGCCAATCACAGCCGCCGGTTTAGCTTATCAATCTCATTCGCTCTCGAGTTGAATGGGCGCCCCCAGTCACAATTAAATGAACTAATTCATAAATAAGGAAGGAAAACTTTTCCATTCTTCCATTCGGTTATTACAATTCTCATTTCGTTTATAGTCCAAACACTTGAACTTGACAGAGCCAAAAATCTAATTGGTTTGGGCATTTTTGCATATTTTGCAAGGCATATTTTAGTTTTATTTTTGCACCCAAAATCAAATGGCAATAAAACTACGCAAATAAGCCAAACCAGCAACCGCAACGAACGCTGTGAAAATAGTATAATAAATTGGCATTTATTTGTTGATATTCTGGCGTCATACCTACCTTTTGGGTGTGATGTGTGTGTTTGTGTAGAGCGACAGCTTTTGGGTTGCCACCACAAAAACCAGGGATCAGAAATTTACCTTTTTAGATATCAACCATTATAAATATTTGGTAATCGAAGCGTTGTGTTTGTTGTATTGTCTTTTTATGTGTTTTATCAATTTATATTGAATGATTCACGGTTGGGTTTGGAGAGTGAATGAGAGAGTGAGTTAGTGTGTGAGGGGCGAACCTTCATTATGATAAAAGTATGACACACGCCAAGTTTCAAGAGAATTTCATTGAGGAAAGAGCTAAGAGCTTCGTCAAGGTTGGTTGTTGTTATTGTTGTTGTTGATATTGGCAAAGTGTGATTTGTTGAAATATATATGTAAAACCGCTGATATGTGTTATAATTAATAATTGTGGAACAAATTAATTGATAATAGGAAAGTACTTGTGCTAAGGTTGCCTGAATCAGAGGCGTAGGTGGGCGCAGTTTGATACAATCGCTATATTGGCCTTTCTGACCAATGTTTCCTATAGTTTTCTGCCTAAAATTTAGTTTTTGAAAAACGTAGAAGATACCCCAAACTGATGTCGTCAGAATTGTGCCGTACAAAGACTACTGTAATAATTGTGCAACTAAGATGAAGAACAGTCTGTGTCTGACTGTCTTATAGGAATTTCTGGGCTAAAAAGACTACACCAAGACATTTCTTAAGTATCATCAATGTCTGAGGATAGACGTAAATCTTTACGTAGATCCCATGCTTGGAAGAACTGAACATTAGAATGCTGCGGTATCGAACTTTGGTTACCGCCCCAAACCAAGAGCTATCCATTAAATAATTTTAAGGTATTATTGTACGAGGATTGATACTGATCATCTTGAAGTACCCGTGCTTGACATTAAGAGGATATGCTATACCGTCGAACGAATTATATGAGCATGAACCTTCTTCAAAAAAAATCGATTCGTTTTTGAATTTTCAAGAATTTCGCTCTTAAAATCGAGCTAAATTCGTTCTCAATTTGGTTTTTATAGGCAAGGGAAGTGAGGAGAAGTATCGGAGCGGAGAGGGGCAAGCAAACTTTGAGAGAATCGCTATTCTAAGCTTGAACACGCTCTCACAGTTTCGTTTTTCATTGGTGAGGGGTGTGTGCAGACCAACACCACGTCGGTCGGTCGTGTCTCTCCCCCAAGCACACAAGCCAAGACAATGGGCCCATTCAGCAGATAATTTCGATTTGCTATTTGTGATTTATGATTGCCGATTTTACCTGCTGAATTCAGTGATTGTCGATTGCGATTGGCAAATGTGACATTCATGATTTCTGATAGGGAATTGAACAAAAAGTTTGATTGGTTACCAATTGCTGGATCAGCCTGCCTTAGTGTAAGTTTTCGCATAAAATGTTCTATTATTGTCTGTAAATATCGAAGTTTATTTGTCCCAGGGAAAAGCCACAGAATATCTTACAGCCTAATATTAATGCCATTCAGCAGAGACTCATCGGCAATCGCAAATCGTAAATCAGTAATCACTTATCGGATTTGTCTGCTGATTGTGCCCATTGAGAGTTGTAAAGCCAAGTATTTTTTTATACGCTTGTAGAGGGTAGATTAAAATTGTCCAGATGTTTGTAACGCATAGAAGGAAGCATCTCCGAGCACACAAAGTATATATATTCTTGATCAGCATGACGAGCTCAGTTGATATAGCCATGTCCGTCTGTCCGTCTGTTTCTATGCTATCTCCTCCGTCAGTTTTAAAGCTATCTTAACCAAACTTTGCAGGAAGCCTTTTGGTACACATACGCTGCACATTTGTCGGAACCGGCCGGATCGGATGACTATAGCATATAGCTGCCATACATCGGTCGAAAAAGTAGTTTTAGTGAAAAAAAACTTTTTTGTCTTCAACGCAAACTTCCCCAATCCTCGTATTTCGAAGTTTTCTATGCTTTTACATAATTCCACAAAGTTTTATGAAAATCGGACAACTATATAGTATAGCTGCGATACAAAAGATATGTCTGAAAAAAAGTCTTAGTAGGAAAAACTTTTTGTTTTCAATGCTATCTCTCCCAAACTTGTTACTGATCAATATTATATGCTACCACACGATTCTGCCAAGTTTGATCCAAATCGGTTGACTATAGCATATAGCTGCCATAGGAAATATCGGTCGAAAAAGTAGTTCTAGTGAGAAAAACTTTTTTGTTTTCAATGATAGCGTCTTTATACCTTCCAGTTGTGAATATTATCAGTTTCCACACAATTTTGGGGAGTTCGGTCAAAATCGGATGAATATATCATATAGCTGCCATATAACAAACTGGCAAGCAAATGCTCAAAATAGTGGCGCCACCAAACTACAAGGGAATATAAACTTCGGTCGAGCCGAAGCTAGCTTTCCTCTATCTTTTTAATATGCAACCGACTTGGCAAAAGTTGGATTTGGTCCATGGAAATCCTTCTTCTTCTATGAAAACCGAGAAATGTTATTTTGCATAAAAAGCCTGGCCTAACAAAGCTATCACAATGTTGGCTGCCGCTATTGCTTACTATAAGACTATCAATCTCAAAACAGCTTTAATACCTGTTTGAAAGAAATTACATTGAATATTTGCGTGGATTTATTATTAGAAGTCAAAGAAATAGTTAAAGCAATGAATTTTCTGGATGAATAAACACCAAGAAAGGCTAACACCGCATTTTCAAATTGAAATAACAATAAAGCGAAAATATGGATGACAAATTTATTTGTTTTGACTCCAGAATTAGACGACAGTCTGGCGAGCATGAATGAATGACAATGAATGTGAAAATATTTTAGTTAATAAACGATTTGTTTACTTTAGCTGTTTTTTCGTTTCTCCATGATTGATAAATTCTTGCACATCGTTTACAAAACGCTCTGCCATATTTTACTTTTGCTAGACTTAATTAACTTTTCGGACTGAAAAGTTGCGTTTGCTCACAACTATTAACAGTACAATACAGCACTATTTCATCAACCTCCCGGCTGAATCTACAGTTGGCTTTCTGCTAACGAATGCATGACTGCACTAAGCCCGCTCAAGAGCTTCAAGCTTTTGCACTTAGAAAGTTCAGCTTAGAAGCTTAAGCATAACACCAAAAAGTTGAAAGTTGAAAGCAAGTTCCCAACTGATTAAGGCAATGATTGTAAGGAGAGGCAGTTGCCAATCATGCATTCGTTAGCAGAATGTCTACTGAAGATTCAGCCGGGAGGTTGATCCCGACATTCTGTATTCAAGAGTTTTACCACTTGATCCAAGTACGAATATTCTCAAAATAAATTATTTAAACAAAATATTAGAAGAGAGAGGGCCATTCTGGAACACGACCCACCGACGAGGTGTCTAAATTGAACTCTACAGTCAGACAATTCTAGTTTTATGGCAATTTTTTCAAAATAAAACACCCCCTCTTAGCTATTGTGGTTATTGAATTTCTATTGGAACAATCTAAGCATATAGACCAACAAATTTTCTAATTATGAGAATTTCTTTGCATTTATATCAGCTTGTTTGGCAGAGCTATAGCCTGCTTAAACCGAAAATACATATTAATATATATGGGAGGAAAACTAGATTGTCACTCTAAATATGTATAGCAGGCATGCCCAAAAACAGCATACGCCAGAGCACTCAACAATACTCACAAAGAAAAGCACCAATACCAATAAGGGAACACATTGAAATTGGGTAAGGCAACAACAAAATCACATGAAATTGTTGTTGGTAATTTTGCTTGCACGCGCAAACACCACTAAAAGAAGAGAACAAAACTGGTTTTTGTTCTACGCGACACATACACACGAAATCGTTTGCATGTGTGTCGTTTCGTATACCTCACGCCCTGCATATATACGATCATTGATTTCCTATCTTCCGTGCAATTACAAAAACAAAACGTATACGAAGAGCATACGGCTGGGCATCGCTGCTGTATAGAACTTTAAAGAGGCTACTTTATTCATCATAAATTGTTAAATGTTTACATATAGATGATAAATTCTACGTTTTTTCAGTTCCCATACAAATTTTCAGAAGGAATCTAGTTCTCCTCCCATAAAGTGAAATGTGTATTTTCGTCTTAAGCAGGCCGTAACTTTGCCAAATAAACTGATATAAATGCCATAAAAATCACATAATTAGATCTTATATTTTGCTATATGCCAAAATAGCTAACATATCTATCCATTAACCCCGCTAGTTTAAACGGGATGATTTATTATAAAAAAAAAATGTCATAAATCGAGAGTAGTTCGATTCCAGAGGCCAATTTGGAAACTTTCTGCTGTACTTATAAAGCACCTTTGATTTTTTTTGAAAATGCATTGATATTTGCTCTGTCGAAACTAGCTCATAAATCCAGATATTTATGCCAAGTGGGGCCTCCACAAATCGTAGAGTGCCAAAAACTCAACATTTTCGTTTTCGTTCCGCCATATCTTGGAAACACGAGCTGATGGAGCTAAACCGAAACCAGTTTTGGAATAAGTGAACATAAACTTATCATAAATTCAAATCAACAGGTCTGCACCTCACAATGTTGGTCATTTTGTTGGCCCGTGTTATCAGGGGTGTATGTAACTCTAGAGATTTTTGTGTAAGCGATGACTTTATCTGTAAACTGACAAGAAAAAGTTCACTTGGTAGATTATAAGAAACCAAAAGCGTTCGAGTGAAATCTACTTGTCCTTTGCCTTTTTGCTGCTCATAAGTAGGCAATGGGTGATGTCCCATATAGCACAAATGACTAACCTTCTGTACAGTTCTTGTAAAATGTAAAATGGGCTCAAACAGCACCTCCAAAGGAAGGCCAGGGCCAAGCTTCTCTCAATAACTGGACCTCACAGCCATACCACACCTGTCTACATTTTATCGCAAATTGTAGGCCTAATGATATCTCGGCCGATACTGCGACGACACAGTTACTGGCAATCAAATTTTTATAAGGCAAAGGCACAATTTATCAGCTGCCTTAAGCAAATTTTTGATAAAGTCAGCCGTTAGTCTCAGTGTAAATGTGGAATAAGTTGGTTCCATAGGTCGGGAGTGTTAAGGAAACGTTCTTTAAATATAAAGGGAATAATCTTTATGAAACTTTTGACAAAGCGAAAGGCAATCACTGGGGAGAAGTGCAGTCTCGTATGGGAGAATATCCAGTGCAAAATTTGAATGGGACCATTAGGGCCTTTTGCGAACCTTGGTCCCGATTATGTGAACTAGTTCCCTGCAACCGCAGTCGATACTTAGAGCTCAGTGTTAAGTATCGGTCGATACTTGTCGACACTTGTGTTATGTGGTCGATGTCTACTTGTCTGTAATTTGAAATCCTTCTCTGGATTTCTCTAGAGCACAATAAAGAAAGCTCTGGAGCTCAACTAACTAATTGGCGGATTGCCTTCCTTTCTATCTGGCGGGATTGTATTTGCGCTTTCACCTAACAAACATTAGTTCCGCCTGGCTTACTCTGCAGGGCGTACTCAACTGAGTTGACCAAATTTTACTACATTGGTGTCACTTGTGGGGTTATCGATCAGTTTGGCAAAAGCCATGACCGAAATTCGTTACAAAACAAATGATCCTAAAGGACCATTATAACTTAACTGAACCGACTACCCATTTGTTTTTAGTTTCCCTTCATTTTTAAGAACCTTAAATCGGAAATTATATTTCTTTTTTCCACAATTTGTTCCAACTGTATTGAAATCTACTTAGTTTTATGCCACGTTATAACTTTCGTTTGTTATTTACCACATAATGTACCAGATTCGCAGTCCCTCGACAAGTTAAACCCTCGTTTGATTTGCTCATATTGACATATTGATATTGATTTTTTTTTTGAAATAAACAAATAGTCAACCTCTCGCTGTGCGCTTCTCCTACACTCTTCACGGTAGCCCAAACACTTCCCTAGCTAGAGTAGCCTCTTATCTTATCTCACACTCTATTCCCCCGCTCTCTCAATGCAACCGATAGGCGCGCAATTAGCTTAAAGCGTCATTTTGTCAGTTACCAATTTCGCTTTATGCGGGAAACAAGTCCCAAGCCAGAGATTCATTTGTGAGTTTATTTTACCCTCGTGTCTCATTAATGGAGCGTACTTGAAGGTGTGCCGCCAGTTGCTGAAGCAACAAATACAAATTGAAAAGTGCAAAAATAGAAAAACAACAATGAAAAAAGTCAAACTGGTAAAAGCTTTTTTCTCATTTTCCCAACAAACCTTTTTAATAAACCAAAACAGGTGCCGATAGCCCCAGATAGATGACTCACTCCAACTGGGAACAACCCACTTCATTAAGCCGCTCGATAAGGCCTTCATTAGATGACCATATTTGTGTGTTGTTAATTTCTTTTTAAATGCCAAATTTTGGATTTCATATTTGGTGTAGAAGCGTGGGTTTTGGCGCAGATTTGGAAAGTGAATGTCATGTTTTTTGTTTTTGCAGGAATCGCTCTCGTTGGCTCATTCGCTGTCGGATAAGCCGTTGCCTCCCTCGCCCTTGATACCCACCAGCCTTGAGGGTGGCAAGGTCTCCGATCGCTTGGGCAAACTCAAGTCCAACTCGGAGAATTGGAAGCAGCGCATAGGTAAAATCCGTTTATCCATCAAATTCTATAAGATCTATAATCTTTACATAACTTTCATTTTTGCAGAACAAACCGATGCCAAGAAGTTTACAGTCGCTGGACGACTGCAAAAGAAGGCCCAATCTCCAGTGGAACTGCAGTTCGAGCGTTCGCCCAATGATGCTGCCAAAAAGTGTCCCATGCTGGAGGTGCGCAGTGCCAATCAACCTCAATTGGGTCTGGCGAAAAGCCCCTCCATGATGGTCACCTCTAGCTTGGGTAGCGTCGCCAATAAGACCACATTACGCAGTCTGAGTGTAAATCCCGAGGAAGATCCCAGTATTTTGATTCGCTCGAACAGCAGCAGTTCGGATTCGGATGGAGAACGCAACTCTCCACAGAATGCCAAGCAGAATAAGGAGTTGGCCAACAACAAGAGTGCGGCGGCACCCACAAATGTGGGCTCTAGGATTCAGGTGCCACGTTTAGATGATGAGGAAACATTTGAGAACTTTTTTGCCACACAACCAAAGCAGGCGGAGGAATCTAGTGTGCAGCTGGAGATTAGCGCTTTTGATGATATTAAACCCACAGAACGGTGAGTGAATGTAAAGTAAAAAAACGTTTAGTTCAACTGACGCACAGGCCAAGCGTTGAAAGTTTTGGAATGATTATTGAAATTTCAAATTATTCTCAAAGTGAGCGAAAGTGTAATGCAAAATATTTATGATAAGCTTTATTTTAAATACGTTTAACTTATTTAAACAGATCTTAGAGATAGTAAGAGCTAGAGACCCCTTACTGGGAATCTAAACTTAACATATCAAAACCCATAAACCCATATCAAATTTTGTATCTGCTTTTGTCAGACCAAAAGAGAAATACCTTTCATCTTTTACAATTTTGTAGGTAGATTGTTCGGAACTTAAATATATAGCACAATCAGCCAGCTTAGAAACGGTTAGATGAACGATAGAAGATGTACATATAAGCCAGAGATGGGCGCGTCGCGACGTTCACAATGCACACGAGGCAGCGCTGCCTTCGTGTGCATTGTGAACGTCGCGACGCGCCCATCTCTGATATAAGCAAAATAATCGCGTGATAAGCAAATCATGGACACTTCACACAATTCGTGGGGAGCCACATTTATAAGATATCATTTATAAAAAACTTTCGCAGGTATATTTCTTTCCCGTTTAGTATAAAATTCCGGATCTATTCATTATAGCTAGTACTCGCAATTGTTTTGGTACACTGTTTTTTGGTCATAAAATAAACGAATGAATACACAAGGCAACAAAATTAGACTTTTTCCAGTATATTGAAGGGTTGGTGGTGATTCTAGATGATTTTCGTGTCCATCACATCGAGATTTTTAGTAATTTGAGCTTAAAGTTACAACAAAAGCCTATTTTAACCTTTTTTAGACGAGTTTTGTGTGGTTTTGTATGAAATAAACTATCCCAAACATTTCTACCTTTTTTTTCCAATGACGAAATACTATTTTAAGTAATTGCGTACGTTTTCAGAAAAAATCGATTATATTGTTGCTGCCCCAAAGTAAGCAATGGGTGTTGTTGAAAATTTCCATTGAAACTATACAAATTAATAGCCTGCTATTATGTGTTTGCAAGGCATAGCTTTTGACAGTAGACAATTTTGTTATTTTATTACATGCATTCCAAATGGTATATCGTTGCTAAAATTTAACGTACAATTCTTTGGGATAGTTTATTTTAAAGCCTAGTACTGAGCACGTTTGAATTTTCCTTTCATCACAGTATTTCACATAAATAGAAACACTTTCTAAAAGCACATGAGCATCAAAGCAAAGCCAAGGTGTTTCTTATTATATAAAATACTGTGACAAAAGGAAAATTTGAGCGCCCTCAGTACTAGGCTTTAAGTTAAGAAATAGTTATTTACGAAAGTATCAAAAAAAGTGAAAACAAAAGTAAAGGTTCGCCACAAAACGCGTCTTGAAAGGGTCAAAAAAGCCATTTTTTGCAACTTTTAGATCAAATAGGGCGCGCTTCAAAGACTCAATATTTGGGTGTCGAGTAGAGCAAGCCATAAACTAAATTCGGTTCACGGTTTTTTAGTCATGTTTGAGTCGTTTTTGCCCTTGTGAGCTGAAGCGGATTCTTGTTGAAAGGTCCACGGCTTGTTTTCAAATAATGTCGTGTTGAGAGGGTTCACAATCTTCTACAAAACGTGGGATTGGTACACACACACACACATTTTCGCCGAAGTTTTTCCTCCTTTTTTTACAAAAATGGAGCTTGGTGACCCCACCATTGGCAAATCCCCACCAAACCATCACAAAAGCCGGATGGTGACCTTTTCTGAACTCTCGGAATGAGTTTGGACGCTTACTTTGATGACACTGCATACATTCTATCGTTCTTTGTTAGTTGAACGATTCCTATAATGGTGAAAATTTTCTCGTCAGTAAAAAGAATTCGTCTGTGGGCATTGTTCGCGCACTGGCGACTTCGATTTTGTCTTGCGTTATTGTTTCAATGCTGTTGTGAGCAAGTGGCTGGTGTGTCTCTTGATGAGCGACATGCTGGGCTTGCTGATATTCATCTGACGAGATATGATTTTCTGCTTGCGCAGTGGATTTTGACGAATTCCATCTTTCATGGCTTGTGGCGTTCGTACATTGGGTAATGCTTTCGATTTGGTCTTGCGTTTCTGTTTCAAAGCTGTTGTAAGCAAGTGGCTGGTGTGTCTCTTGTATGCACCGAGTCATAAGTCACGTTTTATGATGCGCGACATGCAGTCCTTGCTGATATTCATCTCACGGGACATGATTTTCTGCTTGCGCAGTGGATTTCGACGAATTCGTTCTTTCAAGGCATGCCATGTGGCGTTCGCATGGTCTTTTGTTTCATCAGTATCCTCAAATAGCTTCACGATTACGATACACAAAGTTTCGGGTGATTTCCAATGGGCGCAACATTCGAAAGATTTCACCTTTTTCGTAGTCGCATTTATGCAGGCCAATTACGACAACACAATATTCAAGCGAGCCTCATTTTATGATTGCAAACAACTGACGCCAAAATCTTTGGATGCAGTTATATAGCCTAAATGTCACTTGTCAAATAGCCCTCACGTTGGAGCGGATGCGTTCAATGGTTCTCGAGAACGAGAGTGTTCAACACGTGTAACAAAACAATTGCTTGACTACTAGGTACTATTTCCTTCCACACCTCTCGACCCTCAGCCCTCAGTTCAGAGCCAAACTAGGAGCCGTTCTGTGCTTCCGGCACTTGATCAGCGAACGCAGCATGGAATTCCTGGATAAACTTTGGAAAATCTCATATACGGTATTCCAAATTTTTGTGAACATTGGCTTAAATTCTCCCTGTAGTTTCGTATACTAATACTAGACTAGAATATACTAGACTTTGAAGCGTAACTGCGTCAATGCAGAATATAAACATAATTTTCAGCCAATGCTGCCCATCGTTATTGTTGTAACGGCTGGTTCGACAAGTATGTACGTTAATAGTAAGAGAAAGAAGAGAGATAGTGAAACTATAGTAGATGTTTAAAGGGTACCCATGTCCAAATCAAGAAAGGTTGCTGCATCGATGGGATTGGTCCAGAGTGTAGTGGGAGTGAGAGAGGTGCGGTTTAGAGCGCAGTTGAAGAGGTGCTTGGTGTCATGTGGCCCTTGGCCACATTTTGGGCATGTGTCAGCAACCTCGGAATTAACGCGGGCCTGATAGTTGTTGAGTTGCCTGCTCTTCCCCGAGCGTAGCTGTGCAAGCGTGGTTCTGGTTGATCTGGGCAGGTTTTTCTCACTCGGATCAATAGGCGGTGCTCTGCCTCCCAGTACCACGTTGTCATGCAAGGCCATGATGATGTTTTCGACCATGTTGGTGTCGGCCAGGTTCCTTGCTTCGATACACTCAGCGTGAGTCATGGGCTCAAGTGCGAGAAAGCGCTCGATGGAGGGATATACCATTCTCAGGTCATATCTGACTGGCCTGTCTCTTCTTCACATTGCTGCTCTAGTGCTGTCGTGGTTGGGGTGGGCTGGGTTCTGCCAGTTGATGAGGAACTGCTGAGTCGGAGCTTGTTGTGTTGCCTGACAGGGTGTGTCATCATGTGACAGCCTGTGGCCACACGGAGGGCGGCATTTTGCACTGTTTGCAGATTCCTCCACTGGGTGTCACTAATGGAGGGTGACCAAATAGGGGCAGCATAGCTGATGAGCGATCTGAAGATCGACTTATAAGTGATCGCGATCGTCTCTTTCTCCTTGCCCCAACAGCTCCCGGCTATGGCTTTAAGAAACTTATTTCTGCTACTGGCATTTTCGGCCACGGTCTCTGCGTGTTTGGCGAATACATAGAGAGAGTCAAACGTAACCCCTATGATCTTACGGTGGTTTAGGGTGGGAATGCTCTGTCCGTTGATGCGTATGTCAAGCATTTGTTTGACCTTCTTTGTCAAGGTGGTAAGAAGCGTTGCGAATGATTTGGTGGCAGACAGTCTGTTGGCGAAAAAGTCTGCTAGGACCGGCAGGTAGCTATTCAATCTGCTCTCAAGGGTTTTTACGTCTTTCCCTGATGTTATGATGGTGCAGTAGTCAGCATACGACACCATTTTAACATCTGGAGGCGGAGAGGGGAGGTTGGAAATGTAGAGATTGAAAAGCAGGGGTAAGAGGACTTCACCCTGTGGTACTGCCTGCTTTAGCTTTCTGTTTCCTGACGATGCTCCTCTCAACTGAACTGAGTAACCATCTTTTGGAGCAAGATCGTGTGGTTGACCACATCAAATGCCTTTGAAAGGTCGAGAGCGACGATTATCAACCTTCCATATGGCCGCTTGCTGTTAAGGCCTGCCGTGATGGTGGTGGCAAGCTCGCAGAGTGCTGTGGTGGTGCTATGGCCCTCCCAGAAGCCGTGTTGGTGTTTGGCGGGGGGCAGGTGTTCCTTGAGGCCTGGTAGTAGGAGTGATTCTAGGTCCTTTATTACTGGTGACAGTAAGGTTATGGGCCTGTTGCCCATCGTCGTTGCGGCCGGTGCTACCCATCATAACTGGTTGTTTTTCTCATAACTCGACTATCGTTCATCCGATCTTCGGTATTTCTTTGAAAGATCGATAAATAATCTTGATAACTAAATATCTCTAGAAGGTACGACCCATTTATCTACAAAACTATTGGTGATGTGACGTTTTCAGAGCGAAGCTTTTTTACGGATTTAACAGTGACTTAACTGTGACTTAACTGTGACTTAACTATGACTTAACTATGACTTATCAGTGACTTAACTGAGACAACTATGACTTAACTGTGACTCAACTGAGACTTAACTGTGATTTAACAGTGACTTAACTATGACTTAACAGTGATGTAACAGTGACTTAACTGTGACTTAATAGCTGAAAATGGCTAATGTTATGTAGTTCGATAAAAATTTCATTGCATTTTACAAGATTCTTTCTACAACTCTTTAAATTTTCTATCTTTTTAGCCTGGTAAGCAAGCGTCACGTTCAGGGTCCCAAGGGTCGTCGGGCTGCCCGCAATCCTCTCAAGAGTCTAGCTGCTCGCAGTGACATTAGCTCGGAGTACACAGAACTTAGAACGGGCATTGCCGAGCGTGAATTGCGTCGCCTTAAGCTGGAGTCATGTAAGTATGCCACACGTCCGCTCTCTCTTCCACTGTCTCAACTTTATGTTTCTCTACAGTTGGTCATGGTCATGGAAATCTTGCGGCTGAGGCAATTGCTGGCCTGGCCTCCATTGAGGACTTCAAATCGGTGGCCTTGCGTTCATCGTCTTTGCCACTGCAACAAATGTGGTTGCCACACAAGCCGGTCATGCTGCTTCATGTCAAGGGACGCACTCATGTCCAGACTCGTCTGGTCACACCCACGCACACTTCTCTCAATCGTGGCGATTGCTTCATCCTGGTGGCTGGCTCACAACTTTTCCGCTATGTCGGCTCCTTTGCCAATGTCATAGAGATCTCGCGCAGCAAGAAGATATGCGCCGCCATTGTGGAGAACAAGGACTTGGGCTGCACGGCCAGCCAGGAGGTGATACTCACCGATGGCAAGTTCATGAACGAGCGCCAGTGGCGTCAGTTTTGGTCTCTGTTGGGTAAACCCGTCGAGGAGAGTGAGGAGATTGTTGACAGCGGGCATGCCGACGAGGATGATGTCTTCGAGAGTAGCCTCATCGAGACGAACAAGATCTATGAGTTCCAGGATGATGCATTGATACCGCTGGATAAATACTGGGGCTGTATCCCCAAGGTGGACATGCTGGACACGCGCAAGGTGTTGGTCTTTGACTTTGGCAGTGAGCTGTATGTGTGGAATGGCAAGAATGCCTCGTCGGATGCCAAGCGAGCGGCCATGAGATTGGCCCAGGAGCACTTTGTGGCCGAGGACTCGGCTGACTATGCTCAGTGCTATTTGAATCCCTTGAATTACGCCTCCATAGTGGGCCGGAGAGAGAATACCAAATATGCCAAGAGATGCTCCCAGCGTCCGGATTGGTGTGTTTTGGGCAAGATAACACAGAACATGGAAACGGTTTTGTTTAAGGAGAAGTTCAGCGACTGGCCGGAGTTGGAGCGCGAGGATCTGGAAAAGGATTATCTGGCCAATGGCGTGCAGGTGGTACGTGCCTTGAATGGAGCCGCCTTGTACAAGGGTGAGCCCTATCAGGAACCCAATTTAATACTGGAGCAGTCCAATCTGGGTCGTGGCAACTTTTACTACGACAACGATACCATGAGACACTTTGATATTATCACCAAATCCACGGACAAGTGGCAAATCCACGAGTTTAACTTTGATGCAGCCAATGAGCAGGAGAAATTTGGTCATTTCTACTCGGCGGAGAGCTACATAGTCAGATGGATTTATCAGATCTCAGTGACCGTGCGTGAGCTAAGTGGCAAGGTGTCGAATAGAAGTACCGTGGGACGCGATCGTTGTGTCTACTTCACCTGGCAGGGTCAAGACTCGAGTGCTAATGAGAAGGGAGCGGCTGCTCTCTTAACAGTGGAACTGGACAAGGAGAAGGGTGCTCAATTGCTGGTGGCCCAGGGAGATGAAAGCACAGCCTTTGTGCGTCTCTTCCGGCAAATGTGGCAGCATAACGGACGCCAGGAGCAGTGTCTGGCGAGACGCAGCCAATGGCGTTTGTATCAGGTACAGGGCAATGTACCAGAGGAGACCATACTCAAGGAAGTGGACTGTCAGTCGCATCAGCTACGCTCACGTGGCTCCATGCTGTTGATTCAAGGCACTGAGGGATTGGTTTTGGTCTGGCATGGCTCCAAGAGTGCAAAGCATACACGTTCCGTGGCCTTGGAAGCGGCTCAGCGACTGTTGAAGGATATGCCACAGGATGTGTTTAGCTGTGAGAGTGCTAAGCTCACGGAACTGGAGGAGGGCAGCGAAAGCGATGTGTGCAAATCAGCTTTGGGTCTGACAGAACAGCGTAACGCAGACTATGGCAGCCTGTTGCAGTCTTCTAAGAGCTTTGACTACCAATTGAGAGTCTTCAACTTCTCCAGTACCCAGGGAGTGTTTAAGGCTCAAGAGCTGAGCGATCCCTTGCGTTGTCAGGATCTCTACAGTCCATATCCCTTTGCACAGGCACAATTGTATAATGCACGCCAGCCCACCATTTTTATGGTGGATGATGGCGATGAGCTGTGGCTCTGGATGGGCTGGTGGCCACTGGAAGATGTGAAAAGTAAGTCAGCTGAATTTAGTTTAAAAACTTTTACTAATTCTATGATACAGTCAGCACAGAGGACCGCAGCAGTCCCACCAATGACAATCGAGCTGGTGTCAATCGTTGGATCTCAGAGAGACGAGCTGCCCTGGAGACAGCCGTAGACTATTGGCGTGCTAAGCATGGTGAAAATGAGAAGGAAGCTTTTCATGGCATTCGGGGTCAGGTGGTATGGGCTGGTCTGGAGCCTTTGGCTTTTAAGGCACTCTTTCCCGATTGGAGTGAGCGGGCAGATGTCAAGGACATCAATTTAGAGGTGAGATATGATGTTCAGCAAGTCTGACCTAAGCTTTTTAGACTAAGCAAAGCTTTTACTCCTATACTTGAGAAAGCTTATTGTGAATTCTTGTGAAATTTTTCCGCCCCACAGGATGGTCGTACGGATGCACCTATGCTTATCAGCAGCATGCTGGCACAAATGACACAAACCGAGTATCCATTGGAGGTGCTAAAGGCGCGTCCACTGCCCGAGGGAGTGGAGCCCACACGTCTGGAGGTCTACCTAAATGCCGAGGACTTTCAGTTGGCCTTGGGCTGCAGTCGAGCTGATTTCGAGCAGTTGCCCATCTGGAAGCAGACCAAACTGAAGAAAGAGCGGGGCCTCTTCTAAGAACACACCCCACAATGCAACCATATAGACTTGAACACAATCACAAAGCACTTTTCTAAGCACACATTACTTTTTATATGCAACGATTGCTTTTGCAGCGGGCACCTATAAAACATTTTGATGTATTCTACATATTATATATATATACATACTAGGGATATATATATACTTACTTATATATATCCAGACACACACGTGCGCATATCCTTATGTACTCTCTCTCTTATATATTAGATATCCATTTTTTGATATAAACAGGCGACACTTCACGAGCAACTAACCAGCATAAGCAATAAATTTTCAACTCGCTTCATTCGAAATCCGTTCAAAGAGTGTTTCGATCTTTTACCATCTGTACATATAAAAATAACATGAGTGGATTTGTTAATTTACTTTTAATTTAAACAAAATTGCATTTGTTTTTCTGCAAACACCAAAAACAAAACAAAAAAGAAAACTAGCAACTATTTCTCGTTACTTCATTTCGAAATCAATTTAAACTTAGTTTTATTTTCCTAAATTAATTTAACATTTGCTTCGTATGTATTTGTGTTTTTATTATGTTAAAAACCAGTTTTTTTTTATATTTTAGTTTTTATTAAATAATTTGATAAAGTTACAATTTTTGAGTTTTGTTGGTGGAGCGTTCTGTGACGACTTGAACTTAGCCTGATTGAGTGGCTGTATATGGAATGTATGGGGATGGAATGCCAGGTAACCATTTGAAAGCTTTACAATGTGACTGTTTTAGTGACCTTTTGATAATCAATCATAGAACTTTTTAGGTCAATAAGCTATGATTTTGTTTATATCATTTCTAAAACAAGACACGCACAACAAAACAAAGGAGGCTGGTTGATCGTACAGCTATTTCATGAAAAGTCAAAACAAAAGTATAGATTCCCCACAAAACGCGTCTAAAAAGGTTCTAAAAATTCATTTTTTGCAACTTTCAGCGCAATTACTAAAAATCTACTAAAATAGATTCGTGTTCAGTACACGAAAATCATCTTGTATCACCACCAACCCTTCAATATACTGGAAAAAGTCAAATTTCGTTGCCTTGTGTAATCTATTTTCATATATATCCTATCACATCTAGATTGTTATTAGCATAAAGTTGCTTAATTTGCCTATGTTGACCCTTTTTATGCTTATTTTGTAGAGATTCCATTCTTTTGCTTTGACTTTTTTTGATATTATTGAAAATATTTGAATATAAACTATAAATCTTTGAAATAAACTATCCCAAACAATTCTATGATTTTTTTAAAGTGAAGATTTACTGTTTAAACTTGAACATGAGACTCGACCACAATCCTAACGTTGCGCTACATATCATATTCACGATACAACCAACCTACCCATAAACATATCATTCTTTGTAACATTACATTTAATTAGGGTTGCTGACAAGGGTCAGACACACCACTTGAAACAAAAACAGCCGTGGAAGCCACTTGAAATGCGTGTTTTGTGACCAACGCAGATCATATATACACGGATGTGACCAACACAAACATTATTAGTTGAGATTAGACTAGATTAGAGAGACTAAACACACACACGCAACGCCAAAATGTTCTATACATATACATACACCATTTTGAATACATCGCTCACTTACTTCAAGACTGGCATAACTCAAAAAATACGATTTTTGACTTAATGATGCAATAATATTCGCTGTATTGTGTTCTATATTGTGTAAAATTTTCATATTGATATCTTTTCTACTTTCCATGTGAGATGAGAAAATGTAGCACTTTCATTTTATAGTTTAATTTTCATGTTAATGAAAGAGCGTCATAGCTCAGATGTCCTGCAGTCGATATGGCGCAAAGATACTTCGGCTTTCAGTTAAAACATCATATTTTAACATTTTTTTAATGCGCATTATAAATTTATAATATTTTACTAGATTAACTCGACTCTAAAAGCACTATTTTTTCTGGGCTAAATCCATTCAGAACTTTAAACGCGATTTTCACAAAATGGATTATTTTGAGTTATGCCAGTCTTGAAGTAAGTGAGCGACATGTGTTCAAGACTACAAAGTTGTCTTCGGCCGAAAAGTATGCTATGAAAAATCGCAACAGTGGGCTAGTAATTTGTATTGAATTCTAATGAGCATTTTCAACAACACCCGTTGCATACTTATGGGCAGTACAAAATAATTTCACATCTAGCACATGTATTCAAAATGGTTTATCTTCGCTCAAGAAAGTTGAATTGATTGGGACCCTTCAATTTTTAAGTTAAGAAATAGTACTAAACAGGGCTGCAAGCCCCTCTAAAATCGGGAGGGGTTCGAACCTGGAAAACTTTTTACGGAGCGCTTTCAGAAGGTCGCTGAACCTAGTCTCGGGTTCGAACCGGGATTCAGAAATAGTTTGTTTTTTTTTTGGTTCAGGAAACATGTAAGTAAATTTGAACAAACTTTTTTAAAAATTGATATTTTCAGTATAATATTTGAGCTTTCCGTAAGTTAATTAATAGTGAAAAAGCGCGCTCGACTAATACCTGTCTTTCAGGAACAGCTAATACAACATAAGCGACTTTTTTTTAGTACTTTACAATGATAGTGTACCCAAAACTTTAAAAGTTCGAATTTTAAGTTAATTTCCTTCAAAAGAAGTCGTTCATTATGTATTAGTCACTAGCTTCTAAAGCTCATATGATATGGCTGAATAATACCTCAGTTCATAATGAGTTGGCTGTCAAAAAACTCATATGAGAAACTCCTATTTGCTACATAATACTATAACTACGCGTCATGATACAATAACTCCACTTTGTTTCTCTCTGTAGCGATACAAATTAGCTTAAAGCATTATTTCATCATTTCATTCAATAAATTCCAGCCACAATTCGTGGCTCATTTGGGTACGTGTACGTACACTCTATAAATATTTTTGACATTTTTGGTTCCCATCCATTGACGAACATGTTCGCACGAACACACGCAAGATCGAAACGTTTCTATTCTCTGCGAAAAAAAAGTCGCACACAAAAATCTGTCACGAACACCTCCACGAACGACGAACATTTCGTCTAGCACAACAAATTTGTGTGTGGATGCCCTGCTTGACGTTTTGGGACAGCTTTCGATCGAAATTTGGCATTACATTAGGAAATCGAGGGCGAACATGTCGTTTTGATACACCAGATTACAACTGTGAGTTATCCAACCAAGGCCGACTGAGAATATGGAAGCTGCGCAGTGCACTAATTTGTAGTTATTGTGAATGGATTTGCTATTTTTCAAATATTCAGAACATTTTTTGAGCTTTTCATATGAGATATCAGACATACAGCTTTAGCTAAAGATTTCATTTCATTGCAGCTTGTGATGGTCTCAACTCGTGAATAGTTGTAATTTTGCCTTTCGTTGAGGGCTTTCGGGTACCTCAGTGGAGGGATTTGTGGTGTTCTAGAAGTTTGCAGCCTTGTTTATTACTGCTGTGCAGCAGCTAAATACATACATATGAGCACACAGTTGGGCTTAACCGACTTTCTAAACTGATTTCTGATCAAGTTTTTAATAGATCATGCTCATGTGATTCCTTAGATGAAGACAAGTCAGAAAACGAGTCGACCTTTTTTAATATCCAGCGAAACAATTGGAAAGCGAAAGACTTAAAGAAAGCTGGTTGGAGGGGATAACCGAAATTGAAATGAGAACGCCAGGTTATGCAAGGGCAAGACATTGGCAAGCATGGTGTGAATAGCTGAAGCCACCTCGAGCAAAACAGAAACGATTGACAAGCAAATATAGCAGCGGCCGAGAAGTAAAAGGTCTTTATTTGCCGCAAAATAGGCCACTATTTTGCCGCATCTTCAGTGAATCCGTTCTCACAGTTCGTCAATGCCACCGTTTTACAATTAATTTGTTCAGTTATCCGACTATTTTATAGCAAACTTTTAGACCTCGATAGAGGTAAATCGTTCTTTATGCAAAAATTTTTAAAGTTGTCGAATATATCAAAAATATCTGTAACGTAATTTTTGAAGATATAAAAAAAGTATCATTTCGATATATGTAGTAAATAGTTTGGTGTAGTCAAAGTTTTTGTTTGTGCTGGCTCAAAGGTCAGGATTGATTATAATTTAATACAAATCAATACCATTTTTAAACAGAGATAACTCACACCATTTCGGAATAGCAATTGGTAAGTCTGGACAGGCTGTTTCGGAATTAACCACTATTTACTTATCAGCAGACGTTACTTTTCACACTTCAAGCCCTAGTCAAAATCTCTATTTAAACGGTCGACTTGGCAGAATAAAGACTTGAGAATTAAACTTATACAAATTTCAGCCTGAGATTTTCTGTTTATGAAATTCAGCCTAAAATTATGCTATGGGTTTTGAGGTATGTTTTATGTGTAAAAATATCGATTTTATCGATATTTTTAATATTTTTGAACAGGTCTATAGAGGTAATTGAGGCGTCATTTGACGCGTAATATGAACTACATTCTGACTGAGCTTAAAAATATAGATTTTATGTATATTTATTAAATTAACAAATGATATTTATTTTTCATTTCGTATACAACATAAGAAATTCTGCAAACTTAGTCATGAATTTAAATTTATGGAACGAAACAAGTGTTTACTTTTTAAATTCATCATCTTTCAAAATAGAGCATTCGAACTACAAAGCATAAAAAAAAACTTATTCACTTAAATCTACGAAACGTAAGAACTTTGGATTTTACCAATAATCGTTAGACAAAGATTTTAGAAAGACCCGTTGAGTTGTGTGCTCATCGGTCATTCGGCTTTTGGTGTCAGAAGCCACACTTTTTATAGCCGAAGCCAAGCGTTCCGATGGCACGGAGCTTCCCGGTATAAAAAGATATGACAATGCCAAGTCAGAAAGCACTGGCAATGCGTCTTTATCTTCCATCCTGAACTTAATAGGGTCTCGTTCCAGCGTAAACAACGGTAAATTAAAATGCCCACAAATTCCAAGATATCATTTATACATACATATTTATACGTACAAAAGGTCTGTGCATCAAATTTAATATAATAAATTTTAAACATTTTGCTTTACATGTCCAGAGCACGAGAAACAGTTATTCGCAACAAGGTGAGCGAACTCTAAAACAAAAATATCAACAAAATATATTCGATTTCCGATATATTGCCTCGGAAAAATATGCGATAATGATATTTGTCATTTTGGGCAAAAGTATCGATATATCGATAATATATTCGAAATCCGTAGTAACCACTTTTGCATCTTAAAAGTAGCTTTCTAATGTCTATTTTAAGTTTGCACCTGCTTAATAGTCAATTGTATATTAAATAAATTTCATCATTTCCCTTTCATGGAGTCTCTGGTCAAGAGGTTGCTTACCCGTTTTCCTGCACAACACATTCCCCACAACATTGTTGTTAGGCTATATCAAACTTTACTACAAGCTGTACCAAGGTATCACCAAATTGATCTACTCCCAAATCTGCAAGCAATTGAAAGTGTGGAGCAATTTCCACTGCTTCATGTTTTTCACATTAAGGCAATGAGCTAAGAATGATAGCTTTGTTGAGTCAGCTCAATCATGAGCTGAGCTGAATCATTTCAAGCAAATCATCATATAGCTCATGGCTGTCATCTGCTATTATTCAATGAATCAATAATTTTGTGTGATTTGAATAGAAGTCAAATCAAAAACAAAGTCAAGTGGAATTTTCATTCAATTTATGCAGGGTTCCCCCAAATATTCACTTTCGTGTTCATTTTTTATGTTTAAATTTATTTTTATAATTAAATAACTAGACCTATGATTTTCAGCTTATACTGTAAATTTTGGGAAAGTGGGTTGCCTTCTTCTTTGTGTTCTTAAATGCAAAGTATGTGACTAAAGAGTTCAACTATTGTAAAATTTAGAATTCAACGCTATTTCTCCTTACTCGCCGCTCCCTCGCTTAACTTGAGGCCTGGATATCGCGAATCAGTCGGGCCACCAGCTCACAGCACGCCTTCTGACGGTTCTTGGCCACCGCCATGACTTCTTCATGATTGGCCTCCTCGTCCTTCTTGTCACTGTATTCGGTGGAGCACTTGTTGGTGATCAAACTGAAGGCAAATACCTTCATGTCGCAGTGGCGGGCCGTGATTACCTCATGAACCGTGGACATGCCCACCGCATCCACACCCATCATGCGCAAAGCCTTCAGTTCGGCTATGGTCTCGTAGGTGGGTCCACCGAGGCAGGAGTAAACGCCCACATGCATATTTGACTCGATGCCCATGGCCTTGCCAATCTCCAAGGCCTTGTTGATCAGATCCTTGTTGTACGAGTTAACCAGGGCGGGGAAGCGTGGTCCAAAGCGTGGGTCATTGGGACCCTGCAGCGGCGAATTGCCGGCAAATCCCAGCATATTGACATGATCGTGCATCAACATGATGTCACCGACCGAGAACTTCGGATTGATGCCGCCCGCCGCATTTGTGGCAAACAGATACTCCACTCCGCACAGCTTCATCACACGCACCGGCATTGAGCACTTGGCCAGCGGATAGCCCTCGTAGAAATGGAACCGACCCTGCATGGCCATTACGGTGGCACCCTCCAGATTGCCCACGACCAGTTTGCCAGCATGACCCTCCACCGTTGATACCGGGAAATTGGGAATTTTCTCATACTCAAAGACCTTCGCATCCTGTATGATTTCGGCCAGCGAACCTAGTCCAGAGCCGCAAATAATGCCAATTTTGGGCCGCATACCCGAGCCCTTCACAATGAAGTCGGCAATTTCCTGTATGACCTCATAGGGATACCTGTGGGAAAGTGAACAAAAGAAGGGCAACGTTAGTAAGGGATTTATGAAGGAAAACCCGACGGTGACGGTATAAACGCTTACATATGGAGTACATGGAGAGGAAGAAACTATCTTCTGCCCGTTTCAACAATAAACAATGAACTGAAACGACTGATGGGTGGGTGGTCTCATCTTTGGCATTGAGATAAACATGTGAGAGTTTGGGAACATTGAATGTCAATTAGTTTGATGGTGAAAAACAATGAGAGAAGAACACACAACAACAACAACAACAAATGGAAACGAAAAGATCCCAAAATTTCGGGGACTAGAAATTGGTCTACAAACGTGTGTTCGTTCATTACGCGAAAAGCCCTTATCTCTTCGGCGGTAAGGGACAATTGGATATTGTTGTCATTGCTAGAATTGCTGGAATTATGAAAATATAGTTCAAAGTTACCAAAAAATGTTAATGCAAAGGAAATAGTACCCGTTCCCCTCAATCCACAATCCAAGCAGCTGGCTGTCAGTGTGGACCAACTGGTTCATTGTAAGTAGCAAGCATTTATCTAGCATTTGGCTGCAACTTGTTTGAACTTGAACCCATTTTACCAAAAACTGAATAAAGTCTCATGATTTTCATCCAACAAACACACACACACACACTCACATACACACTATACACTTGTTTTCGTAGCAATCTCAAGGCACTGATAAGCTGGAATTGGTTGAACGGGCATGGGATGTTCAAATCAATATCAATATTTCGAATGGATGAAAACAAAAACAAGTCATCAAATGAAAACATTAAGTGCGTCATAAAAACATTCTATATGTAAATTATTTGTCCACAGAAGTTGGCATAAATTTAACTAATTGAGCAGTTTTATTGAGTGATTTTCTAAATTCTTCTTTTTCCTTCTTTATTATTTTGATTCTATTGCAACTGAGAAGGGTGTATTGATTTTGATTTAGAGGAAAGGAAAGTTTTTGTATTCATGCATTGGGAGCAAAGGCGTGCCCACCACGACTTTAAAGAGTTGAAACAAACTGCTCAATGGGAGAAGGAAAAAAACATTTTTTTGGAAATTTGAAATTCAAATCTAATTTGATTTGAAAAGCCAAAAACCATATGTACATCATTCATTTAATTTGAAAACAAACAGCTGGATTGATATTATCTCAATACTAGAATCAAGAATAAGTTGCAATTATTTGATGCTCAAGAAAAGTACAACATCTAGCAGCAAACAAAACACCAAAAATAACAAGAAAATACTTTGTACTCAAGTCAAAGCAACATACAATACTACCGTAACGATGTTCAAGTTGTTTTTGAAAAAAATTGTTAAACTATATATAGCGTTAGTCCGAAGACATTTGCACTCAAAGTGAAATGTTGTACAAAAACAACAGGTGCATAAAACGGTTAAATTGAAGGCAAATTTCTCATCTGCTAGATAATATCATATTGTCACATAACAAATTTAATATAGATAAGACGCAATCAAATGAAAAACTGTCAAGGCACCAAGTGTCGACAATCGAAACAGTCGTCGACTGTTTGGCTCGACTTACAATAATTCAAAAAGTCGCAGTCAATCAAACTCAAAGCATCGATTGCTGATCTGTTTTTCTGCTTAACAAATTTCTTTTTTTTTGATTTTGATTCGACACTGACTATTGAGATTTCCAATGCAGAAGTTATGACAAAAAGAGAGTTCGCTGCCGCAGCGCAGCAGCAGCTCTGCTACTGCAGGTAGCTAGAGATGGGCGCGGGAAGGAAAACCGACCACGTGTTTCCCGTCCCGATCCCGAACCAAAATTTTCCATTCGATTCTGACCCGTCCCGATAAAAATATTTCGATTTATTTACGATTTATATATAGATATTTAACTTCGTAATGAAATATAAAAAACTGTCTGTAATTTCTTAAGCTGCCTTTACACTTATCTTATATCTTAAAATAGTCGGTTGTCGAAATTCTCTAAAGAGAAACTCTTATCAAATTGACCCTGTCAAATTACATCAATAAAGCCAAAATTTTCCAAATATTTAAAGTTATTTTCTGTGCTATTATAACTATCGTCAAAGAGTCTCTTTAGAGATGTATGACAAGTGTAAAGGCAGCTTTAGTTATTTTTATTAAGGAACACAATGTTTTCAAAGTTATCGCCTGTTGGCGAGTGCGTCTTTCTAACAGTATTCTACTTGACGTAGAGAACAGCCTCTCGCTAGCGGCCGAAGATGTTATAAAAATATGTATTAAATTATCCAACCAATTTGGTTTTTATTCGTCAGACCTGGAGTTTAAACAATCAAAAAAAAAAAACTAAAAATAGCTGCTGACTGCAATTATACAGTATAATTTAAAGGTGTAATGTATACTTTACAATAATACATTGAAAACACTTTAAATTCCTTAAAGCTCTGAGTTTAGTTGGAAAAACTGCTTGGCATAAGCAGCTTCAGAAGCGGGAATTATTACATATATTTAGTAATTACATTTTTTTAACGAGCTGCACCAATTTGTAAGTGTACGTGACGCAACAATTGAGAATTTGTGAGTCACATGTTTAAGCACCTTGCACAAGAGTAAGCGGTTTGAAAAGTTGTGCATGTCGGGATTTTAATGATGAAACAAACTTCAGGAAGTTCGGGCAAAAGCATTTGTTTGTAGCAGGGAATCAAACCGGAACCGTACACCGAAAAGAACCGATTAAAACTCAGAACCAAAACCGGAACGAATATTTTCAATTTTTGAATACCGGTATTCGGGAACCGATATTCTTGGAACCGAAAAGAACCGAAACATTGTACCGGTACAGTTACGGTTCTAGTTGCAAAAACAAGACTCCAAAGCTGGCACTTGCTTTTGGAGGGACCAGTCTATTTAGAAATATTGCATCCTATAGTCTTAGACCCTCATTCACTTTGCAGATCGATCACAAACTTATATCTTATGAAATGAAAAAAGTATATACTACATATTACAGATAAAAATAAGTACTCTAACATGACAAATCAAGTTTTTTAAAATATCAAGTTTTCTAGCTTATAGGATCCAGGGGAAAATGGTCAAATTAGCCATTTTCGTCATTTTTATGTCCAAATTACAGTTAATCCACTAGAGATACGGAATTTCTAAGGGAAATTCGGGTTCACCGTGATAATCTTGTCTAGAATCAATCATTCTTTTATCATTTGAGGTCCTGAGCTGAGAATAAATCAATTGTCAAAATACTTATGCCAACTGCCATTTGCACATTTTGATTTATATTTTGTAACCCAAGCAGCTGATTGTGTACTTCTTATGTTTTATTGAAAGCTTACTGTTACACCAGCTTCCGATAAAAATTTCAAAATTTTGGGATTTTTTGTTTAAAAGATATAAAGGTTTATTTATGAAAATTTCTTTGTCAAAATACTTATGCCGACTAGTGTAGAATCACTACTAACCCTTCAATTTTCTGAATAAAGTCAAATTTTGGTGTCTTGTGTTGATTTTAAAGTAGATTTTAATCTCGATCTGACTAAAATTCCGTATTCAAATCTTTAATAATTTCAAGAATACAATTTAATAACTTTTGATTTCTGGTTTATTCATTAAATTGACTATTTCTTTTGGCTTAAATTGTAGACTTCTAGAGTCTGAGCCAATGAAAATATTTTGGGAACATCCCACTGCTCAAGAAGGCTCTCGCAATCATCTTGTCATGGCTATTCCCAAAATTTTGTGTGGTCTTACTTTGCAGAATTTTTGAAACTCTTTTAATTTCTGCGTCTTTTTCGGGCTTCATGCAAAAGAGCCAATTCCAATAAAAAAGTGCCGGTGCACCAACAGGAAAAAAAAACACCATTGCTGGTGCAAAAACACCAAGTGTGGCAACCGTGCTTTCATTATAATGACATTCTACAGAAAAGTACTTGTGGTATCCATTTCTGTTCAAGTGAAACTGAATGAGGACACTGTAGATCTTTCACGAATCCGTTAGCTAAAAGTGGAGGCTAATTAATAAATGTATTTTTATGAAATGATACTGCAAAATACAAATAGTTCAGTATTTTCACAAAACAGTTTAATCAATCAATCATTCGTTTCGGGTTTTTCGGGTACATCGAACTGGACCATCTAACGGATCTTCAAAATCTATTAAATCGAGAATCTGAACCCGAGCTGGAATTCTTCTGTTTGGAAAAACGTTCGGTTCAGACAATAATTTGAAGTCTACTTTTATAAGTTTCTTTATATTACAGGTGGGAAAAATCATTGTTTAGTACTTGGATCGGTTGGTGCATTATCTAAAGGAGACCAGTTTTGTAAGTCAAATCCTACTATGAGAAGGGAAATAAAGTAGTAGTCTAGCTGTAACATGACAATTATAAATTTTCATATCTATGTACGAGTACACATTGGAAGAACTAGGGACTTTTGGAAGGGGACGATTGCTAGCCTTGATTGATGATTGATAAATCGTAAGTTAAATGTGTCCTCCAAGGCCAAGAAGGTTTTAATTTTAACCCAATTTGCTGAAATTCATAGAAAATCGAGGCAAAAATGTTTCAAATATTTCAGATGTTATGAACCAAGGATCGAACGAAAACATCAGGTTTGATAAGTTAAGGAACCGGTCATCGAATCGAACCTACTTCACCATGAGTTCGAACCTCCGCAGCGAACCTTATGCAGAGTTTTAGAGATTTGCAGCCTTGTTAATATCCCTGAGCTTAAAATGTTTACAAAACAAAGAAGATGAAGTTAAATAGTGGTCAGCAAACTTGACCAAGTTTCTACAATTGTATTTATGTATGTCTTTGAAAAGGGTAAATAAGTGTAGAACGTTTATTTACCGGGGTGTAATTATTATGTCTTCGCTATGAAATTGGTTGGACGCAAAACCAATGCACGATCTTTCTTTCTCCCGAAATAAAAATCCAGGTACCAATACGGAACCGAATACCGAAATAATGTAAGAACCAAAACACAACCTTTTACCGAAACATAAATTTCGGTACGTACCAGAACCAGAACCGGAAACGAAATACGATTCGGTTTGATTCTCTGGTTTGTAGAAAAGCGCCGAGGGTTTCCCCTTTATATCTCTTACCGACAATCAACAACTATTTGAAAAACTTGATAAAGTTTACTTTATCGTTTAAATCCCAACTAAATCTTCCTCATACAAAAGCAACTACAACAAAGCAAACAGCTTTTCGAACTTAAGGACTTTACCGGCTTAGCAAGTGCCAGTTTTTTGCAATGTTCCTATTCCTAGGGTATATAAAGTAAGCATTCCCCTCTCTCCTACCTCCATTTTTGGCTAATAAATTGACCTATCAACGGACAGATATTAATAAACAATTTGATTGGAACATGCGACGTATAAGTTTTGCATAGATTTCGCCCAACTAATCAATATGCAAAAGTTTGAATATGTTTTGAGAGCAAACAAGTTTCTGAAAACTAATCAACAAGGCGGCGCGGCGATGACTTGCGTCAGATTCTTTATCAGATAATTGCCAATTGTACGTACATACAAATGTGTGTGTGAAGTAGCCTGGGGTGTGTGTAAAGATAAAGAGGGGTCTATGTCAAGATCGAAGCACACGCCCGCTCGGCTCGGCCAATCCATGTTGAGCCATTATGAGAGAGAGGGGGGGGATGGAGTTTTTTTAATCGTATGCAGATTAAAGATGTTCGCTTTCGAATATGTTTTTAATGAGCTGGGCAAATTGATAAGACTGGTCTGGCTACTGAAGTGACTTCATTTGAATTCGAAAAGAAACTTAAAAAAAAAAAATAATCAGCGGCAAGATCAAGGGCAGGGCAACTTACACCATACTCTGCTGTGTGGGTATGATGGATTTGTTATCCTTGGCATTAAGCAAGGTCTTGAGGATTGGAACAGCAATCGGTTGAACACATTTTATGATTTTTCAGTCCAAAACAAACTGAATGATAACTGAAGCCAAGGAATTTGACTGACACACACACACACACTCATACACACACACACACTTACAGCAAACTCTGGGGCGTTGGTACCACCAGTTCGGTATCATTCTTAGATGTCTTCTTCTTGTCCGCACAGCTATTGCCGGCCTTACCGGCGCCAGCCTGACCCGAGCAACAATCGCGCGAACACATTTTTCTACGAAGAAACTAATGGGGCGGTGGGTAGTAAATTTTGTGGAGAAAATACTGGAATTTCTACTCTAGTTTTTTGTAAGGCCGAGAAACGTCTGGGTTAGGCAATTAATTTTGGAGAATGACAGACTAAGGTAAACGAAACTAAAGGCATTACCTACTAAGGCGCAGGCGATTCCAAGGCCATATCGATTGGTGAAAGTTGTTATATACACCATTACCATTGATACTTGATTGCAGTTAACGAGTTGGTGGCGTGAGTGTTTTTGGAACTATCCCCCTCCCCCCAGTCTACTTACGTGTGAAGTTCAAGTTCTGTATTGTTTCCATTTTGATGACCGCTTCCATTGCCATTGCTGGTGGCCACATCCACATCGCCTTTGGATTTGTAACCCGTCATTGTTGAAAGAAGGATGTGTTGTGTACTCTGGTATTAGTTAAAACCTTTGGTGTTTGCCTCTTTCTGGTTATGTTAATTTTGTTTGAACTTTAACGTTTAGAAAATCTGGATTTGGAATTGATAATGACGAAATTCAATTCAATTTTAATGCCCGAAACTGGTAAGATCTTTTGTTATTCTATTAGGTGCTGATTCCTAGAATTTGTAGTTTTCCTGCTGCTGATTTAAGCACTTGTTGCCTGCTCGAATGCTCGCTAATAAGTGAACAGTATCATTTGGCTGGATGTCGGCTTATAAACGTAGCAGCAGTAGCAGTCGGTTGGGGTGGTCAGCGACGACGTCGCTGCCATGCACTATGGGCAAAAAAGGTAGTTTTTTTTTTTTAGGAAAATCTTAATGATATCTAAAACAGCTAAAAGCTTTTATAGCTATAAGGCTGTAAGCTGAATATATGGGAGACTGGTTCGGGTCGGAACCACATTTCATAGTATTGATCAGTAGATATTGGTGTTTCTTTTTTATAAAAACTACTTTTGTTTCGTAAGCTACCGTAACCAAATACATCAGATTCAAGTACTATTCAAGTATTATATTCTTATAAAATTGAACTCAATCCGAAAATCCACAGAGAAAACAAAGATCAAATATCAGCCCTATCTTTAATAATATCAAAATAATATCAATTTTTCATATTAATGGGATACTATATCCACCAAAACATATGGACGCGATAATATCGTCTTCCTGTGTCCGTGTTGCGCTTGTGACCCTTCCTCTTTCCTCTTTTACGCTTTACCTGCGATGAAACGTCTAACGCAACAACAAAAAAGACACTTTGCGCCAACACTTGGTACGTTTGGCTCAGTTATTTACGCTCAGCTGCTGAGAGCCGATCGAAATTATCCTCTTCAAGCTGTTATCTTAAGTAAAATTCGTGAGTTTCTCTCATCGACAACTATGAAACAGAAAAACAAAATCAATTGCTCTGTTGAAGGAGTGAGAGAGTCTGTTAAATTTGTCCTTGTTATTTCAATGCGCAGAAAAAAAAAACAAAAAGAAAAAATTGGACCATTTTTTGAGAGCTCTGAAATAAAGTAAAAAATTTTTCTTGAAATCAATCTGAATCAGCGATGGGCATGAAATTTTAGTTTGGGAGCAACCTAACAACAACAACAGAAACAACAACCGTTATCAACGAGTCTCGATCGCCCAAAATGCATCTGTTGCGCCGTCTGTGTGCGAGTCTTGTAGGCGCCGTGATCTGATTCTCATCGACTTTGTTGTTGTTTACAATTTGACTGAAATCTCGCAGCAATGGGAGCAAGGGCTTGCCCACCGCTGATCTAAATCGCTGTTACTTCGGTTTTTATAGGCCAGGGGAGTGAGAATAAGCAAGCAAACTTTGAGAGTAAGGCGTTTTAAAACCATGGGTACAGGAATTTGGGAGAGGCTTGGCCCTGGCCCTCCTGGAGGTGCTGTTTGAGCCAATTTTACTTTTACTTTACAGGAATTTGGAACTAATAGTTCATTCTTGGATCAAAATTTCTTAGTATTACCGTACTTCTGTCTTCGAACTTTCTTGATTCTAGTAGGAAATGCTCAATTTTTTTCTCTGTTTGTTTAGTGTAAGCGATCATCAATAATATCGTTCGGAAAATGAAGCTTCAGTATGGAAAACTTGTATGATTTTATATTACCAAATTCCGCTTTTTCTATGTCTCACAAATCCAGACCCAATTTATTTATAATAAAAAAAAAAAATCAACTAATCTGTTCTTGAGTCTTAAAATAAGTACAAAAATGCTTCATCAATAAACAAAATATTAATTTCAAGTACAATTTTGCAATCCCAAGATACTTGATTTCAGATCTTAAACTCAGAAAAAGAACGACTTACAGACTTCTAGATCGATTGGAATAGAATTTATACCGCTTTGTACTTAAAATTTTAATTATGTTTTGTTCTTGGATGTACTTAAATTAAATTGGCCAGCGACTATGAGTCCAAGTTGACACTGGATAACCCAAGCTTGTGGAGGTTGGAGCAGAATAGATTGATTCTTAACATAGATGCCAAGACAGGGAAGACGTGGGAGGATCAAGCAAGAGAGAGCTCTGAGAGACTGTGCACTTGATGGAACGCGAGAATATAATGCACTTCTTGGGGAAATGTCCCATCGTACAAGAGATCAGGGCAGGATGCTTTGGAACACCGTATTTGAATGTGGAGGAATGCATCAACCTGTTAAACAGAAGCCTAGCAGAATATGTCTGCCACGTCAAAAAAAAACCATGCCTGCGATATTCTAAAATATACTATATACTACTTAAATTAAGTACAAAACATTGTTGAATCAAAAATCGCCTGTTAATATAATTGAAATGAGAACCAAAGCTGTAGAATCAATATCTTTTCGTGCTTACAGTCAAACGAAAGGTGTTGGAAAACGCGTTCTTAATTCAAAATATCTTGAATGGAGGACAAAATAGACTTACAATCCAAGCTCCAAAAGTGTACAACGGAAAATGCAAATTAATTGAAATCTAATATGGGCATTTCCACAGAAAGGTCAACCAAAAACCGAAAACATCTATTCATTAAATGCAGCTAACATATCCTATGTATATCAATATAAGTTCCTGAATCAACATTTGTATGTTATTTATGATTACGCAAAAGGATACATATACAAATTTATGAATAGCATCAGAAGTACGGCGTTAGAGAAAGGCTTGTCACGTAACGTATGTCACGTTGCGTATCCTAATGAGTCAAATATAAAAAAAGCTACATTTATAATTGAGCGAATCAGCTATAAATATATAGCTACACCATTGCAGATCATATTAAAGTTAGTTGCATTGAAAAACTCGAACGCATTCCACAGAGTTTTGCTCTTTTGTGAAAGCAGACAAAACGCACTTCCGTATTAAGTCACGTTGCGTATGCCTTTTTGTCTGCCCGTATCTTGGGACCTTTCTGTCTAGAACTCTCAGCTTTTACATTTAATATAGTGCTACCAAAGTTTTCAGCTTTTACATTTAATATAGTGCTACCAAAGTGCTATCCAAACACCAATATGCGGAAATTTATTGAACAACTTTTCTTTGTTTTTCTTCGTATCAAAGGCTACAAAATTCGAACGATTTTCACGTTCGTAGCTGTGGAAATGCCCATATGTTTTTAAAATTCCCCCTGGTTCTAATACTTTACTCATAGAGTGAGGGAAGGATTCTGAACTTTAGTAATATCATTTTGGTCTTTGTTTAATTTATTTTCTTTTGAATTTCTTAAGCCCCATTTGATTTAATGCAGAGCCCTAGTTTCAAGAGCCCTTTGGGAATAGCTTTAGAGTTTTATGGACATTTTGTAGGTTTTTTATGAACTTTTATTTTGTTTCAAGAATGCATTGGTGTTGACTTTAGAATTGATTAGACTCTAAACAAGAATACTTTGCATTTATTTTGAGAATAAATCGGAATGTACTTAAGACCATTACAACCGAAAAGTATAATCAAAAAGATTTTGAAATAGTTTGAAATCTCCGAGATATCTCGAAAAAGTCGTAAATCAAGTATTTCGGGATTGAAAAAATCTTTCTTTAAATTAGGATTTTGTACTTATATCAAGTATTTTTGTAGTTAATGTACTATTGACACCGTTGGTTCTAGACTCGTTTTTTTCTGAGTGTACGTTTCATATATCCTGACTAAATTACATAATCAAGCCACTATAACATCAGAAAAAATTCAGTATTTTGTTCTTTTGTAATACTAATTCCAAGGACGAAATAATCATTTCAAGTAGATACTCGATTGTGGTCGGGTTTGGCTCAGCGGCTAGTGTGTCGGTCTGCTGTGCGGGAGGCGTGGGCTTAATCCCGCCTCGGACCATCTAATAAAAAGTTTTTTCTTTCTTTAGAAAATAGCTTCTACACATCCGATCACCTTCACCAGCTTTTGACGCCGGTTGTGAAGTAACTAGACATGAAAAAGCTTCTCAAACTTTGCCGTTCGGATTTGTCGTTAAACTGTAGGTCCCTTTCTCTTGTGCGAAAAATTAAAAGCACACACGCCAAGAGATTGAGAGTAGCTCGGATTTACAGATGCTTGATTCTATACCGTTTTGGTATATAACTTCAGATTTTTTAAGCAGTTGGCTTACTTGACTTAGGTTGTTCCAGTCTTACCTCAATTCCTACACTCAAGGAAAAAATAGAGAATTTTGTACTTGGATAATTTATGTTTGATGTCAGAAGTAAGGTAAAAATTAAGGCTCTTGATCTAATATCAAAATTATATATCCATATATGAATAGGTAATATTTTTATTTCGAAAATCTTAATCCAAGAGTTTGGAACGCTTTACTTTGAAACTTTGCCTTTGATTTCCAGTGTTACTTATCCTTACTCTCACCTTGCCCTTAAAAACCAAATTAAGAACTTGTTTTACACAATTTCAAAAGCGATTCTTTTTAAAATTTAAGAACTATTCGTTGCACTTCTTTCTTATTTATTTAAACTAATGCCACTTTGTTCTGAAAATGAGGACACTGTAATGAACCAAGACTCCTTGGTTTGGTCTTAAAAGACGCAAAGGTCAAATCTTAACCAAAGTTCAAGAAGATACGGTATAAAATTTCACAAAACTCAAGAAAATCTTGAATACAATGATTAAACTTGTAAGTTTTTCTTGAGTTTTGTCAAATTTCGGTAGTTCAATTGAAAAATGACAGCCAAACGAAAAACTGACTATTTGCCCATAGTCCACTCGCACTCTCTCCTGCTCTCAGAGGGAACAGTATCACATGCTCGCCAGGCTCAGCTTAAGTTGCTTCGCCGCTGCCGCGCTGCAACTGAGCTGCTCGCCTCGTTATGTAGCCACTGTCGCTGCCTTCCGTCTCTGCCACTGCTTGTTTATTGTTGTTCACCATTCAATTTAAAATTATTTGCGTGTATATTATTCAGCCGGAATCGTTGCTCCCAACTTATTTAATTGAGCAAATTTAACCGATTCTATTGGGTCTAGCCCAAGACCACAAGAAAACAAAATATGGTTACTGTTTGATAAGAAATCTTAATGACCCCCCCCAATTGAAAGACTTGGGACTACGATTTGATAAATATTTTATAAAACAGCTGTTTTATGAACTGGCCCCCCGCTATCGTATACGTATTGTGGGTGTGTTTATGGGCCAAGATTGCGATGCCAATGAAATATTACCCAAGAAGGTTTATCACTTGTTTTTACTGGATGACAAAATCAAACAAAAACTTCAATATAAAAAATTACTACCTGCTGCAGTGTCAATGTTTTGATACACTTGCAAATGTCCCTTCTAACCTGGGCGTGCAGGGTGGCGCCAAATTCAACAACAAATGTTGAACTGTGAAAGCTGTGCTCCAAGAAGAGAGGACAGAAAAAGAGACTGTGTCTCTCTCTCTCTGATACTCAGTGATTCATGACTTCGGTAAACATTCAGAGTGAAATGCCGAGTGTGCTCGGTCCCCCAGGGGCTATGGCTGGGGAACACTCGCTTAGAGACAGCATAGTGACTTATTTTTGAAGTCGCACGCTTGTTCCTAAGGTGTTTTTGCCCCTTATGAAATTCCTTTCTAGATGGTTTAATTTTTGGAAACAATTGTGGTAGCTGTGGGTTCGTTATCATTGTAAGCCAAATTTACTGTAGTTTGTTTTATATTTTTATCAGGCTATTAAGAGTATCAACAAACTCATCTAGCTGGCTTTCTACGAATCATTTTAGTCTTTCATGAAGCTTCGCAATAAAGCAGCTGTATTATTTTGATTTAGTCATCCATGGCACTTTCCAGCAATATTTTTGTGCTTACATGTTATTGTTTTTAAGTAAATAATGTATAAATAATGATAAAAAAACCTTGAGAGTGCAACAGAAATTTGCATTTGAAGCTATAAACCAGTTCAAAGAGAACAAAGAAAATAATGATACGGCTCTGGAGCCAAATTTTTTGTATATTTCTAGAAAGAAATGAACCCACTGCTTGACTTACTATGAATGATGATTGAAAACACTGAAGCGAAACTTATTTTCATACCATCCACTTGCTTTTCAATAAATTTTGTTAAACATTCGGTTTTTGTTTAATAGATTTACCCCTGGGCCAGAAATTTGCACCAAAGATTTGCACGGGTGCACTGCAACTACAAGTGTACTGCATTCATACTTGATATTCTTCACACTCGACTGCAAAAAATGTATGCAGTGTTTACACCACTCAGCATATTTGTGCTTCGCTTATGAAGTGTTTATGATACCCGCTGAAACTCGTGTGTCTCTTTTCTTATACTCGTTCGAGCAGAGAGCTTGGGCTGATGGAGGCACCAAATTATTTTTTGTAACGCTCGGTCTCTCATTTGTCTCTCTCTCTCTTGAGATTACAATAACAAATTAACGGCGTTTACCGTTGCTTTTTCAAAAGCAAAAGAGAGCAAGAGCAATTAAAGTTATACATACTCAAGTATTTCTAGTGTGTGTGTGCTGTGTGCGTACGACTGCCACTCGCTAGTACACTTGTAGTCAAGAAAACAGTTACTCTTGCAAACCTCTGGGCTGGGTCACACTTTATCACCAGTTACGATTTTATCAAAGTTTTCCAGAAACTTTCTTTTAAAAAAAAGATACAAAACTTACCCCTTAATGTTTCTCCTTCTTCCAAATTCATGGACCTCATCAATCAGATTCTTCGTGTACAGTTAATCCATGTTCATCAGCAATAATTTGTTGTTGTTATCTGAACTACATTTATTCTTTTAGTTGACAGTTTTGGTCTCCTTTCCTTATCGAGTATCGTTCTTCACCCTAAAATTGTACATTTTAGAATATTTGATAACATTTTGAAAAGGTGTTAAGAGAAGTTTATTCATAAGTTTTTGTATTAGTTTTGGAGCTTTCGCTGAATACTGTACCAGGCAGACCAGGCAGACATGGAGGAGGACTGTCGGTAGAGAGACGGAAAGCATCGGGAAAAGTTGGGGAGAACTCAAAGCGACGGCTAACAACAGAGTTCGCTGGAGAGGAGTAGTTGATGCCCTATGTCCCACTCAGGATTGGAGCTAGAAGAAGAATAGATAAGATTTTCTTGTTGGTTTTATACAATTATATCAGTGATTTATACATTTTATCAACGATGGGCCCATTGAACCCTCGAAGCCCGTTATTGCTCTCAATGCAATGAAATCTAATGCAGACAACATAATCAAAGCACCGCGACTCTTAGACACAATACTTGGCATGGTGAATAATGAAGTTAAGCTATGGATTCTTGTTGCGCTTTCTCGTTAGTTTTTTACCACTCTGTTGCACACCAGAGAACTGCAAAAGTAATTTTTTTCTTGATTGCCTCATACCCAAAAATGCTTACTTACATTTAGTATATCAACAAAACTCAGCGTTTAATATATTCAGTTCATACCGGCAATCGCATCGAACGGTGGAGCCAAAGTTTTTTGATGGTGCATATTTATTCATCGAACAAAACTCAGCGTTGAATATAATCAGAGTCATAATGGAAAAATCATTGAGCGGTTGAGCTAGAGTTATTTAATCGAACTTATGTGTTCGATCGAACAAAACTCCGGGTAAAATTCCAGGGTATTGTTCTCTCTCTCTCTCTCTTTTTCCATGGCTGTCAGCAGCGCCGTCTCAGCCTAAGCGTCTTTGCAAGAGTTTATTCATCCAAGGTGATTTTCACTCACTCTAAATCAGAGATGGGCATGCACACATATCGACACACTTATCACACGCATACAAGCACAATTTGCGTGCGCCGCATTCGTGTTCTATAAATAGCTTTCAGTGCTTATAGCGTACGTGTGATTTTGTGCAGTCGGCCGCGGCAGAAGTCCTATGCACACGCAGGCAGAGCGCTGCCTCGTGTGCATTGGAACGTCGCGAAGCGCCCATCTCTGCTCTAAATAATCGTCGTTGAGCCAAGCGAACAAAACACTCGAACTGATTGCAATGAAGATGAACAAGATTATAATCAGAGTGCTCACAATAGGATTGAATAAAACTCATCGGCGAACATGTTGTGTATGCAAGTCCACAGATGAGAGAAGGGTAGATATTTGCGCAGTTGCTGTTCTCTGTTTGCTGCGCTGCTACGGCGCTCAGGTTCGATCCTCGCCCTGTCTTGCTCTGTCGCAGTTGCACCATATCATGTCTGATGGCTGGGAGTGAAATAGGGTTCAGTTTGAGACGAAGACGGTTCGAGTTCGTGACGAAGACGATTGCAGTTGCAAACAGAACTTGGTTCGACAGAGCAAACGTATTGTCTAGATATAGATGGAAATACTCAAGCCTGTTCTCGTTTTCGATTTATATTGATCGGCATTGGTAAAAGTTGTGTTCGTTCGAAACGTTTAGCTATCAAGAGGGTCGAATAAAGATAAAACAGGTTTTGAAGCTTAAATCCAAATGGCAAAGTCGGTATTCAAAAGCGGCAACATTTAACAATTCCAATTCCGCATAATTTGATCGAAATCGAAAACGGGAACGGGCCTGACCGAAATATTAAGAAAATGTTTAAGGTTTTTTTTCATTTACATTGAAACATTTCAACAATTTTAAGCCATGTGGATGTGAAAACCTTAAATCGGTTTCAAATATAAGAGCTGATCTTATATTTCTAGCATACCAGAACTACTTTCATTAACCTGGGTTAAGATTCGGCGGCACAGAAAGGACTTTATGACGTTACTTCAGACTGCCGTACCTTTAAAATAGAGTTTCCCAGCCATAGCCGCTGTGGGCCGAACACACTCGGTAATTCACACGTATAAGAGCCGAATGCTTGCCGAAGTCATTTCTCACTAAATGTCTAAAATGTCAAGTCAGTCAGCGTTACAAGACAATCCCTTCCATTGCAGTAAATTGCCGAGCAACACTCCTAAAAGGTGGTTACGAAATGCTGCTCTCTTCTTGGGGGACCCTGCTTTAAAAAGGAAAACACTTCAAAGCTACTGTCATTGTCGTGTCTCTTCTTTTCTTCCTTCTGTTCGTTGCCATACGTCAGGTTATACAAAATCCGAGCAAACCTTACCAAACTAAAACATTTCAAAATATTATTATCGCTTGGCTATTTTTAATAAATATTTGTTTCAAAAATGTCAAAAGTAAAGTTTATTTTGATTTGCCAACCTAACCTTTAGCTAGGCTTATCAGTGGAAGAGCTGCGATTAACGGAGGCGGAAATTTTCGAATTAAATCAGCAAAATCAGTTTCCAAGTCAGTGTGGAGAAGAGATACCCGAGAAAGTGCATGTTGTAATCGAATGTGCAATTTGAGTCACCCAGCAACAGATAAGGCCACGTGTATTTTAGGGAACTCACAATATTTAATCAAAGCAAATGCATTACCCATTGATACATATTGAAGAGGTAAAGGCATCTTCTTATCAGTCGCCCAGTTCCTGGGGGGTATTCAATATGCAGCTGAGCCAGTCGCTGACCCCAGTATTTCTTCGTCACACTCAAGAGCTGTCGAGTAAACAACTTTATGACTTCAATGCAAAACTGCGAATCGATTCAGATTCGATTCTCAATTAGATTACATTTTATATTTAGTATAACAAACGGCACGATCCATTCATACAAACCATTTGTAGAAATTGAGCTCTGCAGAGAGACGGCAAACCAAAGTATGAAACACGCATGGAAAATTCCAAGTGATGATAAGAAGACAACCAAGTTAGAGTTTCCTTTTTTGAAGCTGTGTGTGTGTGTGTGTGGAAAACTAGAAACCTTTGGAAATTTGAATTGTGTCATCGCGCAACAAAAGAGCCATACCAGACAGCTGATAACACAAAAGTAAAACAACAATTTTATTGCATTTCAATTTTACGTTTATTTTGGATTATAATTCATTAGAGCTTATTATTTTCCATGAATTGTAAGTTTTTTTTTTAATTTTTTGCTTGATTTTATTTGTGTGTTTTGAATTGCATTACTATTTTATGTGGTTTACTAAATGTACTAGAACAAGATTTGCCTGAAAGTTGAAAAAGAAGACGTGAGCCCAAGGTGAAGAGGAAATTGGGAATATTTGATTTGATTTTGGGATGGACCAATAGAGAGCAGCACACACAACATGCACACAATGAAATAATAAAGGACAAGTCATAACTGAAAAGCAAATAAAGTCACTTAAAATCAAAACTTAATATAAAAGCATTTAAGTTACATTTAAAGAATAACTGAAAGTTTTTCAAAATTAGTATAATGGGAGCCTGCGAATGTTTGTAGCAGCTTCAATACGGAAGTTGAAACACAGACACCAAGACATTTGAAGAAAATCGATTGTCGAATAACAACAACCAACAAAGAAAGATAAGGCAATTCGGTTATTGCCGGTTTCTGGGTGAGTGAGCTCGCTTGTGTTCCTGTGTGCTCTGAGTTTTACAACAACATTTGTGTACCTGGAGCATAGAATGTGGGTGGGCATCCTTGCTTAAGTGTTATATAAGGACGCATAATTACTCATACTTGTAGATTTTTAGTTAAACGTTAAGCTCTCAAAACGATTTTGCTGCAAACCCCTGCAATTTTGACAAGCTTTAGGTTCAAACCCTTAGGGCGCGCGCACACATGCAGCTGAAAAATGAACTGAGCTAATTTGGGAATATGTCCGTCTCGCTCTAGCCACTGTAATTTCCTACTGGCACTATAAAGTATTTGTATGTATCACTTAAACCAGGGCAGGCCAAATGGAGAGCTCAAATAAATATACCTGTCTCTTTCTGACACTCAGTGATGCCTGACTTTGGCAAGCATTCGGTGTGAATTGCCGCGTAAATTCGGCCCCCGGTGGCTATGGCAGGCCGGCCCTGCCTAAAACCACTCAAAATTGAGAAGCAGCGCCACTTTTATCTCTTATACTCATTTGCTCCATGGTTTAACCTCTCGAACCGAACCTTCGCAAACATTATTTGCGTTTGCAGCACAGCGTTTACTAAGAACCGGCGTGTCCCTCTAAAGATTAAAGATCATCAAGAGCTTTCCAACCAGTTAAGTCAAAGCATCATAAGTGAAAAGTCTGAATTACACATTATTTATGTGTTTTTGGCTGATATTCCACAGGTTCTTTAAAGTAATTGGCAAGTTTAAGCCATAAGCCGGGGCTTGAAGGTTTTATAAAAATCTTCTGCAAAATTCTGGAGTTTAACAAATGGTAGATAAACACCCAGCTACCAGAAAGAATCAAATTTCTCTACAACAACTATCGGATTGGGTTTATATAACATTTCATAAGAAAAGAAGAGGTTTTCTCTTTATAAAGCCTGCAGTTTTGTTATTGACAGCAGGAACAAATGTAAATACGGAACAAGGACAGGGAAAATATATCACCAGCTGACTAAATCAAGTGACTTTAATGGTCAGACACAATGACTTCTGTAGAAGCTGCAATTCAGTGGATGAAGAGAGTAGCTCTTATGTCACTGTCCAGCTCTCAGCAGTTTTGTGTCGTCCTTTCCTAAACGATTTGTCAGACATCGCTGAAATAGGTGTTGCCCCTTTACTAAAATTCGTGGTACTTTCTAAATGGTATAACGGGACTGACTTTTCCTCTACGATCACAGCTTAGAAAGGGTTATATGGTACCACAACGGGCCTTCGATGGCCTAAGTGAAGAAATGGGATCTTCCCATTTCAACCTAACCTAAGCTCATTGTCAGACAGATCGGGAACTTAAGGTAGGTTAGTCGATATTTACATTATGAAGCAAACATTACGAAGTTTTCAATGAAGGTGTGAAATTCAGTAGGCGTGAATTCAGAGTTCAGTGAGACAATTAGACGACCTATTGGTCACCTGCCGTGGATTCATAGAACGAATGTATGACGCTTTTGGATCAGACTCGCTTCAAACTGTGACTCGCTTACAACAACAAAAACCAGGCGAATCAGAGCAGGTGCAGTGAGCGCGATTGAAAACTTGCTGATAGGGATTGTTTTTATATATTTGAGCTATTTTCACCAGCCCTTAGGTTAGGTTAGGTTAGGTTGCTATGATAGAAGCGGTGAAGCTTCTTCGCTTAGGCCAAAAAAGGCTCTTTGTGATACCATATAACCCCTAAATTTTGTACTTTTAGACTGTAAAGGGTGGGTCTTTTCATTTTGAACTTTCCATTTGAATTTGAGTAGCAAAGCAATCTCTATTTCAGAGACAGCTGAAATGTTAGCTAGAAAAGGCTGATCAAGGATTGCAGCAGTGGCAGAGAAGATGCTGAACGCTTTCTTCTTCATCAACTGAGCAACAGCTTCTATAATAGTCGTTATGGTTGATACCAAATATCGCTGTCGCGATGAGACCGTGGCCTGTGAGAATTCCTACGAGTAGGGAGGTGTTCTGCCTGCATTGACGCAACAGCGTTAAGGTTCTTTTAAAGTTAAGTCGATTTCAAATGAGTCTCTGTTTCTGCTGCTGAAACGATTGATCTGGGACAAAAACCATAGCTCGTAAATAACTCTCAACCCTAGTTTCAGTTCACTCTAGTAACGCCACAGACCGAAGAACAAAAAAAAAACGGGCTCGATCTTCGCTTAACCGAATGTGTGCTTCAATCGCACTCACTGTTAAGTGGCTGTGGTTGAACACACAGCACTGATCGGGCTGCCTGCAACCGAATAACAGGCCCAGGTCAATCAATCGGTCATAATCTGTGGGTTTTTCGAAGATCGAAATGCAAAATGGTATGTTCAAAAGGTTGAGTACGCTAGAACTAAGCATAAGCAGAGAGAGAGTCAGTGTGAGAGAGAACGAGAGAGCGCATAGAGTTTATCTCATACATTCTCATATTGTTAGCCAAGCATTACACACAAATGTATACATACGAAGAAGACCTTTTGAAAACGTGAATTTTGCCAAAAGGTCCCAGCCCGACCTGAGAGGAAAAAAAAAACAAAAAAAAATGTTTCTCTGCTCTCACAACCAAAGAGTAGCAGTGACTGCTGTTAAAGCTTCCCTGCAGAGAAATAGTCAACTAGTAACAAAAAAAACTGTCCTATACCTAGTTGGAATGCCAGTAGAATATAACTGGTCGCAAAATAGCTAGCTTCGGGCGAGTTGGGCAACAACAAATATTAGCTTCCGAAGAAATGTTCGTTTGAAATACTAATTTGAGCTAGTTGTAGTCCAATTGAAATTTAACTGGTTGCAAACGAATTGGTTATGAGTGAGTTGACCTACAGATTTCGATGTACTGTTATACGGATCAGCGTCATAAGCAGACTGTCATAGGGAACACACGAAGGTAAACTGGTATATAAAGTAAAATTGGCTCAAACAGCTCCTCCAGGAGGGCCAGGGCCAAGCTTCTCTCTAAACTGGTATATAGCTGGTTGAAAATGGCTGCTGCAGGGACAATTCTCACCCACTTATTTAGTCTCGCATTAAACTGGCAAAAAGCCTTTGGCATGCCTGTGTAAAATGGACGACTTCAATACATTGATTTGGATATGAAGTGCAACCAGTTGCAAGTTTTAAGCGACTGCTACATTTCTGGTTGTAAACTAGGCACTTTCCCTGCAGGGAAGGAACACTCAAAAGTCAACTGGTATTTAACTGGTTGAAAATGGCTGCTGCAAGGGACAATTCTCTCCCGCCTATGCCATCTGGCATTAAACTGGTTGCAAATGGCTGCTGCCGGGGACAATTGTCACATGCCTATGACATGTCTGTGTAAAATGGACGACTTCAAACCATTGATTTGGATAGGAAGTGCAACCATTTTGCAAGTTTTTAGAGACAGGTACATTTCTGGTTGTAAACTAGACACTTTCCCTGCAGGGTTGTTTTGGTACCTCTCATCAATCGATCCAAAACTTGTATGTCAAACGAGTTGCCTTTTACACTTTACGAATTATGCCGGGTGAAAAATGTTATTTCCTGACAAAGGCAAACGGCGGACCGGTTTTTGCGAACTCTGCCAAAATCACAATCACATTTTGGCATTTTGCTTGGCGGCTTTGTTGAGCTTATACTTTCGGTATGTCGACGTCACTGCCTCTGATCCCCTTTGTATGCACAGTAGATAGCGACGCGTCGGACTATGATCTGAAAGCAAACTGGCAGTAAGCCGAAACCTAGTAGGAAGCACCGATCATTCTAACCAGAATCTTATCGCAGGAGATGTGGCAGGTTGTGACCCAGGTTCAAGTGGGCTTAACAATTGATTGGAATATCCGTACGCTTAGGGGAAGCCTTGATTTCGCTCTCAGAAGCCAGTTCAAACTACAAAACAGGTAAGTTTTCTGTAAATAATTGTTTGTAAAAATTAAAGGTGTCAGGTGTTCATAGCCATGAACCCAATTTCGATGTCATCAATCCTTTTTATCAGCTATGCTCCCACTTTCACTTTCGCTAAAGCTTTGCGATTTGAAGCCGTTTTGGTCTCCAAATCGCAAAACTTTCGCAAAAGTGAAAATGGAAGCATGGTTGTATAACTCAACTGTTGGAATTTATTTTTCCTCCCTCCCCACAGCTTATAAGCCGCCACGCCGCAACACCCATTCAACTTTGTTGCATAAATACTCCAAATTATAATTAATAATTATTTCAAAAAACCTTTCAAAAACTACAAGCAAAACTAGAAAATTAATGTTGAATATCTAATATGGGTAATATAATTTTCTTGTTTAAGGCATTTTGCGGGATTTAAAATATATTTTGTTTGTTGGTGAATGTATTCGTGTCAAAGGAGCCTTTGGGGGGGGGATCGAAGAGAAACGCCACACACACAGCTTTGCATTCGCAAGCTGCTAAATTCTGTTTTCGGTTTCTATTTTGGAAAATCCTTTGTTGTCAGTGTGTGTTGACTGGTTGGGAGGACGGTTTTTCGCAATGGAAAAGGCACGAATGTGTTTTTGTGGGTAAACATTGCGTTTTTTATTTGATTATATATATATATAGACTGGGGCCTCTACTCTTTGAGAATTTCGAGGCGGCAGCTAAAATACATGTTATGCTTTTAAATTTTTGTTGTTTTTAATTTTTTTTTTTATTTTGTGTGTTTTGTATTTTTAAACGTTAATTGTGGTTGTAAAAAACTCTTACAAACAATTACCCAAAAAATAAACAGTCAACTGAAAAACATTTGTCAAAAATAACAATTTATATAAATTGAGGCGCCGAGGCGTTACGCGTGCCGGAAGTACAGGTGTAACGCCCCCGTCACCAAATTTGCATTCATTTGATTTGATTTGTTTCGATTTGATTTAATGATATTTATAACGGTTTTGCTTTACTTTGTGGCACTGTTTAGAGGCGAGCTTTTCAAAAGCTATTTTAAGGACTTGCGACGAGACGAGTGACTAATGCACATGCGGTGAATATGCGCTGCCGGTCACGGGCTCGGATGGGGGCAAACGAGGTGCCCACTTTTTGGCCACGACCGGGGTCTTAAAAGTCAATAAAAGAGAGAGAAAGACAGAGTGATAGACAGAGAAGAGAGAGAGAGAAAGAGAGTATTTTTTATATACGTATGTGGATAAGTTATTTTATGCTAATTGTTAATCAAACAAAACGCTAGTGGCTAAATTTTGGTTTTTCCTTAGTAAATCAAAGTTGAAATGGCATTGCGGCACAGGCTATTGATGGGGGAAAAAAGAATCTTTATCAGTTGAAATAGTTGAGATATTATCGATTTATTGCAACATACATATTTGAAATTAAAACATAAATAAAACTAAATACACAACACAAATACAAGATTACAAAACTAAGAATACGAAATATATAAATACAAAACGATACAATTCTATACTTAGGCAAACAAAGTATTTATACAAGGTAAATAGAAACAAGTTACTATATATATAAAAGGTAAGGTCGCACTCATACACACAGATATACCCTGTAGTTCGAGTGACTGGCTACTGGATACGGCCTCGTTTTGGTTACGCGTCTCGACTTTCTTATCTTAGTACAAAGTTAAAGCAACAATTGTGTGTGAAACCAGCTTGAATTGGAATTGATAATGTTCGATAATAAACGCCTAGAAAAGGATATATATCAAGATTAGTTTAAAACCTTTAAAAAACGAAGCATTAGAGGGCGGTGCTAGCCAAAAAGAAAACAATTATAGACAGACAAATTCCATAATTAATTAAACAATCACTTTTGGGTCTGCCCCCGAGTTACTCTAGAGGTTTTCTTATAAACGTTAGCATTTCAAACTAAAACTTTATATGTGAAAGGGCACAAATTTGCCTGCCTACTAGATTACATGACAAAAGTTGAGCGATTTGAAACCGCCTGCTCAATGCCAAGTAGATTTAATGCGTACGGTTTTTCTTCCATATGATCTAATAGTCGTTCTTATTCTGGTCACTTCCCAAATAAAGTAGTTCAAGTTTAGCTCGAAGGGCAAAAGTGTATACAAATACCTCTTGAGATTTCCAGTACACCCCTGAATGTGACTGTTTTAGTACTGCACTGTTTAGCCTGTTTAGCTCAGCAGAAAACCATTTCTTTTTGACACAAAAAAAAAACGAAACATTGTGATAAATTGTTTAAATCGTGTACATTCTTTGCCCAAGAATAAATTTAAAAACTCTTCAAAAACGTTGGTTTTTACATATACATTACAATATTGCAAAATTGCCATATGGCATACCTTACGATTGATAAATATGCTGCATTATTGTTTGAGAAACGATTACAAACACCCAAAGGAACCTTTGACAATTCCAAAACGCAAAAGCAGAGCTCTCAAAATATGGCCAACCAACTTTCTGCCTTCACACTGATATCATGCATATCAGAGAACTGCAACGAGCTGTCACGAGTAAGCTCGTTTACCCGTGCTACAAATGCAATACAAGTAAACTTAACGCTCATAGCCCACTGAGCTCGTGTAGAAAGTATACACAAAAGCAGAAATGCAAAAGCACTCGTGTATTTGCGAATCATTGTATATGCGAACTTGTAGCTTGTAGTCGCCGCGGGTTCTTGTTGCCGAAATTAAAGATCTACTGCTCGTACAAGAGTGATACAACTCTTACAAGCAAGCAAAAACCACAACTTGTGAGAACAAAAGAGATAGCATGATTTTGGCATGTATTCGACGGCAGCTTCGTTGTTTTTGTTTTAGAGTTTATACAACACAACAAGGCGAGCAAGCCGCGAGTGCTTAAATGTGTAACTCGCTTGATACTCTCCTGTGACTACCGCAAAGCTCGCTGGAACACGTATAGCCGTATAGCTTTACCAAGCTTGTTCAATCATTACTCGAGTGAAAAAAAGCTAGCCCGTTCTGACTTATAGCCTATTTCCACTGGCTTCATTTCTTATCATTTTCATTTCTAAAAATGATGCTGTTTCCATTGACAAATCGTCATCATTTTGATATTCGCAATGCCACGGTGACAAAAACAGCTGCGCCACTTTCAAACTCACGGGGACTTTTTGCAATATTTACCCAAAAAAAGACATACCCGTGCATCAATTATTTTGAACTGCTATCTTAAATGCACGGCAGACTTCCGATAGTTAAATCAGAGGAATCAACCAAGGAACCGCGATTAGGACAGGATTTTGGGACTATCAAATTCAATAATTTGGATTCGAAACTTGTTGCACAGCTTTGAACGTTTGAGAATTGCATATGCCACCAAAAATAAACAATTTTTTGCAAATTCGTTAGTCGACGTTATGGTCGACCCAACCGCGAGCTCTTAAAATGACTCCATAATCATTGAGAGATTTTAAAATCTCTTTTAAAATTTAATTTAAAGTCATTGGCTGCATTATTTAGCAAGTTTAGCTGACTTAAGGTCCAACTAATGCATTGTACACCAAAAAGAGAGCTGGTTGCCTATACAGTACTGTTTCATGAACCTCCCGGCTCAATAATCAGTAGGCTTTCAGCAAAAGAATACATTATTGCCAACTGCCTCTCCTTGCAATCGTTGCCTTAATCAGTTTGATAACTGCAAAAGCAATGAAAACTAAAATTTTATTATTATGCTTAAGCTTTTTGGATTGGTGTTGCTTGGGTCTCTGCCATCCAGTAATGGCGACTCATGGAAAGCTTTTGCTCTTAATTGAAACATAAACAAAAATATTGTCAACAAATTTAATAATAAATGGGACTTAGATGCAAGACAAAAAAAAAACAGAGAAAGACATTATACTTAAAAAATAATGTACAAAAGTAAAATATGCAACATTGGCCTCACTCGAACAACAGGGTAGCTTTTTAGACATTTGCATTGGTTTTTGGGCTGAGAGAAAAGAAAACCCCATTACTTTTCAACTTTTTGCTTTCAACTTCTTAAGTACTTAAATGACTTTTCAGACATAGCATTACAATAAAAATACAATACTTTAGCAATAATTTTATATGATGATAGGGGAGAGGGGGTGGTGGAGCGAGGAGGGTATATTGATAATAATTATACACATACACACACAATTCATATAGAGATGTCTGGACAAAGTACAATGTGAATTTGTTGCTGTTACATATTTTGGATGCATATATCTAGGATTGAATATTTTATATATGTATTGTATGTATGTATATATATATATAGAAAAAAGTGTGTGTTGCTTTGGATAAACTTAAATGTAATGTTATGTTAAATTGTAATTCGTAATTTATGTTGAAGCAGCTGTTAAACCGTTCAAGTCTGTTCAGCGAATTCCTTAAGTCTTCTAACGCGTACAACTTTCGTTTGCAATTTCAATTCAAATGTTGTTTTTTTTGTTTTTTTTTTTTTTGGTTGTTAATCATAAAAATCAGTCAGTCCAAAGCCTTTTTTTGTTGTGGTTGTTAGTTTAGCTTCTTGGTTTGGTTGTGTGTTGTTGTTGTTGTTCTTGGTTTGGTTGGTTGCTAGGGATGCCGACCATCATTTCCGTTCTACTTGCTGCTTTTCATTGCCTTTTCTTTTGTTGTAGTATGTATAAATTAAGTCTAAATTCCTTTAGGTTCGATAGGTTAAAATGTAGTACGTATGTATGCGTGTGTGTGTGTGTGTGTGTGTTATACAAATAAATTATATTATCTTTTATGTATATTTTATATATATTTTTATATAACCTTTAGATATATGTTTATTTATATATATGTATGTGTGTGTGTGTGTGTGAGTGTGTACTACTTATATACTGCGTATGCTTTTGGTTTTTGGCTACTTTGTTGGTTTTTTGTTTTTACTTAACAGCTAATGAATTCAACTACTACTTCTTTTTGGCCGCCTTCTTTTCGGCCTTGCGTATGGCCTTCTCGCGCTCGCGACGCTCTCGCTCCATATCCTTGCGCTCCTTCTCAATGCTAGCCTTTAGATCCTTTAAGCGCTTCTTCAAGCGATGCTTATCATCGCCACCCACGCCCAGTGTTTTAAAGTCCTTCGAGTCCAGCGTAAGCAAGGCTCCACCCTCAACATTGTGCTCCTTGAAGACGGGTATATAGCGCTCCAGCTCAATGCCCATCAGCCAGTGACCCACCTTAAAAGAAAGGAGATTAAGAATAGAAATGTTAGATTTTATTGCTCAAGTTGGAGATGTCGACTTTTTTGGTGTTCCTCTTCCCTAAGGGCAAATCCTGTAGGCGAGGATAAGTACCTTATAAAACAAACAGTAGCTCTTAAACCAGTTATTAATACAAACATAGCGTTAAAAAACATATTCTTGTACTTAAACTTGTTACCAAATAACCTTATAAACATGTATAGCTTCTTTCCATCTCTCAACTTGTGTGCTTCTAAATGGTTCTTGCCTTAGGAGTCGCGCACACATGTAGCTGAAAGATGAATTGACTGCAGAACCGAAAGCTTTGCTGACAACAGAATTTGATTCAGCACACCTATAATTTTGAAGGTGCGCACACATGTTGCTGACCTGAGCTTTTAGCTTATTCATTTTATTCTTGCTAGAAACATGGTGTCGCCTCGATTGGGAAATTTGGGGGGAAAGTCTTTTTCATTCGCATCTATGTACATAAAAATGTATGTGAGCTTCTTTATTTTGCAAGTAATTTTGTGATAAAAGAGCATGTAGCATTGACATTTTTTGACAATTCTATTGAAATAGTTTTAGTTTTTAATGCTATTTCACTTAATAATGTTTCGTAGTCCACGTTGTGGGGCTGTGTAACTGCCGCCGTTACTAAATACATCAGCGAGCTGAAATAAACAAGCATGCTTTCAATCAAAGCTGAACTTACGGCTGAATTCAAATGTTCAATTAAGCGCATAGTGTACGCACTTCCGTGCATGTAGTGTGTTTGTTTTTTGAAATCTTAAAGCTCGGCCTAAAGATCTGCCGTCAGTTCATCTTTCAGCTGCATATGTGCGCGGCCCCTTAGAGAATGACTCCAAAATTTAAATAGCATAAAGTATAGGGATCAAGATGCACTTGACACCGCACTTAAACCTGCAAGTAAAAGGACCATCTGGTAGGACCCACTTGAGATCGGTTGTATGGAATAAACACATACACCTGCCACTAGTTCAGTGGTTGGCACAAAATACAATCACATTTTGGCATATTGGTATGTATGCGCAGCAACAGACACGATGTCATTTTCTTCTGCCAAAGTACCGAAAGCGAATTACCGAAAGCTGTTATACTGTCAGTGTGTCAAGGTCGTATTATTGTGGGCGAACACTTCGCTATACCGCGCTGTGCCTTACAAGCACAGAGAAATCGAAGATAGATATAAGGAAGATAGATATAAGGAACCACGTCCAAGATTTCAAGAAATTTTAGAAATTGTGTTGTTGGATATTAATATGATTGGCTGCATTTTATCTTGTAGACAGTTTCGAGTTCACAGCTGGTAAAAATAAGTCAAAATTTTGCGTTGTAAATGCAGTGGCCTGTACACATGTTAAATTTTATCCCATCTCGTCCTAAGGAACCCAACCTAATATTCTAGGCGCTCGGAAACTCCATAATTATATATTAATCCCTTCTTGTCAAGTGGATGCTGAAAATATACCTCTCCCGCACGACTACATTGTGAACTTCGAGTCTAGCGATATTTCCGTCCCGCGCCAATTTCTAGTAAATATATAAGGATTGTGCATTTAACAGCAGCATCAGCACTGCTTCTAATTGGGAACGTATAGCAATTTAAGTCTTTCCCGTAACTTAAAGAGACAATATTTTTTGATAAAAAGAGTGCCGGCCAAATGGAGAGTACAAAAAAGTGTGCTTGTGTTGGTTAGCAATAGAGCTCTCTCTTTTACTTGCAATTCAGTGTTCACCGATTCACACAATCATGATTTCGGCTCTCTTTTGCGTAAAAACACGACTGACTTCGGCTCCTGTTAGCTATGGCTGACCGGCTCTGGTTATGGGACGCACTGAATTCACAACTTGACCTCTTGGCAGCCAATCTTCAATTAATGTTCAATTGCAATTTGCTGTCCACTCTTTTTTTGGCATTTTCACTCACTTCGCGGTCAAATTTACCAAATTTTCTTTCATAGTGCACGCCTAGATAACTAAACGAAGGTCTATGCCAAATCTTAGATCTCTAGGGTAGGCGGTATTGGCTGTGGGTTGATAATCAGAGATTTATAAGTATAGATGAACCATTTTTTCAGATCTCCGGTTTGCGGATTTAAGCCAAAATTTTCCAAATAATAATGTTCGAAAACTTAGTTTTGGAGGTTCTTGGCAAGGTGAAGTTTTAGGTTGGAATCTTGGTTCGGCTCACGTTTTAACCAATTTAAATAGAAAACTAATTAGTTTATTCAGTACAGTACAGAAAAATATTCCGGATTTCCTCATATTTATAAAATGTTGAACTTGGGGCCGATTTCCCATTTTCCCATGTCACATAAACTAACAAAAAACAGAATAAATTCACTCAGCAGCTATCTGACAAAGAGAAATCGGCCCTTAGACTTGAATCGAAGGCTCAAATAAAATTATTTACCGTTTGATTTTTTCAACACAACACCTTCTGCATTGCCATCTTCTGATAGTAAGATTTTTTAATTTATTTATACCGATTGCAGCTTCGTCTAAAAGACACAGCTACAATACAATAAAATAGAAAGAGATACAAAACAAGGGGGATAGAAAAGGAAAACATCAAGAGTAAATATACGTCACGCCTTCCGATTCGGTGGAGGTAATTTATTTTGTCGGCATGACCAGCTACGCCCCTGCTCGCAGCGTTGGTGATCGGAAGGAATTTCCTAGAAAAACTAGAAACTATGCAAATGCAAGATTGTGAAGGATAAATGACCGCAGGCCTTCGTCGGAAAGGTTATCACTGAGAAGAGGAAAGATATTATTGTGATCCCTACACAGAATGCAAAAAGGACAATTAGAGGCATATATAGTAGAGGCAACAGGAAGCCTCAAGGGAATATAGTTTCGTGTTTGTCTTGAAGGGACATTAAAGTTCACGCGCCCGAATATGTACTCAACGTCATTATTACCCTGTATAAGCTTGTTTAGAAACATTATACCCAACATAGTACGTCTATGCTCAAGTGAAGGTAAGTCTAAAAGCTTAAGACTGGAAATATAAGGAGGAAGTCTCAACTATGGGTCGCAGCCCAGGTTGCGAAGGGCAAACAAAAGGAACTGCTTCTGGACAGATTCGCTGCGTTTACACAGGGTAAGTGATTGATATAAAAGGCATATTTATGAAAAATATTACCAATGGGCGTATCACTGAGCAGGTTTGCTCGAGTTCAGTAGGAACATTATAGCAAATTTATACTTGATCAGGGAGCAAGTTGATTTGGCTGAACACGGCCAATGTGTCGTCTAGATCCTAAAAACATCGATCATAATTAATGGGTGCCGATTTTAACTCTAATTTTATACGCCAATTGTACTTTTCAGGCGACTTCGACCAGAAAACAAAAAAAAATCGCTACGCTGTAACTAAGATTTTTAATGTATAATTGTTGTTAAGTCAAAACGAAGTCTTGAGTTCGAAACAGGTTCAGGTTCAGGTTCAATTATTTTTTACATAATATATTGCCCCGCATAATGTATCATTTCGGATTAACGCATATCGTCTAATTAAAATATCCATATATCGATTGATCTGTACATTACTAATAGCTCTAATACACTGTACACCCTATAATTTTGGTCCTGTCTTGGAACCAGTTCTTATCTAGTTTGAATAGCTTTTCACTTTTCCCATTGGAAGATTCTAATCGGCAACCCAAATAGAACTGATGTCTCTAGTTTTATAGTTCATTGCTGAAACATACCTGCTCCTTGGTCCATTCATGCACGGGTCCACCTTTGTAATTGTAACCTGCGGCAGCGGCTTTGCGATCGGAGAAACTAGAACTTGAGCCGGACAAATCCAAAGTGCGACTAGGTGAATAACCGGGTGAAGAGCAACCCGAGGACATGCTGGTGGGCGAGGGTGGTCCCGTGGCGTGGGCTGATTGTGGCTGTTGCTGCTGTTGTTGCTGCTGCAGCTGCTGCTGTTGTTGTTGATGATGCTGCTGTTGCCAGGGCACTGTGCCGGGTGGGGAGAGCGATTGGGGAACAACTTGTTTAACTTTAAGGATATTTTTGGTTTGGGTAGGCAATAGGGGGGGTTTAGTAGCATTATAATCAAGGAAAAAAGGTAAAGAGAAAGAGAGATAGATAAAAGTGGAGGTTAGTATAATTGGATTTGACCTATTAGTTCCTTCCCTTGGGATGGCTGCGTGATTGATGGTTAGTTTTATATGATTTTAGACATTCAAAAGAGCTTAGAGAGGATAGTGGATGGAAATGTGAGTAGTTATGGTTACGTATAACAGTTTTCAATGAACTTTTCAAATAACAATGTATAACAGTTGAATAGCATTTGGCAGATTTCGTATAACAGTTAACATATGTACAGTTTTATGTATGAAATGTAATGATTTAGGAATGGTGGGTTAGTTTTTAGAAGATACCGTTATGGGTTATATTTAGTTCACCTTTTGGCTGTGCTTCATTCACCGCCTGGCGAATCTCATTGATCAATGTCTTGCAGTTGATGGCGGCAGCACTTTGACTCTTGTTGATCTCCGTGTAATCATCGCTGGAATGTCGCGAGGAGCCATCGCCCAAACGCCTGCAAGATGTGGGGGAGAGTGGGAGTAGCAACCGTTTAACAGTGTGTGTGTGATTGTGTGTAGAATAGGTTGTACCAAGGCTGCAAAACTTGTAGCCGGAACCTTTACATATATAGATTTGCAGCCTTGGTCTCTGTGTGTGTAGCTTAATCTTACACCCACCTCTCGCGATCGGTTAACGCCTGATTCAGCTGATCAGTGAAAGTGGCTGCTCCGGGCAACTTGCTTCCATTGGGTGCCACTCGTCTACGGCTGGGATACATCCAATTCTCAGACTGTTCATTCTCCGAGAGTTTATCATTCGAGCCCAATATGGAGTCATATGAGCTATTGAGATCACGATTGCTGCTACTGGTTGCTGGCCCAGTGCCAAATGTGGTCATGCTGCCACGATGAAAATCATTGAGGCCCACCAAGCCACCAACTCCGCCTCCATTGTCCGCTGGCGAAACCAGGGCATTCTTAAAGATGCTGGGAACTGCCTGCTGCTGTTGTTGCAGCTGCTGCTGCTGCTGTTGTTGTTGCTTGCTGGGATCTTTGTGGACCTGGGCATACAGTTGATTGATCTGTGCCTCGCGTGCTGTCGACTGATTTGAAGAGCTAGACGAAGCGGATGATGTAGAGTTGAGCAATATGGCTGTGGTGGTGCCCAAATGACCATTGGGAGAGGCCACCACAGCGGGCACGATGGCTGGCGGATGATGTTGCAACAGATTGTTGACATTGGCCAACAGATGTGAGTTGCCATTGGAGAGACTGATGGTGTCATAAGATGGTGTGGTGGGGGCCAGATTAAGCGCAGGGACATCGACCTCCTCGTCGTCAGTGTCATCCAAGGTGCAGTCCGAGCTGCGGCTATTGCTGCGGCTGCGCTTGATGAGATTGCCATTGGAGAGTTGTGTGAAGTCGCCGAGGCCGTTGGTGGTGTTGCCATTGGAACCGTTGGCCGAGGGTAGCTGGCGATTGGCTAGACCGCCACGGGAGGCTTTGGTTTAGAAACGATTTGCGTTGTTTTCGAAGTGCGAATAGGTGTAATGAGGGCGCAGCGTGTAGGCGTGACAGTCACGAAATAAAACAACGATCGAGCGAGCGAACGACAAAAACACAAACATGATCAAACATGAACGTCACACACACAGAGAGAGAGAGTGAGAGCGAAACCAAAGAGAGCAAGTGAAAGAAAAAGAAAGTATAACATTTAGCACAATGACAAAGCTGGTAACAAACATAAACCAAACTAAAATCTTCGCTTAAAGCAGTTACTCACCCAGCTCTATCTTGGTCTTATTAACCGAATTATCCAGCAGCTCATGCTGCGGCACTGCCGCATCTAGCTCATCCTTCACCGGCACCTTACGCTCCACGGTGGCCGTTTTGACGCCATCGCCATCGGGCGATAAGTCCGAGATCTCTGTATCGGAGAGCTCTGTCTCCAGTTTGTGAAATAGCGGTTTGGGCGGTGCCTTGCGCATCATTTGTGGTGTCAATTTGAGGGTGGCACTATCATAGGGCAGGCCAACCGGAAAGCCTGCCTTACGCTGCGTCTCCTGCAACTCATGCTCCAGATTGATCACACGATCCTTCAGCTTCTTCACCAAAGCATTGTATTCAGTGTCCTTCTCCTGCAGTAGCTGCTGATAGAACTCCTCACGATGGCACATGTCCAGCTCACGCTGTTGATACTCCCTGACCAGACGCTTGGCTTTGTTGTATTTCTTATCCAGGGCCATGTACTGGGCCTGTGACTGCTGCAGCATGTTCTGCAGATTGGCCGCCTCCTTCTTGATGTTGCCCAGTTCACGTTCGCTCTGGCGCAAACGTTCGCTAAGCAATTCATTCTCATTGCCGGTGGTCTCGAGTTTGACCAGCTGCGGGAGGTTGAAGGAGGTACAGGAAATGGTTTAGTTAATTGTGAGAAAGTAAAAATAGTTGGTGCAATCAATGAGTTGATGAGGATGGGAGAATAAATTAAAACAAAATCATAAAAAAAACAAAAAATAAACACAAACCTTTCGCTTTAGATTCTGTATAATTTCCTCCTTAACCAGGCAACCCATTTCACTCTGAAGAGGATACAAAATAATAATCAAAGAAGGAAAATTAATAATAAAGTAAAATGATAAAATGAAGACTAAAATAAAGAGAAGTCAGGAATAGACACGTTTTGTCTAAAGTGCAGGTGTATCCAACGGCCTTACACGTAGCTCACACACAAAAGCACACGACAATCACCTGTTGGTTGATATTCTACAAATGATTTTGTATATGTGTATGTGGTGGAGTCTGCTCCGCCTTAAGCAGGCTGTGGGAATCCCTGTTATGCAACTAACTACACGTAAGGGTATTACCAAACTGACGTGACGTTACGTTCGTACGAAAAGATCTTTTTGAAAAATATGAAAATCTTGGATTTTTAAAAATATTGTTCTATATTTGGGTGGCAATTACGTAGCACTATAATCAGCAAAAACAATGACATTAATCGATCATAAGGAGTTAAAGATATAAGCAATCATATATGCTGGCGTGACGTTACATAAAACGGAAGTGGGTTTTGACTTGTTTTAGAAAAATGCAAAATAAATATCTGATGTGACGTTACCTGACGATACGTTACTTAAATTTCCTCATTATATTTATGTTTTGTTATAATATAAAGCAGAAACTTACAGTTAGTTGCAATCATATAGTTTCTTATGGTGTCTTCTGCATTATTTCTTAACTCTTTGTACCCTTAGAAATAGTTTAGAGACCAAAAATCAATGCAATCTAAGGGCATTTTTATGACAACAAAACGTATACAAATGAGAAAAATGGCGCTTGCGCGACTTTGCAAAATCTCGAAATGGGTTATGAATATATTTAAAATTGGCTCATATTAGTTCATTTTGATTATTTCCCTATGAAAAAATGATAAAAAATAGTGCTTTTAAGTACTTTTCATTTTTTGGTCTCGGTGGACTTTTCTGTGGAAATACCTATATGCTAAATACTATTCTGAGGGAAAATTCTGGAAAACTGGAAAATCCAGAGAAAGCTGGTTACCAATAAGGCTGTCAAAAATGCAATAGTAAAGCATGATTTTTTTTGAGAATTTTAGGTTCCATTCACGGTTGCCACACTTGGTGTTTTTGTACCAAAAATTGTGTTTTTTTTCATGTTGGTGCACTGGCACTTTTTTATTGGAATTGGCTCTTTTGAATTGAGCCCTGAAAAGGCCTAAAAAGATACTTTTTATTTTGAGTAGGAAATCACAGTGGTTAGAGCGAGACGGACATATTCCCAAATGTATCTGGAGAGCGTAAGTGAGAGCGAATAGCTTACCCAAATGTATCCAGAGAGCGCAAGTGAGAGCGAGCAGCTGACTAATTTCTTAAATCTAGATATTCTAGTCTATGGGTTTACAACAAAAGGCCAACTTTTGCAACAGAGAAGATATATTTTATTTTAACTAATACCATGTATCATATTTTCACTTTTTCGATACAATCGCGCTTTTAAAAGGTATGGACCAAAAATTATTAAACATATATGCAAAATGGTATATCTTCCTTTACGAAAATCGTAGAATTGTTTGGGATAATATTTTTAGTTTTAGTATATTATCAAAAGAGAGTCAAAACAAGGAGTAGTTCTTTTACAAAACGAGCCTAAAAAGGTTCAAAATTTGGATTCTAAGCATTTTTAAGACCAAATTACCTAAAATCTAGACGTGATGGACTATTTTCGAAAAGAGATTTGTGTTCAGCAAACAAAAATCATATCTATACATACATACATCTGATTATAATCACCACCCACTCTTCAGTATACTGGACCTTGTTGTTTAGTGTAATTCTTAAAACCTTTGTTACACACTCATAGATATAATTTGGAACTTAGTTGCTTGGACTAACAACATATGGGTATCAAGTGTATAGGGAAATCCACCATTTTAAAGGTAAAGGAAACGGTGCGTGAGTTTTAACCTGGAGCTGGTTCGGCAAATTCGTCGGCAAACTCGGATTTAGTTCAGTTTCAAAAATAATGCTCTGCAAGGGTTTGTGTACGATTACCGATCCCCATTATGTGTGGTATACAGAAGTAACTGATCTTAGAGTGTGATTTTTTGTATGTAAACCAAAAAAATATTGACTATTTAGTTTTTAATATGTAAAGAAATCTGCGGCGATAAGGAATAAAAGCATGTGTGTTTTCCGTATTTTTTAGGAAGCAATTATTACCTTTAAGGCCAAATTTCACAGCTTCTACAAAGCACTTACTATTACATAAACTAACAAGTAACAGAGTAAATTCTAATTTTTATTTGTCAAATAGCAGATATATAGGAGATGAGAAGTCGGCCCTTAAGGAGTGTGTGAAAAAAGTGTTTGGTCTTAAGTGGAAATTTTTTACAGATTGAAAGATTTATTTCTTAAAGTATACTGATATAAGTCTTTTTGATAAGATCAAGTTGATTAAGACTTATTAAGACTTCTCAAGACTTATGTTGTTCAGTTTTACCGTTATATCTTTGTAACCACTCTTCCGATTAGTGTGAAATTGGGACACAATATATAATTAAATCCGATAAAGCCATAACTCGAGTTATGCTGTTATGCAGTTATGCCTTATTGCCATAGAAATTAAGTAATATATGAAATATTTTTTGGGTTATTTGTACGGTTAAAGAAGAAATGAAATGGATGTATAGTTTAACGATTTTGTGAAAGAGATATTTTATATTTTATTAAATGCAAATATAACATGAATAAGGGAATACAATTTTTTTTGGCTCTTTTTTATTGAAAACGGCTCTTTTTTGAATTGTTTTTGGTGTAGTCTAATTTTGTCAAGTGGCAACCGTGGTTCCATTATCCCCAACAGGATCATAACTGTAATAAAATAGTTGGATCTGACAACGCTATTGTTATTTGTGCTCTCTTTCTTTTGAAACTGAATTTTCAGTTTGCAAATCTTTCAATTTCTCAGCTGAAAAATTACTCAACATTCGAAATAAAGAAACTTCACAACAGATTCTATCCCTGGTGCGTTCTAAGTTTTTGTGGAATCATTAGTTGTTGCTTTGTAAATGATTAAAGTTGCCCCAATTGTATGAGATGATTGTTGACGACATATTTTTTCCACAGGACGGCGCCACATGTCATTTAGCTAGTCGAACAATGGACTTAATGAAGAAACCGCTTGCCGAACGCATTTTTTCTCAAAATGGACGATCGTGCGATTTGACAGTGGCTTAACAGTGACTAAATAGTGAGTTAATAAAAGATTTCTTAACTAAATATTTGTAAAAATATATGACCAAATTTTTTTCACAAAATTTTTCACACGAGTGTAAATAATTTCGGAATTTTCTGATTTTTTTTTTACAGTTCATTTGTATTGTCACCTCAAATATCCAGATTGATTCAGCGCATTCGCCTTGAAGGTAAAAGTTAGCCCTTTTTAAAAAGGGACTAATGTCTATTGTACCGGTACTTATGCGTATGTCGGGATTTATTGAATTTTTGCCTTCAACTTACTAAACTTTTACCATCAAGTCAAAGATCAAATGTGCTGCATCAATCTGAATATTTGCGGCTGAATAATGAAGCTCCATTCAGCTCATTGATTGAAAGAAGGTCAGTCCGAATATCGCCGTTCGCGCATTTTTATAGCCCTCAACTCTTTAGAGTTAGAGCTGGACCTCCCTTAATCATAGATTTTGCCCCGGAAAATGCCCGTTTTCATTTATATCTTAAGTTTTCCGCTATTATTTTGCAGATTGTTTCTCATTTCATATCAAATGCATTATTTAATGTTGAAAAATATAATTTAAGAAACGTTTAGGTAATGCTGCCCCTACCTTTTCGAAAAGCTGGCTGCGCCTTTGAGTACTATCGAAGTTTACCTGAAAAACTATCGATATGATGACGCCATCGATAGTGTGAAAAACCACTAATTATTCGATACTATCGATTTGCTATCGATGTGCTATGTTTTTGCAGCGCTACTGGACACCCCCTTTTGTGACGTACTCTGCCTGCGGCCTGTGGCCGTCGCGCCTCTCACACACCAATACAAAAAGTGCCCTTACTGTGACTGAACATGGGGGAACAGTAGGTGGCCGAGGGATTGAAATAATTTCAAGATTGAAATTATTATTTCTGCCTGTTATTGCTTTGCGACTGTTGTTTACATTTATCTATGCGGCAGCACAATAAACAAGGTTTACAGAAAAAAAGAAAGAATGGTTTTCCCCAGTTACACAAGAAGTACAGGGCAGTCGCTAAATAGGAGTTTGATACTATCTATTTCCTTCTTATTCCCAAATCTACTACAGAGGTTGTCATAGGGTACGTGCATACTGAAGGACATATGACCTTTAGTACAGTAGAGTAGTTGTTAAGTTCGGTTGACGGGGTGTATCTTGACGTAGAGAGATCGGAAGATATGAATACTCTGCCCTAGTGACTGGTTTTTTGTACTTCTTGGTTAGAATGTTCGTTGCAGCTTATGTCGCTGATTCGTTACTTGTGCAATAGTTCGCTTCCTCCTTGCCTGGTATTTCTGAGTGGCCTGTGCATCTCGTTTTGGTTCCGAGCAGTGCTCGTGCTATCTAATAACAGCCTGGCTGTAGAACAATAGAAAAACGCAACGCTAAATCGTTACACGAAATGAGACTTCGCTAGGTCTTCAGATAATATACTCTTTTCCGCCTTCAAACCGTCTGCTTGGGAACACTCCGAACTTGTGAACTCTACCAACATTTTCACCTAGATATAATCCTATTTGTTTCTCTTTCAAAATCATGTATTTCTCTGGGTATAGAAAAATCACCTAAACGCTCTGTTAATAACTATTTCCATAAACCGTTTGACAGCTCTAATTCTTAAGATCCCATTCTAAGATTCTTAGAAAATTTAAAGTTTCAACTAAAATGTTAATAAATAAAATAATCAAAATTAACAAATGTTTGATAAATGTGCTCTACAATTTGTTCTAAATTTTATGTTCAATCAAATATTTTCTTATCCAATTACCGCTTTATGCTGCATTTCAATATCCATGTTGAAATTCAGCAAAAAAGTAGAGAAAAAAGAGAACACACACACATACAATTACATATTTGGTTCTTACACGGCTGTAGACAGAGACTTTCAAGTGTGTGGCAAATGCAATTTGCCATTCCAACTTACCTCCTGTAGCAGCCGCTTAAGCGACTCTACCTCCTGTGAGTGTGTGGCTTCTACCTCCATGGGATGTTCAACTTGGACAGGACTTGAGGGTCCCTCGCAAACACTAGAATTGGCGGAAACGGGTTGGGTGGAGTCTTCGGAGTAGTCGAGCGTGCGACGTAGATACTCCTCTTGTTGGCTAAGGGCGATAAAATTAAACTCATTTGTTTATTTGAGGCATAAAAATAACAAAGACATGTTAAACCTACCGCTTTAAGCGCTCCTCCTTCTCACGATCGGCCTGCAAACTCAAACGTATAAGCTGTGCTACTTCTGAATTTTCAGGATCACGTTCACGTCCGATTTGGAATTTGACTAGACCGGAAGTATTGCGCAACACTGAAGCTGCATAAGCTTGGGTTACACCCACTAGACTTTTGCAGTCTACCTCAATAATCTGATCGTTGACCTAAACAGAATGATAGAGGGAAATGTTAAAATTTGATTTCCAATTACCCTAAATGAACTCACCTGTATGCGACCGTCCCTAGCCGCTGCACCGTTATCAGTAATTGTCTTTACAAATATGCCCAATTTCTCTAGACCTGCATCGGCTCCAACGCCCATGCCAATAATGCTGAGACCCAAACCTTCAGGACCTTTCATTAATTCCACTGGGAAGACATGCATCTTCTCCACACGCTTCTCCAGCTCATATTCGGCCGAAGCGGCCACCGGATCAACATCTTCATTGCGCCGATCGTAGTCGTTGACCGAGAAAGTAGAATAGACGTGTATGGGACCCGAACTGAAGCGTACCTTGGGATTCTTGCGTACTGTGATGGGCGGATAGGAGCAGTCGTCGTCGTCAAAGTCTAAGAGACCTGAATAAGCAATTAAAAACAAGTTGGAATCAATGAGAGCTTTGAACTAGAGTAAGTGAACAAGATGAGTAACTTTTTTCAGTTGTTGCTGTTGCTCACTTTGTTGCTCAGTTGCTCTGAGCAGCTTAACGATTGTACAAATATAAAAGAGTGAGTGAGTAACTGAACAAAAAAGAGCAATTATAACAAGACATGTTCTTTAGTTCACTCACTCATGAGCAACTGAACAAAAAAGAACAATCAAAGAAGAACATGTTTATTTGTTCAGGTTAGTAGACATCACTCTTAGGCAACTGAACACAAGAAAGAGCCACTTATTAAGAACCTTTAAGTTTCTACACTCACTCCTCATGAGCAACTGAAGCATATTAGAAGAAAAAGCATTTAAAGAAGATAATGTTCATTTGTTCAGTTAAGTATGCAATTCATTCTTGTTCACTCACTCAAAGGCAACTAAACAAAAAAGAGCAGTATCAGAAGAACATGTACATTTGTTCACTCACTCACTCATAAGCAACTGAACAACTAAATAAAATAAAAGCAACCAAAGAAAAGCTTGTTCAATTGTTCAGTTTAGCGAGCAACTCATTCTTATTCAGTTACAACACTTCTTTAAACCATTAAGAGACCTACCTGGCACTTCCATCCAAAAGTTGCCATCCTCGAAATAGTGTACCCCAGCCTCGACTAACACCTCCTTGCTTCTAACCGGTGGATATTCCGGTATGTAAAATTGATTTTCATCAAGTTCTGTGACTCCAGTACTCAACACAGTTGAGTTGGTGGCCTGTTCGGCATCGGCCAGAGAGTAAGTGGAATTGTGTTTACTCGAAATGATGCTATCATCTATGGTTGTGGTCTGATTGAAGGTGGCATCTGATTGTGTGGACTCTACGGATACTATAGACTCGTGCAATGACTCTCCTCCCGTTACATAAGTCTGATTCAGATCGGAATGTTGTTTGGCCTGCAGTTCAAAGCCATTATCGAGGTCCTCCCGTTCCCGTCGACTGGCACCGGTTAAAGAGCTAATCAGTAGATTCTCTAAGCTACGCTTAGGTGCCTCGAGCACATCCCTCAGCCACTCGGGTTCGTCGTCGTCGTGACGTGTGGTGGAAGGTGTTGTTGTAGTTGTCTCTGTTTCAGTGCTGTCCGCCTTGATGAAGGTGGCATTCAATGCTGAAGCAGTTGTTGATGTAGCCTGACCAATACCAACTATGTCCAGCGCTTCAACATCATCAGAATCGACGTCATCCGGCTCTTCCCTGTCCTCGTCTTCGTAGTCCTCCTCCTCTTCTTCTTCAACAATCGCCGGTACAGCTGCAATTTGTATATCCTGTTCCCCGTTGGCAACTGATTGCGATTGCACGGGCAAATCCTCAATGAGATTCTTGATGCTGGTCGGTGAAGTTGCTGTGGCAACAACGGCAGCAACAGCCGCACCCACGCTGGGGGCAGCAGCGTTGAGTATTTGTTCGACTTCCTTGGCCTGTTCGTCCGAGAGCAGCGACTGTTGTCTGCAGAAGAAGAAAAGGGGCAAAAAATGCACAAACAATTGTCAAATGTTATAAGAAATAAAGTTGGCAAAATAGTTTCAGGACCAACCTGATTTTGCTTTCCAAAATGCTACGGCAGGACAATACGGGACAAGCACAACACAATAAACACAGGCAAATTACGAGATAACAGGAAAAAAAAAGGAAGAGAAAAATGCAAACAAAATATGAAATATATTTAAATTGTACATGCAAATCATTTGAAATACAACAAAAGACAATAAATAAATAAATGTTACGTGCTACGCTTACAAATTAATAAACTGTTATTCAAAATGCGTATGTAAATAAAATTAAAGTGCATAATTATAATAGTAATTAAGTGAAGGAAAAGCGAGAGACGTATACAGAGTGTGTGCAATTAAAATGTAATGCACTTTTAATTTACACGTTCAAAGCGAAATAAACTTTATGAGTAAACAGATGAAATAAAGTTGAAGTATTTTTGTGGATTTATGGTTAATGTCAGTTTTAATTAATAAAGGTTCAGGAATATAACTGAAACACACAAGGAATGTTCTTATTCCGATGTGTTCCAGAAATCTCTAGAGATTTTGCGGTCAGTTGTTTGTGAAAACAACCAATCCAAATGTCGGGGATTTCATATTTCGGAGTCGCATGGAGAGAATGGCAAAAAACAGCTGATTAGTAGTAATTGCGTTGTGGCTGCCACGGCAGGGTTGTAGACTATAAAATAATTTGAATAAATGTTGGATTCAAGTTTTGGTTTTTGGAAGTTTCTAAACCAAATACTGAAAGCTTTTTTTGGTATGCACGAAGTTCCAAGCTATAAATTATTCTTAAGCCATTAATACTCCATTTTATCGGGTAAAGGTCGGTGTCCATGGGTACGGAAACGGCTGCGAAATGAAAAACTCTATATAAAAACAAAATGCTAAGGAATTTTTTCGTGTGGCCGTTTCATATTCGGTTTCTACCAATCACGAAAAATGCTTACGTTTGCCACTACGTTGTGTTCAAAGTTAATATCGCCTTTAAGTGCTGTTAACGCCTCTTTTTTGCCGTGACGTGAGCAATATAGGTTTCGATTCTAATTTGTGCGGCCAAATTAGAAGGCCAAATTGAAAATGTGCGCATCTAAAAAAGATTCCTGTAGAAAGCGTCGCATAATGGCACTTTCTATGGCGGGCAGGCTGAATTTTATAAACGCCGTGAAAGTGAGGAGCGAGGTGCGGGACTTGGCGGATAAGAAACACTCGGAAACCCGGCAGTGAACACCGGCGGACCGGAGCACGGTCTGCAACATCATGTGGCGTCTCCTGTCACCACAAACCACAAGCGAGCAGCTTAAAATATATTTGGCCAGCATTCAAACACTTCACACTCCTGTCCCCTCAATCAGTTCGATTTGATTCGCCTCAACTATGTCTTCGATCACGGCTACCAGAGCAAAAGGAAAATCATTGAACAGCCGCCGGTGCTCAATGATCGCGACAGTAAAACGGCCGCTCCCAGTTCGTTGGATAGCCAACTGGTGGCCTCCAATCAAGCGATAGTATAGCGGATAGTGCAGCCTCAATTGACCTCCTGAAGGTGACCGAGCAAAAGCGGATGTGCCCTACATCAATGCCAATTATATCAAGGAAAGAAATGGGCGAACCAAACTTCAACTTTATAAATCACTTCCATTTCTTAACGTTTCCCTGACAGGGCCCCGACTTCGTGGCCAAGTGCTATGTGACCACCCAGGGACCGTTGCTCAATACCATTTTCGAGTTCAGCGGAGCTATATACGCCGCCAAGTCACACATGCTACAGCAGTACATCCAGAAGATCATCATGCTGACCTGACCAATTTTACGGAGGCAAATCGCCAGAAATGCGCGAATTACTTTCCAATCGAGATGAACGAAATCTTTGCCGTGGCATCCGAGTGCGAGGTGTTCGTTAAGTGCCGCTGTTTGGGACTACATCGAACTGCATTTAATGCCATTGATTGTGCCAGACACAATTTTAAGGAAAATGTCTGAAGAGGTAGCTCCCAACGTTCAATGCGCTAATACTGCAGATCATACTGCAGTCAAAAGTCATAATGATAACAATTAATTTATTATTAATTTCATTTAATAATAAAAATATATTAAAATAGCACATTAAATATGTTATATTCATAATCCTGCAAGGTGTTGTTGTTTATAAGTTCGCGGGCATATTTAACAGCGCCAGAGCAGCGCAAGGTTTCTTTAAAACGTGTATCGACAGAGTAATTGTGTTATCGTGTTATTTACATAGGCTTAGCAGACTCAGTTAAGAATCTGCGGAATATCTACTTTTTCACAAGAAATTTTTTGGCGACCCGTGGATACCGCCCTTAAAGAACTAAAAAAAACACGTTGACCCGCTAAATAATTCTTTTGTATTGACAACCCTATTGCTTACAAGTAATGCTGCGTTTACATTGGGGCACAGTGCGTCACATTTCAGGATCACAGTGGCAAAGCGCAATGTGAACGGAAATCGTGTGTCACAGGAACGAGTACTTTTCAATGTGAACTCAAGTACTCATTTGACGTCACAGTGGTTCTGTGACCGAGGCTGGCATGTTTGTGACCACAATTAATTGAACAGCTGATCCAAATGAGTTAGCTCAAAATTAGCTCATTTGAACTTTTTTTACTGTGCCAAGCACATCGCCCATGCTCGTTTTCCTGTGACATTGCGATAACTTTGTTTTGTTTTTTTTTCGCCTTAAAAATTTTGATAAAGGTAAATATGCGTAATTTTTAGTGCTTTCGCTTATTTTTTCAAATTGTAATTCAATTAAATATTTTAGCTGCAAGAAATGAATGCGCGAAAGGCAACAGAGCTAGTGGCGTGTGCTGTTATTGAGTTGTGGGTGCTGGACAAAGATGAAGATGATGATGAACCCAAGCCAAAGCGCTCATGATGGATCGACAAATTTAATATGACACGAGGGAAAGATGGAATGTTTGCCAAGTTGAATGCAGAGTTGCGAAGTATTCCGCACAAATTTATAAATTATGTGCGCTTGGATGCAGCCACTTTCGATCATTTTTTTTGTTGGGCTAAAGTAGCCGGCGAATTTTCGTGAGCCCATTTTACCTGGCGATAGACTAGCAGTGACACTGCGCTATTGGGCTTCAGGATCTGGCATGACATCCCTCTCATACAAGTTTAGAATGTCAAAGTCAACAATATGTGTAAATTCGATCAATTAAGCATTCAAGTTTTGTTCCTAATTATTATATTTGACTCAAATCTCTATATTAGCAAAACATAGACAAAATTCGCAACATTTGAAAACAACCAATAGAGGTTTCGGGAACACCGACAATTGATTTTGGGTTGCTTTTCGGTTGTTAGAGGTTTGTAGAACACGGCCGATTTTAAACGAATCATTAGTTTTGCCCCTTTGGCCACTGCATACACAAATTCAACTACCAATTTTACAAAAACCCTCAAGTAAATGGGGTAACTTTTATATAATCACATTTCTAGTTAAATATACGAGGCAGGTCACACTTTAATCGCATCAAATGTAATAAAATAAACTTTCGAGTATATAAAATGCAGCCAACGCCGCAAAGTATGCAATGCCAAATTAAACATGCACGCTTACACGAGCACGTCGCAGCAAGTGGCAGAAAGAAAGAGAGAGAGACATATAAAGTTATGTCGCATACGCCGCGTTGCACACGCAATGACACCTGAACTGAGCCGAGGGGAGAAACAGGCGAGACTTGGCGAGCTTGCCAGTTGTTGCCTGGGTGCATTTAACGTTTAAGTGTTTGTCACTCTCACTTGTGCGTGACGTCACGTGTAAGGTAGATTTCTCTCTCGCCTCTGTGTGTTAATTACTGCCAACAATTGTCGACGACAACGTTGCTAATCATTAACACACACACAAACACACACACACATACCTGAAAAGGGAGAACACAAACGTGCTAACTTAGTTGCTGTTTAGTTGTTGTAAGTGGCTGATTATGTTGTTGATAATGAGAACCCCAACCAGCCAACCAGTCAGACAACAGCAAACAGTTGACTGTTGCCTAAAGTGTCTGCCTCTTTTTAGGCCCTCTGCCTGTCATGCATTTAAATGAGTTTTTCAGCTAGCTGCATTTATGTAATTGCAATTGGAATCTTTTTTTGTTTTTTTTTTGGCACGCAATAATTAGCTTTTTATAGCCGAAAACGATTCTAGGCATATTTTACCTATCAAAGTGGCAGGACCAAGGCATAGATTACCCCAGACAGCTGCACTATATAAATCGAACAGACTTTAATAATATAATTTTGAAAAATTTTGAATGACAAGACAGAGCCAATTTTGTGTGTGCCCAAATTGAATACTCTGGAATATTTAGGATATAGATGTCAGATGTTAAATGCAAGAAATTTGTGAATGTTGTTCAATCCGCAAAAATTTACAATTATGGTATTCACCAGCCCCCGTAAAAGGTTAAATCAAAAAGCGTAAACTACTAAAGTTTACGACTCAAAACAACAAAATGCAAAGGGAAAAATGACCAACTTTTTGTTGCCCTGGGGTATGTTTATATTGGGTATTCATCAGCTCTCGTAAAACCGCAAATCAAAAAGCGTCAACTCCAAAAGTTTACGACACAACAACAAAGGGAATAAATTAACAACTTTTTGCAGCCCTGGGGTATGTTTAAAAAATCAGCGTAAAAGTATATCGACAACGCTTAGTATCGAGCCATTTCGAGATTATTGTCTTCCAAATATGCAGTCACACCAAAAAAAAATTTAAATCAATTGTGCGTAAAACCATATACGGACATCCGACGTTCGTAATTTAGCTAATGTTTCGTCACCGTGGAACGTAAGAGTAGTGTGACCAGAATTAAGCAAAAATACGCCAAAAATGTAAGTTTGTGATATTTTTAGTTTAACTGGCAGTGGGTCACAAACTTCATATAAAAAAAACTGTGCCAGGAATTTTTAGTTTACCTTTTCGTTGCTTGAGTATCCAGCAACATGAACGAAACCGACAGTTTCTAATCGATAGTTGGCCTATCGATAACGCGTGTGGATCGAGAGAACAGCTGATACACAGCTCAGGAATATATTGGTTACAATTATTTTGGACGTGATGAGCGAAAATTTGGGGGGAATGCTTTTATGTTTTTGTTATGAGCTATCATCTTGCTGGGGAACCAGCAGTGTGTAAAGATTGGTAGGGGATGGTGCCAAGGGGACACTTATTCCCAATTGCTGAGTCGGCCCGAGAGATGCCCTCCATAGACACAAAAGTCGATGGGATGTCGTAGGTTGAGGCGACTTCTGAGCCTGTTCGTCGCCAGATCAGAGGCAAGTCTATGGGAGTGGGCCACCAGTCGGTCATGATACCTGCTGGTGTGCATGTTAATTTGGGGCGCATAATGGCAAAGCGTCCAAATCGCGGTATATAGTTGTATGCCTCTCATGCCAGGGACCTCACATAGAAGATTCTAGGTTCTTGAGGGTAGTGGAGCATGCCGTACCCCATACGGGGATCCCACAGATCCACCACTACGAAGCTTGAGAAGCCAATAGAGCTTCAATGTCATAGCTGCAGCCGTAGCTACTGCCCGAGACACATAGACTTTCCTGGTTAAGCGGCGGTCCAGAGATACGCCAAGGTATTGATCCCAGGAGTCGCACTCGAGCAACTTTTCGGGGTCTCATAGCGATCATGTTGACTCTTTAAACGATTAACGGCTATGTTCCAGCGGTTCGCCCACAGACCAAAGCCATGGTACTGATCCGCCACTGAGTTGACAAAACCCTTAATATTAATACAAATGTATTTAGGCAATCGTTTATCCGACCATGAAATACTTCATTTGATTGGCGACCAATCGAGATGTCATACTACTTTGGAGATTTGAATGACATTATAAAGTTGTGCACATAATTGTGCTCCATCCGGGCCACACTGCAAAGTGACATTCTTAGCCATCGGCTTATCATCCCCTTGTATAAAGTAGCACCTTCTTCCTCTGGAAATTATTATATATATTTTTTTTTAATTATTTAAATTCAAATAATTAACAGTGCTTAACAGCTGACTGATCAGAGTGACCATGCACCTTTTTGGTGGATGGTCACCCTGTTATAGTTATGTTCCACACACTCAAGAAATAAGTAGCAAATTCCTGGCAGGAATTTTCCGCAGTGCTGGATACAGGCCTTATAAACGAAACTATTTTTAGTTTCAACAACCACGCCGTACCTAGGTCTCGTTATGTTGGTACATAACTTTAGTCATTTTTTTTCAAAACTTGTAGATTTATCACAATCAAGGCTGCAAACCGGTACCCAACCGAACCCCAAAGAAGCTGTTCGGTTCTGGTTTTTGGGATCCCTCGAACTGACGATGAACCGAACCTCTCAAATTTGTATCGCTCCGACCCTAAGCGCGAACGGGCTTACAAATAATACAAATAAAGGTTCGGTTCAAACAAGCATTTTTGTCAATTTCTTAAGAACTTTTATAACTTACTTAACATTATGAGCGGAAACACACAATTTTATAGTATAGAATCCCTTGAAATGATATTTAAAGATGGGATTTAGAAATCGAATCCATATTGCGACATCGAGAATGAATTAAAACAAAGGTCAAGTAGGAAGAGGGGAAAGCAAAGCTCGTACATTTATGTACTTAGAAGGTGAGTCTACCTTCCAAAATTAAAAGTCCAGGCACTTTTGAAAGCCTTTTTAGAGGGCCTCTGCATAATAACGTAACTTGAACTCGTTTTCCTGATCAAAAATTTGTCAAAATTTTGACCGAAAGTAGAGGCAAAAATCTGTCAACTATCTAACAATCTATGAACCCAGAACCTTAGGTTCGATAAGAACAGAACCTTACACTTTACAACGGATTCGCATCTCCGGACCGAGCCTTGATCAAAATTTTGCAGCTTTGCAACCTTGATCACAATACTAACTGTCCCTTTAGACAGGTTGCTTCGCTCTCTATAGTATTCAAAACACATAACGACGAAGTGCAGCTTACATTACATTTGCCATCTATCAAACCTTCATCATAACACAGACCAACAAAATGACCATATTTGTGAGCTGCAGCCCTGTTGATTTGAAATTATGATAGTTGATGTTCACTGATTCCAAAACTCGTTTCGGTTTATCTATATCAGCATTTGTTTCCAAGTATTTGTTGAGTTTTTGGCACTCTAGGGTTTATGGAGGCCACATTAGGCATAAATGTCTGAGTTATCAGATCATTTTTGATGCCATTCTTTTTCGGATTGAATGTAGTTCGAATATCGAGCTCAATTTAATCTCGGGTATTCTTGCACCAAGCCGACTTCGAGATCAAATCAAGTACGAATATCGAGTTTAAATCAATATTGGACTTTCTTGATTGGATCCGAACCTGATAAAATCAATCCCGTGTGAGCTTAAGTCGTGATTGAAAAATCCTTTCTCAAATTAAAATCCGGGCTTGACCGATTTCTCACATTGATTATAGCCCGGATATCTCGGTATTTTTTTCTGTGTACTAGAACTATCCACGGATTTGTTGTACTCTTACAAAAAAAAAACAAAATAAATCCGCTTAGCAACCAATAAAATGCAATTAAACAATTACATAGCAATTTTCAATGGAATCTACTCCATGATTTTCTAAACCAACAGAAACAAACAACAAAAACAGTCATGAAATTTGCCATTTTAGGATGAGCTATGCGAGGGAGCACTAACTAAGCGGCTTATGTGAAAAGTAATTGGCACAAGGAGTGAAGTGTGGAGGGAGGGAAAAAAAAAGGTCCCCTAAGCTAATGAAATTAGCATAAAGCTATAGTTTTATAATTAAAATAAAAAATAACACGCTGGGTTTTTAATTGCTGTGGAATGTGTGCCACAAAACACACACACACACACACACTCACACGTACCAGATGTGCATACAATACATATGTACTTAACCCCCCCACCCCAGTCGCATGCATAACAAAAATATTACGCATACGCAGCGTGTGACGAGGAGTAACGACAATGACAAAAGTTTCGTTTGGCGAAGGCAACGGAAAAAATAATTATGAAAAATAAGCGCAAGCCACAACAACAACGGACATCAACTTTAACGATATTTAAATAAACACATACGATGTGGGGAGAAAAAAAAGAAAAAGAAAACAGAGAGAAAGTCGAGTACAGGCAAAGGGAAATATGAAAGACAAGTGCAATTAAGCCACAGACCGAGGAGCAAACAAAGCAAGGCAAACACTTTTTGTAGCCTACTTATTGGAGCGCGCGCCCGCCAGCAACAAAATTTGATTAGAGAGAAAAGCCACAGAGAACATATGGAAATGTCATAAAGAGTGCGTAAACCAAAACAAGGTCAGACTGCTTATTGTTTTGTCATACATTTTTAATTAATTTAAACAGCAACCAGCCCAAAAGTAAAGCCTTGCCCCACAAAAGGCCAGTCACTCACTCAAGAGTCAGTCGCTCGCTCGCTCGCTCGCTCGCTAGCTTGCTCTCTGTGTTGAGTCGAGTGCACAGTGTGTGAGTGAGTTTTCGAATGGCCATGGCCCACAATGACGTCATGTGTCTGGTCTTGGCTTAGCCTTCCATTGTATGTTAGAGAGTGTGTGATAAATTTAACACAATTTATGTTTAGTCATTCGTGAGTTTTACAGTTTACAACAGCAGCAGCAGCAGCAGCAGCAGCTTTGGCTTTCCGTTTATTAATAGCTGCTGGTATAAATTAGGGAGGAACCATGTCTGTGGCTGGTCATTTAAAGTCAAGGTGTGTCAAATAAATAATCATTTTTTTATTTAGACTTATGATTTAGGAGCTTAAATAGGGGCCAATTCAAACTCTTTTCTGGGGCACTTAATCATGTGCACGAAATTCAATGCAAAAATGCCAGAAAATTGCCAAACAACAACAATGAAAATTGAAAATACAATTTTATCATGGCAAACACGTACGCAAAATAACACAATTCCCAACAGCAACAGCAGCAGAGGCAGAGGCAGGGCAGGCAGCCAGCCCAGCAATACAACAACAATATTTACTGCGTGCGCACAAAAGTATGCAACAAGAAAATCAGAAACGCAATGGAGGCAGCTTTAAAGAGCCATCGACAATGGGGGGGAAATGACAACTTGGCAACAATTATGGGCGAGGGCAATTGGAAAAGTCATGAATTTCAAAGAAACTGGACAAACAAAAGTTCACACAAGCATATTAATTTGTCAAACATGGGCTAAAATTTTACAAAATTACAAAAATATGTGTGAACGACATATTTATTTACAGTCAAACGCATTTGCAAGCCGACTTGACGAGTTTGACAGGTCAAGTGGTCGAAAAGGTTCTGTGCTGTCTGAATGCAAGTGAACACAGTTTGTAAAACTGTAATCGCATTTGCCGAGTAAGAACAAACTATGGCAAATTTGTGATGCTTGACTATTGTTTGTTTAATTATTTCCCAATACAACAAGAGCTTGTCTTGATAACTATAGTATTGATCACAAAATGTAATTCGGGAAGGTTGATAAAAATAAAATGTATCCTAGCTTCGTATTACAGTACAGCTTATTCTTAATAACAGTAATAATATGATTTGATCATTTCAAACAATTAAGCAGTCTTTACACTTGTCATATATCTCTAAAGAGTCTCTCTAAAGACACGATATAATAGTGTAATAGTCAAACGTATATCTCTGATGAGAAACTTGTGCCTTCTCTTTAGACAAATATGACGAAATATAACCGTTTCTATTTGATAAAAGTAAAGCTGCTGAGACAACGCTGTCAACCGTTGGCCGTTGCAGAATATGCATTGTGGCTAACATACTATATTAATTTTAGACAACCGAATGGTGAAAATGCGAGGTAATAGCACTCCTGGAGTTTTTTCGAAATTGAGACACTCCTATACGACAGCAGAAGCAAGTTGTACAAAAACAGGAAGGCTCGCCAAGCAGCGTTTTTTAATATAGAGCAGAGGTTGACTTCAATAAATAAAGACGTGAACGTCGAGGACACTAAAACTAAATTAAATAATTTACGCTGCCAATACACCGATTATTGGTTTGAGAAGATGCGCTTTTTGGAGAGCCACATTCGTATGCGCCAATCGAGTTCCACTTATTTAGAGAGTGTTAAGTGTTTTTGATCAAATGGGTATCGTTTTATATCAGAGCTCGCAAAAAACTGTTAACACTATCAGCGTGTCTGTGTAAAACTGTTCTGTTACAGACACAACGAACAGCGGTTGCTAGAAGACACTTTCAATTCTGTTTTGCTCAATATCTGTTTCTCTCAACCAAAGACCGCTTTTTTCGTTTCTGTTTTGCTCGTGTCTTTCACTGACCGTTTTGCCGAGAGCACGCGTAAAAAGTGTCTTCTTTAAATGTGTGTGTGGCGCCTGTGTGTGTGCTTCTCTGTCAACGATCTTTGTAAATATAATCAGCGTCATTATGGAAAAAATAATTATTATTATAAACCTATCAATATAAAATGAAATGAATTTAAATGAAAACCGCAGCACTCTAAGTGCGGTAAAAATAAATTTTTTGTTAGTTATTTAGCTTTATTCTTAATAAATAATAATCATAAATAAACTAGCTTATAACGCATTTAATTTAATATTTTTAAATTTTAATAATTAATTAATTTTGTACATATGTACATATTATATAATATCTATGTATATAAACATTGCACATACACAACCCCACCGCCAAACAAAACAAACACAACAAGTTGGCCTACCGCAATACACACAAATAACACTTTTTGCTGACACTTTTAGTGTTCTGCTCATTTGCAGACAGTTGTTTGGTGAGCTCTCGCTCAAAAGTGTCTCTCTCAGTTGTTATTGGCAGACAGACTCGTTGGTTTTGCTCAAGCGAACTAACGAAACAGAAAACACAAGAGCAGAGCAGAAAAGTGTTCTGCTCAGTGAGAGAGCGTGTGTGTTTTGAATGTTTCTGTTTTTAAGTGAGACTGAACGCATGGAAAAAAGTGTCAACACTTATTTGCGAGCTATGTTTTATATAACAGATTGGTGATGAATCAGATCCTTCACTATCAGAAAAGTCGATTTCCGAGCCGGAAGAGAAACATCCTATGGTCGACGAGAAGGAAAAACTCATGGAAAAGGCTCTTCCAGTAATAAACAAGAAAGAAAGTCGGTCAAGCCCGACTATAACATACTCTGTACCCTTAACGTCTCAGCTCGCATTTGCTCACGAGTTATACGCGCTCATCTCTAAGTTTCACTCTCTCTCTCTCTCTCTCTCTCTCACTAAGATTGACGTTCAATAGAATGCTGCGGTGGTGGGTGGGGTGGTGCTGGGTGTTTATTGGCCGTTTTTGCTCATAACTTGAGTATCGTTCATCCGATCTTTATCATTCCTTCAGCAAATCGATAAATAATTTTATTTACAAGGTATCTGTAGAAGGTACGAACGATCTATCTTCAAAATTATAGGAGATATGACGTTTTTTCCAAATTGCGGGGGCGGGAGGGGGCGTGGCAAAAATTGAAAATAAACTTGATCTGCCTGCAAGTATAAGAAATATATGCCCCATACATGTCAAACCTCTATCTCTTACCATCTCTGAGATCTCTTCGTTCATACGGACGGACAGACGGACGGACGGACAGACGGACATGGCTATATCGACTCGGCTGTTGATGCTGCTGTCGGAAATGATTCCTTCTCCCTGTTACATACTTTTGCACAAACTTAATATACTCTATGTACCTTCGGTACAGAGTATAAAAATCCAAGTCGGAAATTCTCCCGATTCTTCAGTGGACGCATTTGGAGAATTCTTAAAGGCTCAAGCGGCAAAAGTAATAAATTTTGCTATTCAGTGCAAAAACAATAAAAAAAAATGATTCATTGGTCAAATTGTATTATTAAATCAAATATTAAACTTTTTGATTGCCTCAGCTTGCCAGGGGACTGCACCAATGCGATTAAAGTAATTTGTGTCCCGTATTTTAATTGGCTCAGATGCGGATCGATTTCCAGCGCTTTCCAGTTCATTTAAGCTGGCATCTGTTTGACGGCAGGTTTCTTCAGTGAAGCAGATTGGTGAAGATTATTTGATTTTTTATAAAGTGTAATAGCTAATCATAGCTTCTTTAAAGAGTTTCTCTTTAGAGAATTTTGACAACCGACTCTTTATAGAAATATAAGTGTAAAGGCTGCTTTATACTTTTAAGATGAGCGGTAAGATTAGTTTTCAAAAGTGTTGCGTTCTTAATAGTTTTAAGATGGTGTGAAAGATGGTTTCAGCAGCGAGCAGCAAAAGCTTGGGGTTTTTTTTTTTGGTGCCGCAGAGGGGTGTTTCAAGGCCAGGCCACAATTTCAAATCTTGAAGAGAAATTGAAATTTATTTGACGTGTGTGTGTGAACACCAAGAAAATTCGGACACAAATCAGTTGAACTCCGACATGACAGCTTGTGTAAATTTTGCTTTTTCAACCATAAAAACCTGACTAGAGAATAAAGAGATTCGGTTGAAGTAAAGAAGACATCACCTTAATAAAAAACTCATTTTGAGAAAGCTGCTGGACTAAATGATTTGAGCTGCATTAATGAGCTATAAAACTGCCCTCGTATCAGTATGCAAGCCTTCATATGGTCCGCTTATAAAAAAAAACCACAATGTCAACACAGATCAACAGAACAGAACATTTACATTCAATTGAAAACTCTGACGACGAGTTGGTAATGGGACCAAACTCTTACTTCTGCTTTTAAACTGAAATGAAAATTGTGGTTATTAAATGCTTACAGAAAAAGTCCACACACAGAAACTCTTCCATTTAATCAGCTCAACAAAAAATGGTAAAAAACAAAAACTACCTGACTCGCAAAAGTATGCTACATTAGTTGTTGTTTCTATTGTATTCACCCTACCAAGCATTTGGCTATATACACCAATAAAAAGAACAAGTAAGAAAGTCGGTCAAACCCGACTGTAATATACTCTCTGTACCAGGAATAGCAGCTGAAAGCAACGCTGCTGAACAATATATGGTATTAAACAATCAGGGATTTTCAAAACTGACCAATAGATGACGCCACTACTGCCAGGGCGGAGTAAGTAACTTTCTTTTGGTCATAACTTGAGTATAGTTTATCCGATCTTTATCATTCCTTCGACAAATCAATAAATAAAATTGATTACTAAATATCTGTAGAAGGCAAGAAACATCTATCTACGAAACTGTGGGAGATATAAGGTTTTTTGCAAATTATGGGAGCGGCTGGGTTCGTGATAAAAATGTAAAATAAACTTGATCTGACTGCAAGTATAAGAAGTATGTGTCCCATACATGTCAAACTTCTATCTCTTACCATCTTTGAGATCTATGCTGATTAAGAAATGATTCCCTTACCCTGTTACCTTCTATTGCACAAACTTAATATACTCTGTGTACCTTTGGTACAAAAAAAAAAAAAAAAACTGTTTTAAATATAATTTCAGCATAAGTTAGAGTGGTTTTTGCTTATAAAAAAAATGCCATAACTTGCAACTAAAATGCAAAACTTTCAAAGTGCTTTGGCACATAAAACCAAGTGCAACTGCAACTGTAGGAAGAGCGAGAGCAAATAAAGAAACCTCCCTTCCAACCTTAACTGGCAGGCAATCATCACGTGTGAAACTTACAGCTGAAGGCTGCAACTCCGCATAAACATACTAAGTATAGGAGACAACACTGCAATTAGCATCAAAACTCCTACATCAAGATCACATTCGCTCTGGGTCGGAGACATAAAATAAATTCAAGTATTTACTTGAAACTAAAACTTACGCGCAAAACTTGGTAAACACACAAAGCTTAAAACTCGCGACAAACAACAACAGCAACAACAACAACAACGACCACAACAAGAGTGTGAAAGGTGTGCCCCAAGATAAAGTCACACAGACAAACATTTAGTGGTCATAGAAAGCTTTTCTAATAGATAGAGGGGGAGAAAAGCATTAGTGGACAAGTCAAACGAAAATGGAATGGAAAAATCTTGAGTTTGGTAAGACAACACAGAAATGCTCTATAAAACTAAATGGAAATTTATTTAAAACAAAAAATCAGGAAATTATAATTTTCAATCTACATTAAAAAAATAGAGGAAAGCTAACTTCGGCTCGACCGTAGTTTATATACCCTTGTGCTTGTATAATTTATATAAATTAAGGTTTTAAATGATTTTCGTCGAACATTCTTAGCTGAGTTATTTCCCAAACACAGCAATAGATGGCGCCACTACTTTGACCATTTGCTTGCCAGTTTGTTATATGGCAGCTATATGATATATTCATCCGATTTTGACCAAACTCCCCAAAATTGTGTGGAAACCGATAATATTCATAACTGGAAGGTATAAAGACGCTACCATTGAAAACAAAAAAAGTTTTTCTCACTAGAACTACTTTTTCGACCGATCGTTCCTAAGGCCACTATCTCTGTAGTCATCCGATTTGGATCAAACTTGGCAGAATTGTGAGGTAGCAAATAATATTGATCATTAACAAGACTGTGAGCGATAGCATTGAAAACAAAAAAGTTTTTCCTACTAAGACTTTTTTTTAGACCTAACTTTTGTATGGCAGCTATACTATATAGTTGCCTGATTTTCATAAAACTTAGTATTATCATGTAAAAGCATAGAAAACTGATAAATACGCGGTTTGGTGTCGTTTGCCTTGATACCAAAAAAGTTTTTCTTACTAGAACTACTTTTTCGACCGATCGTTCCTATGGCCGCTATACTCTATAGTCATCCGGTTTAGATCAAACTTGGCAGAATTGTGTGGTAGCATATAATATTGATCATTAACAAGATTGTGAGCGATAGCTTTGAAAACAAAAAAGTTTTTCCTACTAAGACTGTTTTTTAGACCTAACTTTTGTATGGCAGCTCTACTATATAGTTGACCGATTTTCATCAAACTTTGTGGAATTATGTAAAAGCATAGAAAACTGATAGATAAACGGTTTGGTGGCGTTTGCGTTGAAAACAAAAAAGTTTTTCAAACTAGAACTACTTTTTCGACCGATGATTCCTATGGCCGCTTTACTATATAGTCATCCGATTTGGATCAAACTTGGCAAAATTGTGTGGTAGCATTTAATATTGGTCATTAACAAGTTTTTGAGCGATAGCATTGAAAACAAAAAAGTTTTTCCTACTGAGACTTTTTTTCAGAACTGTTTTGTATGGCAGCTATACTATATAGTTGGCCGATTTTCATAAAACTTGGTGGAATTATGTAAAAGCATAGAAAACTTATAAATACGAGGTTTGGGCGAGTTTGCGTTGAAGAAAAAAAAGTTTTTCTAACTAAAACTACTTATTCGTTCGAAAGTTCCTATGGCATAATTCCTATATGCTATAGTCGTCCGATTCGTCCGGTTACGACAAATGTTCAGCGTATTTGCCCCAAAAGGCTTCGTGCATAGTTTGGTTAAGAGTTTATTTAAGTCGAGAAATATTGCATATCAAAAAGACATGACAGCAGACAAAATAACTGAGGTAATAGCAGAGCAAGTTAAGGATCGCATTGCAACACGAAATAATCGCAGTATTATGGGACTGAATGTACAATTTTTGTTTTTAGTGGTCAAAACTGTTGACGAAAAGTATTGTCCCCGATTTTTCTTTTATTTCCAGTTTGATAAAAAAAATCCTTGAATCACACATGTTGAAAAAATTAGTGATATTTATCACTTGAGATCAGAGCTCGCAAATAACCCTCAACACTTTTTTCAGTGCGATCAGCCCACTGACCAAACAGAAAAAAACAAAGACGACTCGGTCTCTCACTGAGCAAAACACTTTTTTTCTCTCCTCATGTGTTTTCTGTTGAGCATTTTCGGTTGATCAAAACAAACGAGACGGTCTGCCAACAACTACCGAGAGAAACACTTGTGAGCGAGCGCTCACGCAAAAACTGTCTTCAAATGAGCAAAACACAAAAAGTGTAAACAACGAGAGCGTAAGTTAAAGTCGGCTCTAACCGACTTCGATATACCCGTTACTCATGGAAACAAATGTTTAATAGCCTTACTGTATGCCTGAGGTGGGTCAGCCGAAAAGTATGCAACATTTTTTAACTCGTCTCTCTCTCTCTCTCTCTCTCACTAAGATTGCTGCTGAACGCAATGCTTAGGTTATGAGTGGGGTGGGTGGTGGGTGTTAACTGATCGTTTTTTGCTCATAACTTGAGTATCGTTCATCCGATCTTTATCATTCCTTCAGCAAATCGATAAATAATTTTAAGAACTAGATATCTCTAGAAAGTACGAACCATCTATCATCAAAACTGTAGGAGATATGACGTTTTTTCCAAATTGCGGGGGCGTGAGGGGGCGTGGCAAAAATTGAAAATAAACTTGATCTGCGTGCAGACAATAGGAGTCTACATTTCAAATTTGGTTGCTCTAGCTCTTCTAGTCTCTGAGATCTAGGTGTTCATACAGACGGACGGACGGACGGACAGACGGACAGACGGACAGACGGACATGGCTATATCGACTCGGCTGTTGATGCTGATCAAGAATATATATACTTTATATGGTCGGAAATGATTCCTTCTGCCTGTTACATACATTTGCACGACTTTAGTAGACCCTTTTACTCTACGAGTAACGGGTATAAAAAGTGTTATTTGTTTTTTTTTTCGTGGGGTAGGCGGTGGGCTTATGTACAATGTACATAATTAAATAAATATGGTTTTTAGGCGTTAAGCAATTACCAAAAACTAATATTTTCTGCATTTCATTTGATAGGTTAATAATAATAAATTTCTCCATACTACACATATGTACAAAGATCGTTAACTGAGACAAACACACACACACAGGCATCCCCAGTCACAAACTCGCTTACATTCTTCGACGACACTTTGGAAGTCGGCTCTCGGCAAAACGGTCAGTGAAAGACACGAGCAAAACAGAAACGAAAAAAGCGATCTTTGGTTGAGCGAAAACAGCTATTGAGCAAAACAGAATTAAAAGTGTCTTTTTGCAACCTCTTTTCGTTGTGTCTGTAACAGAACAGTTTTACACACTGATAGTGTTAACAGTTTTTTGCGAGCTCTGCTTGAGATAGATATCAGGTGATATTTTTGTAATATATATTTGAGAGAACAATGTCACAATTATTTTTTTTCACTATACAATTATTACACAACAATTATTCACTTACGATAATAATTCGTAAATATCATTGTTGAATTTTTCTTAACTAGAAAATCAAGGCCTTCTTTATGTTGTGTGATATTTTACGAACCCTGATTATAACAGAAAACACATAAATATACTGATGGAATTTTAGAATTCTCTTATATTCATCTTTCTTTTAGGTATTAGATATTGTGTGCTTTATTATTCAAAATTCATTAAAAATTAAGGAAACAAACTTGAACTTTCAAAGTTTCTTCCGTTTTTGTAGCGTGCGTCACAAGACTTTGTGATTATTTATTTTGCAACAATTACCTGTTATTAAATTATGGTTTATGTCATTCGAAAGTACACTTAAGTCCCACTAAACACTATGTATAAGTTGAAGGTATCTCTTTTAAAAGACCAAAATTTGTTTATGTTTTAAACCGAAAACGCGTGCGAATGTAGCGCTCGTCACGCAAATTTTTGTTTTGATATGTGATTTGTACTCTTAACGACGTGCACCAACCAACCTCATTTCCAACCCAATCATATAGAGTATATACATATACATATATATCTCAAGAGCTATTGAAATAAATACCAACAAATGGTCCAAAGAAGCGCACGTCATTCGTGCTCCATTTCCAAGTTGCGTTCAAAACTTTTGCAGTGCACTTGCCACACACTTCCCCGCCTTTTGGCCTCGCTATTGTTGCTATTTCAGTTGCAATTGAGCGTGCACGGGGCGTGCGATAAGCCAAGCGCACAAATAAGATTACAACAACGCCCAGGCAAGAAAAAAAAAACGAAGGAAGAAATATTCCCGCTAAAATCGCGAGAAGAAAACTTTTTTAAACGCAGTCAAAAGCAAAAGTTGAAGCCTGCCGAAAATTGAAGACAAAGTGGAAAACCGCCAGAAACAGTGAAAATTATTGAGAAGGCGAAAAAAATTCAAGCATCAAATTGCAAGTGCCCAACGGCTACAAAAAAGATGGCTTAGCTTCACTTGTTCCAGATGAAAGTACTCTACAATTACACACCCCATGGCCGAAAACTGTCCACAATTGACCAGCAAATTGCCTCAAAATGTTCTTCATGCATGCCAAAGAGGGGTGAGAGAGAGAGCACAGGCGACAGTCTCGTGTCAAGGACAAACCGAGCACAGCTGGGCAGGCTGCCAAAAAAAAAGAGTTGCTGCTGCTGCTGCTACTCCTCCTCTTCTCTTCTGTTGAGCCCCCAAACATTTGCCTAAAAGATAAATGAGAGTTGGATTCGCAGCTGCTTGTCCACAGAGTGGTGGCCACATGGCAAAGGCAATTTCTGGGGCGACTTTTGGCCAAGGACGACAAGGACATCATCAACACATGGCTGTAACTGGTGCTTCTGATGCTCCAACTGCAATTTATGTAAATTGCAGGCTAGTTGAGAGTTGAAAGCAGAGAGCAGTTACTAGTTGGGCATTAAGCAGTCGCCGCTTGCGTATGAGTTTATTCTCTGCTAACCCAGCTTAGCTGCGAATGAATTTAAATTTTAGTAACAAAGTAAGGGGCAGAGGGCAGCGTAGGGCTTTTGAGTAAGTGAAGTTTTTCAATTAGTTGAAAACTTGCACTTTTGTCGCTGCCAGGCAAATTGTTTGAGGGGTGAAATTTATTCATTTTCATATGGAAAACAAAAGGGAGCAGTGAAGGCGGTCCCAAACTAATGTGAATTATGAGCAAAACGAGCTATGAAGGGAGAATAAGCATATTAATGTGGTCGGGCAAAGGTTTCAGTTTTATTTGAAACCCCATAAAAGTATGCTATACTTTTGTTATACTCGACCTAGCTTGAGGGAGAGAGTATGTTTAAGGTGTTTATATTTCAAAAATATTATTTTAATTTTATGTAACCAAAAGAACTGTATTTCTTTCATCATATTGTATAACCGGCTCGAAGGACCAATTGTAAAAAAATGTCTACACTCTTGAGGAAGCACTGAATTCTCATTATAAACAGACTTTATTGCTTCAAATCGGAAATTTTGTTTTCAATTAAGTTTTGTTACAGTCATTTTGTGAGTTCATTCAATCTTGGGTAACGTGGAAGATGTTTTGACTATGTACCGGTATTTCCTAACAAATTTTTTATGTATACAATGTTAAAACAACTTTCGTTGCATTTTTTCAACATATTGTATATCCGGCACGAAGGACCAATTGTATAAACAATGTTAAAACAAGTTTCGTTTCATTCTTACATCGTATTGTATATCCGGCTCAAAGGACCAATTATAGAAAAATGTCTACATCAATGAGTATGCGTTGAATTCTCAATATACACTGATTTTATTTGTTAAAATTGTAAATTTTGTTCTGAATAAAGTTCTTAAGTTCATCCTTGGGTTCTGTGGAAGATGGTTTGAATATGTCCCTATATTTCCTAACAAATTTTTTATGTTGAAACCACTTTAATCACATTCTTTTATCATATTGTATATCCGGCGCGAAGGACCAAATGTAGAAAAATGTCTTCACCTTTGAGAAAGCACTGAATTCTCAATATACACAGACTTTATTGCTTAAAATCGGAAAATCTGTTCAAAATTAAGTTCTGTCACAGTCATTTTGTTCACAGTTCATTTATTCTTGGGTCCCGTCGAAGATGGATTGACTACGTCCCTATATTTCCTAACAAATTTTTTATTCGAACAATGTTAAAACAACTTTCGTTTCATTATTTCATCATACTGTATATCCGGCACGAAGGACCAATTGTAGAAACAATGTTAAAACAACTTTCGTGTTATTCTTACATCATATTGTATATCCGGCTCGAAGGACCACTTGTAGAAAAATGTCTAAATCAATGAGTAAGCACTGAATTCGCAATATGCTAGTTTAGGTTGCGATGGCTGAGAGCGACAAGTCGCTTTCCCACTTAGGCCGCTTTGCGCTGCCTTATTTATTCCCTATAAACCCTTTTTAATACTGAGTTGGGTCCCAGTTACTGAACAATTGTGTGGACTGAATGAATTTGAGTAGAGCTGGGATCTTTAGCCCCGATGTCTCTGAGAGGTTGAGTAGCAGAAGTTGATTAAGTGTCCTGAGTCTTCTTCTACTTAAGGCGGGGCAATGGCAAAGAAGATTTTGTACTGATTCCTTCTCTTCTTCGCTGGTCAACTTTTTTTCAGTTCGCTTTGCTTACGTCACTGACCGAAAAACCAAAAAACCCAATAGAAGCAGACAGCGTAGTTAAAGGTTGTTTCAGTACCTCTTTTCAATGTGGTTGCACGAAAGCTGTCGTTTCCTGACAAAGGCGAACTGGGGACCGATTTTAGAGACCTCTGCTCTTTTGTTAACGTAAGCCTCGCTACTGCACAGAAGGAAAGGTTTTTCCAACGATTCGTAGCGCGACATAGTGTTTCAGCATTTGTGTGAAGCTTATATGTAGGCCATAGGCATCTCTATCGTGCTCTTCTCTGAAAGGAGCTTGATGGTTGTACCTATTTTTGACAGTTTGTCCGCAAACTCATTTCCTTCTATGTTGCTATGTCCAGGCACCCATAAATAAGGTGTATACTGAAATGTCTTGCGATCTCATTCAGAGCTAAGCGGCAATCCATTGTTGGCATGTGAGTCAAGTGCTTTAAGGGCGGCTTGACTATCTGAGTATATAAATACATTTCCTTCTTTGACCAGGTGGCAGGTGGCAGCTTCCTGTATGGCTACCACTTCCGCTTGGTACACACTGCAGTGATCAGGAAGGCGGAACGATTAGTGGTCCTTCGAGCCGGATATACAATATGATGTAAGAATAATACGAAAGTTGTTTTAACATTGTTTCTACAATTCCATACACCCATATTTCACTAACACACATTAGCGTTTAGCGCAGAAATTTGTGTGGTGTATGGGGCGCTTAAAGCCAATGTACTGTGGAGACAGAACCCCATTTGCGGCCTAGGGCCTTTATACAAGAGAAAATGGTTCCCTTTTTTATGCGTTCATTTATGTTGTCGTTCCAGAGTAGTTTCCTATTCAGAACGACTCCCAAGTATTTGGCATTGTTATCAAACGCAAGGCTTACTCCATTGATTTTAGGAGGGAAAAGATCAGATATTTTGTACTTCCTAGTGAAAAGCACTAGCTTCGTCTTAGCTGGGTTCACACCCAAGCCACAAGATAAGGTCACACAGCGTTTGAGGAAACAATCCACACTTAAAGATACACCGACTTTATTTTTCAAAAACGTAAATTCTGTTCTGAATTAAGTTCTGTCACAGTCGTTTTGTTCATAGTTCATTTTGGTTTCCTCGGTTTTCCTCGGTTTAATGTAAGCAATGTTATAACAATTATGAATTTGATTAGCATATTCAAATTAAATTGCTGTTAAGTGTAATTTAAGCGCAATTACCAAAACCCCCCCTTCACAAACTTTCATCTGCACAGACATAGCCAAAGGCAACTACAAGGACCATTTTTTTTTTCTAAGGCGACAAGTGCTAATCGCTCATTTGGCATTCAATATGCTGACACCCTAAAGATTCCTCATCTTTCTTCTGTCCCTCCTCCTGCTATGTCTGCCCGGATGGCAAAGTGAAATGCACATTTTAGTCAAGTTGCTTTTAGTCGTTGCGCGCTTTTAAGCTTATTTAAATTGCGGTGGCAACTTACAGAGAGGAAGAGGGGATACACAGAATGGTTTAAGTGCATTGTGGAAGTGGTTTGTGTATTTAGTTAAATTGTACAAGCGGCTTTCTTTCTTCTTTATTTTTTGGTTTAGGGGAAATGAGTTGATGTAAAATCAGAAAAGTACAATTTAATTGAAATTCTTGTGTGATTTAGATAATGAAATGTGGTAAAACAAGTGGAAAGGTAAATAGATGAGAGAATAGAGGAGAAAAAAAAAAGGTTAAATAAAAAGGAATATTTAATGGAAAGATTAAATATTTATCAACAGATATTGGTGCCATTAAGCAACACACTACAAGCCCTAGAGAATATACTTTTAAAATAATATTTTCTCAGTTTAAAGACAGAAGCGACTATCGGGCGCTACTACCTATAGGTCGAGACCGTTACTTCGTAGACACAAGGGAACCACTGTTCCAAAAATAAATTTTCTAAAACTGTAAATTAGAATGTAACTTTCTGAAAAGTGATTTAAATGAATAGAATTTAACTCTACTCCATCATTACACAACAAAGTACAAAGTAGAATTTTAGTTAAAGAGGTCCTGGCTTCGATTCCATTTCAGCAAGACTTAAATGAGCCAAATCAGGTGGGTTGTGTCGTTGTAGTTCAAGCCCATAGCGCAAGCCGCGCAAAGGGATAGCCGCGCGTATATTCTTCAGGTTTAGCTAATGGCTTTACTTGCCCTACGTGCAACTTTATATGTGTTCTCTCCACTCTTTCTCTCCGAACGAAAGTTTTAGTGTTGGCTGCGAATGATTTCATTTACATCAGAAAGTCACAAGCACACACCCACAATCAAAAATCTAAAGTGGCAATCCAGGTGGAGCCAAGGCACCAACGAAAGATGGACCCATCGACTTATACCAATGCTGGAGCCCTGGTTTTGTCGACGGCATGGTCGGGTGGACTACTATCTATCGCAAATGCTAACCGGACATGGCTGCTTTAAGGCATATCTTCACCGATTTAAGCATGAAGAAGAACCCTATTGCGACCACTGTGAAGACGGCGCTATCGAGGAAGTGGAGTATGCATTCTTTGCCTGCGTGAATGCGACCGAGCTTTGCACGCCACTAACACACAGCTCAGCGCGGCTAATATAGTAGGCTGTATGCTGAGGAACAAATCGGGATGGCAAGCTGTAGCCAACATGGCGGCGGCAATCCTAAAACATCTGCGGCTAAGGGAAAGGAGTCGACGTAACAACCCTTACAGAGCGGCTAACATGACCGCCATTCGCCCCTGCGAAGTAGCGCGTTGCGGCGGTCCTACGCGAGAGGCGTCTTCTTCCTCTTATTCTTCCATTCTTCCCTTCTCATATATTGTAAGCTCTTTCTTTTAAGTGTTTATTGTTAATTTAGCTTTAAGGCTGAATTCCAAATGACAAAAATTTATATCGGCACAATGCTTCATACAAATAAAACTGCTGTGTAATAGCATTCAGATTTCAAAACATTTTAAAAGTGTTTCTATTCATGTGAAGTTTGACATACAAATTTATTTTCGTTCTGGAAAAAGGCCTTTTCTATCCTCCTATATAAAAAAAACAATCAAAAATCGGATTTCTTTTTCTATATCTTGTGGCTCTTGTAGTTCCGCAAATATTTTCTTCATTTATATGAAGCAGCAGTAAGCTATTCCTGCGCTACTCCGTTGTAGTTGTTTGCAAAGCGAAGTCTTTGACCCTTTCGGAAAATGGCGCAGCAGCATATCTGCGCTTGTAAATATCATTGCCAAACCAAAGAGATGTCTCAGTTCCTATTCCCAATTAATCTTATTTAATTTTTTTTTTTTTTAGTTTTTGAAAACTGAACCATATCAACTCAAATCAAGCACTTGCGTACTTTCAAAATAGTTCTTGAAGTGAAAAACTTTGTATTACAAATGAGAAAAAGTTTGTGCTCAACTTGAGTCCAATGTTTGCTGTTTTTTCATTCTGTATAGAGATATCTATATATCGGGTCAAAAAGTACAATAAGATGAAGTTTAGTGGACGTGGCTTTTACCCATCATCTGCGGGGTTTAACGATTAGATATATTGGGCCTATGTTTTCTATTTTGTGAACTTTATTCCCTAACTTGATCCGTACCTTGTAAATTATAAGTGGTCTTGTCTGGTTTCAGATTCGGAGAACAATATTTTGAAAGGATGGGTTGCTGGTAGGCTCTGCTTCGCTTCTTTTAGGTATGGATTTTAGCACTGAATTCATGGGTAAGTTTCATGGCTAGTACTGAAAACAGTACTGAAATCAGTCATAAATTGGAGCAATTTCACTTCTCAGGTCTGAATAAGCAATGAAAAATTTAGTACTGAGGCTGAGAACTGCAGGGTAGAGCTGCAAAACTTCGATAGTGACGCTATTCGATGTTTTCGATGGTTTTCAGACAAAAAGTCGATATTATCGATAATATCGGTTAAGCCATATGCACATTTTGAAGCGTGTTACGTGATGGTAATCAACAAAACCAATAAATGAACAAAATCAATAATTTTCTGTATTCACTATTGAGTCAAGTGTTTTTTTGCGAATGGAGTGATCTTTGTAAAGTTGACTTATAAAAGGCACTATCCAGACGAGCTTTGTGAATCATCTAAATCAGAGATGGGCGCGTCGCGACGTTCTAATGCACACGAGGCAGCGCGCTGCCTGCGTGTGCATAGGACTCTGCCGCGGCCGACTGCACAAAATCACACGTACGCTATAAGCATTGAAAGCTATTTATAGAACACGAATGCGGCGCACGCAAATTGTGTTTGTATGCGTGTGAAAAGTGTGACGATATGTGTGCATGCCCATCTCTGATCTAAATTCATTGTTGGGTGCATCCGCTTTATGTGGTCACTTGAATTTGATGTATTGCCATTTATTTAAAATGTTTGGTCACAAAAGCACTTGGCAATCCGCAGTCTTTTAAGTGTGTTTGCATTTTGTTGAATTTGCGGCTAAATCTGCCTGATTGGCATCTATGTAATAATATATACCAACACATATACATATATGATAGTTAGCAGAATACTAACATTTGGTATTTGATGTTACTATGTATTTATCCATCTCAGAGCCACCAACAATAGCAAATAATCATCTAAGCTCAATGTTCACTATGAGTATGACTATGACACTATCATCATATTTTGTTTAACCAAGTCTAATATGTACCCAAGTATGTCATAGAATGAAAAAATGACAGAAACCTATCGATAGTGAAAAATTACCATCTATAGTTTGACACAAAACAAATTGTTCGATAGTCCTATCGATGTTTTTGCAGCTCTACTGCAGGGAGAGGACAAAACTAAACTGGCCAGACCAGCTGACATTGGGTTAACAGTGGTTTAACAGCAGGTTAACAATAGGCTAACAGTGGGTAAACAGTAGATTAACAGTGGGTAGGCATTGGGTTAACAGTAGGTAATTAAGAAAACAAGTCTTTCAAATACAAAATTCTTAATTTAAAATTTGTTTAATTGGCTGGGCATTTAAAGTATATTACTCTATTCCAAAAATGTTGTTCTTGAATTAAGAACTGGCGTTCAAGAATTCTGACCTGCAAAGCGGCTCTGCAGTTAGAGTCTGAGGGCTTTTGTGTATGTGTATTTTCCAATTTTATAGTCTCTGCACACTAAGCACATTTTAGAGGATCGCATGGAATTGGATGATGATGAAATAAAAATTTACACTGGCCACATCTGTCAGTCAATGTTATCAAAAATGTTGGCATAAATTTTATTAATAATTTGCTGAACAATATCAGGCTGTGGAATCTGATTCCTACTTGAGAAGGAATACCATTTGGGTGTTTCGGTACGTACTGCTTTAGTCGCTATCTTGCCAAATTATCTAGCACGTCTTGGTTATCAAATATTGAAATATCGATGCTGCTGATGCTGCTCAATACTTCTGATTTAATGTCAATTGGGTTCTCTGCGCAAAAGAGGGAAAGATCTGCATTATGTCGGGAATGGGGGAGCTCCTTTTTAATCACTATCAAGATTATGTCGCATGTCATCAATATGTTCGTCATGCCAGCTTCCATGCGAGGCGTTTTCAAGTCGATTTATGGCCGACTTAATGTTACAAAAAATTTATAATAATGTATGATGATCAAACTGTGGTAGTTTGTGAAATAGCTATTCGATCAACCAGCCTCCTTTGTGGTGTTGTGCGTGTCTTGTTTTAGAAATGTTATGATGAAAATCATAACTTATAGACCTAGAGCTCGCTAAAAAGTTCTATGTATGACAAGTTTTCTGACATTACTTAGTTTTATGAGGAACGTGTGGTATAGAAACATTTTGCTTCAATATGTTAGTCCGCATGTACACGGTGAAGCTAACTTCATGAAGTTCCTCATATGGAACTTTTATATTGGAGATATTGAAAATATGCTAATTGAAGTCACGAAAAGGTCTTTCGGAATCACGGACTTCGAGGCTGCACTGCATGTTCTGTGAGAGCAGAAACCAACCTTTTCGTGACTTCAATTAGCAAATTTTCAATATCTCCAATATAAAAGTACCTGGACTAGCGTTTTGAGATTTTAAATGCTGCTTTCTGCTCTTACAGAACTTTTCCAACGCAAAAACCAATGTTTCTGAATAGGGGACAAAAAAAAAATATCATACTTGAACACGAATTCAAACCTGAACCTAAATTATTATTTGATTCAAGAATTTTGGTTGTTATTTAAGTAACATTATCCAGTGTTTTTGAATTCCCTTAGGATTCATACCTTAATTAAACACACCCAAGAACAAATCATAACTAAAATTCCAAGTATAATTCAGTGTAAAACTTTGATAAACAAAATACCGAAAGCAACCCTCGGCAAAACATTGCAAATCTGTCAAATTTATCAACATATTTAGATTTGTCCTTTACTATGCAAAATCTAATTTTGCTAACATGTTGTTATGGTCACCTACTCGACTTGTGCATTAACTTTGTGTGTCAAATTAATCAAAAACATAGAAAATTACTTATTAGTAATGCAATAAGCTATTAATTTTATAATCAACAGAATTGTGGGGGTTTCTATGCCTGCATTAACAAAGTAATAGTTGACAGAGACTGAAGAGAATTAAATAGAAATTGAATTATATAAATCAAAGGAGTAGGGAACGCTTTTACCATTCAAGGGGATTAGTAACAGCTACTTTGAAATGCCTGTCAGCCAGGCATATCCATTCATTCGCATTCAATCAATTCACCACATTCTCAAACACACACACACACACACACAGACGTCAATCCCATTAACACATACTTGTAAAAGCATTTAATTGCTCATTTGAGAACCACCAAACTGTCCACTAACGATACTTGTATGAGCAATTTGAAGACGATGACAGCAGTTGGATGTCTAATTAAAAGCCAACCAGGCGCGCACCAACCTGAGAATCAACAACAACTGCACTCATTCACTCTTCATCATCATCATCATCATCATGAAATGTCATCAACAACCGCACAACCATTAACCGAAAAAATGAAAATGGAAATGACAACGAAAGATGGCAAGCATTAAATATTGGAATAATTCACTTCTTTGCCTTTTCGCTGTTCAGTTTACCTGGGCGTCCCACTCGGTTGACACTTGGTGCACTTCTTTGCTTTAAGTTATCCCAATGTTTTAATTAAAACTTATTTCCTGAAACTCAGTTTTTCCTCACTTTGGTGGCGCGCAAGGAAAATGTTAATTAAAACGAAAAAACTGATTTCCTTTATTTACGGCGAAAGCGCGTAAAATGCCATGCGACAAGATGAACGAACAGCGGGCATGTGATTCAGGTTCTGGGTAATGTTGCATGCATGTTGGGGCAGGACGAAACTGCAGAGAGAGAGAGAGTGGGAGAGAGCAAAAGAGAACTTTCTCTCACACTGTGCTCAAAATAATCACTCATTCGCTCTTTGAGTAAAGTTTTTGCCACACGAAAAATGGCCATAAATTTGGGCAACAAAAAAAACAGAAGAAGGAAAACTGTTTGCCTAATTGACGTATGCAACACATATTGGCAAAGAAAACTACAGCTAAGTAGACTTTTTTCCTCTCTGTTTTTTGTTAGGGGGTGAAAACTGAAATTGGTTATTTGCGTGCCAAGCGGCGCTGAAGTTAAATAATTTCTAGTAATCGTCATGATAAATTGCACGCCCCAAAAGAAAAAAAAAAAATAAGCAAAGCAGTAAAAATTGCGCGTAACTAAGCGTCAAATAAAGTACATGAAACAAAATCATGGAAAATTGCATTTTAATACTTTTAGAGAAGTGGCACGAGGGTGGATTAAAAAGTATCTTAGTAGGTTTTCATCATCAGACAATAATTTTAAAGAGGGTGGTCACTCTTTTTAGCTTTCCCAAACCAAAAATTTGTTCTATAAATGGGTGCGACAGTAGAGATGGGCAAAAATCGATATTCGAAACCATCGATGTTTCCGATATTTTGAAAAAAAATATATGGAGGAAAGCTAACATCGGCTCCACCGAAGTTATTATACCCTTGTAGCTTGATGGCGCCACTACTTTAAGCATTTGCTTGCCGCTTTGTTATATGGCAGCTATACGATATATTTATCCGATTTTGACCGAACTTCCCAAAATTGTGTGGAAACTGATAATATTCACAACTGGAAGGTATAAAGGTGCTGCCATTGAAAACAAAAAAGTTTTTCTCACTAGAACTACTTTTTCGACCGAGAGTTTCTATGGCAGCTATATTCTATAGTCATCCGATTTAGATCAAAATTGGCAGAATTACGCGGTAGCATATAATATTGAGCAGTACTAAGTATGGCAGCGATAGCATTGAAAACAAGTCCTACCAAGTCTTTTTTTCAAACATATCTTTTGTATGGCAGCTATACTATATAGTTGGCCGATTTTCATAAAACTAGGTGGAATTATGTAAGAGCATAGAAAACTTTTAAGCACGCGGTTTGTGCACGTTTGCGTTGAAGACAAAAAAGTTGTTCTAACTAAAACTATTTTTTCGACCGATAGTTCCTGTGGCAGCTATAGGCTATAGTCATCCGATTTGGATCAAACTTGGCAGAATTGTGTGGTAGTATATAATACTGATTAGTAACAGGTTTGGGAGTGAAAGCAATGAAAACAAAAAAGTTTTTCCTACTAAGACTTTTTTCCAGACATTTCTTCTGTATGGCAGCTATACTATATAGTTGGCCGATTTTCATAAAACTAGGTGGAATTATGTAAGAGCATAGAAAACTTTTAAACACGCGGTTTGTGCACGTTTGCGTTGAAGACAAAAAAGTTTTTCTAACTAAAACTACTTTTTCGACCAATTGTTTCTATGGCAGCTATATGCCATAGTTATCCGATTTGGATCAAGCTTGGCAGAATTGTGTGGTAGCATATAATACTGATCCGTAACAAGATTGGGAGCGATAACATTGAAAACAAAAAAGTTTTTCCTACTAAGACTTTTTTCAGACATATCTTTTGTATGGCAGCTATACTATATAGTTGTGGTCGGAGATGTTTTCTTCTATGCGTTACAAACATCTCGACAATTTTAATATACCCTCCTACAAGGGTATAATAACTTGTAGTGGGTGTGCCCAACAAATCCTACCGTTTACGCACATTTGAATCCTATTAGCAGTTAGCGTTTAAAAAACCCGCCGAACAATTTCATCAGTTGGCAGCACCGAAATACTAGACATGCAATCGGGGGGAAATTTATCGAACAGATCGAAGATCGACCCTGCGCGCTGTCAAAGTCCCGATAGTCATCGTTTCCTGTGTTCTCTTTTCTATTCACTGCTGGCCAAGAAAGGTGTGAAAGTTTTAAGCTTCGATTAAATCAAGCCATCCTGTGAATTTAAAGTGAAATAAAGCCAATTCTGATATTTGAAACCTGTGCCAAGATTATTACTAGTGATATTTCGCTGATCGTTTGCCAAATTCTCGAGTTAAAGGTACGTGACCAATAACTTGGGAAATCGTGTCTTATAAATTACTTGATTTAGGCCTTGGTGCCGACTGAGGCCTGGTCGACGCTGTTGCTAACGCAGAGCGTGTGGTGGCAGCGCTGCTAACGCCTGGGTTCTTCTTCTTGACCTCGTCTTGGGCAATACCAGTGTTGCACGATTATATTGCTGTGTTCTTGTGGCAGACCGTGGCCTACTGCCAATTAGGAGCGTTTTGCGCCTTGCAGCCACGCCTACGAAGTTACGTACGCCTCCAGTTTGCTGCACACTTGATCGTGTTCGTTACAAACTCTGTGCCGAAGTATTAATACACTTGAAAACGCGCACTCCAACGTTTATCGATTGCGATCAAACTTCGTAGATCAGTTTGAAAACATATAGTTTTAAAAACGACTGAGTTTAAGAACGCTAACATTGAATACAAAAAAGTTTTTCTCACTTAATCCCGAAAAATTACAGAAGAAAAGGCAAATAACTATTTATATTCAGCATTTTTTAAACTTAAACTTCTTTTACTTTCTTTGTTTTTCGTATCTAAAAATATGTATTTTTAATTCGTCTGAGAGAAGAACTCAGGACCTGGAGGATTGAACGCAAACGACAAGGCGTCTTAACATTGGCCGACGTCATATCTTAGAAAATAGCAGCAGAGCAAAGACTTTTTTGTTTTTATACCCTGTTCCCATTTAAAATGGGAAAAGGGGATCATGAAGTTGTGTAAATGTACGTAAACCAGAAGAAAGCATCTTCGACCCTATAAAGTATATATATTCTTGAACAGAATCAACAGCCGAGTCGTTCTAGTCATGTCCGTCTGTCTATCTGTCTGTATGAACGCGTCGATCTCAGAGACTATAAGAGATAGAGCCACACATTTTTGCATGTATGAAGGTTTGTTTCTGATTTGGAAAATTCTTCCTCCTCCTCCTTTTAACCGCGGAAAATTGTCAAAGCGCCAATTTTTAAGTTTGAACTATGAGTTTGAATTCTGAAAACCACAATAAGATCCTTAGAACAGGCTATTTTGCAGTCGGGGTAGTCGACTGCAGCACTCTTACTTGTTATATCCTTGCAAAGGGTGTTATAATTTTGCCCAGAAGTTTGCAACGCATAGAAATATTCATTTCCGACCATATAAACTATATATATTCTTGATCAGGGCGACGAGCTGAGTCGATTGAGCTTTGTCCGTCCGTCTGTCTGTCTCTCTGTCCGTCTGTTTCTACGCAAACTAGTCTCTCAGTTTTAAAGCTATCGAGCTGAAATTTCGCACTGAGTCTTCTTTTTACTGCACGCTGCTAATATGTCGGAACCGACCGGATCGGATGACTATATCTTATAGCTGCCATAGGACCGATCGGTCGGAAAATGGGTCTTAGTGAAAAAAAATTTTTTTTTTCTAGTAAATCGTTCTTAATGTCGGTAATTATTAATATTAAACGCTTTCAAACTAATTTGAAAAATTTGGTCGAAATCAGATATCTTCAGGCTGCCACTTGCTTAAGCTAAGTTTACACATCCAAATAATTTGGCTAAATTTTAATAAAAAAAACGAGAAGGCGACGCTAACTTCGTCTGTGCCGAAGTTTTTATACCCTTGCAAAAGCTGTTTTTGAAATGACAGAGTTTAAGAACGCTTGGATAAAAATCAAAAACTTTTGTAACTAAAATCGATTTTCCGTCAGATGAACATCTGATTTCGACCAAATTTCTCGAATCTTTTTGAAAACATATCAAATTAACAATCGCCATGTTTAAGAACGATAAAATTGAAAACAAAAAGTCATTTTCCGACCGATAAGTCCTATGGCAGCCTGCAGATATAGTCATCTGATTTGGACCAAATTTTTCAAATTAGTTTGAAAGCGTTTAGTATTAATAATCACCGACCTTAAGAACGATTTACTTGAAAACAAATATTTTTTCTCAGTAAGACCCATTTTCCGACCGATCGGTCATATGGCAGCTATAAGATATAGTCATCCGATTTTGATCAAAGTTTGCGAATCTGTTTGAAAGCATATGATATTAATAAGGGACGAGTTTGAGGACGCTAACATAGAAACCAAAAAAGTTTTTCTTAGTAAGACCCATTTTCCGACCGATCGGTTCTATGGCAGCTATAAGATATGGTCATCCGATTTTGACCAAAGTTTGCAAATCTGTTTGAAAGCTTTTGATATTAATAATGACCGTGTTTGGGAACGCTAACATTAAGAACAAAAAAGTTTTTCTCACTAAAACCCATTTTTTTACCGATGGTTCCTATGGCAGCTATAAGATATAGTCATCCGATCCGGTCGGTTCCGACATATTATCAGCGTGCAGTAAAAAGAAGACTCTGTGCAAAATTTCGGCTCGATAGCTTTAAAACTGAGAGACTAGTTTGCGTAGAAACAGACGGACAGACAGACAGACGGACAGACAGACAGACAGACAGACAGACGGACAGACAGACGGACGGACAAAGCTCAATCGACTCAGCTCGTCGCCCTGATCAAGAATATATATAGTTTATGGGGTCGGAAATGAATATTTCTATGCGTTGCAAACTTCTGGGCAAAATTATAATACCCTTTGCAAGGGTATAAAAATAGCCATGATTAAAGATTTTACAGGATTAAAAACTTAAACTATGGTTCCATTCGCGAATAATTTGATCAAATATGGCCGGAAAGTTCCACAATTTGGCCCATATAGCAAAATTTTCATGAAAATCTGTCCAAATTATTTGACTGTGCGAACTTAGCTTTCGACCTATTGCTTAATCTCCCATCATAGTAACAAGTCGTTCCAAAAGAAAAACCTTCTCCTTCTCTGTAAAATTCTGGCTTTAATTATTAAAATTGGCTCGCAATAAAAAAAAAAAACAATAATCAGCAGAGTGCAGAGGTGCTGCCAACCTAGCCCTCCCGGTGTGACCATGGCGCAAATGCCCGAATTTATAATCAACCTACATTAGACAACCAATTGCGCTAGAACCACCTAGTTGCAAAATCAAGGTGGATTTCGATTTGAGCAAAAACAGGAACATGAGAAAACGGCCCTTAATCTCATTTCATTGTTGATTTTTCCCCAGATTGCAAGCTTCTTGAAAAAAGATTCCTCTTTACTTTTAATCCAAGGAATTACATTACAACTGCTGATAAATATTAATTGGGGCTGACTTATTGATTCACCCTCGTATGTAAGGGAGCACAATAAATCAATGGCAAGTCAATGATGTGAAAATCGACTTTGGGCCCCACCAACCCTTACCCTTGCCCACCTCAGACCACACAACCTGCAATTGTCCAGATAGATAGCCCCAGATATGGTTATTGAAAGCACAACTGCTACAGCAGTTGCTCTGGCCGCCACACCTGGCCAAAGAGAGAAAAGTGCTTTTGGTGTTGGTCGAACAACGTCATTAAACAAATTGATGCATGGGCCAGCACGACTTGGGTTAAAGTTCAAAACAGTTCAAAGTTTGGCAACTTAAAGTGCCGGCTTAAAAACTAACTACAATGTGTTAAGGAACAAGTTTTTATCCTCTTCTTCTTTTTTTTTCTTCCGGGACGACGAGTAACGCTGCAGTGCGTCAGCATTTGACAAGCGACAGATTAGCTTACAATTACAACAAACTAGGATGATGAAGGTGGCAAGCAGGGCAACGATGATGAATAACATGAGAGCAGACAAAGAAGAGGCCCAGGCCGGACAAAAGGCAAATATTTGCATAATATGTGAGTGAATGAAAAGGCTGGCTGGGCATAAAGTGGAAAGATCAAGGCACAAGCTGAACATTTTGTTCAAGAGTGTGACCCAAAAACAGGTCAAGAAAAGAATATAGGCTTAAAGTATTAAATATAAATGAGAGTCGAGAGGGATGCAACTAAAAAATAACAAGACAGGCATTTATTTAGATTCAAAGGACATACACATGCACATGTTGATGAATTTCAAATTCCAACTCACCTTGAGCTCAACAATCGCTCTGCTTCAGCGGCCGTCATATCATCCGCTAAGCTCTCCTCACGTGCTGCACGCGCAGCAACAGCTACGCTATGATTGACATGTACTTTGATCACCTCATCAACAACATCATCGATTAGTTCCACATCCAAGCCATCGTCGCCACATTTCAAATGAATGAGCAAGTCCTCTTCATCTTCGCCTGCACTGGTGTCTGCATATTCCAAATCCTGCAGCTCCAAGGCCCCCTGAGCAGGCGCTCGACGTTCGGGTAGAACTGGAGCTTTCTCTTCCTCCTTTTCCATTTCCAACTCTAAAACTTCTACATATTCCACGGCCAAATGTTCATCTTCCTCGTCAAATTCAAGTTCCTCTTCCTCATGCGCATCTATGGAGGCTATGGGCGCAATTCCCTTGACCAGCGCTGAGCGTGCTGGTGAAATGGGTGGTGTGGACTTGGCGCTACCGCCTCCATTTTGTTGGTCACTCTGGTGACTATTTCGCCGTCTAATGGGCGAGACCACGCCCACAGGTGGCGAATTATACGATCCACGATGCAAAGGTGAGCCTTCCACACTGGAAGATGTGGGCGAATGCAGCAGATTACGTACTGGAGCAGCCGGCTGGCTGTCCTGAACTTCTGTCTTTATAATCGCATACACTGTACTCGTCTCCTGGCCAAAACCATTGGATCCATGGAATTTGCGCTGCATATCACTGACCTTGGCCGTGTCATAGAGTTCGGCCTCGGAAGCGTAAACCTCATGTGACTCGCTGCCATCGGGATTAAGACGATAACCAACATCCACATAGGTGAGGCTATGCGGTTGTTCCTGTTCAGCTGGTTGCAGTTTGGCCTTCAATTCGGGAGTGGACTCATCGAAACCGCCCTCATCCTGACTAGTTGTGGAAATGATGCTGGGCGGACGCTGGCCGAGACCAGCGGCTGGCATGTTGACGATTATGCTGCTACGTTTGTTGGCCACACGCTGTGGTGAGTTGGTAATGGAGCTGGAATGTTGTTGTTGCTGTTGTTGCTGTGGCTGCTGGGAGTTGGCTGAAGAGTCATCCACGGATTTGCGACCTGGTTTAAAGAGAAAGAGAGAGAAAATGGAAATTAAGTAAAGCGTATTCATTAAAGAAAAATCAATTGCAAGTGGAATCTGTTCGTTAGCAGCAAATTAAAGGTAGATACATGTTTCGACATAGACAAGTCGATATTTTCCAGATTTATCAAAATCGATAATATTCTTTACTCTATTTGTGATAGTTAATATGCTTGTGCTACGATTTTTCAAGACTTCTTCTTGTGAAATTTATAGAAGTGTGATATCTGGTCAGAGTTGGGAAACTTTCCATTACCAAAGAAGCAGGTTTTCCATATAGTTTGGTCACAAATTAGTAAATATTAACTGTATTAAAAGATATTTTTACAAGCCATCTGTCGTTCCATGTTTGGAGTTCTGCAAAAGAGCGAAAGTACTGATTCTCAAGGTCATGCGTCATTGACGAAAACCAATAGTAGTCGAAAGGGGCAATGTCTAGAGCATCAGTCCCCCGTCAGATTCTTTCATTTGTCTTTAAATGAAAGCAGAAAAGTAAACTTTCCCGCAAATTGTGTTTTGTTGGCACAAAAGTTGACATACAGCGGGCACAAAGCGAAACGAAAAATACTGAAAAAGTAAGCCTAATGATGAGATTTCCAAATAAAATTGGTTGCAACATTGTCCGATTCGATTTAATTCTAGTGAAGCCATCTCTTAAAATCCATTAAAACTATTTTGTACAGTTAATATATCTGATGCAACAACAACCACAAGAAATAGAAAGAGAACCCCGACTATTGCCTGGTGATTCGCGTGTGTTCCTAAATGTCTGATGCACACGAAATTATTTGTCGCCAACAACAAAACCTACGCTGAAGACCACTCATACATATTTGTTGTAGCGTTCAATTTTGCAAGAGGCACAAAAAAACAAGTAAAAAAGTCGGTCAAGCCCGACTGTAACATACACTCTGTACTTGACTAATAGATGGAGCCACTACTTGATTTTCAAAACTGACATATAGATGGCGCCACTACTGTGACCATGTCAAAATTGAACAATAAATGGCGCCACTACTGTAACCAATGTGACAGCGCTGGTCACACTATTCATCGTGATAACGCAGCAGCAGCACGACAGCCGGTGCACCATCACTAACGCAGCGGCAGCACCATGGAGAATAAGTATTTGAGAATAAATTTTCGCTGTCTCTCCATTATGGTGGTGCTAAACGATAGTGACCAAAAAGATACTTTACTGAGCCAGTAGGAAAACACAGTGGTTAGAGCGAGACGGACATATTGCCAAATGTATCCACAGAGTGGAAGTGAGAGCGAACAGCTGACCAAATGTATACAGAGAGCGTAAATGAGAGCGAACAGCTGACTAATTTCTGACAGAAGCGGTGTCGGGTGCGCAATCGTTCAGTCTAGAAATCTTAGTCTATGGCAGTACGACAACCAGTGTCTGGATGGCTTCTGTCGCGGCGACACCATGGCGAATGAGTATTAGAGAACCAATTTGCGCTGCCTCTCAATTCTGGTGGTGCTAAACGGTAGTGCCCAAAAAGATACTTTACAGAGCCAGTAGGAAAACACAGTGGTTAGAGCGAGACGGGCATATTCCCAAATGTATCCAGAGAGAGTAAGTGAGAGCGAACAGCTGACCAAATGTATCTAGAGAGCGTAACTGAGAGAGTAAATGATTATCTCTAATACTCATTGCTCCATGGCGACACGTCACGTCTGCTCAACTCAACGAGAATTGTTAATAAAGATAGTTACACCATCTAAACACTTCAGCTAAAGTGGTGAACCGCCACAATTGAACACGAACAATAAACAAATTGAAAGCAAACAAGATCAAACGACAGTTCTCTGAGGCCGCCCAGCAGACACTCACACACACGCATCAGCCCAGCAGCCGCCTTGTTTTTTTTTTAAACGAAAACAAATTTGGCGATTTTCGATATGCGAATTTATTACCAAGATTCATGCCTCGACAAATGGACAACATAGTGATTGAATGCGCCTGCAGTTCACTGCAGATCCTCAACAGCGCAGCATTTCGAGGATTTTTGGACAAGTTGCCCGCACCCCGCACACATGCAGACGACATCTACAGCAGAGTCCGGCACCTTCCTATCTGAAGAGTATAGAACAACGCTCTGCGGCAGCGACGTCGACACACCGACAGTATGCGAGCTTATACTGCTCTCTTTTGCAACAAAGATGTGATAAATGTGCGTGCTCTCGCTTGGCTAAACACACAAAAACGAAACGCCAAAATAATGAGCATGTGTATTTTGCCGACCCCTGATCTACAGCATACACCATGCATGCCCAAAAGCAGCATCCCTCTAGTACGGCTGGGGTCAGTCACTCTATTTTCGTCAACCCAGCGTTGCTCTTTGTACGGTGATGCGTCGTGCCGCCTGTCAAATTGTAACGTGCCAACGCTAAACGAGAGAGAGAGAGAGAGAGAGAGAGAGAGAGAGAGAGAGAGAGAGAGAGAGAGAGAGAGAGAGAAGGCGTACGCTCAACTTTTTTTCCGTGGGAAAGCGTGTGCAAAGAATAGGAAAGGATTTAAAAATAAAAGGTATATCCATCCTCGAACACCCTTTCAGTAAAATATTTCACAGGATGCCAGTGGAATGCATTATGGCGCTCCATGCATGGCTTTAGGGCGAACGAGTGTCGCTAAAGTCGGCCCATAAATGGCATTGGGTCGAACTAGCGTCGCTTAAGTCGTCACATGCATGTCATTGGATCGAGCGAGCGTCGCTTATGTCGCTTCTCTACATGGCATCGTGTCGAACGAGAGTGGGTTATGTCGCTTCTCTGCAACGCATTGCGTCGACCTAGCGTGCCTGGAGAGCCGTTAACGTATTGAGCGGACATCGTCTTGAAAAATACGTCAGTCGAGCCCATTGTGAGGGGAATAAGCGAGCGTCAACGACAGTCACAAAATCGTCACAATGGTCAGTCAAGAAGAGAACAAAACCGGTTTTTGTTCTACGCGACGCACACACACGAAATCGTTTGCATGTGTGTCGTTTTGTATACGTCGCGCCCTGCATGTATACGATCATTAATTTCCTATCTTCGGTGCAATTACAAAAATAAAACGTACTCAAAGAGCATACGGCTGGGCATCGCTGGCATACACATTTTGGCGCAATCACAAAATGCGATTCGCCGCTCATGGAGAGACAGAATCATGGAACAGCACATGGCTTGCGATCGTCGAGGAAGCCTCGCTCCAGCCAGGAGTCGCTCATTCCCAGCCGGTAGCAGCAGCCAAGGTGTAGTTTTGACAATGGAATTTCTTCTACAAGTTTTGAAACAGCAACGCCAAATACACACATGTTCACACTCTGATAAAATTCGCACGCAGACACATATGCGTTCGAACTCTGACAGCGATGCCGATACACAGGCGCATGGATACGTGCAAGTAGCGCCGACCTCCTGTCTGTCGCCCCCTTACATGCCAACCATTCACATCCTGCTGCAGCCCATGCTGCTCCGTACGCCCAGACGACTCTGCTACTAAATGTGACCGATCTTTTCAGATCTTACATTGTATGCTGCCGACCCTGCACGTACATTTATACTCGATCGCACGATGGCTGAACATTCACCAATTCTACTGATTTCCATTGTACGCAGCCTGCCAAACGATCGTTCATACCTATGAAAGTACGTTGCGCAACTAAATTTGGATCTTCATCGCATCTTTCATCCACATAACAATCGACAACTATACTAACTATGCCTTGCATGAACCGTTTCGTGTCCTCTGTGCTGATTACAATAAACTCTACCGAATAATTAGCTCGGAAGCTTCTCTTCCTGCTGTAAAAATTTTTACTTTAACTTATTTAGCCCGTAGTTAACATTACTTTATGTTCTTCCTTCGCGATTTCGTGTCACACGTTAGTGGCTGCGCCTCTCGGTTGGTTGGGCGGAAGGTGGGCTGCTATTTTGCCTCGGGTTCGCACGTAACAAGCTTTGGCTTGGTGTCGCACGGGCCACTTGAACGTACTGCGCATTGTACGTCAACGTTCATCACATCACATCATAACAAACAACCTGCAACAACTCGAGACGCTCTTTGAGTGTTAACTTTCATTTTCTTTGCTTATAACTTATGTATATTTTATTCTATCTTTTATCCAATCTTAATCATTCCTTCAGCAAATCGATGAGAAATATTGATTACTAGATATCTTTAGAAGGTAAGAAATGTCTATATACGAAACTGTGGAAGATAGACGTTAATTGCTACAAAAATTGAAAATAAACTTGATCTGCCTGCAAGTATAAGAATATGTCCTATATATGTCAAATCTCTATCTTTTATCATCTCTGAGATCTGTGCGTTCATACAGACAGACGTACTGACGGACATGGCTATATCGACTCGGCTGTTGATGCTGATGAAGTATATATATTCTTTAAAGGGTCGGAAATGATTCCTTATACCTGTTATAGGCTTTTCACACTGAGCACATCTAACACCCCACATCATGAGTTAAAATGCTTAATAACTATTTGCTAAGCCAACATTCGTACATTTTTATTTTGTCAAAATTAAGTAGGTTGAAGTCTAAAAGGACCACACTCAGAAAATTATTTTTCTATATTTAAGAAAATCGACCTAGAATCGAAATCGCTTTAAAATTTAGATAAAATTTATATTTTTAAGAAAAATTTTTCTGTATTTTAGAAAGGTTGCCCTAAAAATGAATTTTTTTTAGAAAAAACTCTAAAATTTAGAAAAATATATTACATATTATATATTATATATTACATTTAATTTTGGGGTGAATTTGCTTTATTACCTTTTCTAATTTTGAGGGTAATTTCGCCTTTGATTTTAGAAAATATTTGTTGCAAATTTAGAGAATTTTCCACTAAAATTAAGAAAATCAACCCTAACCCTGAGGGGAGGATGATATGTGAGATGAGATGGTTTGTGTGTTGGGGGGGAGATCAACAACAAACACACACAACCCACGTTCACGTTTCTCGGGGGTCGTCTCTTCTTATACAACGCTGAAATTTAGAACACAATTTCTATTTTTTAGAAAAATTTTCTTAAGAATAAGGCGAGTCGCCTTTGTCCCTTTTTTTTAAGGGCCATTTTCTAAAAATTAGAGCGAAAATTACACTTTTTAGGGCGAGTTGTTTTTTGAGTGCATCCAATAAAGATGACAAATTATGCCAGGGCAAATATTTATGCCGCATGATGTGGGATGTTAGATGTGCTCAGTGTAATTTGCCTATTACATACTTTTGCATAAACTTAATTTAATCTATGTACTTTTGGTACAGAGTATAAAAAGTTGCATACTTTTACTTTTTGGGATTGTGACACTCTGAAACACAGGAAGGCCATTAAACATTTCTTCCCATGATTAAGGGGTATATCGAAGTCGATTAGGGCCGAATTTAACTTACGCTCTTTCTAAAAATTTTTTTTATTGTTCTGATAACAGTTTGATTAAATCATTTTGCATGTTGAGCAACAAGTGGACTCGCTCCATGGCAGGATCTTCGTTAATTTTTGCGCTTAAATCAGGATCATCACGTTGATGTTGAGTATAAAATTCTCGATAGCGTTTCAATTCATACTCCAAGTAAGAATCTGTTTCCTGAGATTGATCACCTCGCAGCTCTTTTTTAATGATGTCCAAAAGATACTTTTTATCAATGCGAACTAATTCGGGATTCTTTAGACAATCTTTGCTGCATGTAAAATCATTAGATAACTGGTCAACTCGCTTTACCGAGGGAGACAATTTGGGTGGAGAGGATTGGGAGCGGGGTGACCTAGATGTTGCATCTTTTAAAGCCTGGAAATATCCACCACCAGCATAGCGAGAGCCATTAGATATGGTCTGATCCATGCAACAGCCTGTTGAAGGTGAGTGTTTCTGCTGCTGACTACAGCAAGTACTTCTTCCACTCATTCCCGAAGGATTCTGCATCATACTGGTTGTGGCTTGCATGGCACAGGCTCTGGCCAAGTTTATGGACTGATTCGTGGCCTCCATGTGGTTATCTGTAAAATTTACCCAAACCAATTCATCTGGTGGCATTTCCATAAAGATTCCATAAAGTCGACGCTGATTGAAGCACACACTCAGGTGACTCATGTAAGCATTTCGCATGCGTCGCTCATACAGGGTGTTGCAGCTCATGGTGCTTAGTTTATTGAGCCATAGCCAAGCCAGCTTATACTCTGGACTTGCAATGCCAAATACCTCTTCCGGTTGTGGCGAATTTTCGAGCATAACCATAAAATCATTGGTCAAGAGAGTTGTCATTGCATCATTGTCGGATCGTCCCTGCTGCTGCTGTTGCCTGTTTGTGCTTGTTTGACTGCGATTCTCTTGTAAGCTGGTAGATGAGCCACTACGATTACGATTGGATCTATTGTCATTCTCATTCTCTTTGCCACGACGTGACTGATCTTTGCTTCGATTGCGATTCCATGACATTTTAGTTTTTTTGTTAAATTTTGTTAGGGGAAATTTCTAAAATAAAATTATTAAGAGAACTGTATGTTGTTTTGACAGTTTTAATGAATTGTTTAATTTATTTATATTTGTTTTATTTGCTATGGAAAATGATTTTAAATGGTTCATAGCTAATCGCAGAGTTCTTTTCAATTTATTTTGGGATTATTCGATTTGTATTTTTAGCCATTTTTTGTTTTGTTTCCTTTGGCTGCGGCGGCGAAGACGAAAGAAATCTTTCGAGTAGATACCAAAACTGTCAACGCGGAAAGTAAATTTAGACACAGACACGCCTACTAGGTGAATTGCCCACGCAGGGAATGAGGAATATACGGCAAGTGACATGAAAGTGGAAGCAGTTTGCGTTTGAAGTGCATCTCAATTTTTGAGGACAAGAGGACAGCAGTCAAGTGAAGCAAGGCAATCATAAAAATTTGGAAGATTGTCAAGTATTTAGTGAAAAGATTCTTTTCGTTTTTTTTTTTGTAATAAAAGATAAAAAGATTGGTTTGTATCTTATTTTATGTCTTCTTCTGTTTTATGTCCAGAATGCAGAAAGCGTCTCTCCCATATCCTTTAAAGCAGACAAGCCCACACTTTGATTGATTTCTGTGCGATTCGGGGACTCTGGCACGAAATGCTAAAAGACGCAAGCGTTGAAGAGGAAATCCACTTAGATCATATGCCACTGTGCGTAGAGTTTTGTGAAAAACTTCCAAAATTAAGGTGGAATGAGTCAAAAGCACAAATTTATGGTAGAGAGCTGACCAAATGTTTGAGGCGTCGAGAAGAACACGAAGAACCGTCCGTTGAGGAAACTACCAAAGATATGCAAAAGACAGCACAGAAAATACAATGGCCCCACCGTCAGACATATAAGCAACCATGATTTGATGAGCAGTTTAACCGCGTTTAAGCATCTTAAAGAAATCAGAACTACATGAGGATAAACAGCGAAACTGGAGTACCGATAAGCAAATGCGACATTCAAATCCTTATGTCAACACAAAAAGGCCCAATACTACAAGCGAATGGAGCTAGAAATTAGTAGCATAAGGGACAGCAAAAGTTACTGGGCAACTACCAAAAAGTTAAACGCCCAAATACGTGTTCAATCAAGAACTTGATGCGGCCATAACACTTAGCGAGACGCAATAAGCGATCCGACAAATTAGACCAAAGCCTGCCTTCTCGCTGTTTGTCGATGATATCACGGAAATTAAGCTTGGAGGTTGTGAAAATCGGAGCACACATTGTCAAGGTACTCATGTACGCAGATGACATGGTGCCCACAGAAGCTGCAAGAGATGATGAACCGCACTCATGAATACTGTGTCACATGGAATTTGGAAATAAATCTCGACAAATCAAAAGAAGCAGTACTTTCAAAAGTGGGAATCTCTTGCAACATCACTGAATGTAAATTGTCTTTTCGAGAACCGATCCACGTGGAAAATAAACAATGGACTGTTAATCGAGGGGGTGAAAATATCACGAGACAATGCGGAGTACAGGGCGAGGCAAAGCGAGACACGCGATACCTATAAGGCATTAGAGTACAACCTTGGAGCCATAAATGACTTCAACGATGATATAAGCACAAATGGAATTGCTGCAATTTTCAAGGCAAGAGTAGAGCTCTTGAGCTTAGAATACTTCCCTACTACAGAAGCGATCGCATGAACGAGTGTTTATTATGCAGTATGAGAGAAAGAGAAGATACGCAACACTTTATTGCAAGATGCCCAATCTTAAGGGAGATACGTAGTATTTACTGGAAAAGAGACAGTCTAAGCGGAGAGGAATGCCTGAGAGTTTTAAATGGAGAAAGCGGGTCGAAGCTCATTGGCTACATCTTCGAATCACAAGCAATTGGTAAAGGAGGAATTTATTTAGTGAATACAGAAACTTGCGCATATTGAAGCTGCTTTGACAAACGATCTGGTATCTGGGGAAGACCTGGGAAGCCAGGTGTATTGGTCAGAGAAGTGGAAACACGTGTTTAGTTTTCGGCTGACGGCTTAAAGCCAAGCTGGTGTGACGGCTTAAAGCCAAGCCGGTGTTACCACCAATTATCATTTTTGAATTTGTTTAGTTTTCTATTTTGGTTGAACAACGACAGTACTGTTACAAGATTATGGTAGCTTTACCTCTTAATCAGATCATGTTAATATTACGCAAAATTTTTAAAACAAATTATATTTCTACTACTACTACTACTAAGAAAATAATTTTTCAAGCAACAACAACCACAAAAAAGGGCTATTCCGTATGAAAGGCCTATGTCTCGCTGTTTTACAAAAACAATTGGGACCTCTATAGCAACAATTCATAACAAAAATCCGCTTACTTCTATACCAGTTAAGCCCAAATTGCTTGTCCCAGAACCAATGTTACTTCACTAATTTACGCCAGATTGGTCATCATTGACTCTGTGGTTGCGCCTGCTTCTCCTACTTACCCTTGCCCTCTTTTGCATTAAGTTTACTCTAATTAAAAGCGCACTCACGTCTAATTGGCAATAAGCATACACCAGGGTGCACTTGGTTAAGAGATAAAGAGCGAGAGAGCGAGGGACAGAGAGAGTCTTGTGCGTGTGGTTAGACCAAATAGGATAACACTTGATATGCACTAACCATCATGTGGAGGCCATTTCTGATATTTCTCTGTCAAAACCACATCAGCCAGCAGTGGGCAACAATAATTGGTTGGTGCACTTGTCCAGCTTACCTGTCAAATTGTCCTAAAGGCATCAATCACAAATCATGCTCAAATTTCACCGTGCACATTTCCATGAACGAGCTGCAGAAAATTTTGTCAACTATTGAATGGATTATCGCTGAATTGGCGAGTTCTGGATACATTGCACACTGGGCCAGCGACACCAAATTTTGGACAAAAATTGCAATAAATTTTTTTTTTTGGAATCTGCATAAAAGGATTTTCAGATGCTATGAATACACTGAGAAAAAAAAAAGTCTGTATAAAATCTAGATTAAAAATCTCTTTTTCGAACAAGATTTGAAAAACTTGAAATGAGCTTAGAAATCTCAGAAATCAAGATTTATCGCAACTTATCAACCATCGTACAGTTCTCTGTAAATCTTCAGTTGAAAAAGCCAACTTGTAAGAAAGCTTCAAGGCCGGGGTATATATCTCAGTCGCGCCTAGGGTCTTTTACAAGTAAATTTGTAAGAAGGACTGAAACACCTGAGGGTTGGGGATCTCGGAACGTACAATACCGAGAGATGTTGATAACAGAAAGAATATGGGTTCTCACCCGCTTATTCCTGGTCCTGCCGCGTCCGCTTTTGGCCGGGAAGTGATCCTCGGCCCAGATTTATAAACTACGGGGAATGGCACGGGAAGGAATCCTTGACTCTGTCAGACTAGTTACGGGCGAAAGTCTCTGTTTATCTAACTACGGGCGGAAGAGCGGGAAGGAATCCACGTCTCTCTTTATCTAACTCCGGGCGAAAGAGCGGTAAGGAATCCACTTCTCTGTTTATCCAACTACAGGCGGAAGAGCGGGAAGGAATCCACGACTCTGTTTAACTACCTAATTTTATGATATTTTATGATATTCAACCCCTCTGGGACTTATAACACGACCTTGTCTTTATAAGACACATAGTTGAAGCTTTTGGCATGGCCTCTTATAGCTCGCTTTGCCATCGGTTGTCACTTTCTAGTCGCAACCAGTTGCAGTATAAAAACTCAGCTGGCAGAAATCTCGACGGTGAAAACGGTAAATTCGTCGTCTTGCGGTTCAGAAAGTCATGTCGTGAGAGATAATTAGTTCATCGAGTTTTAATTTAAGCCAATAACATTTCGTATACTTCCCGAGTGTCTGTACCAAACAACTTCCACGTCACCTGAAGGTTCGATACTGATTTTGGTCAACGTACTTCCACAATGTGGCTTTCTCCCGTTCTGACATAAGCGGAACCACGGTGGCGGATCCTTTATTATTTGGGCTGCTTTAGGTTATGCTGGAAAGTCAAGGATTTGTTTAATTCCAACTAAAACTAATGACGAAATCTATGTACAGTTGTTGGAAAGTGAACTTGTTGAATTCGGAAATAAACTTTACGAGGATAATTGGACTTTTTAATAAGACAACGATCCAATTCATAATGCATACATAGACTTTGCTGTCATTCAGAAACATTCTGGTTTTGTATTGGCCAGCGAATAACTCGGACTTAAACCTATGGGGAATCCTGACTGCCAAAGGTTTTAAGAAGAGTCGACAGTTTGAGACACTCAAGCGCAACTTAAGTAACAAATCAGCAATTTAACTCTACAAAAATTGGTGGATTCTGTGCCTGATCGCCTTAATAAGCTTTTAACAGCAAAAGAAAAGCACATTAACTACTAAATTATAACCAAAAGTGTAAATATAAGGAAAATAAAGCAGACACATTGAAAATGCACATATACTTATTTCCTGAAATAATGGCAAATTGATTTGGAGGTGATGAAATCAACAAATACCAAGAAGTTTGGATTCATTACAATGCCCAATTCTACTTTCAGCTGGGAGAGAACTAAAAGATGCTCAAGTAGCGATGTACTTGGAGAACGATACTAGGCATAAAGATGTTCCTAATAGCACAAAGTACAAGCTGTTTAATGCCGCAGTGACGGCAATAATGTGTTAAGGTGCACAAGTATGGGGGATACCACGATACGAGGAAGTGGAAAGTCTTCAAAGATACTTTCTGAAAATCATTTTTCGTCTACCAGAATACACACCGAACATATATACAGCTATAATCTGCACTTCGATTACATGCAAAAAGCCATATCCATGGAAGAACGAAGGGTACCTAGGATCTTGGCAGAATATCTATTAAAAGAACGTCTGCAATGTTTCAGAGACGCGGATCACGGAGTTTGACTGAATCTTGAAGATAACGCGACATGGAAAACTTGAGCTAGGAACATCATAATTATAATTTGTTGAAGAATCCCGCAGAAGCTCAGAGCGATTAATTTATAGGCAGTTGCACTACGATCTGGGAGAGAATAACAATTTTTTCGATGAGTTTCCCGGCTTTCAATTTTCGGAAAATGTAACCTTTTTCTGCACGAAATATTAAACATCCTCAAAGGCGCGGACTGGCTACAGTTAATGGCCAGTTAATTTTTTTGATCAAGATGCTTCATTCGATCTTTATCATTCTTCAGCAAGTCAATAAATAATTTTGATTACTAAATATCTCTAGAAGGTACGAACAATCTATCATCAAAACTGTGGGAGATATGACGTTTTTTCCAAATTGCGGAGCGTGTCAAAATTTGAAAATAAACTTGACTTGCCTGCAAGTATAAGAAGTATATGTCCCATATATGTCAACCCTTTATCTCTTATCATCTCAGAGATCTGTGCGTTCATACAGACGGACAGACAGACAGACGGACATGGCTATATCGACTATACTTTATAGGGTTGGAGATGATTCCTTCTGGCTGTTATATACTTTTGCGCAAACTTAATATACCTCTGTGTACATTTGGTACAGAATATAAAAAGAGTACCAAGGAGTACCTCTTCAGCAATTCCCCTCCGCCATCTAGCCTAATTATTTTCACAATCTCTCTGGCTAAAATTGGGAGCGAGCTTTTTCAAGTGTATTAAAACTTTGGCACTGACGAAGTTAGCTTTGCTTTCTCGTTTTACTTACTTTACTGGGAATTCAACTCGGCCAATAGCAAAACTTGGCGTCAAAATCATATTTAAGAATGTAAGCATTTTACATTTTACCACTCAGCAACCAACAAGGGCAGTGGTCGAGTGGACATGACATTCGCTAGTCATGTTTTTTTACAATTTTTTTTTCATTTTATTTGAAGTATTTTTAACGATTTTTTGTCAATAACGCACGAAAGTTCGAAGGCGATTTTAATTGTCTTCGCGAATTCGAGCAGTTTTCGTCTTAAAAAATCAAGAAGAAAAAAATCAAAATTGAAGCCGATTTCAGTCTCGCCAATTCTTGCTAGATTTCTCTGGGTTGAGATCTCTAGGGATTCACTAAGATTTCTAAATGAACCTAAAAGCCAGTTAGTTATAGAATCTTAGAAACCCGAAACTAAAAGGAAAAGGAGAGAAATTATTCTACAAAGAGATTAGCGGCAGAATAATGGACTGAATTTTTAGCTGCGGTTTTGCGCGATTTTGGTTTACTTTGAGAATATCGCGTTTGAAAAGTTTAATTATTTGATATCGTCAGTCTACAAGTAGATTGTTTTTAGTATACTTTCCGGAAAATTGTAGCCTTTAATGTCGAAATTTTACATTGATGACAGCAGAGGCGCCTCGAGGTAACTTCACCTCGCTGGTTTCGATAACTTCTGAGTTGCAGTTGTTGTCGTTGATCCACTACCCAGTAGATATGTAGTATATTTTTAGGACATTTCTGAAACTGACCTCGGATGACAGATATTTATTGTATATTGATGCCTGTTGATGCATTGTGCGATTTCTACAGCTTTCCTAATAGCGAATACATCCTACAGGAAATAACTAAAAGCTTAAGCTTCAGCTTTGTCCTAAGTCCTGTACAATTTTCTGTGCTCCTACGTGTAGGAGGAGTACGCTTTCAATTCGACTGGGGTCCATGCCTGTTTTCAGTCGTTGTCTTTTTTTTTTTCCTTTCAGGTCAGTTCTCGGTATTATGCAGTGACAGGTTGTCTGTGAGGTTGTTTCGAAGATCAATTGCCAACAACAATACTCCAAAGACCGGGGTCGGCAAAAAAACACAATCACATTTTAGCATTGCGTATACGCAAAGTGTAGATACTGAGCGCAAAGACGAGCTCATACTGTCGGTGTGACAATGTAGCTGCTGCTGAGGACTTTTTTTAAGCACAGTAGATAGCGAAGCTCCGGACTCTAGAGCAAGGTTCCACACACAGTGATGCATGACTTCGGCAAGAATCCGGTGTGAATTGGCGAGTATGTTCGACCCCCAGGGGCTAGGGCTGGCGCTTAGCGCTCCCACTGCCTGTCGCTGGGTTTTCACCAAGAATTTCAACTTAATCATAATTTCGTCTTGACAAGACTCGCAACTCACCAAATTACAACTAGTAAAACTAAGCGAAGATTCGAAGCAGGAATGGTGAATAATGGGCTTAACAGCCTAAGAAGTGACTAATAAGCAACAGTTTTGTAGATTTGTTAGTTATGCTTAAAATATTTACATATTATTTTCTTTGATTCTTACTAACCTCGACAGGCTTGACATAGTTTTCTCAAGCTGAGACACATATTTTATTTCGCGCACTTTTTTTCACAATAAAATAATATAGTAAAGTTGAACACCAGTTAATGTTTTGTACATTTTGTAATCATTTTGTAATCATTTTGTAATCGCTACGAAGAAAACAAAAAAAAAAAAAAAAAAAACCTTACACATTGCCCAATTTTAGAAGAAGGAATCCTTGGTTATGCTTTCCGGACGAGAGATTTGCCTGTTTGCTCATATATACTTAATCCATTAACACAAGGAGCAGCAGTTCGAATGAAGGCCAATGCGGCGTATGTGTAATTTGTGTGTGTTTCGGTTCAAGTAAATAAACTTGATGAACATTTTCAACCATAAACTGAAGGTCGTTGAGAGTGTAAAAGAGAGACAGATTAAATAAAATCGATGAAAAAATCGAAACAAAAATTTCAATTTTCATTCAATTTATTGTTTTTGGTTTTTTTGTATTGTATAATGAGCTGCGAGTATGCGCCAAAAATAAATTCTGCGAAAAAAAAAAACCGACAACAACAAACAAAGGAATAATTAAAAGAGTGCAAAACCTATTGAAAATTTCGTATACAAATAAATCAAATTTCAATCAAATGCAAATCTAGCAAATTGTGTGCGTAATTGGAACAAATGATTCAAATTATTTTAAGAGAAGGAATTGATTTAAAATTAATATAAAAAAAAACAACAACATTTACTTTCCACTTAGGTAAAGTGCACGTTTTTAGCATGAGAATGCAAAAATAATTGTTTCAGTAACCACAACAAAGCAACTGCAAATTAGAGAATATAAAGCAACAAAAAGGTCCGGAAGAAAATGAAGAAGGAATAGGAAGGAATTGCAAAGTGCTTGTAAATATGTACACTTGGAAAAAAAATTTAGAATTTTTTACCGATATACTTGATTGATAAAATATGTTTTAAACCTTATTTTTGGGTCGAAATGGTGTTGAACCCATCACGACATTGTTTTCTATATGGTTCAAAGATATTTGAACAGAGCAATTTGAGATCGTTTGGGACTCAAGTGCGAGGCGCACAAAAATATACTAGAACCTAAAAACCCTAAAAAAAAGGACGACATCTGTTATCAATAAATTAGAAATCCAAGTAGCGCACAACCATTGTCAGTGCGCTTGCTTGGGGGTAAAAGCAAAAGTGTATAAAGAGGAAAAACCAATGTCTTAATAAAACATTCAGTTTCTAGAAGAGGAGATAGTCACTCGCACCATATATGCGTTTCATTCATATATGGATGGATGTATGTACAATAGATTGTATGTAGCTAGATTTTGTGAAATCTTAAAAATTTTCTGGGTGTATTAGTCTTGACGTTTTTATACCTTGCAGAGGGTAATCAAGTCTGATGTTTTAAGCGCATAGAAGGAAGCACATCGTTATTTAACCCTCTCTGTTGTGGCTTGGCTAGCCAAATGTTCACAAAAGAAGCGCAACCTATTGGTCTAATCAACTTGCTTTTTTCAAAGGAAAAATTAATTTTTTTTTAGAGGCGAATTCAACAACTATCTTTCTCGCTCTCACCCATTTCGACTCCCATAAGAGCAAAATTGCTGCTAGAAATTGTCGGTAAAAAGAAGGCGGTGTCATTCCAGCCTAACCAAAGTAGTATGTTCTCATGACAGAAAAAGTTCATCTTTGGTTAATAATGGTTAATAAAGGCATAAAAGCCTTACTTTTACCTTTAGGTGAAAAAGTTCCGAAATAATGTCGGGACGGTCATGAGTCTTCTGTCCTTGAAACATTGTTCTTTCATAGGTAAGACTGGAATGACACTTTCAATTTTTGGGCACAGTTATTGTGGGAATTTTTCGTTACTGGACAAAAGTCGATGCTGTGTTTCATCTCAGCCTCTTTAAAAACATTGTGCACAAGCACACTTTGATTCGCTTACTCCAACGACTTTTCCTCAAAGACCGAAAATTGTGACTAAAATTGTCCCTAAAAATTGAAAGTGTCATTCCAGCCTAAATGGATTAAAAATAGAGGGCAACCATAAAGTTGATTATACGTTACGGCATCTTGAGTTCTTTCAGGCATATAACTAGGATGGTAGAATTACCATTTGACCGATCTTGCCTACCAATAGCATCTTGAAGATGTACATAAGATCAAAATTCTTATATGAGCCACGATTTGTTTAGTCCCTAAAAGCTGTTTCGAGATGTATAAAGTACAATTAGAATTAGAATTTAAAATCTTTTTTTATAGTTGTAAGTCAATCACGATTAACTCCTTATAGTAAAATTGACATGCTTAGAAGACGCAATATTCATCGCTAGGTCCTTTTTTCTAAAGACCAACCCAATACATTCTTAAGCGAAAAAGACAAGCTAGCATCGTCTGTGCCGAAGTTTTTATACCCTTGCAAATGCTGGTTTCGAAATATCAGACTTTAAGAATGCTAGCATTAAAATCAACCCATCTTCTGACAGAAAACATATCAAATTAACAATCGCCGAGTTTAAGAACAATAAAATTTAAAACCAAAAAGTTTTTCCCACTAAGACCTATTTTGCGAACGATCGGTCCTATGGCAGCTGTAAGATATAGTCATCCGATTTTGATCAAACTTTGAATATCTGTTTGAAAGCATATGATATAAGTACTGGCCGAGTTTGGGGACGCTAACATTGAAAACAAAAAAGTTTTTCTCACTAAGTCCCATTTTCCGACTGATAGTTCCTATGGCAGCTACAAGATATAGTCATTCGATTTTTACCAAAATTTGCGACTCAGCTCGTCGCCTTGATCAATAAAATATATAGTTTATGGGGTCTGAAATAAATATTTCTATGCGTTGCAAACTTTTGGGCAAAATTTTAATACCCTTCGAAAGGCTATAAAAAAAGTACAAGTTCTTGAGCTCTTACCAAATGTTTTTTTTAAACGAGGTCTCTGTATTTACATGAATTTCCATGAATTCGCCAAAGTCAAAGTAGTAAAAGCAAAGTGTTAAAACTAGTTGGGAATTTTCAGGGGCAAAAATGTTTACTCATATTTTAATATTATCAACCATCGACTGGACTGTTCCGCACAAGAACAAAACTAACTTGAAATTTTAGTTACAAATTTTTCCACTTGATTATTTTTCAGAGTGTATGGTTTTGTCAAGACAAAAAATAAACGGAAGTGACTGTCAAAATGGCAAAAACTCACACAAAAAAAGAGGGGAGGCGACAGCTGCAGTATGTGTGTGGGTTTAAAAACAATGCAGATGGATATGCATAATCAAAACAAAACATACACTTTTAAATCCTGTGGTCAACAACAACAACAAGCAAAACAAAAGTTGCAAATGATCAGAGCAACAAAAAACACTTGAAGTTGACTTTAATTAATTCAAATTCCGAATGAAAAACGATTTGGCAAATTCCAAGACTTGAGGCAAAGTCTAGACAAGAGCCAAAAATTTGTGGAAATATTTTCAACGTATAAACAAATATTTCAGCACATTGAGAGGAAAGCAAGCAGGAGGTGCTGACCGAATGGAAAGTCTCAAACAAAAACTGCCAACACATGACAATTGCAATTTTTTTGTTGTTCTTGTTTGCTTTTGTGGTTTTTGTTGTTGCTGCATACAAATTCAAATTTGAAAATAAACTCGGCAAAGGAAAAGAAGTGTCAGACAAATGTGTAGAAAATGTGTGGTTTATTTTTCTCTGTTCTTAAAAATTTGTAAGCGTTAGCATTGTCTACATTGTTGTGGATTTGAATTCTGATTCGGCTAGATATACAAGGGTAGAGGCAAAAGTTAATCAAGTATTTGAAAAGAAAGCAAATTTTTGGAAACTTCCCACAGAACGGAAGAATTTGTTTAAAATCTGGTTTTTGTTAATGTTAAAGTTAATTAACAGAGCGCCAACATTAATGTTAGTAGACAGCGCATGCTACGCTGTAAACATTTTATCGGGTTTCTTATCTCTCTCGAGATAATGTGGTCAGAGATGCTTCCCTTTGCCTGTTACATACATTTGCACGACTTTAGTAATCCCTTTTACTCTACGAGTGAGTAACGGGTAGAAAAAAATGTTGAATTTTGTGTTTTTTCTTTTTATGTTATGGGGCTATGGGGGATTCTCTTTTTAGAATGTGTATCGCTTCGTAACAGCTCGTGCTGTATTCTTTACCCGGCATACAGAATTGTTTGTATGATATGTCGCTTCTAGGAATTGATGTTCTTTGCTTCAACTTGAAATAATAACGAACGAGAAGGTCAAGCTAACTTCGTCTGTGCCGAAGTTTCTATACCCTTATCAAAGCTGTTTTGAAATATCAGAGTTTAAGAACGCTACACAGAGGAAAAAAAACCTGTTCAGAAAATACGTTGCCTTTAACTTAAAATAAGAACAAAATGTTGTCGAAATTCTTGACAACAAATATTCCAAATGTTCCTGGAATGAGTAAAATTGTTCCCAATCGGATAATATTTACTTATACAACACCAAAACCTGTATTCGGAAGAGAGAAAGTGAGTTGACTCTCTTTTTCATCTCTTTCTTGTCAGCTCGAACAAGCATAAGTAGCCCCCTAGATGTGAATTTGCAAAAGAATGCAACGGTTGAATGTGCTGGCCTTTCATTCCATACGTTGAGTACAGAAGGTACCTGGTTCAAAAAAAATGGCCCGAAAAAAATGTTCTGTGCTTTTCAGAAAAACTTAAATAAAACGAATCAGGTGGAGTGTTGTGGGTCTTTGAAGTTTGTTGTACAGCGATGTCACCGATCCTACGGAATATATGGGTGGAGAAAAAACAGCGCGCATGCCTTCCCTTCCCTTTCAATCAGTGTATCCAACTTTTGGCGAGCAACGGAGAGGAAAAAAAAGCAATTTGTTTATGCAATCAGAGTGATGAAGTTCCTCGTCCTCATTCTAACCGTAGGCCGCAGATGTGCTTATTAGCTTAAGATAACTAGGAATGACCTTAAAATAGACGCAGTATTTCGCATGTCGACGTAACCCGTATCTACCTAGTACTTGCAATTGTTTTGGTACACGGTTTTTTGGTCATAAAATGAAAACGAATGAATATTTTTCAAAACCTTTTTTTTCTGCTTTTTTATTCAGTCACTTAATGGATAAAAGTCGTAGAACAACTTATTCGAAATGACCGCCTTGTGCCTTCTAGCAACGCCAAGTCTCTCTGGCCACTCATCGCCAGGCTGACAACATCTGAATCGTAAACGGGGCTAACTCAAAAAGACTTTCATTACCTCCAGCATCCTTGGAAGCGATTACTTAACTCCAAAACTTTAGTTTCATCATAGTTTTTTAATATCTTCTACGAAAAATACTTCCAAAATGGTAACAATAATTTGCTTTTTTTGGAGGTAGAATGTTGTGCATTTACAACAACTGCAGTAAACTCAAGAGCTATCAGATTCACTCTTCCGGAGTCCAGCCTTAAACTCCGGATTCTGCAGCCAGTCTTTACGACTTTTTTGTTTGACAACTTTTGGCATTTTTGTCAACTTGGCTAGCAATTTGAGATGACTGTTTCCTGAACGTTAGAAGTGGAAATTAGGCTCGATAAATGACTGACAGAGGTGAAAAACTATCGATTTGCCAATAAGTTTTGCAAATGACTGCAAAATAAAAATAAAACGCCAGAATTCCCGCTACCCGCTGTTTCTAAATTTTTTCCGCAATATGGTTTTGAAGAAAGCTAGAAATGACGGGAAAAAAGCTGATTTGGCAACACTGCTTTCAATCCAAAGAGGTATGTCCCCGTTCCCTATTACTCCCAAATGTCCGGAGCCCGTTCACACCTGATCCTAAATCAATAAAATTGCAGAGTATAAAATGTTCTTGAAAACGGAACAATTTCAACTCGATTTCTCAAAAATCTCAAAAAATTGTTCTTGAAAAGAGAACATTGCGCTACTAATTGGAAAAACCGTTTATGCACTGTTTTTGGTAGTGTTTGTGCTCATCTTAAGTCCAATGTTCTCGGTTTTTTCCCCCTGTGTAGCATAAAAATCAAAAAAAAATTCTAACTAAAACCCATTTTCCAACAGATAGTCATCTAATTTGGACCAAAGTTCACGAATCTTTTTTAAAACATATCAAATTAACAATCCCCGAGTTCAAGAAGGAAAAAATTGAAAACAAACAAGTTTTTCTCACTAAGACTCATTTTTCGACCAATCAGTCCTGGCAGCTGTAAGATATAGTCATCCGATATTGACCAAATTTTGCAAAACTGTTTGAAAGCATGTAATATTAGTATTGGCCTAGTTTGGGGTCACTGATAATGAAAACCAAAATATAATTTCTCAATAAGACCCATTTTCCGACCGATGGTTCCGATGGCAGCTACAAGATGTAGACTTCCGATTTTGACCAAATTTTGAAAATCTGTTTGAAAGCTTGTAATATTAGTTTTGGCCTAGTTTGGGGTCGATAAGATCGAAAACAAAATGGGTTTTTCTCACTAAGACCCATTTTCCGACCGATGTTTCCTATGACAGCTATAAGATATAGTCATCGGATCTTGACCAAAGTTTGCAAATCTGTTTGAAAGCATATAATATTAATAATGGACAAGTTTGAGGACGCTAACATGGAAAACAAAAAAGTTTTTCTCACTAACACACATTTTTCGACCGATCGGTCCTATGGCAGCTGTAAGATATAGTCATCCGATTTGGACTAAAATTTGCAAATCTGTTTGAAAGCTTGTAATATTAGTATTGGCCGAGTTTGGGGACGCTAAGATCGAAAACAAAAAAGTTTTTCTGACTAAGACCCATTTTCCGACAGATGGTTCCTAAAATATATAGTCATCCGATTTTGAACAAATTTTGCAAATCTGTGTGACAGCATGTAATATTAGTGATGGCCGAGTTTGGGGACACTAACATTGAAAACGAAAAAGTTTTTCTCACTAAGACCCATTTTCCGACCGATCGGTCCTATGTTAGCTATAAGATATGGTCATCCGATCCGGTGGGTTCCAACATATTAGCAGCGTGGAGTAAAATAGACGACTCTGTGCAAAGTTTCAGCTCGAAAGCTTTGAAACTGAGACTAGTATGCGTAGAAATAAACAGACAGACGAATGGACAAATCTCAATCGACTCAGCTCGTCGCCCTGATCAAGAATATATATAGTTTATGGGGTCGGAAATGAATATTTCTATGCTTGTATAAATATTCTTAAATCTCATGAGGACAAATCTTCTTGAAATGAAAAAAGTTTAACTCGATTATTCCTGAAGTGTAAAGTAGTACTACAAAAGTGAAAACTCGGTCTTCCCTGTTTTTGGCAACTTTTCTACTCATTTTAAGTGCAATGTTCTTAAATTTTTCCCTGTGTGTAACCTGCCATGCTCCCATTTTCGTTTTCGTTAAAATGTTGTGATTTAGAGACCAATTTTGGTCTCAAATCTGATTTCAAATCGCAACAGTTTTGACGTAAGTGAAAATGGAAGCATGGCTGATCATTATTGTTTTACTCCTATTTTGTTCAGTCATGTTTTGAGTTCTTTTACTTCTGAATCTACCCTCGTGCGCACACAAATAAAAAGTAATTTCTTTGGAATATTTTCGTATTCGTTTTTGTCAGATTCAGATATAATTTTTAAAAGAAATCTTTGCCACATGTTTCGCTGTGCCACCATTAACTTTAGCTGTCTTCCAATGAAACCGATGCAGCATCCATAAATTAGGGTCACTCGCACAGTACTTTTTTTCCCCCCTTCCCCACCAATCAATTATGCAATGAGGAAGTTTAATTAAACGCAAAAAACTGACTTACTTCAACTGAGTTCAATCTTGTTGCTTTCGCACTTAAAACTTGACTAAACGCGCCCTCCAAATTAAATTCTAGACAAGACTTCGACATGTTCGGCTGTTATCAAATCGAGAAAGATTCCCCTCACGTGTCGCCCCAATCCCAATGCCAACATGCTTCTAATTCATGCTCAACCAAAAAAAATGTTAATGAATCTTCTTCACAAAGGGCAACGTGCTAAAGCGAAATTTGTTTTGATTTTAATCGCACTTTTTTTTTTTGCTGGTGTCACTTGAAATAAAAATATTAATGATTTTGTATTTGTATTTTTATTTAATCGCACGCGAAGAGTTCAAAATAATCCCAAAAGTTCTTGCCCGCTTATCAATGAAAACGCCACAGAAACGCGACATCAACTGAAAAGCAAAAAAAAAGCGTACAAAGCGCAGAAAAATTTTCGTTTTGCTGAAATATCAGCATCAGGCAAAAAGAGACGCAGAGAGAGAATGAATGTGTATGATGATCGTTTTTCTCTTTTGGCAAATGGCCCATTGTGGCTGGTGGGGCCAGACATGTGGCAGCCAGCGCAAAGTTCCGTTTACCACAGGGTGTTTCATAATCTCTGAGGGCCGTCACTTGTCAAGCTGCCAGATGATGTTGAGAAAGGCCAGAAATTCTACAAATTGAAGAATAGCGCAGGAGCGGAGGGGGAATCCAATTATAGAAATAATCATAAATCAATTTTACTGCATTATTTTTTATTTTTTTTTTTACTTTTGGTGTACATTCATTTTCACCTTCTCTTACGAAATTTACTCATTTTCGGAATGGACGTCATCAGTTTTTGTGTGCGGGGAAATGAGAAAAACTAGCCATACCAATTTAGACGCTGCTTGGGTGGGCGGGCACAGCAAACTATGCGGTGCTCTGATGTCTTCTTCGCTAACAACAAAGCTGAGATGGCGACAGCGACGGAGACGACAACTACTTTGGCAAGTGGCTGTCAAAAACCCACGCGTCTGTCATTAAGAGCAGGAGCATTGAACTCGGTCAAAGAAAGAAAATGGCAAGTTTTTCCATTGCACAAGAATTTGAAAAATGCGGCGAGCAGCTGGCGCCATCTGACGTTAAATAGTGGAAGTTGTTTTAGTTGCAAGAGAGAAAGCTTTTTTTGGTTGGGTTTTAAACACAGCTAAACTTTATAGATGAAAGCTTTTGTGTAGAGAGCTTTCATTTGTGCAAGAAGTAGCTTTGTAGATACTTTAGTATCAGGGCAAAAGATACTAAAAGGAGAGATACATCTATGTAGACACTTAGAGAAAAAGTTGTTGACAATTTATTTTAAATAAAGCTGTATTTACAGTTGTCTGATAACTCATATGAGTTGCTCAAATAGGTGTAAATCACTTTGAAATATGAAAAACTATAAAAAATATGTGAAAATATTAAAAAAAGGCCATCTGATATCACATTTTAGTTTTTTGACAGCCAACTTTCAGTAAACTGAAGTATTTTTCAGCCATATCATATGAGAACTCAGACAAGTGAAAATATATGTAGCTTAAAGAATATTTGTTGTAATTCAAATCATTTCTTATCTGATTACCCCGTTTACCCCGATTGGAACCGAATTTGATCTCTAAACATTTTTGAGAAAGTGATCATGGAGTCGAAGCCTCTCTGTTATGTGTTAAAAAAACAATAGATCAATTTTAAATAGGTGCCAAAATACTAACTTTGTACAAGAACGAATATGTAATTGTCATTCGGAATAAGCCGAAGATAAATTCATTAATTCAAATATTCACAAATGCTTCAGATAATCGCTGTTGTTCATGCTGTTTCCTCGATTCTGATCATGTTGAAAAGCCAGCCAAATTAGTTTGTGCATAGTTTCGGTATTTCTTGTCGTATCCTTTTGTGTTTTTAAGACAGTTTTAAGTGGTTTGGGGGAAATTTTACAAATCTGAATCGGACTTCATTTGAGTATGCTAAACTAAGTAACCTTCAATGTACATTCAATGTTGGCCTCTATCTTGTATAGTTTTTGACATCGACGCGTAATATTGCACAATTTTATGATACCAATTTTTTCGTTTTGGTTCTCTTCGATTCCAAAAATATGGGTTTTCGATTACAGGTTCTAAAAACAAAAAATTTTAAAATATTCAGTTGGTTTTGAGTTTGGATCGGTTCTTTTCGGTATACTCCTTGATTCCCTAGATCAGCGGTGGGCAGCTAAAATAACGGTAAGGTACAACATTTTTATACTCTGTATCAAAGGTATGTATGTAAGCGTATTACCGGTGGAGTTCTTATATATGATTAAATACTTGTATTTTTTTATGTATTCCTCCTATTTAAAAAACCTGCATTAGTGCTCTTCATCGAGTGTTATTGTGGACCGGTACAATTACTTTGAACAAATTAGAGTGCTTAAAGAAGGCTTCAAATGCCTGAATATTCTGTGTATGGGATAATGAAATAAGACCTCTGTTCTGCTTTCATTGGTTTTCAGATCAAGAGGTAATGATAAATAGAAGCAGTTTGGGGGCATTCGAGAAGTGAAATTCTTGGACCGTCGTAAGACTAACTTAAGCGAAAGCATTTGCCAAAGATGTTTTCATTAATCAAGAACGAAAGTTAGAGGTTCGAAGGCGATCAGATACCGCCCTAGTTCTAACCATAAACGATGCCAGCTAGCAATTGGGTGTAGCTACTTTTATGGCTCTCTCAGTCGCTTCCTGGGAAACCAAAGCTTTTGGGCTGCGGGGGAAGTATGGTTGCAAAGCTGAAACTTAAAGGAATTGACGGAAGGGCACCACCAGGAGTGGAGCCTGCGGCTTAATTTGACTCTACACGGAAAAACTTATCAGGTTCGAACATAAGTGTGTAAGACAGATTGATAGCTCTTTCTCGAATCTATGGATGGTGGTGCATGGCCGTTCTTAGTTCGTGGAGTGATTTGTCTGACTCAAATATATTAAATAGATATCTACAGGATTATGGTGTTGAAGCTTATATAGCCTTCATTCATGGTGGCAGTAAAATGTTTATTGTGTTTGAATGTGTTTATATAAGTGGAGCCGTACCTGACTTGGAAAAAACGTCATATCTCCCACAATTTTGATGATACATTGTTCTAGAGATATCTAGTAATCAAAATTATTTATCGATTTGCTGAAGGAATGATAAAGATCGGATGAACGATACTCAAGTTATGAGCAAAGAGATGTTTAAGGTGTTACACGAGTTTTGAAATGTTAAAAAGTTGTTTTATAAAAGCAAAGCTCTTTTAGAGACGTTCGACAACGGGACTTAAACTAACAAAAATGTTGTCTTAGCGAAAGATTCTTTTAGGTACGTCTTGTCTTTGTATTTTGTATTTGCAAAGTCAACAGCTTTTACCATTTGCCTTAGCAGCAGGTGGGTTGGGTGTTTGTGTGTGTGTGTGGAGTGGGATGGTACGAACTATCGATGGCACTATCGATGGTTGGGCGCTATCGAACCGCCATCGATAGCAGCCCTGCACCATCAATAGTTTTCCATGACGCTCTATGTTGGGCTTACACTGCGTCAAAGAGTGTCACATTCAGTGTCACAGCACAAAAAAAGAGGGTATTTGGCAGCTGCAGCATCACCCAGATAAACGTAAATGATGTATGTAAATGATTCCTGACTAGGATCAAAAAATGTATTATTTGATGCAAGGCTGCAATCCTGTAAGGTTTTGATTCGAATCTGGGTTCATAGATTGTTAGATTGTACTTTTGGTCAAAATTTAGACAATTTTTGGAACAGAAGAACGAGTTCAGATAACCAAGTTATGTTATCATTCATAGGTCCTCTAAAAAGGTTTTCAAAAGTGCCCGGTTTTTCAATTTAGGAAGGTATTTCAAGAGGTGTGCCCAAGTGCCTTATATGTGAAAATGAATATTAGTCCAGCAGTAACCCTTTGAATTTGAAAGACTACTTAAAAATATTTCATCCAGAACTTGATGATCCTAATTCCGAAACCATTACCAATGGTAACGTATATGCAACGGATTCCAATGAATCCAAAGAACTTATAATTTTTGGAATTTGACATACATATACAGTTTATATCTGTTATATGACGAACCGATTGTATGCAAATACCGGTTATATGCAACAACTTTACCTTTTTTAAACAGTATGTGCAATTTTTATATCAGAAATTATTTGCTTGTATGCAAACATAATTTCATCAAAGTGGAAATTTCTGCATACTATTTAAATCGGTTGTAAGCAAATTTTCCAACATTGTTCATGAGAGCTCAAAAGATGACTGTATTAAAAACTGCTAGAATGTCCCGGTATATTCTAACAGCTAATCAAACAATAATCAAAAGATTTTGACTGCAAGGGATGAAGTAAGTGTCAGCACCATTTCGTGCATTAAAAATAGTGCAAGTATCCAATTCTTATAAGAAAAGGAATAGATAAATCACACATGTACATGCAGTTTTTTGCTTACAACCGACAGATTGCTTATATGCAAATGATTTGCAAATAACCAATGAACGGTTATATATTATCGGAAACTATCAATAGTTATAGATGGTTTGGAAATTATCGCTGACTATCGATGGTGCCGAAGTGGGAAGAGTAACAGTGGTTTAACAGTGAGCTGAAGGTGACTTAACAGTGACTTAGCAGTGAGTTAACAGTTAAATTTACAATCAGATTTATTGTCGTAGAGGGCTTCGCTCGTACCAGGCGTCCCATGATGACACCTACTCTTTTTTTTTTTAATAGTACCATATTTTCATAGTACCATATTTCAAAAAAGTCGGAACTAAAGTCTAAGTGAGAGAGCATTGGAAAATACGCTCTATAAGAACCTAAACTAGACTAGACTACTTGAAACATTAAGCTCGTTTTTCGTCAAACGTCATTCTTGAAGTCGGTGGAAACGATTTCCCGAAGTCTAGAGAACCGATCCTATTGAAATGTTGAAAACTTATTTTTTTTACGAGCCATAACTAAATTCGTAAATTTCATATTTTTGACCGTTGAAAGCCAGGTTACATCTTAATTAATCTCAATTAATTCCTAAATTTTGTTCAGTGTAGAAATGGAATGCAGTTATTGTAGAACATATGCATGCTGGTATGCGTTGTCTGCATGCCGGCTGAATGTACATACGTATGTAGGTGTCCTCTATTCACTGTGTAGGTGGTGTGTTTTAACTGTATTGCCCACAATCAAAGAAACAGACAGACAGACAGACAGATATACAAGCTAACTTCTCCCTCTCCACCTCTCAACAATTCTATTCATAACAAATTGTCAATACTTGAACAAATTTTAATTATGATAAATAATACCTTCCGTTTTGGATTAACCAAACACATAGATAGCATCAATATCTGTAGAGCCTGCTCTTTGTCATATTGTCACACACTTATTGTGTGGATACAAAGTGGAGCAACGTCGCAGTTTTGGCAGGCATAATTTATAGACAAACAAACGTACATATGTATGTATATGTGAGGGGAATACCACCATCTTCCCCTTATCCAATTCAAATAGTGTTCAAATAGTATTTTGCGTTTTATTTATAAACTCTTGTATGTGTGTGTGACAGCACAACGGGCTAGAGAGCCCTGCAAGCCCAGGCCCTTCTGTTAGACACTTCTCTTGGTCTGCCTAGTCAGCCTATTCCCCATTCATGTGTGCTTGTCATTTGAATATGTGTGGATATATGAAGGGGGGGAGAAGATGGCGCTAAGCATATGATGGGCGCTGTGTCAGCAAAGCGAAGCGAAAGAAAAAAAATGGCTATGAAAATTGTTATTCTTTTGGCAAACGAGGGCAGTTCGATAAATGTCAAAATACACCTCATTCCACCTCATTCAAGCCACATAAGAAGTTCCTAGGCCTCTTCTTCAACTTCAACCAGCTCTTGGCCAGACATTCTAGATAAGCCGAGGCTTCACATGGACTCGCAGGCGGAAGCACAGCGTGCAAATTCCAATTTTGTAATCAACAGAGAAGAGCAGAAAACGGAGGCACGAAGAGCAACGCATCATTGAATTCTTAATCTGGCATTAATACAATTTTATGTATGGGGAGTCAGTGGTGGCGGATGAAGTGGGAATCCCAACAAAATCCGCAACACAGACAAACCTCGGACCATGGAGATGGTCGACGACAGATTGTGAGCATTGCACTCGAGAGACGCCGACGAGAATGGCACATCGCTTGGAATGTTGTCGTGTGTTGGGGGCTGCATTTGATATGCCTGCTGTTTGACCCATATTGGAATTTGCCTCAGAGCCAAAGCAACTACGACGACTACAACAACAACAACAGCAACAAAGCTGAACGAGAAGGAGGGAACAAAGTGAAGCGGAGTCACGATTTGTGCACCGCTTAGAAAGCAAAACAGAAAAGAAAAAGAAATAAAACTTGTAATGAATGTGGGATGCAATGGCCTGGCCGGCCTACGAGTATATAAGGGAAGCAAAACTCGACCTGGGTCGTTCTTTCAGAGTTCACAAAGGAGGAGAAGAAGAAGAGGTGGAGGAGGTAGATAAGGTGTTTGAACTCAAGGCAACAAAGTTCAAAAGTTTGCTAAATGCAAGAAGTTTGAGATTCGAACTGTACTTACTTAGTTTTGGACTTAAATTTGTGTAACGTGAACATTTCAGTTTTTTTGTTGCAAGGCCAACTGATCACCTCTAAGGGCTCTCTTGCGCTCTCAACATTTACTCTGCAGTCTATTCAAAACACTCGAGTCCAAACAAAAAGTGCTTTCTTGCGCTCTCAGCATTTACTCTGCTGGCTAATCAAACACTCGAGTGGCGCTTTTGCACTGCTCGAGACGAGCACAAGCAATGATCGTTAGCCCATTGGTTCAGAACACGTTCGCCAAGCTCGAGTAAAACTTATTGAATACCGAGTGCTCTCTCGTACTCTCAGCATTTACTCTGCTAGCTTTTTAAAACACTCGAACTCAAACAATAAAATTGTAATTCGTGTTTTTTGTGCCGCTTTTGCACTGCTCGAGTTGAGTGGGAGTAAATCTCTCACTCTCAGCATTTACTCTGCTCGCTATTTAACCCATACAAGCTTAAACAAGAAAGTTATTTGCTTATTTGGTTGTGTTTTTGTGCCACTTTTTCACTGCTCGAGACGAGTGTGTGTTCGCTCAGCAAGCCATTCAAAACCCCCGAAACAAATATAATGTTTTCTCTTTTTGCTTGTCCTTTTTGTTTCTCTTTTGCACTCGTTCACGAAGCAATGGTATCAACTACAGATACCCAAACATTCAAAGACAAGAGTTATCAAGCAGGGAGTACCACAAGGCGGAGTCCTTTCGCCCTGCTTTTTAACACTTACATAGCTGGCATCCCCCTCTCCCCCACCTGAAGTCAAACTTATATCTTATGTCGACGACTGCTCCATCATCTCCACCGGCAGAGATGTTGCCATACTTGAGCAGCGGATAAACTCCTACTTTCCCAGTTTGGCTCAGTTCTTCACTGACAGGAACCTGAGCCTGTCCGACCCCAAGTCGTCTGCCACAATCCTGACTACATGGACAAAAGAGGCGAAGCTGACACTCGACATCCATATCAATGGCCACAGGATCCCCATCGTCAGCTATCCCAAGATCCTGGGTGTCACGCTCGACACTCTCTCTACTTTCGCAAAACACTCTGAAAGCGTCATCCAAAAAGTCAGGAGTAGGAATAAGGTCCTGAAAGCCATTGGCGGTAGCTCCTGGGGCAAAGAAAAGGAAACTATAGTTGCCACCTACAAGGCAATTGGCCGCTCAATGGTCAATTATACTGCGCCTATCTGGTCTCCTTCCATCAGCGACACGCAGTTGCGCAATCTCCAGCTGGCTCAGAACGCTGCGCTACGTGTAGCCACTGGATGTCACTTGATGGCAGACCCAGACCACCTCCACCGCCACATCTTGCGCCGAGGCCAAGAAAACTGCCCACACCATCACGGTCTCCAGTTCCATTGAATCCTACATGGATAACATCGTGCTATAGGGTTGCCCCACTTGCACGACTATAGTATACTCTTTTTACTCCACGAGTAGCGGGTATAAAAATATGAAATTGAAAAAAGCTAGTATCGAAATGATACCAAAGTTTGACAATTGAAATATCAAATTGATAAGACCTAGTATCAAATTGATACTAAGAAATTAATACAAAAAAGTGTCAACCTAATACAAGTTAGTATCAATTTGATTTCTTCGAAATATTTTAAATTTCCGAAAATATCAACTTGCTACTTGGAATATTAAAGAGAATTTGATACTCAATAGTTTCAAATTGATGATAAATAATGTCATTTTAAATATTACTTTGTTTTGTGTGTTATTTCTGAGTTTTTTGTCATATCTCTTTGTGCTTTATGTAATAGAGTTTCTACCTCAAAAATGCGCCCTTCCCTTAGATTTTGGTGCTCATGTAAAGTCAAACTCTAATTGTAAACTCACCTTCATTCTCGCTGCGTCGTCGCCTGGGAACACTATTGTAATTATTATGATAATGTTCCATTTCGGATTTCTCTGTAGACTCATTCTCCTGTTTCTCATCCTCGGTATGTACAGGTGACGATGGACCAGATGAGGCACTTGCCACCGGCGAGCCAGAGGCAGCCGAATTGGTGCTACCACTTAGGCCATTATTATGGCTCATATAGCCCTGACCAGTGGTATTGTTGGCATCCAATGATCCTCTTTTGGCCGCCTGCACATAAGCACTACTGTGAGTACTCAGCGAGCTGGTGGGTGAAGCGCAGGAGGAGGGTGTAGAACAGCTGGTTATAGGCATGGCATCCTCTATAAGTTCAATGGACTTTTTGCGCGGCTTTTCGGGGGGTATTGGCGCTGCTGACACTTGATCTCTAAGTAGTTCCTGCTGCTGTTGCTCTTGGAGCAGTGAACGCTGCATGGCGGCCGTAACGGCTGCCGATTTGGCTGGCGGTGGTGGCGGCGATGGTTCAGCCGTCTTTGTGGGTGAGGAACGTGGATTGAATTTGACTGGACTGACATTCTTTGGCTTGGCCGCCGGTATGGGCGGCAATGGTGGTGACTTCACAGGACTACCAATTTTACCACTTCGTGGCTTAATCTCGGGCGGAGCTGGTTGGGCTGATGTGCGCATGGGTGGACTGGGTGGCTCCAAAGCTGGTTTGCTGTCCATAATGAGACCTGTGCCGGCGGGCACAGTGCGTATAATATCGCAACGATTCAGATCGCTGTGGGTACGCGTGGTTTTGGTTTTGGTAAAATGTGAAGTCCACTTCTTTTGCTTCTCAATCAACTCGCGGGAGTTGAATTTGCGCTCCGGTTTCTCCGGTTTATCACCAGAGCTGGCAAATAAAGCACTCACTGAACCACCAGCTGGGGGCGGTGGTGCGGTGGCGGGTGATATCTCCTCGTTGGACTTTAAGCGTGATAAATTATGTTGCGGATATATGGGAGGAGACTGTTGTGCCAATGGTTCGACAATAAACTTGCTATTGTTGCCTACTTTCTGACCACCAGCCGCATTATTGTTGTTCTGTATGAGCGAGGCTCCGGAAGGAAAGGGTGTACGTCGCTTGGGTGGCGATTGTGAGCGATCCGATGAGCGTGAAGACGAACGATCCGAACTGTCACATAAATTATCCTCACGTGAACCGCTTCTTAATAATCTGGAACTGACATTCGAGTTGGACTCTACGCCAAGTTTCTCGAACAGGGCTCGAGCATTATTGAATCGGGCCGAATGGGACTCTGACCTTGCAGAAGGCGTGGCGGCGGCAGCAGCAGCGGCTGCATGAGCTGCGGCCACAGCACTTAATTGCTCCACCGGCTGTATTTCTATGGGTTTGCGCTGAAAGATGTTGGCTATTTGGCTGACTTTACCCACTGGAGCGGGAGCATGTTGCATGGGCTTCTCCATGATGGTGAGACTGAAAGAAAATAAAGAGAAAAGAATGTATTAGATTGGACTAACTGATGGCTTTTAAATATTTTAAAATTTTTATATCTCAAAATGCTAAACTATTTTCAAAACCATCAAATAGAGAGTTTATAATCCATTTTGAACCAGTTTTTAAGGACCTGAAGTGGTTCAAACATGTTCGGAGCCGGTTTTGAAGTGAGAAAATCTTTAAACCAATATTATAGGAGTACACCTCAAATTGAAGGATCAAAGCTTATATCTAATTTATGTTTCTAAGTCACTTATGAACCGGTTCAAGTTCCGTAGGAAACGGGTATGAACCGGGAAAATATTGTACTCCACATAAACAGCCAATATCCAACTCCCTGTTAACAACCTAAACATCGAATTTCCAGTTCATAGCTTAATTCATTTCTGAGATATGTCTCTAAGCCACTTTTAAACAGGTGGGTTTGAACCAGGAGCGAAATAATCCAGTATCATATTTCCAAACTAAAAACTACATATTTTGTATAGAATTATACACCTTTAAATGAGCACGGTTGTATTTGTTGTTGTACTGACTCACTCTTGCGAGGAATTTTGCAATTATTCTAAATTTCTCCTCCCTTAACTCTAATCTTAACTAAGGATGTGTGTGTTAGTCACATCCGCGTATGTAAATACAATTGTGCGTTCGTAAAAGGAATACATATTGGCTCCCACAGTATGATCTTTTCAAGCGGTGTGTCTGAGCCTTGTCAGCAACCCTAAATATTTTTAATATTACAAAAAGTGACATGTTTAAGAATTAGTCTGTGTTATCTATATATGATATTTAATGCCGTGTGTTCAAGTTTGAACATGTTTCATATTTAAAATTTGTCCCTGAGATTAAAACCGGTTGTAAGTCACACTCAAACCGGTACAAAATGGTTTGTTGGTTAAAGTCGGAGAAATTTCTTACAACATATTAACAACTAGACATATAATATAATATATTTTCCAGTTCACCGCTTAATTAATTTCTGAGATATGGCTCAGAATCATTTTGTAATCGGTTTAGACTGGTACGGAATAAACAGACCTGTTCTCGTATTCGAATTCGATTGATCAGAATTGGAAAGAGTTAAGTTGGAAAGAGATTTCTAAGAAACGATAAAACCATTTTGCCGCAACTTAGTGCCTTCTAGAGCAGCATTGGGCATGAAATTTGAGTTTGGAAGCAGCCCAACAACAGCAACAGAAAAAACCACCGTTATCAGATAGTCTCGATAGCGCCGTCTGTGTGAGCGTCTTGTTGGCGCAGTTCTACGATTCGCATTGACTTTGTTGTTGTTTACAATTTAAAGCGAGTTAATTTGCCACGCAGTTTATTATTAGACTGACTCGCGCCAATTGCCGAAAAAAAACCTCGTAGTAATAGGTGCAATGGGAGCAAGGGCTTGCCCACCACTGATCTAGAGGATCAAAGGAAGATAAATTGTGTTTTGAAATGAAAAACCGAATAACACAGTCGGTTTTGCGAAGCGAGAGGATTTAATAGCTCCGATTCCGCACGATTTGATCGAAATCGAAAACGGAAACAGGTCTGAATAACTTTCTTTCATCCTACAAACAAAATTTTCAGTTAATTTCCTAAATCATTTCTGAGAAATGGCACTAAGCCGCTTGAGAACAAGTTTTCAGTCCCTTTCGAAGTCCCTTTAGATTGTTAATATGGAGCTAATGCCCAACTTCAAGTTCATAGCTTAATTAGTTTATGATCGAATTTGGCAAGTTCGGGAATGGTTTTAAACCAGGGAAAACATCTAAACTCATAGTACCAAACCAAAAACTAAATTTTAAGTTCATATTTTCTATCATTTGAGAAAACGGCTTTGAACCGTTGCGACATGGAACATTGCCTAAGACTTTTCCCGAATCGATATGAACATGCATATTAGTTTTGGAACAAATCTTTTGGGCAAAGTCAGTCAACTCACTTAAATTGCATTAACTTACTTTAAGGTATGGTCACCTTTAGCGATCATTCAAACAAATTGTAATCCTCTTTTGGATTGTAGAACCAATTTCGAATCAGCGGTACAGCGACATTTTGGAGCGATCTTACTTTTATTCTAACTATTTCATCCCTTAAATCTTAATTAGCAAACTATGTGCTTGTAAGGCAAAATGTGTATATAAATGATCTGCCTTGGTCTAGTGAAAAAGTTACATCCAACGCATCTTAAGTGGTTCCCACGACTGGGCATGTCTCCTTATCACTTACACTAAATATGTTTTATGTTATTGTCATGGAATCAAACCGAATCGCATTTCGGTTCCGGTTCTGGTACGTACCTAAACTTATGTTTCGGTAAAAGGCTCTGTTTTCTTTCTAATTTATTTAGGTCTTTGGTTCCGTAAGGGTAGTTGGATTTTTATTTGGGCATACCGGTACAACCCGGTATGTACCGATAAAATATAAGAAGAGATCGGTCATTAGTTTTTTTTTACATTTCTTACATTACATTACAATACATTTCTTCTTGCCTTTCTCAAACACAAATGTGAACATTTTTTCGAATTTTCTGACCCCCATTTAAGTACCTCTTTGTTATTTTGTAAACGTTTTAAAGATTGATGCCAATTGGGAAAACATTTGATTGATTTTGCATAAGATTATAAGCGGATTGGTTACATTTGGAGGCTTCGAAGAAAGAATGAACGGAACATACACCTCTTTGGATTGGAAGGGCAGGAAAGGAGGCTGCTGCTCATAATCATAGGATCAGAGTACATCGCTGTACAACAACTTCAACTTCATCAACCATCTAAAACTACTCCCACCCGACTTGGTTTATTTAAATCTTTCAGAAAAACACAGAAAATAATTTTCGGACTTGACGGGGACGAACTTCTGCATTTAACCAACAACGTATGGAATGGCGTGTTGGCGCATTGAGCTGTTTCATACTTTTGTAGTTTCAGATCTAGAGGGCTACTTATACTTTTCTGTGTGGTGGTCAAGCTGAGTTGCATTCTGTATATTTTAAGCACTTTTAGAACATTTGTAATTCAAATTTTTGAGATAGTTTTGTTTGTATTTTGAGTTGAGTTTTTTTCCTCCGTGTAAGTGTCAGCGTTGCAGTCTAGTTGTTGCACTCAGAACCGAAAAAGTACCGGTCCTTTCGGTCTTTTTGGTTTCAAACATATCGGTTCTTAGTATATAAAAAATAAAGTATCGGTTCTGGTGCCGGTTCTGTTTCTGAGATTTAATCGGGTCTTTTCGGTATACGGTTCTGATTCTGGTTCCGGTTTGATTCCCTGGCTATTACAAAAACATGTCATGTTTATGGGTTAGGTTGTATCTTGTGAATATGATATTTAACGCTGCGTGGATTGTGGTCGAGTTTCAACAACCGCAGTGAATTGTTGTTTCGAGGCATTTCAAAAGAAAACAAAAAGCATTGATTAAAGACTATTTAACGAGTCCTTTTGCCCCGAAAACCAATGCAGGCTATGCTCAGGGTAATTGAGGATCGTTCCAACCAATTTATATTGGACTTGCAATAACAACACAGGGAATTCTTTATACTATTATTCACCAGCGACGTGGTTCACTTTATTGTTCATGTTGATGTTTCACTTATAAAGATTGTACAGTTGCTTAAACCTATCTGAGGTATCCTTGCCAAATCGCTAGGTACGCCTCCTATCCGGCTAACCGCCGTGCTCGCAGGGTTTCGTTGGCTAAGGACAGGACTGGCTAGTATGACCACCTATAACGTCGAATCTGCGTTCGACACACAGGCTTTTACGTGCGCACAGCTACCTTTCTCGATGATAGTCGATATCCTTCCGCCAGGATATGCTGTATCCTGTTAAAGTCCTTCCACGAGGACTGTTCCGTATCCTGTTCAAGGGTTCCGAACTCGGTTTCCCGTCTGTAGTATTCTGGGATACTCCGTTTCGCCGCACTTGTACTTCTACGATTCGTTCCGCACTCGCTTAAACTCCGATTACTTCGATAAACTCCGTCAGCGACCCCTTATATAGCCCTCCTGGGCTGTACGCCGGAGTCTCCTTGTCTCCTTCTAGAACGTTCGAGACTTCCAGACCTTCCTCCTCTGCCTAGCAACAGCGCTCTTTTGAAGTGCCAGCGATACCGCCCCTTCAGCTAATTGGATCGACTGCGACAACTAGCCTTTGCTCCAAACTTAACGAATCCTTCCGTTTACTTGCTGCGCATCCGCCGTCTGTCATGCTGCTATTCCCATGGACTCCCATTCATTTCCCCTTTCCGCTGAATCCGCCTTGATTCCCCTTTATGCAGCGAATTCGCCGCACTTCCCCTTTCGATCGCTGCATTTCCCATTTCACTCCATAGCCTTCTGTCTGTGAGGAATAATCATGCCTCACAAGTATCTGAACTAAGTTAAAGAACAACCGTCACTAAACAATGAGTCACTTTTCAAAAGTCACTGAACAAGAGACACTGTACAAGAGACACTGAACAAACCAAAAAACAAAACATTCACTTGTTCAGTTCAGTTTGAAGAGCAACTCATTTTGGTTCACTCACTCATGAAAAAACCTACACTATTACATTCACTTTTATATAATTTTAGATAAGATAATATCAATGACTTAACCAATAGCCTCGCCCAAAAATAATAAAAAATCAAATTAAAATCTGTTGTTCACCTTCGCCATTTTTCTTAGTTACAACTTTCGCAAATTTTCACTTGAACATAAAAATTTGTTGATTTTTCTTTTATGATTTTCTGCTCATCAAACACTGTATTGTAACCCTTTCTTGTGTGAAAGTCTTTGAACAAATTGATATTTTGTTTTTTTGTTTTTTTTTTTTTGTTATGTTGTTAGAGAGGAAGAGAAGCTAAAGAAGGGGCATTGCCAGCTTTCTTTAGAGGTGACGGCAAACGTTGACTCTTCCGTATGGTGAGGGAAAGAGCCAAGCGCACTTGGTAGAGAGAATGTCGTTGGGTACGACATTGAAAGCTATTTGCAGTGGTTGTTGTTGTTATTGTATCAACTACTGATATGGGGTAATGGTAATTGTTATCGACACTTGCCCTATTGATTTATGTGTTGGGCTAGAGTGATTTTTGTGGTGCCCTTTTACAATGAAGAAGGAGGCAATTAAGTAGTTGAGGAAAACAAGTTAAGTTGAAAGAAAAATAAACGGTTGTAAAAATCAAACAAAACACATTTCTCTAAATACATAAAAGAAAATTAATAAATGTTTTTACAATTACTTGAAATTTCTCCAAAGTTTTTGATCATTTTCATTTTCCAGTAATTAACCATATATTATATTATAGGTATTGTACAGTATGCAGAACGAACCAAGAAAAAAAGCGCAGTTTATAAATGAAACTAAAACTTATCGCAAAGTCAACTAAACAACAACAAATAAACGACGGAAAGTTAAACAAATGCACAGATAATGCCCAGAAATGATATACTTATAAAACTAGACAAAGGTCCAAGACAGAATCCCGACGAAAAAGTCAGAGGGTATAACAGTAACAGAAGTCAACGCACAGACAGACAGCAGCAGCAGCAGCAAAAAGGCACGAGACAATATTATCAGCTTATCTAATCTAATCTAAATTAAAATTGTTTTGGAAATGCATAAACCGTGGTGATGCAAGTGACGACCATGAATAGAGTATAAAAGATAAACACTCAAGATATATATATTTAATTTTAGATGATGATTCTCCGCTCACTGTCGGTGAAGAGATAAATGTGCCGTAAAAGGGTTGCACTTAAAATATCACGTATGTGTCCCGCTGGGATGATGTTGCAGCAGCAACAGCAGCAGCAGCAGTAACAACATTGTATATTGCGTCTGGTAAATATTTAAGCATCTCGCAGATTTATTTGGCTACCCGAGTTGATATTGATTTAATGACACACAGTTGCACCGGACATTGGGGCCCATTGGGCACCTCGTTATATATTAATGGCGCACCAAATTGCCACTGAATACCCAGTTTAAGTGAGGGGGTAGGAAAAAAAATGTTGTTATTAATAACAAGAGCAGCCAGACAAGTGGGGGAAAATGGCATTGCCTTTACATGGTCCTTGTCCTTGGCACTAAAAGGGGGGACAATCAATTACATAAGAAAGAATGCGCCAAAGAAGAAAATAGGTTGGAAATGTGCTATTTTATTATGTGATGAACATGTTGTGTGTTCAGTTTGGACTGTATATTTTGGAAGTAGTGAAAGAAGACAAAGATATTTGATCGAAAACGGTTTTAAACCTCATAAAAATCGTTTGTGACTAGGAAATTTGAAATAATATCGATATATTGACATACTTTTTTAAGACGCTATATCGGAGGTGACCCAGAAATCCCTAGAGATTTTCGTAAAAACGCTTGTATTTATTGCGGTTGTTGAAACTCGACCACCATCCACGCATAGCGTTAAATATCATATTCACAAGACCCAGCCTAACCCATAAACATGTCTTCAATTTGTGATAACCAGGGAATCAAACCGGAATTAGAACCAGAATTCACCATCTAATCTAGTTACCGAAGATAAGCAGGCCTGTTCCCGTTTTCGATTTCGATCAAATCATGCGGAATCGAAATTGTTGAGTGTACTTTGCTTCCAAATACCGACTTCGAAATCCCATTTATCTTCACTCGACCCTCTTGATGACAAAAAGATTCGCCCGAATTCTTTAATCGTTTTTTAGAAATCGCAACTCTTAGCAATTCCGATAAATCGAATTCGGAAACAGGAACAGGCCTTATACTTTTTACTTTAAATATAGGTGTGTTCCACATATCAACTTCGATTTCCGTATGAACTTATGTATTTCGAATTAGAATTGTTCAAGTTTATATATGAAGTGCAAAATATGTCAGAGTGAATGTAATTATTTGACGATTTTAATCCGCTTGGCTTTAAGCTGTCGATTTCAAATAGTCAAAGTTTGTAAACAATATCAAGTGACCGAAGATATTTTCGTCATTTCATATGTAAAGTTGTAGGATTTCAAAGCGAAATAAAAACGTTTATACGAAGATCCCCGTAAAATTGTGCAACATACCTCATAAAGCTATACAATTTACATTTGAAAATGTAGCACTTCGTTCAGCAGAAACTAGAAACAGAACTATTTGATGCATAATTTAATTTCTGATACCTGCTCAGGGATCAATTACTCTGCTGAACACGCCCATTGTAATCCTTTTTTGCTGATCAAACTGCGGCATATTGCTTAAAACAGTGTGGCCGTACAGTTTAGTTTGTTGTTGGGGAAATAGCGCACTGCGACCAATACTGATCTATTGTGCCCCCATACTTAGTTTACAACTCTTCTAGCAGCCCTACTTACTGTACGAATGTCAGGATTTTCGTGGGTTCTAGGTTACTTATATTGTTGGGGGGTAAGCTGTGTTCCCCAAATCTACTGAATCTGCGCCTCGCTAGAGCATTGCAGTGAGCTAGTATATGTACTGAGGACTCCTCCTTCTCTTCACAGTATCTACATAGTGGGGTGTTTGCTATTCCCAGCTTGTACAGGTGACCCCGCAGACTGCAGTGGCCCGTGTAGAGCCCTGTCAGGATCCTGAGGGCATTCTTTCCTTTTAGGTTGTGGTCCACCATTAATGCTTTCGCTTGTCTCATGCCCCTGGTGTTTAGCCAGGAGGCTGTTCTAAGCGTATTGTCTTCCTTTCTAAGGAGCTCCCTAATGTTGTGTTGGCCTATGCCACAGTAGGGTTCTGGTCCTACCATTACAGTGGCTGCACCCAGTGTGGCCATAGATTGATAATAAAAAGTAACGCAAAGCAAATCACAGCTGAGTAAACAAGTGACTGAGCAAGAATGACTGAACAATTCACTGAGCAAGAGTGACTGAACCATTTACTGAATAACTGAGCTGGTCAACTTGGCGTTGTCGTTTTTTGTCTTGACTTGAAATTTTCCAAACAGCCATAGCAATGTTGTCTGCTGATTTGCAGTCGATGGGGAAATACTACTGAAGATAGAACCTGATGGTTCTTGAAACAACTGTATAGTCGACCAGCCTCCTTTGTAGTGTAGTATGTTCCTGTTTAAAGTTGTGTGCAAACATAACATGACCTCGAGCCGGCTAAAACTTGCAACTTTGATTATAAAGGTCGTAAAAACAGTCAAGATATGTATTTTATTTCATTCAGATCAAGAAAAGTTGTGTAAACTTATTCGAATTTATATTAATGGGATTGAGGAAAGATGATTAACTTGAATAGAAAACATATTTGGATGTATAAAACGTAGAGCTACAATTTTTTGGTTTGAGGTTATTTGGAGCACACAATAAAAGAGAAAGCACTCAGTTATCCACACTTATTGTGGTCGACACCAACAAATATATCAACCAAAAATATCACCAAAATATATTCGGTATCCTATATATCGCCTCAGAAAAAAATTCGATAATTATATATCGTCTTTTCAACAAAAATATCGATATTTCAATACTGTTTCCAACATCCCTAGTTTATACCAAAATCTATATGGATATGGATCTAAGGTTCTGTCGTGAATTAAAGGTAAAAGTCTAAAGTCGCTTACTAGCACACTGATAACATTATCAGTGTGGCTTTAGACCTGGAAAATCCACCACAGACCAGATATTCACACTGCGGCAAATCCTGGAGAAGACCCGTGAGACAAAGATCGACACCTTCCATCTTTTGGTTGATTATAAAGCCGCCTTCGATACACCGATAAGGTCAAGGTTCTGTCTACCTTTGCACGCAAAGCTACGTCAAAATAGCAAGGAACCTCTCCGAACCATTTGATACCAAAAGACTTCTTTAATCTGCTGATGGAGTATATACCGCGCCAGTGCCCAAATGCCAACAGATCGCGCACCCTCTTTCGTAAAGATTTAATACTACTTTCTTATGCCGATGATATTAACATTATCGGCACAAACGAACGGGCGGTAAGCAGGACTTTTTCAGAGATAGAGAAGCAATCTATACCAGCAGTGGTCGTGAAATTTGAGTTTGGGAGCAGCCCAACAACAACAACAGAAAAAACAACTGTTATCAGCGAGTCTCGATCGCCCAAAATTCAAATGTTGCGTCGATTGTGTGCGCGTCTGGAAGGTGACGTGCTCCGATTCTCATTGTCTTTGTTGTTGTTCACAATTTGAAGCGAGTTAATTTTCGACGCAGTTTATTATGAGACTGGCGCCGGAAAACAATCTCGGAGCAATGGGAGCAAGGGCTTGCCCACCGCTGGTCTAAACTGATGGGCTTAGCGGTAAACGAGGACAAGATGAAGTACCTAGTATCCACGCGCAGGGAGTCTACGCATCGTGGACATGCTGTTATAATGGGAGAATACAGCGTTGAGGTTGTAAAAGAGTTCGTCTACCTCGGAACGGTGATAACTAGCGACAACAACATCAGCCTGGAAATCCGAAAAAGAATCACTCTGGCAAACCGATGCTACTTCAGGCTCAGTCGGGAGTTCGCTATTCGCTAGCGCTATTCAAGTCGCTCATCATCAGAAGCAAAAGGCAGCGATTTCAAGCAAAAGATTTTTCGGAGGATTTATGGACCTTTAAAAGTTGACGATCCGAAAGAACTGCCAACTGTATGAGCTCTATGGGGACACCAGTCTAGCCAAGCGCTTAAAACAACAGCGGCTGCGCTGTATAGGAGATGTTACCCGTATGGATGAACAAACTCCTGCAAGAATGGTGTGCAATTTCTAGAAGAAAGACATTGGGAGAACAGGCACGAGGTGAGGACAGAAACTGAGATGGGAAGATAAGGTGCGGAAAGACAATGCCAAGCTTGGTGTGAACAACTGGAACCAGCTCGCATGGGACCGTTGAGCGGTTGTTATTTAAGTATCGGGTCATAGAAGAAGAAGACCCATGTACCCACGTTCTAATGAATCCATAATGTCTATTTTCAATAACCTAGGTTCATATTTGTCGAAGGTATTGGTAGATTCAGTTCATATTCCATTTTCATTTTCCTAGGTTTACATTTTTTGGATTTTTTTTGATAGATTTAGATAGCGATGATTCTACCTCCGAAGCTTTTTGAATTAGAACCGGTTTGCAAACTTTTTAACAGTTCTATGTTTATATAGTTTATATAGTTTCAGTACTATACGCCCTTTTCAACGTATTGGGTGCTCTAAAAGTCTAATATGAAAGCCTTTGTTTAAGATTTCGCATTGTCACAATTTTAAGAATTAAGAGAGAAGGGTAATATATATTTTTTTAGGATATATATTTTTGGATCATTTTTATGATAAGAACCGTCTATAAAAGGCGCCGTTTATGATAAGTTCTTTTTATTAGAGATTGCCAAATTGCAATCAAATCTTCTAGACCAATTTCCATTTGTGACATGGCGCACTAAATTGATTTATTCTGGTAAACTGTTTTTAGACAACCAATACCAAATTTGTCGGTGAAGTTAAGTTCCCCAATACACACCCCTCTTGATTGTGAGAAATCCAAATTTAAATAATTACATCCAGCCCACACACACAATTTACAGTTCTGAGTAACCAAACTCTAAGTTGCAAATGTCAAATTTGGTCTACCAACCTCTAGAAATGCTCACTCCCTACTGTATATCTCACATTAACCATTCACAATTGTATTCTTCATCTAACAATAAGAGAAGAAAAAAAAACTAACCAGCATCAGCATAAAACTTAACAATATCACTTTGCATTCATAATTTTTAACACACCCCATTAAAAGCAACTATAATTTGCACTAATAATGATTATATTTTTTACCAAGCAAATGATAAAACTACTTTTACAATGTCTAATTTTTTTTTGCATAAATGTTAATTGCAGGCGGCAAAATGTTAAATTGCACTCGTTATCCGCAACACGTGCATAGACGATGCTGACGCCGACGAGGATGCAGAGAAGAGGCTTAGGAGTAGGTGGTGGCTGCCAGGTGAACACCAGGGGTCTGTGACAGCGCGCCATGTGTTATAATTGCGTCAACATTCAGTCTCTTGAGCGTGAACAAGAAAACAATGTCAACAATGGAAACGATGGCCCCCAATGGTAACTGGTGGGGCAAGTATGGTTGACAGTGTGAAGAGTGAGAGAACAGCTAACACAAAAGATGGCTAGCAATTAGTGAGGTAGCTGGAGACTGCCTGTTAATGCTAACAGGCAAAAAGACCACTTCGGGGAGGTCAACCCGAGCCAAATGTCTCCTATAAATCGACACAATTCCGCGTAGGCCAACAAAGAACATTCACTTATTGCTGCAGCATATTAAACAACACACAATTCAAGATGTGTTGATACGGTTACCACAACGACACAACAACAATAAATGAATACAAAAACAAGTTGTTGTTGTTGTTGTTGTTGTTGCTGTTGTGGTTGTTCTCGTTGCTGTTGGCCTGCCGGCCCTGTTGTTCGTTGTTCTTGTTAGACAAATTATGCCAATTAAACGGTGGGAAAACAAGTTGGCAAGTCTGCACGCGTGTCGCCGCTACTGCATCAAGTGGGATTGGGTTTTCTTTATATTTTTTTTTTTTTTTGGTTGAGTGGGGAGACTGGACTGAGGGTAACTGCAACTAGGCAGCAGTGGGCAGAATTGGCCAACTTGCAAATGGAAGTAATTCATCTTGTGGCAAGTTCATAAAAGAGAAAAAGAAAAGAAAAACCCCAACCAACACGAGTCTTCAAAGTCAGCATGGGTAAATTGAATAACCGAAGAAGCCGCAGGCTTGAAGAAAAAAGAATCCAGTTGAGATGAGATAATACATTGTTGGCTGGGAGATGATTAAATGAACTCACACCTTTAAGATGCTCAAGCCGAGCATAAGTTGAATTCGTCCATGGAAAATTGGCAGAATATACCAGGAAATTGGAATTTACATTTTTTTTAGTGGCAACACTGTCACTGACATCTGAGAAAAATTACACGTCAAAATTTTCATTAGTGTTTGAGATATGCGTTCTTTTTTAAACTGCTAAAAGTGTAATTTTTCGTTTACTCTAATGTCAGAAGCTGTTCAACAAAGCAATTTCATTAAATTGTGTGTTGAAAATGTTGCAAAAGGCCTGCGGTGAGCCAGCTCTATCGAAAACTAGACTTTAAGAGTGGTACAAAATGTTCAAAGAGTGTCGAGAACGCGTTGAAGACGAGGCACGGCCAGGACGACCATCAGCATCAACTGATGAACTACACGTCAACAAAATCAAAGAATTGGTGATCCAAAATCGTCGTGATCATTTTGCTCAAAACGTTCCGCAACCTCCGTATTGCCCTGACTTTGCAACTTGTGACTTCTGGATATTCGCTTTACTCAAGAGACCGATCCGTGGACACCGTTTTGAATCGATATAAGCGACAGAAACCGAATCGAAGAATGAATTCAAGGAATGAATTTGAAAAAACGTTGGAACAATTGGATTGCATCCGAGGGGTACTACTTTGAGGGAGATGAAATGAATTTACAAGAATAAAAAAATTAAATTACCTATTTCTACTGAAACTATGCTTAAGTGTAGTTTGGATTGGTGATCTCAAAAATCAATTTCAAAAAATTTTTCATGGCTCCATTTTTTAAATATGAATTTTTGCCATTTTTTCGGTAGGTGCACTTACATTTTATGCCATAACTCAATTCATAATCGTCAGATGGTCTCAAGCAAGATATGAATTGAAAGGTCATTAAATTGTCATAACATAATAACGTAGAACATTGTCTTCAAATCAGTTTAGAAGTTTGAATACAATTACCAAAAATATTTCAAAAAAATTCATTTTTTGCTCGAAAATGCAAGAAATTTCATTTTAAATCGCCTAGGAAAAATATAAAAAAAAATCCAATAAAATTATTTTATTCTTTTGACTTAAGAATCGCACTTTAACAAAGATAATAAGGTATTGATGAAGAAAATCTATGAATAAATATTGTAGCTGGATCAATTTAAGTGAAGGAACTAATAGTCAAATTTGAGTATTTTAAGTGTTTAGAAGTTTTTTTCTTCTATTTTCTTTGTTTTAAAAAATCTCAAAAGCACCACTTTTTTCAGAACTCAATTGCTCAAAGCTCCTGTATTTATTTATAGATTTTGTTCATCGATATCTTATTTTCTTCGAAGAAGTGCCGTTCTTATGTAGAAAAAATATAAATAGTTTTTTTTAATTTTTAAATATTTTTCCTAGGCGATTGGAAACGAAATTTATTGCGTTTTCGAGCAAAAAATCATTATTGTATAAAAACTACTCAACCGAATTGAAAATAGTGTTCTGTGCGATTATTGACCATTTGTTTACCTTTCGATTCATATCTTGCTTGGCTCTATCTGACTATTATTAAGTGAGATATGACTTAAAATGTAAGTGCACCTACCGAAAAATTTAAAAAACTTCATATTTAAAAAACGGAGCCATGAAAAAATTTTTGAAATTGATTTTTGAGATCTCCAATCCAAACTTTCAGTAGAAATGGGTCTTTTTGGCTGTAAACTAGTGTAATCGAAGACTTTTTTGATTTATAAACAAATTCCCTGTATTTTTTGCCCATGTGTTTAATAAGCTTTGTGTAAATCTGTTAGCAGATCAATAACAGTACGATAAGTTAACAAAACATTACACAGGCCAACAAAATTACCACTTTTGTGAGGTCCGGCGTTCTTTGTATTAAATTCCAGTTTTGTGCACTGATTTCAAAACTGGTTACGGTTTTTGTCCATCAGCTCTTGTTTTCAAGATATCGACGCTTTTAGGTTTGCTGGTGCTGCTCCTATGATTTTTTTAGGCTGCATTAATATGTATACTATCGCATAAAACTCATAAATACAGATATTTTTGCTCGGTGTAACCTCCATAATTTTTTCAAAGCCAAATGGTTTTTACGCGATATCTTGAAAACCAGAGCTGATGGTCAAACACCGAAACCAGTTTTGGAATCAGTGTAAAAAACTGGATCAGAATTTTGCAACGAGAAGGCTGGACCCAAATGGCCTGTGTTATCAGTAAGTTGAGTAAACAGAAGTGACAGCAATTTGACTTCTAAGCAGCCATCTTCTTTATATATGAGCCGATCGTGATGAAAATGGACATACATACAAGGGTGAATACACCTTTACTAGCAATCAAACCAATATTTGAAGAACTTCTGTCACACTTAAGACTCTATAAAGCGACTCTACAAAAATAAGTTATTAGGTCTGTTTTAAATGTTTTGTTCGATGTTTTGAATGCTCAAAAACTCTGTTGCGTTATTTGATGTAGCTTATACTTTCATTGTTCAAATAGTACGACAGAGACATGACGGATCTACACTCAGGGAAAAATCGAATAGTAAAAATTTGTATACATTTTCATATTTGATTTTACTTTTGTATTAATACTAATGTATTACACTTTCATTTAACTAATAAAATATTTAATCACCAAATTTCTGTTGCCCCACTTGAGAATTACAAGAGGTCTCATTCATGCGATATGCAAGAAATTATTGGTGTATACTTTAAAGCAGATGGTAGATTTAATTCATTGTACGAACATAGTATCTTAGGCATGTAGCTAGCAGTGTTAAAGAGTGTAACTATTAAAATATCAGAACATTTTTCCCAGTGTACTAGCAAGCTACTCTCTAAATAAAATGGTTGGAAAAGGAGTGGTTGAGTCTATTCGACGTATTATACCCTATATTATTATTCGAAGGCTAAGTTTGAGCATTCTAATATTTGAAGTTTTACTACCTTCACAGAGAAATCAAAATTGGCTACACGCGCGTAGAAACGTCAATCCTAAACGAAACGTTTTTTGGCCTTCTAAATTTCACACTCTTAATGTAGAATGCAGAAAGCTACACGTGGCGGTCAGAAAAACTACATGCAACATGTAGAAATAAAACAAGTAAACGCCGCTTGTGGAGAAGTTTAATGTTGCGTGGGCAAAGGCAAAGTCTTCGCGCCATTAGACAATCAATTTATTTCCAATTAACTTTTACATTTTTCATGCAGCAATCTGAATACCACACGAACGCTTTAGGATTTTTACATAAACGTTTCGATATTGAAATCCTACATGCGTGTGGAAATTCTAAACGGAAAATGTAGCTCAAAATCAGTACAGAATTCGTACATTTTTGATTAAGAAAACGGCTTGTTACACGTGGCATGTAGGTTTTCTAATGTTGAATGCTAAATGTAGGAAATCTACACGAATCGTGCGTAAATTTCAGTTGCCTGGGTCCTCTTCTGCTCTGAGATGATGCATACACAGAGAAAAAACGAGAAGGCCAAGCAAACTTCGTCTGTGTGGAAGTTTTTATACCCTTGCAAATGTCACAGTTTAAGAACGCTTACATAAAAATCAAAAAATTTTGTAACTAAAACCTATTTTCCGACAGATAAACGTCTGAAAAAAGTTTTTCTCACTAAGACTCAATTTCCGACCGATCGGCCCTATGGCAGCCTTAAGATATAGTCATCCGATTTCGGCCCAATTTGGCGAATCTATTTGAAAGCATATAAAATCAGTCATCAGCGAGTTTAAGGACGCTAACAAAACTAAACAAACAAATTTTTTACCAAGACTCATGTTCGACCGATCGGTCCTATGGCAACCATAAGATATAGTCACCCGATGTCGATCAACTTTTTCAAATTAGTTTGAAAGCGTTTAATATTAATAATCACCGACCTTAAGAATGATTTACTTAAAAACAAAAAAGTTTTTTTTCACTAAGACCCATTTTCCGACCGATCGGTCCTATGGCAGCTATAAGATATAGTCATCCGACTTTGACCAAAATTTGCAAATCTGTTTGAAAGCATATAATATTATTAATGACCGATTTTAATCACGTTAACATTGGAAACAAAAAAGTTTTTCTCACTAAAACCCATTTTTCGACCTATGGTGCCTATGGCAGCTATAAGATATAGTCATCCGATTTTAACCAAACTTTTCAAATCTGTTTGAAAGTATATAATATTATTAATGACCGAGTTTAATCACGTTAACATTGGAAACAAAAAAGTTTTTCTCACTAAAACCCATTTTTCGACCTATGGTTCCTATGGCAGCTAAAAGATATAGTGATCCGATCCGGTCGGTTCCGACATATTAGCAGCGTGCAGTAAAAACAAGACTCTGTGCAAAATTTCAGCTCGACAGCTTTAAAACTGAGAGACTAGTTTGCGTAGAAACAGACGGACAGACAGACAGACAGACGGACAGACAGACAGACAGACAGACAGACGGACAGACAGACAGACAGACGGACGGACAAAGCTCAATGAACTCAGCTCGTCCCCCTGATCAAGAATATATATAGTTTATGGGGTCGGAAATGAATATTTCCATGCGTTGCAAACTTCTGGGCAAAATTATAATACCCTTTGCAAGGGTATAAAAATACGAAATCTACACGAAAATGTAGGACTTCTACACTTTTTGACCGTGATGTTCTACACATTAATTTTGTTTAGCTTTTCTACATGCCGCGTTTACATTTCTCATAACTACATGACATGCGGCTGGCAGAAAAGCAACATGCCACATGTTGAAAATATACTCTATGTGGTCAACGATGCTTCTGTTGCTATCCGTTGCAAACATCTGTACAATTTTAATATACCCTGTACAAGGGTATAAAAACTGCTTAGTGTTGCTCTTAAATTTTTGAGAAATGGCCAGTGGGATGCGTTCGCCAAAGGCTGCTGTTCACAAACTGATTTTTAGCAGACAACCAAAAGTGTTAAGCAATTTTTGCAATCATTGTTTATCAGACACCTTCCTACCCACTACTTCTATTTACATAAAAGAGTAGAAGCTTGGAAGCCAATTTTGAAATCGAAAATTGATTTTCATTGATCTGATTGACTTTTATAAGCCTGACAAATGATTCGCTTGAAAAAATACCTGTATGTCATTGGCCATAAATTCAAGTGGAAATATGAATGAGTCAGTGGCTTGGAATGGGCCGACGCCAGAGCACAGCAGCTGCTGCTCCTGATGCTGCTGTCGAGATGGCGGTCGCAACTATTTTTAGCTGACTCCACACAAACCGTAGTAGGCTTTGCACAGCCTGTCTCCTGTCCTGTTTTGCATATGGTGGTGGCTTGGCAACAAGGTTGGCTTCGAAAGTTCTATTTATAAAACAACAATTCTTTTGAGGTAAATAAAAACAACAGTTACAAAAACAAAATCAACAAAAATAAACAAAATGTTGAGAAGGGCTCCTAAACGCAAATTTGAAAAGGAGATTAAACCAAAAAACACCATGTGGTGTTGTGTTTGGGGTCTGCTCCCACGATATATGGAATCATCCAGCAGCGAATATGATTCCGCTGAGGAACACTTGGACTTGCCTCCAAAGGAATTTGTTGTAACAGGCAGCTCTGAGGCGGAGCTACAAGTTTCACATATGTCACCAAATAAGGATAATGTGTTTCCTTACGGATATCGCCTACAGTTGCCCAGTATGGGTATACATAATGTGGCCTTGAGTCCAGATAGCAAAACTATAGCAGCAGTATCGCTGGATGGTACACTCTCCCTGCTGGATATTACAGAGGGCGTCAAAATTCCCAGTGTGGCGCACACTTTGGTCACCAACTTTTGGTCGACAGGATTCGGTGGTTGTAATGATTATGTATATGCGGGTGCAGGCAATGGACATGTTTATAAATATGACACACAAATGGGAAAACTACAGCACACTTTTGATACATATCGCCGGCATAGTGTAATGGGTTTGGCCATTAGCCCGGATGGTAAATTGGTGACTGCCTGTGACTATGAGGGTTATTTCACCTTGTTTGATGGAGCCACAGGACAGATAATGAGACAAAGTTGCATGAAAAGAACTGTGCGTCGAATGGCCTTTGATCCGGGACAGCGTTTTGTGTTGGCTGCCTGTGATGATGCGACCGTAAAGCTAATAGACATGCCCAGCGGACGATTGTCACAGAGTTTAGTTGGACATGAAACTATGGTCATGTCAGTGGCTGTTTCGCCCGATGGTCAACGATTTGTAAGTGGTGACTGTGATGGTATCATTAAGGTCTGGGATACCAGATATACCAAGTGTACTTTCACCTTTATGAGAGCCTCGAATACGAATCTATGGGATGTGGCTTTTAATAAGCTAGATAGTCTGATTAGCTGTGTCGGCGATATTAAGGGCCTAAAGCTTTATTATTGTTAACAAATAGTTGAATATTGTTTAAAAATTTTATCTTGTATTGTGCAGTTATTAAATAGTTTACAAAGTTTGCTGGCAACCCTCTCTCATGTGCGCATAATTAAAGAGCTTGGAAACTTGGGTGGGTCTTATGTGAGTTTAGATTACACACAAACTTTGCAAGGATTTTTGTATGCTTCCCTTAAGTCCTTTCCCCCCCCCCTCAAAGTGTCGTTTGTTTTAGAGTGTTTTTGTCTGTATTTTATGGGTTAACTGGGAGAAACTAGTTTCATATTTTAAACTCTAATCTGAAGAGTATTTGAGGTAGTTGGTAGCGATGCCTCCTTTGCCATTTGGTAAGGATTTTATGAGGCCAGACGTGGAGTTAAAGGCATAAGACGGTCAAAGTTTAACGCGTTTTACTATGAATTGGCGTTTTAAATAACAACTATTTCAATAATTGTACCTAAAAACTTAATTATTAGTAATTGAAAGTAATTGAAATAAGTTCTAATGCAATTTTTCATTACATGAAAGTAGTTGTAATTGTAATTAAATTTTCACCATTACCCAAAAACTTGTAATGGTAATTGAAATGGTAATTTCGATGCTCAACTCATGCAGCGATCAACACACTGCTTATATTTTGTTTTTGCACACACACTGTGTGAGTTTTTTTTGTTGCGCCGTCTGCTTGTGCGCTCTTATAACTCACTTCGAAGCGAGGCAATTGATTGTGACGACAGTGGCCGAAAATTACCTCAGAGCAATGTGAGCAAAGGCGTACCCAAAGGTTACTTCAGTTGCTCGCGAGCCAAGAAATAACAACTAGAATTGATGTAGCTTTCAAGTGTTACCTCATTTTGTTTGTCTCACTGTGTCATATACAAGTTTACTTTATCAAAAGGGCGCTGACAATGGATTTAAATTATGGAGGTATTTCGTCGCTGGGTTCGAACCCTTATCTCAAGATGCTTTCCACTGCCGTTCGAACCTTTGCAGTTCGTTCATTTGTATTGCCAGTGAAAGAGCAGAACAGTTAGAACAACTCGCTCTAAGTAACCTCTGAAACGAATGTCCATAGTTCCTGGTTATTTACTGATCCATTTCCTTTATCAGCTGGTTAGCTTTGGGAGAGGCTACACAACAGCTTGTATAAATGGTTAAGCAGTTTCGGAAAGCACTTAATATGGCGTCTTAATATTCCGGAAGCGGAACCGATATAAAATATTATTCCAGTTCCAAATACCTTTTAGCCATAGTTGGAACCGTATAAACCGAATATATGCCGAAACGGTAATACCGGTACGAACTTTACATAGTTTTAAAAAATGAATACCCAGAGAATACACCACCGACCCACGTGTTGTTGTCGAAATATTCAACATTAAATGAATTAACGGCCGACCGCTCACATCTGACAACGACAGTGTTCTGCTCTCAACAACCGATAGCGCTCTCCTCTCAGTAGTTTCTGCACACAACCCTCTCCCATGAAAAATGAAACTTTTAGAGCGTGTTCAACGCTATACTCTTAAAGTTTGCTTGCCCTTTTCGCTCCGATACTTCTACTCACTCCCCTTGCCTATAAAAACGAAATTGAGAACGAATTTAGCTCGATTTCAGAATCGAAATTCTTGAAAATTCAAGAATGAATACATTTTTTTTTCAAGAGCGTTCGTACTCAGATTATTCGATCCTTTTTCCTTAGTGTAAGTCCCTTTACTAATTAAAAAGGGTAAGAGGAATCTTTTACATTAAACAGCAAAATTTCAACAATTCTGTTTAAGCTATTTACTTTAGGTGGTTGCTCACTTATCTAAAAGTCCTCAGCTGGTAGACCCCACTGGAAGTAAATTTTTGCACCTTAACCAAAAACTTAAAGCACTAAAGAACTTAAAAGAAAGGTGATAACACGACATTATTTTACCTTAAATAAAGCAACGAAACTCGAAAAATTCCACTGCAAGTCTTTAATTTAGAGTCCGGAGCGTCGCTATCTACTGTGTATACAAAAGTGCCCAGCGGCAACGCAGTCACACACCGACAGTATTAGCTCGTCGCTGCGCTGTTTTCGCCAACAGCGCAGTGCAAAATTGACTTCTTTGAATCACACACACGCAATGCCAAAATGGGCATGTGTTTTTTGCCGGCCCCTGCTTTAGTTGGATAAATTAAACTAAAATATCTGAACTGAAAGTTTTCAATGAAAAATGCTCAACCGGTAGAACATCCACAGGGAGCACGAAGATTTGCATAGATGTGTAGGACTGGAAAACCTGGACGATTTTAGGTCTATTAAAAGAATTTCAAGTTAAGTGTTTCAATTCAAGACTTTCAATTAAAGTCTTTCAGCAAGTCTTTCAATCAGTCTTTACATTCAAACCTTTCAATTCAAGTCATTTAATTCAAGTCTATTGTGGATCGCTTAACTCCTGCTAGGAACAGTCGTCATTCTTGCTTAGGATCCCGGTAGGTAAGCATAGTTCTTGCCAATAATCCGTTGTCTTTGTTACGGTATACTCCAGGCGCTACTTGAAGCTTACAATTGTTTTTATCATGACGCCAAGTTTCCGAATTGTTCGTTGGAAGACAGTTCTGGTACTGGCTTCACCTTCTTGCGGCTACTAACGATTACGGGCTCCGTTTTATGAGCTCCCATGTAAGCCTAAGGTTTTGTGTTTAACAACATGACTTGTGCACCTATAGCATAGGCTGTGATGATTCCTGACTTAGATAGTTGACAATGATAAAAATTTTTAAGTGTTCTAATTTTCCGAGCTTACTAAAAAACGTGAAAATTTGCTGTTTTTCTTTTGAATCGTTCCCAAACGCATTGCTAGCATTAGGAGGGAGCTGTTGGCTGATTGTGGACCAGGCAAAGACCGCTGATGATTTGGCAGAGATGCCAATGACACAGCTGTTCGGTCAACTAGCCTCCTTATTGGTGTGTTCTTGTGCAAGCATAACGAGACCTGATGCGTGATACGTCAAAAATGCTCAGTAAGGTTTGTCATTCTACCATGAATAGACCTACAAACGAACAGCGCTTGCAAATCATTAAACTATATTATCAAAATGCGTAGGTAGTAGGTAGGTAGTTCCGGCTGGCCTTTTGTAGGGACCACACATAGACCTTACGGTCCTTAGTGAGGACTGTTGGTTTTGCATGCGCTGTGAGCAAAATTGTCTTCAGCGACGAAGCTTATTTGTGGCTCAATGGGTACGTCAACAAATAGAACTGCCGAATTGGGTTTGAAGAGCAGCCACAGGTAGTTCAAGAGCTGCCAATGCAATGTTTGATGCAGTTTATGGGCCGCCGGCATCATTGGACCGTACTTTTACAAAAATAATGAAAATCGTAAAAGTACAGTCAGTGGAGCAAAACCATGCTATGATTACCGACTTTTTTTTTGATTAAAATGAAAGAATTAGACTTGGTTGATATGTGGTTTCAACAAGACGGTGCCACACGGCACGCGAAATCATGGACCAATTAAGGGGCGAGATTTAATCTCACGTTTTGGTCCAGTCAATTGGCCACCAAGATCATGTGATTTGACCATTTCTTGTGGGACTAAGTGATGGCTCTCGTGTATAGCATCATTACATGAAGTAGTTTTTAAAAGTAAATGGCAGGCATTGATGTATTGCTCCAAATAAATATTTCATTCACTATTGCAGATTGTTTTTTTTTTTTTCTTAAATTCAATAATTTAGTTATGATGATCCACTTACCGTTCGTGATTAAATCCTTGTCTTTCTCTGCTGTCTCTCTCGCCTCTGTGTGTGTCTGTGCACTTGGTTTCTGTTAATCTATGGCTAACTTGGCCACTGTCGCACGCCTAAAAGCAGACTATACTTGAAACATTTGTCATAGTTGGGGTGTTTCGGTGGCTCTTGCTACGTCTCCGTCTTCTTCAGCCTCTACTTTATCTACAGTGGCTGCTGGCCTGTTGGTACTCAAGCGTGCAATCGTCGTCGCTGTCAGCCAATCAACCCACCGCTGGCCTCATCCGCGTCAGCATTTTTGTGTTGTGTTTGCCTTTTGCGCAAGATGAAAATGCAAATTTCTGCAAAACAAAAAAACAAGACAAAAAAAAAAATGTTTAGATACTGATTGCAGTTAAACCAAACTCTAAGCGTGGGTTCAATGAACCACCCAAAATAAGAATGGCCACATTTTGTGTGCCTCCAAGAGGCATACAAAATTAGTTTGAAGGTGAAATGTTGCAAACGGAAGCAATTAGTTATATATGTTGACGACCCAATGGAGTGCGACCAGGCGGGAACTCCCCAAAAGCAGAGAAAGTGCAGCCAATTGATATACAAACAGTGTTTCAGCGCTTTGGGATTCCTTTAACCAACTAGTAACATCAGCAAAAGTGTCGCGTCATTGATTACACTTCTGTCTCTTCTTCTCTTTCTCAATAAATTTTGACTGGAAACAAAAAAAACTCAATATGTTAACTGAAATCATCTAATGCATGGTAATTGTGTAATTTTATGGTTGTTGTTCAACAATTTCACTTACCTAAGGTGTGTGAGAAACTTTTTGTTTTAAGAAGGTAGTGCAAAAAAGTATTAAACTAGCTAGTTTTAGCCGACTAGAGGTCATGTTATGTTTGCACAACAGTAACACCTCAGGAGAGTCCTCAACAAGGTCGGGAAGCAATGCATTCCACTTAGACCGGGCTTCCCACCCAAAGCCGCCAAACTCGCTGACACCCGCGATGACCCATAAAACCCACATATAACTGTACTCGAAGAAGAGATAGATCGACTCGTTAGTAAGTTTCGAAAGGACAAGTGGTTGCAATAACTGAAAGAAATGAATATGGGATGCAAAAGATTATGGAGCACCATAAAACAGCTCACAAAGCCACAGAACAGTGACCAAGTTAAGGTTTCTTTTGAAAACTTTACCCCACCAAATCCAACTAAGTGTGAAACCGCCTTCAATCGCCCTTCAAAACACGACAGAAGGAAACGAAAGCATTTCGTAAGCTTTCTGCGAGCGAGGAAGAGCTGTCTACCTTTGAACCCACAGAGGTTATGTCAGCCATTAAAAATGCCAAACCATCGAAGGCCATTGAACCAGACGGACTGGCCATAATAATGCTAAAACAACTAGGCCCTAAGGCAGGGGTGCCCAAGCCCATTACGCAAATCGCGCATTCGTTGGTGTTTTACGCAAAGGCATGCAGTCACGCATGCCATAAGACTACATAGACCAACAACAAATTCATATGCCTACTCTCCTCTCTTTCTTTCCGAGCGAAGTTTTTGTTGTTGCCGGCGCGTCGTTTCGTCCATGATGGAATAAGTATACAAGTATACAAGTTTACTTATTCCATCATGGTATCGTCACGCAAAGCATCTGGCAACAAGAACTTTAAATGTGTTGTTTCTCTCTACTCGTTCTCTTCGAGCAAAGGCTTTGTTGTTGGCTACGTGCGCATCAGACACACAAACAAATATCAGCTTTCGACTTTCCTTCATTTGTATTGGAGTCCACGCGGCCTTAAGCTCAGCTCTTTCTGGGCACCCCTGCCCTAAGGTATTGGAATACCTTACTTGCACTTTTAACCTCTATTTGAGGTCGCTAGATATACCGAGTATATGGAGAACTGGTAGAATAGGTCCCATCTTAAAACATGGCAAACAAGGAGCTTCATACTGCCCGATTACACTACTGTCGCCGGTAGTAAAGGAGCTGTCCTTCTTCCAACATTGGAAGAGCACCTACCCCCTGCCGAACCCACACAGGGTTACAGGGCTGGTCACAGGATTACAACTGCACTGTGTGAGATAGCAACCACCATCACAGCTAGACTCAACAGTAAACGTCCCCAAGAAAATACAATCGTCGTGGCGCTGGACCTGCCCAAAGCATTTGATATGGTAAATCATACCACACTACTCCAAAATCTCATGCGAAGCACACTGCCCAACAACACCAAGAGATGGTTACACAATTACCTCTCAGGCAGACAATCGCATGTAAAGTTTAGAGGAGGCGAATCGGAAAATGGGATGCCGAAGCAAGGAGTACCGCAAGATGGAGTACTGTCACCCATACTCTTCAATTATTACATTGCCAACCTACCCACAACACCAAACGAGGTAGATTGTCTCATTTTCCGATGACTACACAGTCACAACAACAGACAGAGACGTCATAGCCTTAGATGCCAAAAGCCTATCACATGGGATAAGAACTCATAATTCTGCCGGCGTCGCAGCCGACACACGTATAGATCAGGGGCCGGCAAAACATACATGCTCATTTTGGCGCTGCGTGTGTGTGTTTAACAACGCAAGAGCGCGCTCATTTAGCATTTCTTTGTTGTTGCAAAAGAGAGCAGTATAAGCACGTATACTGTCGGTGTGTCGACGTCGCTGCCGCAGAGCGAAGTCGTATATACTTCAGATAGGGAGGCGCCGGACTCTGGTATAGAGAGAGTGAATACGTGTGTTCTATAAATAGCACGCTCGACGGCTTGCTCTCTTATGATGCGCATGATCGGCTTTTTGTTCTCTCACGAGTCACTTGTGCGATGTTCTTGTTGCTCATGTTGAAATGTCAACATGTTTACTTTGTGTTTAGCTGCTACAAACACAAGCTCAAAGCTTGATTGTGTGAGTTTGGACACCACTGCCTTAGAGGAAGGGCTAAACAGTTACCTTCCAGTACTGGATAATTTCTTCCACAGACGAAACCTTTCTGTATCAGCTAACATAAGGTCAGCCACACTTTTCATCAACTGGACAAAGGAAGTCAAGCAGTTACTCGATATACACCGACCCTCATTAACTGAAGAACCCTGGGGGTCACATTTGACTTGCTCTAAGTCTTTGCAAAAGACGCTGAAAGTTTTACAAAGAGGCTAGGAGCAGAATTAAAGTACTAAAGGCTATAGCCGGGAGTGAATGGGGTAAAGACAAAGAGACGATACCCACAACGTATACAGCAATCGGATGATCTCTATTGAATTACACAGCACATATCTGGTCATCGTCAATCAGTGACACGCAGTGGAGAAATTTGCAAACAGTGCAAAACGCTGCGAGTGATGACGCACACAGACCACCTGCATCAGGAAACTGAAATCCTCCTGGTCAAGCAACACAACACTCTCCTCTCCCAACAATTTTTGATAAACTGTCAAAACACACCACATTCCAATCACAACGGCACCATAGGACCCATGAGTGGTCATAATCGACCCGTCCGCTTCGATGTAAGGGCAGTCAAGCCCAATATCAAGCGATTCCTATGCCACCACTCTCCGAATGAGGAAGAATGCACACATGCAGGGTAGACAACACCGTATCAGTTTTATAGCAAAGCCCAGAGGTCACCGACACATGCCCTAAATCAGGGGAACCCAAGCCCAATCAGCAAGCCACGCACTAGTTGTTGTTTTGCGAAAAGGAATAGCTCGCGCGTATACGGTCCACGCGCGCCATAAGCCTACATATAAAGTAACAACAATCTCATTTGCGTGCTTTCCTCTCTTTCTTTCCGAGCTAATGTTTTGTTACTGGCGCGTGCAGACCTGCAACAACAATATCATATGTGACTCTCTTCTCTCTCTTCTATGTCTCTGGCAAATTAAAAAGCAACAACAATGTTGCTTATGCGTATTTAGCGCTCGCCTCGTTGCAGTGGTCGAACGTTTTTTCGCTATTCACGGCGGCACACACACACACAAACAACAATCGGGTTTTAGTTTCTTTTTCTCTTTGTTGTTATTGCTTGAGATATATTTTGTGCATTTGTTTTGAATCTTTTCAATTGCCACATAAATCCCACCACACTCACACTCATTTCACTCTGGACCCACCGTTTAGAGGCTGCTACTTTCCTCGAACTATAGCTGAGGCTCTAACTTTACTTCTACTTTCTTTTGTAACAAATTCTTTCTTTCATTTTCATATTTCGTACATAAAGTCGACCCTGCCGTTACGACTGTATAGCTGTTTCAAGAACCTCCCCGTCCCATTAAAGTCATCATCAGCAGTCTTTACAGTCACATATGTAAAAAAGTATTTTGATAATAACCAGATTCTCATTTACATAACTTCTCACTAGTGACCAGTTCATTAAATCTTAAACCAAACTTTTCCATCCACCCACACAAACGCACACACAGAAACACACTTAACCACACATTTGCCAAACAATTTTCCCACTCTTTCGGCACATTTTATTGCTCTATCAACAGTTCAGTAGTCCGTCTGGACTTCCCACCTAAACTTACCTAATATGGCCAAAAACAGCATCTTCTTTTGCACATATAACCAAAACCAAAAGCTGGCTCAAAGAACCAATTCCAGCGATTACATGAGGCTGCTCATCTGTCCGTCTGTCTGTCTGTCTGGTTATCCACCATAAAAGGTCATGAAAAAAAACGTTGTTTACTTTACGCCCGGCTTTTGGCCGTGTTGCCATCAATTCAACTTATGAGGCCATAAAAAGCCATGCTGATGAGGCCAAGAAGATGAGGAAATAGAACATGGACAGAACCACACACCTTGCAGTGGAAACATGACATGAACCTTCAATGTAATTTACAAGTTTCCACTTACATGATGAGGTTTGAGTTTGCTGCTGGCTTCGCTCACCTCATTATGCAATGTGTTTTAAGTTATGACATCTAATAATTATAATCAATACGCAACTGTGGCGCGAGGCAATATTAACATCATCATACTGACCAGATTGAACATCAACCGTTATAATAAGTCGGCAAATCTCTTTCATGCAGAGGCCATAAACTTTACTAACTAATGAAGCTTTTGAAACAAGAAAGAAATCTTGATTGATTGTAATTGAATGCTTCTTGTGACAGATTCCTAATGTCAAGTTATTAGCACTTTCTATGCGTTGTGTGTGTGTTGTGTGTTCTGGTTAGAGAATTGATTGCTTTATGGTTATGGGACAACATCCAGTTTATGCGGATATTCTCTGTGTCTCTCTCTCCCGCTGGCAAAATGTCAAGTAGATTTGATTTGAGTATTGGAAAATGAAATTGCATATTCCTATTTGATGAGAAGGAAGGAAAGTTGACCTTGTTCTTCTGTCCAACTGGTTAGTTTACTTAAGAGAATCTCAGTGTTGTTATCTTCTGGGTCAACTGTTTTAAAATGTTTCATCAAAGCATTTTCAAACCTATTTTGCAATCAACAAAAAATATGGCTTTCATATTTCATTCGTTTCTCCTCTTCGTCGTCATCAACTAAACCATTTTTAATCCGCCATTCACGTAACCATTAAACCAACCGCCAAGTGCTAAAAATTAGACATTTATTGCAACGTAAAAACCATGGCAAATGAGATCAGAGTGAACAAAAAAAAAATTATGATCATAAGTTAGTTAGGCGTTGTACCATGTAAGCGTTAGACTAAACGGAGGAGAAGAAGTGGTAAAGCATTTTGTAATTGCATCTAAATAACACAAACATATTTAGGTTAACAATGAAATAGATAATGGAATTGCTGCAATTGCAATTGCATTGTGACATAAAGCAAAATCATTTCAAGGAGTGTCTTAAATGAAAATTGAAAATCAACTTTAAGCTATTTATAGCTTGCCAACCAACAACTTTCACAACGCAACAACCAATGCCCAAAGCTCATAATTTATTGTTGTCGCCGCGGAAAATTGCTTTGCCAAGGTCTCTTCTTCATGGCTAGATGCAAAATAGCAATAATAGCAGCAGCGAGGCAAGTAAAGCTGTTTTTCTCCCAGCATGTTGCATGTTCGTGGCTGTCAAATTGAGTTTATTTTTAATGGCCTTTGAGGCATCTTTCACATTGTGAGCCACCATCACCACCACCAACCGCACAAGACACAAACACAAAGTGGGCTGGCCGACACGTGGCTGGTGCATAACATCTGATAAGATATTTATATATATATTATTATTATTCAATTTGGATGAATCACGCGCCTTATCAGCAGATAAGTGGGTGTATAACTTTTTGCTTTATTTCTATATCAGTTTTTCCTTGAGCTGGAGCTACTAGTCAAACTTTGGACAGATCCGCCTAGGACGGTCATTAATCTGAATTAACGAGGGCGTAAGTTGAAGTCGACCGGATCCCTTGTGGTTCTTTTAAGAGCAGAACATTGTGTTAATTAAAGGGATATAAGAGTTGGCGGCAGTAACTTTGCAGTAAGGAAATACGCCTATTTTGCTCTGCATATGCAATTAGTTGTACGAGGAATTAACCTAGAAGCCTCAAGTGCAAAGTGTTGTTTACTTAATTTGGAAGTAAATTAAAGTAAAGTTACCATAAGCCGAGTGATAAGTAAAGTGAAACAACTAAAGATATGAAAATTTAGAAAAAACGAGAGGGCCAAGCTAACTTCGTCTATGCCGAAGTTTTTATACCCTTGCAAATGCAAAAGTCACAGTTTAAGAACGCTTACATAAAAATCAAAAATTTTTCTAACTAAAACCCATTTTCCGACAGATAAACATCTGATTTCGACCAAATTTCGCGAATCTTTTTGAAAACAAATCAAATTAACAAACGCCGAGTTTAAGAACGATAAAATTGAAAACAAAAAAGGTTTTTCTCACAAAGACTCAATTTCCGACCGATCGGCCCTATGGCAGCCTTAAGATATAGTCATCCGATTTCGACCCAATTTTGCGAATCTATTTGAAAGCATATAAAATCAGTCATCAGCGAGTTTAAGGACGCTTACATAAAAAAAGAAAAAAAAATTTTTTACTAAGAATCATTTTCGACCGATCGGTCATATGGCAACCATAAGATATACATAGTCATCCGATGTCGATCAACTTTTTCAAATTAGTTTGAAAGCGTTTAATATTAATAATCACCGACCTGAAGAACGATTTACTTAAAAAAAAAAAGTTTTTTTTCACTAAGACCCATTTGCCGACCGATTGGTCCAATGGCAGCTATAAGATATAGTCATCCGATTTTGACCAAAATTTGCAAATCTGTTTGAAAGCATATAATATTAATAATAGCTGAGCTTGAGGACGCTAACAGTGAAAACAAAAAAGTTTTTCTCACTAAGACACATTTTCCGACCGATGGTTCCTATGACAGCTATCAAATATAATCATCGGATCTGGACCAAAATTTGCAAATCTGTTTGAAAGCATATAATTTTAATAATGGCCGAACTTAAGGACGCTAACATGGAAAACAATAAAGTTTTTCTCACTAAGACCCATTTTTCGACCGATAGTTCCTATGGCAGCTATAAGATATAATCATCCGATCCGGTCGGTTCCGATATATTAGCAGCGTGCACTAAAAAAAAGACTGTGTGCAAAATTTCAGCTCGATAGATAACTGAGAGACTAGTTTGCGTGGAAACAGACAGACAGACAGACGGACGGAAAAAGCTCCATCGACTCAGCTCATCGCCCTGATCAAAAATATATATATAGTTTATGGGGTCGGAAATGAATATTTCTATGCGTTGCAAACTTGTGGGCAAAATTATAATACCCTTTGCAAGGGTATAAAAACTAGAATAATTCGGAATACACTGGCAGAAGCACCCTCCAACTGATCTTACCAATAGGATATCTTTAGGAAATATATGTCCGATTTATTAGTTGTAAATTTAGAATCATTAGTAGCCTGATAGCAAACTTCTTTCTCTTACTATGCACAGTGTGTAGTTTTAGCAATCTAGACGATGAAAAAGGCAAAAAAAAATGTTTATCTGTTGATTTGTGTTGATTATATTAAATTCTAATCAACCAGAGACCTTGAGCCAGCCAGATGCAAACTTTGATTTTCACATATGTTATACCAAAATGTCCCACTGTTACGAAAATACACAAAAAAGAGTCCAAGAATTGAGAACTCAAAAGTAACGGGACATTTAAGACAAGAAATGTTTTTGCTTGAGAATGAAGATGACTATGTCGGATATTAAGTGCAACATTAATTGACTGAACTGAAAATAAGAACGTATATTCGCCATGATTTTGTTTTAAATTATTGTGCCGATATATTCACCGGTGTCACAGAAATCTCTAGAGATTTCATCTTCGATTGGTTTGCAAATCGCTCGAAAAATTCGTCGGTGTCACAGAACTTCAAGAGATTTAATTTTCTTATTTGAAAATCTAGTTAGAACAGAAGCTGTTCCAATTGAAGTATCATCTCTAAAAACAGGGCTGCATCTCTCTCAAAAAAATTTGCCTTTTTTTAGTTAAGGGGTAATTTGATGTTCAAGTGATATTTATTGATTGTGTTATATGTTATATGCTGCATTTTTAAATTATAATTCAAATTTTTATATTCATTTCATATTCTCCAAAAATAAAATGCGAAATTTAAAAATGTGTTCGCGCCACTCATGAAGTGTAACTTGCCAGCCCTTAGTCAGCTGGCTTTTACATAGACGGCGACCAAGCTGTAGATGGCGCCACTTTAGGTACCTGCTTTTGACAAATACGAAACACTTTGGTTGGTTTTGCGAATAATTATTAAAACGCAAATTGCAATGTTTAAACTAATCAAATAATTTATTCATTTGATGCAACATATCCAGAAAAATAATGTTGTTTACATTTCCAAAACAAATTTTACTTGTAAAAATAGTTTGGGTGGTGAATTTTGCTAAATCTGCTGACAAAACACGAGAGATTTGAAACCAAGCGAAAGAGATTTCTGTGACACCGAGAATTGGTTGTGGGTTGGAATTTGGTTGGAAGAGATTTCTGTGACACCGCTGATTAAGTTAATTTTGCATCAAAAGTGTATATAAGACTATTGGCTATTTTTATACTCTGTACGAAAGGTACACAGAGTATATTAAGTTTGTGTAAAAGTATGTAACAGGGAGAAGAAATCGTTTCCGACACTATAAAGTATATATATTCTTGATTAGCATCAACAGCAACAAGTCGAAATAGCCATGTCCGTCTGTCTGTTCGTCTGTATGAACGCACAGATCTCAGAGATGGTAAGAGATATAGTCGGGAGCAAGTATGAGCGGCGGCCTGAACTAGTACAGAGTATATTATTGTCGGGCTTGACCGACTTACTCACTTGTTTTTGAACAATTTTTTTTTTTTTTTTTTGAAAGAGTGGGTCAGAAAGTGTATGGTTTCGGCTTGTTTCGATTTGTGCTTGAGTAGGTCTTTTCAAAATGCTTAAGTTTGTTTTGCACCGATATGCACAAAGTTGATTTTTATTATGATTTCAAGTTGGTGTTCGATGTGTAATCAGAAAATTCCGCCTCAAATGAGTCTGACGCTATGATACACACAATATTGGAATTCATCGATACTTTTACTTTAAAACTGAATAATTTTTCGTCCAAAAAACCTATCTAAACGATTTAGAAATGATAAACACTTTAATAAATTAAATATTACATGGAACATCTATCTATAATTTTTTTAGTGCCCCTAAATAACAAACGGTGCATGTCCGACCCAATTTTTTTTGTTATTTCCACCTCAGAAGTACAAAAACATCATAAAATAATTTTCATTTTTAAGATTGTTCTAAACGACACGCTGTGCTATGGTTCGATCGATCCACAAAAAATTGATTGAGTTTGTTAGGTTGTGCTGGTGATTGTGTTAGATGTGAATCCATCTATTCCATAAATCATCAAAAAATGTCTTTTTATTGAGAATGAACCAAAACGGCCAAAGAAAACCCGCAAGTAAGGTAAAAAACTCATAGTATGCTTTTGAAATTTTTCATATGAAACAAAAATTTTGTCAAATATGCTGAACAATAATCCATCAGTCTGCCACAATGGCTTGTGACACTATTTTTCGGTTCGAGTGGAGTCTGAATAATACGTAAAAACACTTGAGAGTGACCAAATGATATTCATTGGAATTTCGGTGGTCTTTTAATGATTATTCATAAATTCTTTATAGTTCGCGACCCATCTAGGAGAAATATTTTTCGAACTTGGGCGGTTTACGGGACTATACTAGACAACTACCAATTTCTTAGGTGCCAAATAAGCAAGAAAAGTTGATGTACTCTTTCTAAACTTTAAGCATGTTTGACACAGAGATCGGACGGATTAACTTCCACACTTTGGCCAAGTTAAATCTTTTAGAATGACTTAAGGTTTCCAGAAAATGTCGACAAATACGTCCAATTATATTAGCATCATGTACAAACCTCTGTCAGCAGACTACAAAGAATGTTGTTTTGGTTAAAAAAAAAAATACTTAATTCGAAAAACATTTGCGATCAAGCCAGAAAACTATGGCCGACCTCGAAATAATTACGTAAAATAAAATTTCTGCGAATTATTTTAACTTATAACTTTACCAAAATACTACCCCTCGAACAATTTATGTTTCCCCCGTACCCCCATCAAATCAAAATCCCGCGTACGCCCGTGGTTGGTTAGATTTGCTTGACTGTGATTGGTTATCTATAGCACACAGCTGTCAACATTCATGATACAATAACTATTAGGTAGCACAACCGAAAGTGCCTTTTCGCATACGCTAAAGTTTATCCAATCACAGGACTGAAACCGACACAAAATCCAAAGCCACACAGGCGTGTTAGTTACATTTTTTTTTGAAAGCTTTCGATAAAAGTTTTGCACTACATCAGTCTGTTCGATATACCAGATTCCAGCTTTGAGTTATCGAACCAAGTCCGACTGAGAATATCAAAGCTGCTTAGTGCGCTACCTTGTAGATATTGTATCATGGTCAACAACAAAACAAACAAGTAATTTTATGAAGACAAAAACAAAACCAAATATATCATGGAAATTAGTGCGAGGCTTTGTTGGTTATTGCAAAGTAGGAGATGTGGGAAGTAGCCTCTTTTATAAGCTAAAGCGCAAAATTAAAGAACAGATGAACTCAATGTTCATTTCAGGATTTTCCGTGCATCGTATAAAGTATTTTCAGCTCGTTGACCATTAAATACTTTATTCAAACTAGCAAGTTTTAGCCGGCTCGAAGTCACGCTATGTTTGTACATAACTTTAAACAGGAACACACAAAAGATTGAACAGGGATGTTGATGAAACAGCTGTACGGTCGACCAGCCTCCTTTGTGGTGTTGTGTATTCCTTTTTAAAGTTATGTTCAAACATAACGTGACCTCGAGCCGGCTTAAACTTGCTATATTATATATATATATATATTTCCAAAATAAAAGTCTTTAGTCACCTTTTCTATAAGTAAACTTTACAATCTATGCGCAACTTGAAACCACTCCAGTCTATCTGTATTTATTAGACAGAAAATTATTGAGTATTTAACTCAAAACTTCACATACCAAAGATCCGATTATAGTTGTTTAGAGAACTTATCAATTTGTTTTCTTTTCATTCTTATCTTGCGTTTACCTATTTATGCACTAACAAAGTACATATCAGACAATTCCATTAGCCAAATTACAATTTCCGCCAACTTATACCAAGAGTGTGGGCCGACACATCTCTTTGCAATCAACTTTGACTATCTCTCAAGGTCTACGGTTTACGGTTTACGGTGCACGGTCTGAGGTTGCGTTACACGACAATTATGGGGGAATTACAAAAGCTAATTTGTCACATATAACAAGAAGTAACAATAATATTTTTGTAGTTGATTATTGTTGATTTTTTTTTTGTTGTCCAAAGCGTAGAAATTCCAATGGCCACGCTTTAACTGGTTTTTTTGTTGTGTTGACAATGTCACGCTCTCGCCATGATCTTTCTTTCTTTTTTTTCCCTTTTGCTTAGCTTTTTCGTAGCTTTTCGCTTTCGTTTGTGTACGGGTGAAAGGGGTTAAAGTGGGGGGTGGGCGTGACTGGCGGCGGCCAGATGTCTGTTGTCATTTGTCAAACGTCATGCGAGTTTTTAATTTCGCTTTAGAGGGTAATCCTGCTCAGAAACCGTTCTCAACTTGACCAAACAGTTCCGCTTTCAAATGAAATCCGTCTAAGGCCATTGCCTTTAATGGCTTTTATTGACGGTTTAGAGCAACTTACTCACTCTCTCGCTCAACAACTCCATAAGCAATTAAAAATTCTTTATGCAGTCCAAGATTGACTTGTCCCTGGCGGCATGAGAAAATGTTTGCCTCTTCTTTGGCATTTGTTTGGCCAGCAGACACGCAGTCATGCAAGCCAAGCCAACAGCAGCAGCGGCAACGAATGGAGGAAGCCCTATTAGTGTCAAGTTCATTGCCACAATCCGTCAACATGGCTCTATTGAATAGAAGAAGGCGTTGATGGATGTTTGCCTCCAAGACCAATTTGTAAGACAAAATTGCTGAAATCAAAATAAATTGGAAAAATTTTACCCATATTGCAAGCTGCAACATTTCATTAACTTGACCAAGTTTTATGAACTCCACGACCAAAACTCGTTTACAATTGCACAGTGCACAGTTTTATGACATTTGACCAGTTGGCAACATTTTGCCAGTGGGAGAAACAGTTGTGTAATTTCAATCAGCCACGAGCAACAACAAAATAATATATAGAGGTTATCTGTATAGCTATTTCAAAATCTGCCCACACATTTCATTCTCTTTACACCTTCTGATTACAAGTTCAAACATCTCCATTTACACCAACTTAAAACCATTTTAAGCCTCTTCCCGCACCAAAACAAATCTCCTACAAATCCATATCCTTTTACTTCACTATGCAAATGCAATGTGTGAAACTTCAACTTTTAAGGTTTTACCCTAAAGCGATATTTTCTCCCCATTTTCTTTACTTTTTTTTTGCTGCCACGCGCCTGTCACTCGTATATTTGCCTGGCATTTTTGCAGTAAATAGAGGAAACCCCGAAGAAATCCGCTTAGAGTGCAAAAAGGCAAAAACTGTTTCAATTGCCAACTAAGTCTAAAGAAGCAGGGCAAACTAGTGTTCTCCACCCCACCGCCTGGCGGCTCCCGCTGCCACTCAAGTCAAGTGCAGTCAAACATTTAAGACGAAAAATATTACATATTACATGCATGCAAAGCGGTTTGAGGTTTTATTTGTTCGTAGACAGCCTTGACAGCCGCCGGAGCTTGCCTGTAAATGGGTTTACCATTCCAAATTGCAGCTGCATTTGCATTTGCAATTTTGCGATTCTCGTGATAGTCATGCTGTCTAGACTCGAGAGAACGACTATAATTTCTTATCAGCTAATTCTCTCACATATTAAAATCAATTTTCACATTTGCCATGCATCATTAATTACCCTCATCATTTACACGAACGACGAACCTTATCATTTAAAGTTGTTCCCCCCCATTCATTGATTTTGCACCCTGAACTTTGCTCCAGCTCCGTCATCATTCATTCATTCATCCACATTCTATTGTTCGGTCTTTTGAGTTTTGATTTATTTTCTGCATTCAAATTGTCATTGCTTTTGGGTTGGTTTTGTTTGGATTGTTTTAATTGGTTTATTTTGTGGGGTAAATAAAAAGTAAATAAGTTTCGTACATGAATATGAGTAAAAGTTGTTGATTTAACAAGCCCCAAAAATGTGGAACACTCAATTGCTGAGTGAGCACATTTAAGTGGAACTGCAGTCAAATGACAAAAGTTCAAGGAACTAGTAAATCAACAAAATGCTCTTGATGAAATAAAATAACAACCGAGGGAGGATTATATATTGTGCATACATATTTAATTAAATGGAATGATGAGAGGGAAATATCTCTTTGAGCTAAGTATTTTTTGTTTTGATGGGAACCTTGTTAGTTGGTTCTACTTTTTCTTTTTCCAACTTTAAACTTTGTTTCAGAGCATTGTAGACCATAAAAGGCCTTGGTTCAATCCAACCTGGTATCGGTAAAGCAGGTCTGACATCCATCTTAGTTGGGTCACAGGGTACAGAGACATAAAGGATAAATTGTAAAGCAAAAGAACTAGAAGAACACCAACATCTATCTTATAAGGAAACTGACTGTAGGCCCATGACAACAAGTTACTTTCTGATCTTTCATTAGATCATACGGCGAATAGGAAGCCATGTCACCAAAGTGGTGGACTTCTGCGGAACTTGCAGAGACGAAGATGAGAGGGGAGGGAGTCCGTCTCACACTTTATTGTTCGTGCCCTGCTGATATCTACGAGCTTACAGCGATACCTCCCAGACAAATCTCTGGTTTCATCAAGGCATCCGGATAGACCTTGCCTTTACATAGTTTCTGTCTACAGGCACTTGACATTTATCATGTAGCCCCACTAATATATGGGTTGGACAAGATCCAATTCCGTAAGAGGCCCCTTAATTGGCCACAGACTCTGTGTGCTAGAAGTAATGCATCCTCTACTTAACCTTACGTAGCCATGCCTATCGTATCCTATCCTAACCTCACCTCAGGCAACTCAACTTAACCTAACCTAACCTAACCTAACCTAACCGAAACCTAACCGAAACCTAACCGAAACCTAACCGAAACCTAACCGAAACCTAACCGAAACCTAACCGAAACCTAACCGAAACCTAACCTAACCTAACCTAACCTAACCTAACCTAACCTAACCAATCTAACCTAACCTAACCTAACCTGAAATTTTGCACAGCGTCTTCTTTCGGCTGCACGCTTCTAATATGTCGGAACCGCACGGATCGGATGACTACCTCTTGTAGCTGCCATAGAGACGATCGTTCGAAAAATGGGTTTTTTGTGAGAAAAGCTTGTTTGTTTTCAATGTTAGCGTTCTTAAACTCGGTCATTATTAAAATTAAATGTTTTCAAACTGATCTGGTCGAAACCTTCGGAGCGAGCTTTTTCAAGTGTATTAAAACTTCGGCACAGACGAAGTTAGCTTTCCTTTCTCCTTTGATGTAATTTCATGTTTAATTTGATAAGAGTTTCTCTTTAGAGAGTTTCGACAACCGACTATTTAGAGATATATAACAAGTGTAAAGGCAGCTTAAGCCTAGCTAACCTTATCTATCCTATCCTGCTTATTCTCTTCTGCTTCGTTTTAGTTCTTCTTTTTATCACTTTCTTTTGATGTTCATTTTTGTATATCTTCCCTTTTTATAATCATTTATAATCCAGTCGTATTCTGTTCTTAAATTGGGCATCAAATCTTTTTAGCGGGCTCTATGTCAATAAGTTATGATTTTCATCATAACGTTTCTAAAACAAGACACGCACAACACCATGAAGGAGGCTGGTTGATCATATAGCTATTTCATAAACTTCCAACAGTTCAATCATCAAGCAATCTTTTGCCCAACTTCAATTGTTGGCTAGTTGGCTATTTCATGCCAGAACTGCAAAGACCGCTTGGGAATCCCAAATCAGACTTGTACCTAAAATTTCTGATAACAGTAGCAAACGCCAAGTCACAGAAGCTTTGTATATGTGTTTATGCACGCTCCGTATCGGCCATTACTAAATATTATATGTTTTCAAACTGATCTGTGAAATTTGATCGAAATTGCTCATCGTTGGAGCGAGCTTTTTCAAGTGTATTAAAACTTCGGCGCAGACGAAGTTAGCTTTGCTTTCTAGTTATTTTACTCGTTGTCCGTTCTATCTACTTCTTTATTTTCCTTTCTTTCTTTCTCTTTTCAACGTTTTTTTTTCCTTCTTCTTTCCAACCTTCCGTTCTTTCCTCTTTCTCTATTTCCTAGTACTTCGAGTTGATCTCTTTTTAATACTAGTTCTTTCATTAGCTTTCTTATTTCCAGGCTTCAGTCAACTCTAATTCCTTCTCTAGTTTTCATACTTCTCTGCACTCCGTTCCTCCTTTCCCCAATTCTCTTCCATGTTTGTTGGAATCTTTGATCTTTGCTTTGCATATTGTGCTTTCCCTATTATCAATCTTTTTAAAATTTTGTTACTTATTCATATTTATTGTCTGATTTTACAAATAATTTTCTACTTTTTCCTTTTCATAGTACTAGTCTATTCACTTCTTTCTTTTATCTTCTATCAGTCATGTTCTCAATTCCACTTCCACAATAGTTTTGTGATTAGGAGTCCAAATCTAGAACTAAACCCGGTTTTAAATCACATAATTTTGGAATTAAGAACATGACTGTTTGTCTTGTTTTCCCCCTCATTTTTCGTTCTATCTTCTATCTTTCTTTTACATTTTTTCTTATTTTTTCTTTATTTCCAACTTTTGATCTTTCTCTCTTCCTTGCACAATCTAAATTAAGTTGCCAAATTTACACAAGGTGGCAGAAAATTTAGAAACAAAAAAAAAAAAAAAAAATCTCTTCCTTGTTGCTTACTTTATATTGTAAATACTTCTGCCCCATCTTTCTGTATCCATTTGTCAGCTTCGTCTCTTTATCCCTTTAGATCTTAAATCAGCTATATTATTTCCTTTCTTCATTTTACCCTAATTCCTTCTTATGTTCTCTGTTCTCTTTTAATCTTACTCCTGTTTTTTGCCCATTTTCTACTTAATTCCTTAAGGGCGGTTTCCGCGGGTCGCGAAACGGCACCGAAATGAAAAACTCCATAGAAAAAAAAACTGTTGCGTATTCAAATTCGGTTTCCACTCATCGCGAAAAAAGCATACGTTCGCCACTACGCTATGTTAAAAAAATAACATAGCTTTAATTGCTGTTAACGCCTCTTTTTTGCAGTGACTTAAGCAAAACAGGTTTCGATTCTAATTTGTGCGGCCAAATTGAAAATGAGCGCATCTAAAAAAGATTCCTGTAGAAAGCGTCGCCTAATGACACTTTCTAGGGCGGGCAAGCTGAATTGAATTAACAATGTTATATGCCTAGTGCTGCCAGGTGTTGTTGTTTGTAAGTTCGCGGGCTCATTGAAGAGTGCCAGAGCAGCGCAAGGTTACTTTGAAACGTTTATCGATAGAAAAAATTGTGTTATTGTGTTTATAGCAGCGGCGTAGTAGAATCTGTTAAGAATCTGCGGAATATCAACTAGAACTATTTTGGGTTTCTGTATAAAAGAACAAAAGAAGATCTAGAAGAAACCCCCAAATAGAATAATTCAGAGAAATAAAGGAAATAAGAAAAGAAGAATATGGGAAAAAGAAACAAGAAAATTATGACCTCGAGCCAGCCAGATGCAAACTTTAACTAAAATGATGAAGGTTATAAAGGTAACAAGAAGCAAGAAATTATGGAAAAGAAACCAAATAAGGATGAAGTTTATAAGGGGAATAAATATAAAGAAAACTTTAGAAAATAAAATGAAAACGAAAAGAAATAGTAATGGAAATAATTAGCAGGTAAAAAAGCAAGTAAAGAAGATAAAGTACATAGCAGAAGAAAGTAAATCTAATTTTTCTAAACGACTACCTAAGCAGACAGTGCAATAAACCAAGGGCGTAAAGGGCGTGAGTCAAATTTTCCAAAAAAAAAATAAGCTCAATATTAGTTAATTAATTAATTCATTATTTAATTAAATATCTCAATCTTATCAGTTGCATTTATCATCTTCTGATGACTTGTCTTCTCTACTATTTGCAATTCTTTAGACTTTCCTGTCACAATCCCATTCCTTTTGGCAAGGTGTCTGTCCAAAAACAAAAACATAAAGAAAACCTGCAGGCAAATTATTGATTTATGGCCACGCGTCGCCTGTCATTGTCAAGATAAAGTGCAAAGGAGCTGGAGAGCTGATGCTGAAGTTGCTGCTTGTGCTGCACCCAGGACAAAGCCAAAGGCGTGACAACTACAACAGACAGAGAGAGAGAGAGACTCAAGAAAAAGGAGGAACAAAAAGTGGGGTGGAGTGGCTGCCAAGCCAAGGCAAAGTTGATTCAACCTTCTTCACACTTCTGGTTTGGGTCTCTTGGTCTACTGTACTTTGCAGAAGCTGCAATGCAATTTTGACGAAAATTTAAATGCAACCCTTAAATATGCAAAGAGAGAGAGAGATAGGGACAGAAAAGTGCGTCTACCCCAACCGCACACCTGATTTACCCCCTAAATGAAGTCAATGAATGGAAAAGCCCAACCTCCACACATGAACAGACTTCAAAATATCGACAGGTTAATTCACAAATTAGGTCTAATTTGTGGTCAGGACCTGGAAATGGGGTCAACAAAAGCTTGTGGCCAAGCCTTTTGCCCTAAATTAGCTCCGAGGGTAGACAAAAATTAATTAGGCAAAGAGGTGGGTGACGGGGAATGTCGTGTCCATTTTTTTTTTAGGTGTTTGAGAACAAAAACTTAACGCTGTAGAATTATGCAATTCCACATTGTCTGCTTCCTACTATTCAAGTCATGCAATCTCATCTCATTCTAGCATGCATGTAATTTTTTTCTTCATTCAATTCATTGTAATTGCTATTCTGGCAAAAAAAAAAATAGAGTTACACAATCCACAGAGCTGGGCAACAAAGGGTTAAAATACTCGTTAGTCTCTCTCAATGGTTAAACAAATGTATGTTAATGTCGAACCACGTCCCCTGCAGGCGCTCTGATCGAAAGCAAAACACCACAGGGGAAGTGGGAGGAGGCGTAGACATAACTGAAGTGGGGCAGTCATGGTTGCCCAACCCACCAAGTGGTTTTACATACATAACTGAAAGCTTTGCCTGAATATGTTTTCTTTGCTGGGGGTAAAAATGTTTCAAGTTGTTCGCGGCATTCAGCGAGTCTCTGGACAAGTGGACGACGAAAAGTGCCCCAAAGTGGCTGATGCTGGCTGGCTGGGCTGTCTGACAGGGAGGCGGACGGAGGGTAAGCAGCTGCCTGACTGCAACTGTCTGGCATGGTTAAAACTATCAATAAACATTAGCTCGGTTGTACAATCTTATCCGAAAATATCAATTTGTACCTCTAAGAAGTAGCTCAAAATTTGTTGTTACAATTGATTAAGAAAAATCTTATTCCATAAATCAGAGCAACCTTTTTAACTTTAAATGAAAATCATTAGTAAATCATTATAATAATAAAATAAATGTTAAGAAATTCAAAAAATACAGAAATATACGTAAAAATAATAAACAAAAATCCAAAATAATTAAAAACAAAAAGTAACGGTTTTAGTGACCTCTTTGAATACCAATCATAGAGCTTTTAGCAGGCTGCAGGTCCAGAAGTTATGATTTTTGTTCATAACCTTTCCAAAACATGACACACACGCACCACAAAGGAGACTAGTTGACTATATAAGCGGTTAAAGCAATGCTGGCATGAGGTAACTTCTGCTAACTCGCTGAAGATAGGCAAAGACTGCTGATGATTAAATTGTGGTGATTCATGAATTAGTTATCTTAATGACCTGGAGCCTGCTAAAAGTTCTATTATTTAAAAAAAAGTACAAAAAAACCCAATAACTAAACAAAGTGAATTATTAAAAGTATAAAAAACTACCGAAAAAAACCAATAACAAAAGATTCAACAAAGTCCCAAAAATGTCCAAAATATACAAAAAGTTTATTCGCAGCTCAGTTCTGCGGGTTTGAACCGAATCATAAGCCTTATTTACACGACCTGATCACTCAGCTGAGTTTTCATCTAATCGCCATAACCCAACCAAATAAGAAAGTAAGTGTGTATGATAACTATTGCTTTTAGTATAGACATTACACTACTTTTGTAGACATCTGCCGAGTGGACCAAGAATGATGTTACGCGTCTTATTGACATGTACGAGGCTGAGCCTGCTCTGTACGACTTCTCCAATCCCACCTACAAGAGCAGATCTTACAGGATTGCAATCATAGAGAAATTTGCTGCACAATTTAAGGGCAAAACACTGGTGGGCATCAAAATCAAATTGCAATTGATCACAAATGAATTGGCCAAGTTGAAGAAAGCTAGCAACATAAGCAGAATGGGTACGGATGAGCGGGAGAGCCCATATTGGTTCCACCGTCTTCGCTGTTTGTACGTCTTCGCCTTATTAAGCCTAGATCATTGGAGTCTACCTATACAGTATGTTGTACAGCCGTGTTCTTGCAATCTGAACTTTATTGCAGGTGTCCGTTGAACGTGTCAGGGAATCCATTTCAGAGGATTCTTTTTTGGAGCAGCCCGATTAAAAACGGTCCAAAATTGACGAAAATTTCGCAAGCGACAAGAGAACCGATGTATTAACCAATGCGCTTCAATTCTTTTAGCGAAATTATTAAGACTCCTCGCCAGGAAGCGTTCTTCCAAAAAATGATTGAGTACATGTACAATATTATAAAAAATTTAACATGTTAGTAAAAGTTAAAGATATTTTATTAGGTATGGATACCAGAAATGGAATAAATTGAATTCAAAATTAAACTTCCTTATCGCCTCCTGCTGGCAACTGACTGAACCTTGCTCGTTGAAATATTGAGTAAACTTTTCGCGCACTTGCATTGGTGCGAGGGCAGCACGGTTTCCACCTGCCACCATTACATTCTTTTTCGCTTCCATAGTTTTTTAGTCAATTTAGTCAATAAGTCAATTATAATTTTTAATGTTTCTTTGTTCATTTCGGTTTTTATTCTTCTTGTCTTCTTCTTTTATGCAAACAAAGCAACGTCACAATGATCATATGAGAAAAATGATTCCGATCAATCATAACTGACTCATCTGAGCTCCTCAGGCATGTGTAAAATCGAAACTGAATTGTTCAGATCAGTTTAGGTCTGACGAAAACTCAGCTGAGTGATCAGGTCGTGTAAATAGAGCTTTGCCAATATTCAAGATTCAGAAATGTAAGGTTCGTGGTATTTGTCCGAAGATTTTAGGTCGAACCATGTTATTGGTTTTGTTAATAACACAGGTTTACAAACGAAAAACTGAAAATATGGTAAATAAGAGTATTTCTATTAGTATTTCCTAAGATTTTTTTTCTGTCAGATCTTTTTTTTTAGAAATTTTTAAATTTGGAAACAATTCAGTTTTATCAAAAAATAACCACATTTTCCATTTTAAAATCAAACAATTTGTATCCTATGAGCAAAATCAAGACTTCGTGTTTAGTTTTTCTGTAACCTCATTCAATGCTGCTTACATTAAAACAAATTTGGTTGGAAAATGTTACTTAAAGTGGTCCCAGCGTGGTCCCAAAGTCTAAGAAAGATCCCTAATCTGTAAATAAAACACTAGATATTGAGGACTGTTAGTGATCGGAAGGAATTTCCAAGAAATACTAAGAGCTATGCAAGTGCAAGATTGTGAAGAATAAAAAACCTAAAGCCTTCGTCAGAAAGGTTACCACTGAGAAGAAGAAGGATATTATTGTAATCCCTACATAGAATGCGAAATGAACAATTACAGGCATATAAAGAAGAAGCAACAGGAAGCCTTAAGGGAATATAGTTTCGTGTTTGTCTTGAAGGGACATTAAAGGGGTGCCCAGAATGAGCTTACGAGCGCGTGAAATCCAATACAAATGCACAAAATACAACTCAAGCAAGAACAAATACAAGAAATAGAAAGAGAAAACCGATTTTTGTTTGTTTGTGTGAGTGTGTGTGTGGTCATTGCTGTCTCATGCGATCGCTCAGGCAACATTGTTGTTGCTTTTTAATTTGCCAGAGACACAGAGAGTCACATATGATGTTGTTGTTGCAGGTCTGCACTCGCCAACAACAAATCCTTCGTTCGGAAAAAAAGAGAGGAGAGCAAGCCTATGACATTGTTTTTGCTTTGTATAATGCCTCGTTTGTATATGGCCTCGTTTACCTTTAATCGTTAAAAACACTTTAAAATTTATAATCGTAACCCTATAACCTTTATTAACACAACCGTTTATCAGTACCGAAACAGATACAAATATATCAGTTAATTTCAGTTTTTTTCGTCTACTAGTAAAACTTTTGATTAGATGTAAGTACAATGAACATTTTACATACATACTGTATGTATTTATGCACTAAAATTGGCTTCTTATTTCCTATGCGCCGCACTGTTGCTAATGGGCACAAAGGAAAGAGAGCAAACGAGTAAGTGACATCGCAGCTAACTAAAATCTTTACCTTACTCATCTGTCCTTACAGTTGTTATATGAAAACGTAAGTATTCACACAACTGTTGTTTGCGCGCTCGCCTTTTTCTAGTTACTCTCTTCCCCTGAATGTGAATAGAAAAGAAAGCCTTAAACATGGTGGTGTATGTATATATGTGTGAGAAAAATGTTTCTGGCACGCCGTCATCTTGACAGCTTGTCAGCTTGGCGCCGGTAACTTGACAAGTTGCGCTGTGATGGAAGTGGATGGAAGTGAGGAATGAACACTTTTGAAAAAAAGCGAAAAAAGCGATTGGCCAAAATAGTAACCGTGTCCATCAAGCAGCGATGGTCACCGGTACCCCTCAGTGGCCGAAGACATTTCGCTATTTACACCAGAGTTCCCCAGCGATAGCCTCTGGGGCACGAACATACTCGCCAATTCACACCGAGAAGTCATGCATCACTCTGTGTTAGAGAGAGACACAGTCACATTTTCGCGCTCTCTGCTTGGGGAACCCTGATTTACACATACACAAGCCTAACGCATGCCGAAGCTGAGGCCAAAAGAGTAAACAGGAATTCAGATTGAAGCTGTTTCAAGGCGCTTTATTTTCGCACACCAATACACTCTCTCTTTATGGCCTCGCTCCCGTTATTCGTTTCGGTTTTAATCTCTGGATCCTATGTAATGACCGCAGCTCTTTGAATCCATTCTTTGTATTCTTTGACCACATAAAACTCAATAGAGATTTACTCAGTCTAAGCAAAAATATTAAATATCCTGATTCAAAAAGAGACACTAGTGCTCCTTACCATGTCTTTTGTAGATGTCGTTGTGACATGGTAGGTGATGAGTGCATCTCCCATTTCTTCTGTCTCTGCCCCAAGTCAACGAAGACAAAAACCTTTTGGCTTTCACACTCTAATGAACGTCTATGATTTTGCTAAGATTACGCCTATCTTTACAGTCTGAAGCGTAAGAGAAATGGAAATGAAGATCCGATCAAATCCCAAGTGTGCTAAGAGAAAAGTGAAAGATTGTTGAACAAGTTTTTCCTACTGACTTTGCATAGTTTTCTAAGGCTGGCCCAATCGAATTATCTTCAATTTCATTTAATCTTTGTATTTCCCCATATCTTACAACTGAAATCTGCCTTTCGAGTTGAGTGAACCCTGTAAACAAACAAAACAAAAAGCAAACCACAAATGGTCACAATTAAAGTCTAAGCTAATGTGGCTTTCCTTTTGGGCAATAAAACTGATGGCCGCAAGCCACGAACGAATCATGATCATGTTGATCATTGATCACCCTCCTCACACACACACACACACACACACACATACGGCCACTTACACAATTTTATGTTCAGTTAAAGTCTGCAACAGCTTCCTCATATGGGCAAAAGTTAGTAAAAACCACAATCAAACTAGAAAAAGGCAACCAAATAAAAATAAATACGACATTTTCAAGCAACGGCAACTGTTTTTGTTATTTGCGTTATTTATGCCAAAAGCCAAAACCAAGATCAGAGGCGACAATGCGCTCAGCATGTAAGAGAAGGGGAGGGGGAGAGGAAACTTGATTTCGCCAGCCAAGCGTGGGTTACGACTTCGAACATTTTTTTTGCCAAAACAATTTCCTAGGAATTTGAAACACATAAATCGTTTCGAAAAGACAAATTAACATAAAATTTACATACGCATTTGTCAAATTAATTTTTGTCAAGTTTCATTAATTAAGAATAATTAACTAATTGAGCGGGGGCGAAAGTTTTACGGCTTGGATTTTTTTTTTGGAAGCCAGAAGAAATCTAAAAATAAACAAAGAAAGAGAGCAGAGCAGATGAGCGCGCCCAAAGGAAACACTGTAAAGTGCAACTGTTACAGCAAAGACAAAGAACACGAAGGGCAATTGAAATTAAATATGGTTTGTTTTTGTAAATGAGAATTCCGCAACTGAAAATAAACAAAAAGAGCACGCGTCGTAGGCATTGAAAGAGGGTGAAATTGTAAACCGGCAGCAGATGAATAACAACAACAACAAATAAAAGGAGTTGCATATTTGCATAAAATACGGCCATTGCAAAACGATAACACAAGCACACACACACACACACACACACACAGACAGACAGAACCTCAGACAACAAGAAAAACAAAAGTCATTTGCCTCTCCCGCTCTCTGGTGCTCTCACGACTGATCAACGGTTCTTTTCTGCACCTACACTACAAGGGCATAAAAAAATGCCTGAAAACCAGTTAGTAAAAAGCCATAAAACTTGGCGAAGGAGCGCCACGGCCTGCAACCGTTTAATCTGCTGCTGGTCAGGTTACTTTTTTGGCCAGGTGTCTTTGTTTTTTTTAGTGGGCCAGCTGTTGGCTGCAAATATTTTATGCTGCAATTTTTGCAATTCTCTAAGGTTAAATTATGGCCCATCAGAATTTCTTTTGTAATGTTTTTGCTTCTGCGCAGTGTTACCCCCGCCGCCCTGTTTCCTTTTCAAACAAAAATTAAATGCCGCTACTTGAACTGTCCTCCACAGTATTTAATTTATCTAATTTTGCATCATTTCCACATTTAAACAAGTTGAACTTTTTCTACCTTTTGTGCAGTTGGTAATTTTTGCACCCCTCCCTCCCTCGGCGTAATGAGAGTGGTGCTTCCTCTTCTCCTTCAACTGCTTGTGTTTTGTTTGTATGTATTGTGTACTTTCAACTCCGGCGCAGCTTCACTTCTTTGCTCTCTATATATTATCCTCTTTCGCACAGCAGCCGCAACTACCTTTTTTTTGTGATTGAATTTCTTTGCGCAAAAGGAGTGGCGTTGTGGGTCCAGGATATTTTTCTACACTCACACACACACACAAACTTAAAGTCGGCGTCTCGTACTTTGTTTTTTTTTCCGGCACTTTTGCCAATTTGATTTTTTTTTTATTGTGTTTATTGCGCGCTGCCTTTACGTGCTTTGCATTTACAGCTATACACTTTGCATTGACTCTCTTTCGGTTTCATTTAAATCATTACCTTGTTGTTGTTATTTATTTATGTATACACAATTCCTTTTTTGCATTTAAATAATCGCGCACCCGACAATCAAAATTTCTGGGGAAAAAACTTTTATCCACGACGCGCACGGACAACCTTTCGACGCCAAAGTTAAAAAAAAACTGTTTGCTCATTAGGAGAGCGTGAGCTCAGAATGAGTTTGCCAAAGAGAGAGAGTGCGATATGAAGACGATATTTATCGTTATCGTCGTGTAAATAAGGGTGACCAGAGTAACATGTTTTGACGCTTAACAGCACATTTCTGCAGCTGCTAGCTAAGCTTTAAAAACGTTTGCGGCGAGATAAGCGTTTTGGTAAAAGCTTTATTAAACGACAAGGGTTGAGCTTTACTTGTAGAGTGTTAAGCAGGGAATCAAACCCAAACTTATGTTTCGATGGGGCAACTGATTTATGTATTTTTCTTCAAATGGAATAAATTGGCTTAATTCCTGTAAAGAATGTTATTTTCCATTTTGTAGACATGTTCCAAATTTAACACCGAAATTCAAATTTAAATTTTAAATTTTAAATTGTAGAGCAGTGATGTCCAAAATGCCAAAAGCCTCTCCCATGGACTAGGAACTTATAATTCTGCCGGCGTCGCAGCCGACACACTTAAAGAGAGAGAGAGAGAATACGTGTGTTTTATAAATAGCACGCTCTGCGGATTGCTCTCTTACGATGCGATTGTTCGTGGCATTTGTTTGTTGTGACGTTTACTTCGTGTTTCGCTGCTACGCACACAAGCGCAATGTTTGATTGTGTGAGTTTGGACAACACTGTTTTAACTGTTTTGCAACCGTTTGCTCAATGTACTATAAACACCAGCCCCAGAAAACGTCGTAAGACCGCAGTATATGTAAATTTGGTATTCACAACATCCTATAAAACTTTGAAGCAGATCGGACAATATGTATTACAAAAATAATCAAAATCAATTTGTTTTTCCGACCCTCGTATATGAAAAAAAAGAGTCACACCAAGGGACGCCCGACGAGAAATCCGATTGTTAATTTAAGTACTGGCAAAAAGACACTTTTTGGTTTCGTTTGGACAAACCCAATCTTGAAATAGCAAAATTTTGGACTAAGATTTCAGAATTATATTTTTGACAGTGTAAATAAACATATGGTGAAAAACGACATAAGTTGTTGGACCATCTTTTGTTGTGGACTGTTAAGGAATGTGGTTCATTTTCTAACTGAATTTTTTAAAGTAAAATCATTTTCTTTAAGGACTCAAACAGATTTGTAATTAAGTTTAGGAACTGAAATGACAGTTTGCGTTTCAGGTAGGTTGATTTCATCAACTATGGTCATGAAATCCCGGTTCTGTTTCTTAATTCCTTGTTTAAGGACGCTATTAGATTCGATATTTAAGTCAGGAACGGATAATGGAAATGAATTAGACATTATAATTTATCAAATTGAATTCACATCTTGACCTCAAGGCAGCCACACTTCAATTAATATACAATTCAAATTTTATTTCATTCTTTTTCCCCGCCCCCTCTTCCACCTACCCTCTTTCACTGTTAACCCACTGCCAAATCACTCTCAAGTTACTGTCAAGTCACTGTCATGTAACTGTCAAGTCACAAAGGCTTACCCATAAGAATCTGTTGCAAAGACAATATTTTTCTAGCTTTAGTTTCCCAGTCAGACGTACAAAATGTTCGTATTTTTCCAAAATGTGGCATCACATCAATTCAGAAAACAATTTATACCCGGCACCCATTAAAAACGGGATAAAAGGGATCATGAAGATGTGCAAAAGTATGTAACAGGGAGAAGGAAACATTTCCGATCCTATAAAGTAGGGGTGGTCCATCTAGTGTTTGGAATTTGAACTATTCATAATTTAACTTTAAAAACGTCAAATGTCATTCGGAAAGCGACTAATCAGCCGTGTTCTACAAACCTCTAACAACCCAAAAGCAATGTTTTCAAATGTTGCGAATTTTGTGGCGACATTTGGTCTATGTTTTGAGATTTGAGTCAAATATAATAATTAGGAACAATTCGTGAATGCTTAACTGATCGAATTGCATTAATATTATGAAAGATTTGATGGGTTTTAAGTAATAAAAGTTAATTTTAAAATATTGTCCACCAAAACAATGCGAGAGTCAGAGAGCAGCAGAAAGCAGCAATGAGCAAACCTGCCAACTTACTCCATTTATGACAATAACATTTTCGGAGTTTTAATATTCTTTTCAAAATTAAAAGTTTGTACGGTTAAATGAAGTATAAATTTAACAAGATTATGTGGATAAGTTAGCAGTTTAATAAAATAGGACATAAGTGGTTAATTCAATGAAGTATCGAGAAAAACCTATCGAATAAATATATCGGCGAGAATTTTAAACTACAAAATAGAAGTCAAGTTGTCAGCGGTGAAATTTTGAAATACACTTTTTACATTAATTTTGATCTTTAAGAATTTTAGATTTTATGGTGGAAACAAAGAACTCCGGAGGAAGAGGCAGTAATGCCATATGGGGAAAGCAGTCGGATATCGCTACAGAGAAGTAGCTTACGCTTCATCAGAAATCAAAAGTGGATTGCATTATTTCTGAAACTCTTGTTGCGATTTTGTTTCCCTCGTCAACGGCCTTCTCCCGGCAATATCCAAGACCATAAATGCAACCGCGGGAATTTTTGAATTTATGTTTGTGCACTAAACTCACTTGTAAGCAACAGGGTTGTCAATACAAAATAACGACAACGCAATTACTACCAGTGAGCTGTTTTTTGCCACTCTCTTCATGCAACTCCGAATCCCACTCCGAAAAATGAAATCTCCGACATTTGTGGAACACCGACATTTGGATTAGTTGTTTTCAAAAACAACTGACCACAAAATCTTCAGAGATTTCTGGAACACATCGGAATCTTTAGTAAAAACTTTGACATTTACGAAATGGTCGTATGTAATCGGACCTACGACATTAACGATAGTTTCTCTTAACAAAGAAATCCGAATTTCTTAAGAAAAGCGGGTTTCATCCGGATTTTAAAATTTTTCTCTGTTTGTGACAGCTAGTCATTCGTTGCCACTTCAGTTGTTGATAAAAATTAGAACGAAAAAGTTCGTTCGGTGTCCAAGCGCATAGCGTACTTTACTTTACTATACTTTTCTGCCCGACATGCACATATTTTCGGCGAGGTTAGTAAAATAGGGTTGAAAATGGGTAATTTTATTTAGGACTTTTTTAATTTTCCAGCTCCGCTTTGTTGGAGGTCTGGACCGAGAGCACAGCCTTCTTTAAGCTCTTCGAATTGCTGGCCTAGAGACGTGGGAAACGCGAGCTGGTGGAGAATCATTTGGCTGGCATTGAAAATGAGCGCTTGCGAAAATTCTTAACCTACATGAAATATGTTTTTCTATTCGATGAGGGAAGAGTAGGCAGCTGAGAAAAAAGATTCGGCCAGGTGATGGTCTCTTTTAATCATTACTGTGGTCACCTCTTGCAGACGTGGATGAACACAGTCGAATACCAAAATGGTCGCCCTGCAATTGTTGCAAAAGTTGTCCAAGTATATTATCTTCGAGACTATATTGGATCGCATTTTGCCCTATATTGTGAGTACTTTAAGGGCTTTCCAAATCTTCATCTAAATCTCTCTTTCTCTCTCTGTCTTTAGCTGAATCTGGCCCAAAAATCTGCGGTCAAGGTGCAACACTTACTGCTTACCTAGCCATAGTTAAGAATATACCACGCAGCAAAGTCAATGTCTTTCCCGATTATATACTGCCCTATATCATGGATTTGGTCAGTGAACTAAGTGCGGTCATTGTGCGTGTGGCCATTGCCCGGAATATTGCCGCTTTGGCGAAGGCACTGTTTACTTTCTGGAGGAATCAGATGCCCAGACCACGCTATGAGGAGCAAATGAATGCTTTGCATGACGCCCAGTTTGCTGATTGATGCCCAACACATTATCAAGCAAACCCTAATAGAGTCGGGCCTTCTTTGTCTAGTGTTTTTATACCCGTTACTCGTAGAGTAAAAGGGTATACTAAAGTCGTGCAAATGTATGTAACAGCCAGAAGGAATCATTTCCGACCATATAAAGTATATATATTCTTGATCAGCATCAACAGCCGATTCGATATAGCCATGTCCGTCTGTCCGTCTGTCCGTCCGTCCGTCTGTCTGTATGAACACCTAGATCTCAGGGACTAGAAGAGCTAGAGCAACCAAATTTGAAATGTAGACTCCTATTGTCTGCACGCAGATCAAGTTTATTTTCAATTTTTGCCACGCCCCCTCACGCCCCCGCAATTTGGAAAAAACGTCATATCTACAGTTTTGATGATAGATGGTTCGTACTTTCTAGAGATATCTAGTACTCAAAATTATTTATCGATTTGCTGAAGGAATGATAAAGATCGGATGAACGATACTCAAGTTATGAGCAAAAAACGGTCAGCTAACACCCACCACCCACCCCACCCATAACCTAAGCATTGCGTTCAGCAGCAATCTTAGTGAGAGAGAGAGAGAGAGAGAGAGAGACTTAGAGAGCGCACTGCGTTGTGCGTTGTGTGTTAACTGGCCGTTTGACTCGTGACCAAATTCGAGCTGCGACATTAAGGTTGCAGAGTATGTTATAGTCGGGCTTGACCGACTTTCTTTCTTGTTTTTATAAGGAAAGGTGATACGTTTTCAAAAGTTTTGTTGTCTGATCTGTTTATCGTGATGAATTTGGAGTCATTTATGTTGGATTTAGTAATTGACAAATGTCTATTAATATCTGGCGGATAATAAATAGCCGAGTTAAAAAATGTTGCATACTTTTCGGCTGACCCACCTCAGGCATACAGAAAGGCTATTAAACATTTGTTTCCATGAGTAACGGGTATATCGAAGTCGGTTAGAGCCGACTTTAACTTACGCTCTCGTTTTACCAAAGGTGTTAAATTAAAAAAGTAAGTTATGCCAATATTCCGCAGATTAGAACCATTTTTTAAATGCTCCTGCTAGAAGAGTTAGCAGAGAGAATGCAAACTATTGTTATTGGCTGTAACTGTTATTTCCAGTAATTTTTGTGCCAAAAATGCGATACAATTTAATAAAACTGAATTCATATAAATAAAGAAACAAAACTAACAAAAACTACAAATTTTCAAATGGGATACAAAATGGAATGAAACAAAACATTCTTATCAACTATCGCGAAAGTAAACGTTTACAACACGTTTTTGAATCCGTTCTCTACACTTTCTCGATAGCGAAAACGGATCGAATACTGAATCGAGAAAGTGTCGAAAACGGATTCGAAAACGTGTATCGAGAACTTACGTTTTGCTGTCACAAACTGAGCGACAGGTAATACTTTTTCGGACCGAAAACGGAACACATCCTCAATAGTTTTGTTAGATAAAACTTCGAGAAAACATCGAAAACGGATCCGTTCTAGCTAACGATTGTCGGGTGGGTATTCACTTGAAGAAAGTTGGGAAACATTAAAAACATATTTCCAAAGTGGTGAGTCCTCGACTCAAACTGTGCGAAATTTGAAAAAAAAACATTTAACAAAAAAAAAATGTTCCGAAAACTCAATTTGTGGATCAATTCGTGAAGTGAGTTGGCGAACTAAACCAACCCGCTCTACCGAAAACATTGCAGCGGTTGCTGAAAATGTGCGTGAACAACCATCGATCTCAACAATTGAACATTTCGTGCACTTCTTTGATGCGAATTTTGCATAAAGACCTTGCCATGAAGCCATACAAAGTTCAATTGGTGCAGCAGCTAAAGCCAATTGACGATCCGAATCGTCTACAGTGCGCAAATTGGGCGGAAGATCGTTTGGCCGAAGATGGTGAATTTTTCCGAAAAATCATCTTTTCGGATGAAGCACATTTCCACCTCGGTGGTTATGTTAATAAACAAAATTGTCGCATCTGGGGCACAGAAAATCAGCATATCGTTGTCGAGAAGCCAGTGCACCCACCACGTGTCACTGTTTGGTGCGGATTTTGGTATCTTTTTCTTTGAAAATGAAGAAGGCGCCACCGTGACCGTGAATGGTGAATGTTAAGTGATTGGTTCTTCGAGGAAATTGAAGCGAAAGACTTGGATGATATTTGGTTTCAACCAGACGGCGCTACGTGCCACACTATCTGCGCCCTATCTTCGAAAATCGAATAATCCGCAAATATGGAGATGTGAATTGGCCGCCAAGAAGCTGTGATCTGACACCGTTAGACTAATATCTTTGGGGAGCGGTCAAGGACAAATGTTATGCAAACAATCCTGAAACAATTGATGAGTTGAAGAACAAGATACGAGTTGCTATTGCTGACATACGTGACGAAACAATTGAAAATGTTCTCAAAAATGGGGTGAATCGAATGGGCTACTGCCAAGTCAGCCGTGGAATGACATGAACCAACCTTTCCAATAAATGTTCAACCTTTGAAAACATCGAGCCGTTTTTTTTTTTTATAGCAAAATTAAATTCGAATTTTTAAATGGACCACCCTGTAGTTGTAAGATTTTCATAAAGCTTGGTGGAATTGTGAAAAAGCATAGAAAACTTATAAATACCAGTTTTGGGGGCGTTTGCATTGAAAACAAAAAAGTTTTTCTCACTAAAACTAGTTTTTCGACCGATCGTTCCTATGGCAGCTATACGTTATAGTCATCCGATCCGGCCGTTTCCGACAAATGTGCAGCGTATTTGTACCTTAGGACTTCGTGCAAAGTTTGACTAAGATATCTTTCAAACAGACGGACAGACAGATGAACATAGATATATGAACTCAGCTCTTTATGTGGTCAGAGATGCTTCCTTCTATAAGTTCCAAACATCTGGACAATTTTAATATACCCTCTGCAAGGGTATAAAAAGTAGATTTTCGACATTTGGAGACAGATGCTATAAACAACATCAATTCCGGAAACAATTTTTTTTATTTTATCCATTTCTGATAAGCAATTTCTGAGAAAAATCGGAAACCATTGGACCACATTATTGTTTGTCCTAATCTAATGTGCGCTACAACAACAATAAAAACATTTTTAGATAATTTTATTTGTCATCTACTCAATAAAAACAAGTAAGAGTGCTGCAGTCGAGTACCCCGACTGCTTAATACCCTGTACCAAGTAATGTTTTTTTTAGGTTCCCATATATATTTTTGAATTCCACTCTGTTATATATTCTGTTAAATGAAGCAGTTTTTAAGCAATTTTTATAAAAAAAAGGCAGATTTCGTCTTAATTTAATTAATTTTTAATATATATATTTTATTTAAATGCACCAAAAATTTGTAATCCTTTCACAAAATTCTCAGTGTAGAAGCACCCTAGTGAAATTTTCAAAGCTCTCGACAACCCTGTCAAACCAACCAACTGAAGGTTAATCGAAATATTTGATCTTTATAAAACCACTTACTATAGACTAATAATAATAAAAAAAAGCAATTTATAATCAAAACACAAAATATGGCTATATTTAAAGCATATCTTAATTTTCCTATTCGATATTTGCCCACTTTAGTGTGACCGCTTGCTTGGCAAAATCCCAAATTGCCATCGCCTTTCGTTTCTTTTGCGGCTCGATTGCTCTTGCTCTGCTCTGCTCATGTCATTCTCAATTTGAATTGGAAACGGTGTCGTCGTTGTGTCGGCTCGCGTTGCAGTAGCAGAATTCGCTTTTTTGTGGTTTTTTTGCCATTGCACAAACCGGAACTTGGTGCCTAAAAGTTATTAACAAATCCTGTTGCACATTTGTGCAATGCAAATGCAATAAATTATCAATCGCTGTGCGCGTAAAGTATGTAAAAAATAAAATATAAAATAGAAGAAACGAAGCGAGTGGCAGATTTTTTTCTGTCTACCTATACAAACATACATATACACATACTTATATGTAGATGTGTGTGTATATAGATGTGGATAGAAACCAAAGCTCGAAATCAAAGTGTAGTGTTAAATGAAGAATATTTTAAAGTTTAAACTTGATGAAATAGTTAAAGTTGAATTGTGCATAAAAAATATCAGTGCAAAAAGTGCGTGCCGCGCCCCGCACACACACACACACACACAAACACATGCACACAAGCAAATCAAAGAAGTAGAAGAAGAGGAGGAGAAGAGGCAAAAGAGAAAAGTTGTATAAAGCAACAAATTGTTTTGTTAATTGCAGTATTAATAGTTTTTTTGTGTTTGTTAAATAATAAAATAAATACATTTTGTTTAAATTGGCTAGAGGGGCGACCCCTGCTCTTCTCTTTCTCTCTCGGTGCGAGAGAAAGACTGTGCTGCGAGTGTGTGTGTTTGTGTTGGTGTATGGCTTTTTAATGTTTTTTGTTGTTGTGAGAAGTAGCAGCAGCAGCAGCAGCAGTAGCCGCAACAGCAGACCGACAGAATAACACAAAATAGCAAATCAAAATGGCGCATCAACAACAACAACAACTGGCTCCATCCGTGAATTGTTCATTGGATGATATCGATTTGACGGCACTAAAGGTAAGTTTTATATACAAAAAATTGTTTGCCACCCCCTCCCCTCCCCTCCCCTCGTCCCGTGTTTAGTGTGTTGCTTCTAGGTGTGGTCCCTCTCCTCTCCGTCAGCTGATTTGCTTGGTCAGCAAAATTCTTGCCTGCCATGGCAACATTTCCTCTTTTTGTTTGTTGCCAATTCCTAACGGTCATTTAATTTTCACCCACCCCGAAAGCCTAACCGGCCGGTGTCATCTACTTTGCTTTGGCAAAGTTTTTCTTTCTTTCTTTTTTTTTTTTTGCTGTTTCTTCGTTTCGTTTCTCAATGAATTTTCGACACACGCATGCCGCATGCCTTTCTCTTTCACCAAACATTCACCGCAAAACTTCAAAAACTCACCACTCGCGCACAAACACAAACATACTCAAATGGAGGCCCCCACATTGGGCGCCTGCGTCTGATTGTATGTATGCATGTGTGTGTGTGTCGGTGGGGTGGTGGTGCTGCTCTTGGGTCGTCGCCTCTTAGTTGAGAGACGAAGACGAGACAAGAATGAAAATTGTTTAGTTTACTTTATTAAAAGAGGCAGCAGCAGATGCCAAGTTGCACCCAGACACAGCCCCACCGCCGCCCTGCCTGATGATGCTCCCTCATCATCATCATCATCATCAACAGCGTAAAAAAAAATGGCAAGCCTGTGGGTGCGTCTGCCTTCATATGACCCGTGTCTGTGCGTGGCTTTTAAAGGTCATTAGACAATGAGCCGCCTAAACAAAAATAGCAACAAGAAAAGGTCACAGTCCTTAAAGCTTCCGTTCGTACTCATTCCCCTGGGTTCTTCTACTTCTAACCACTGATAACATCAGCTCCCAAAAAGTTTATTAATTATTTTTTATGATTTTTCTCTACTTGAATGCAGTTGGGGTTTCTAGTTTTTTTTTTTTTTTTGATAAGCTGATTGCCTTTATTTGTCTCTGTTTCTTTTGTGTGTGTCTGCGTGAGTGTATTTATTTTAATCAACATTTATTGCATTTCGTTTGCTGCGATAAAAACGTGTTCGCCCACATTTCTTATATGTATGTACATGTGTGTGTGTGTGTGTGTGTGCTGCAATTTGCCTGCTGCTGGATAATAAAAATCCACACATGTTTGTGGGTTAAGTCAACATTTATGGAAAATTCAATTTGGTTCTGCTAAGAGGAAAAATATTTTCATGCTTGGAAATGCCCTAGAGATAGTGTGTTGGGAAATATTTGATCGTTAAGGAGATAATTTTGGAATTTAGTTTTTGGTTCTGGTTTTTACAAAAATAGCAAATTTGTTGGACCAAGATGTAAATTTCAAGGTGTTTCCAAAAAAGAAAACTCCTTGATTCTAATTAGAACTTGAATGATAAACAAGCTTCCATCAAAAACGATCAAAATGCTTCCATTAACGCATTAATTTGCTAGAAACACAATGGGAACAAGTGAGAAAGTCGGTGAACCCCGACTATAATATACTCTGTACCTGCAGTAGCAGCGCTTGCGGTAGCGAACTTTCTTTTGACCAATAGACGGCGACACTACTTGCTTTGAACAATGCTGCTTGAGGAATTTTCTAATCTGAAGCATTTCTTTTGGTCATAGCTTGAGTATAGTTCATCCGATATTTATCATGCCTTTGGCAAATCGATAAATACAGCCTTGATCTCAATTCCACTTAGTTTTCAAAAGTAATTTCTCAACAATTCCGATACGTTTTCAATCTCGTGTTCAGTCGAATCTGCCACCGTGAAATATGCATATCGGAATTACACCAGTCGGACCTGACACCAGTAATTCCCAAAATGCCAGGGAATCAAATCGGAACCAGTACAGGAACCGTATACCGAAAAGAACCGATTAAAACTCAGAACCGGAACTGGAACCCATATTTTTAATTTTTTTTATACCGGTATTCGAGAACCGTTATTCTTAGTACCGAAAAGACCGAAAAGAACCTTAACATTGTACCGGTACAGTTTCGGTTCTGAGCGTAACAACTAGACTGCGAGCACTTAATTTTGAGAAAATTTTCATGGCATTTTATCGGACCCACATTATAATACCACAAAATTACCTGGGTAACTATTTTGGAGGATATTTATTTAAGAATTTTATCCATTTCTGTTTAAGTCCAACTAAGTGTGGAAATTAGCTGTAACACTTTATATTAAAGTGAAAACGAAGTCGATTCATATTTCGCGCACTTTGAGCCGCATTTTTTCTCTATGGAAAGTACATCTTTTTGTTTATAATCAATCCAATTCGAAAATATAACGTCTGAACAGTAAGCCATAGGATCTGTAACGATATCGTCTGTAGGACAACTAAGATATGTCGCTCTTGTTGGATCATGAAAATGAACCTGCAAAATGAAATAACATATTTCCAGAGAACATATTGAAAATTGTACACCATTTAGAAGACTATATGGCGAATATTACAGCATCATTAACTCAAAAGTCGTGACAGTCTTTAAGTAAGTGAACGATAAGTATTTATATGAAAATAATTGGGACAATACATATAGTTCAGTAACTTCACAAATCAGTTTAATGGCATTAATCAAGGTTTTCTGAGCTTAAAACGTTAACAAAATAATAAAGATGCTAGTCAACAAAGTTTTCGGAACTGTAGGAACTATTAAAAGCTCTTCTTGCTGTTCCAAATATCAAAGTAAGCGTAAGCGATAAAAAAAATATAATTTTAATCATGTAATGATTACAAACTTGAAAATATTTTATGAACACAATCGAATACATCCGTATTTGTGTGTCTAGATTGCTAATCCACTTTGTCAGGTCTTAGGCTAAATTTTTTTTTACATTTTAACGGTTCATACCGGTTGGTACCGTTATACCGAAATAAAAATGAAGGTACCAATACGGAACCGAATACCGAAATAATGTTAGAACCAAAACAGAACGTTTTACCGAAACAAAAGTTTCGGTACGTACCGATTCGGTTTTATTCCCTGCCCAAAACTGAAAAGTTCCATTCGCTTTTATTAAGGCGTGAAACCATCAAAGAATGCTTCTTTGGGTTGTTATTTTAGAACGGATTTTTGTTGTTGCTTTAAACTTCGTAAATCGTTTAGGGTTTCCCTTTTAATTTCTCTTTCTAAAAGAACAGTTCTAGAAGTGTATCCGTTGGAAGGGAATATTCCGTGCATGCGGCGTTCGCTGCTCAAAGAATGCATGAATAACATGTTCTTTTGGTACCCATTTTGGATGGCATTAAAAAGAGCTTACTAATGATGTGACTTTGGAACGGGTCAAGTATTGTGATCCAAAAAAAAGAATTAGAAACATCTGTATTTTTAGTTTCAAGTTGTATTTTTTCTTAATCCAAATCTCAATCAAAATGTAAAAAAGAAAATTTATAATATTCAACAATAAGTTTTTTAATTGGCATTTAAAAGTTATATTTGTTTGTGGTTATTGTTATGATCGCATCTGTAGCCGCTTTGAATACTTTGTTTTTGATTCTTTGAAACGCCTTTCAGCGTTCGTAAATCGTTTGTGTTTTTTTTTGCGTTCTTTCTTGTTACGTACGCGTGCCAAAAGCACAACCCTGAGAAGGCACGGTTTCATGTAATAGTGAACTTTAGCCTTCCAAGTACATGAGGAAAAAATGTAGATACAATTTCAAACAGAATTTTAAACTTCTGTCCTACTAAAAAAAATATGTTGTGATTTTTTCCGTGTAAAAATCAGTATGAAAAATGGCATTCCATTGGAAAGTCCGACTACGTACTTTTATGAACTAGTAGTTCCACTGCAGCTTACCGATTGATAGTTGTGAAATAGCAGCTATTGGATATAAACATTTATGTTTTGATTTTTATTCCTTCAATATCGTTATCATAATTGACATCTCAAAATTGAAAACATTTTTAGCCACACAATTTAATAAGTTGAATTTTTTATTTATTATGAAATCCCATCGGCCAAATTGTGTCCCACGAGTTGCCATCACATTCAAATAATGGGTCCTAAGGTAAATCAACTCGATTTTGTACGAAACTATTACTTTTTAATGGACTACCGACTCTTTTGACGATTATCGATTGATAAGAGCCTATCGAGCTGGTCAAATCTTTCACAATGTGGAATTCAGAATATGAATTTCACACGTTTTACTTCTCACTTTTGCTCGTCTCAAGGAAATCGAAAAAATTCGGAAAATTTAATAACAAATTAATGTCAGTCTGTTATATTTTAGTATAAGAATACATCTCACAATTAATCAGAGAGCTATGATTTATTTTGGTTTTGTGGGTTGCTTTGATTTCTCATTGCCAAATTTGTAATTTACTTTTAATTTCACTAGCCAAAAAGCAAAACGTATGAATCCGCAAAAGTTTTTCGTTTTACGTTAACCTGAACACGAATCAATTTCATTTTCGAAAAACTTTTGTGGAAGTGGAATTGAGAACAAGGCTGTTAATCTTTATTACTAAATATCACTAGAAGGTCAAAAACATCTATCTACGTGGCAAAAATTGAAAATAAACTTGATCTGCTTGCAAGTAACGAAGTTTTCGTCGCATACAAGTCAAACCTCTATCTCTTTTATCTAATTTTCATGAGGAAACAGTCAAATTGCGTTAATGAAAGCCAGTCTTACATTTATACATGGTCCATTTCGAAAAATTCGGATTTACGGCCGCGCTAGCTCAATTTTTCTAATTTGGACATAAATTTTGCACTTATTTATAAAAGAGCCTTTAGATTTCTTTTACTTTTGCTATCTAAAATCTTTCTGAGGGTACAAATGGTCAAAAAAGAATGCACAAGAAACCACGAGAAACTATGTGATTGCAATAAACATAAAGTTTTTCTTCGCATTATAATGGAAAGATCAAAACCGGTTTTTGTTCTACGCGACGCACACACATGAAATCGTTTGCATGTGTGTCGTTTTGTATACGTCGCGCCCTGCATGATACGATCATTGATTTCCTATCTTGGGTGCAATTACAAAAACAAAACGTACTCAAAGTGCATACGGCTGGGCATCGCTGCTTTATAGGGTCGGAAATGAATCCTTCTCCCTGGTTCATACTTTTGAACAAACTTAATATACTCTAGTCGGCACAATTATTTTGAAAAAAATTGTCAAAAATAAACCATTATATCTTTTAAACAAAAAAACAATAAAATTTTGAAATTTGAATCGGATACTGGTATAAAAGAAGTATAAAGTACACAATCAGTTGCTTTGGTTTGAAAATATAAATCAAAATGTGCAAATATAGTTGGCATAAGTATTTTGACAAGAGTTCAAAATTGATGTATTTTCAGCACAGTACCTCAAATGCTTAAAGCATGATTGATTCTAAACAAGATTTTCACGCTGAACCCGAATCTGTAGAGTTTCTTTTCAAACAAATACATGTATAAATCGGCTTAGTCTCCACTTTTATCTAAAGGATTTGTATCAGATCTGCTTTCCTTATTAAGATGCACTTGAACAGATATGTAAACCACATAAACCTTTCTGATTAAAGGTTATCATGTCATTATAATGAGACACTAAACATATAGTTGCAATATTTTTAAAGAGGACTGCTACCTCGTCTTTCAATTTTAGAATACAAAAGTTTTGATTCTTTTTTTGAAAGCTTACGATTTCAACAAATTGAGTAAAAGTACCCCAAAACTAAACTAAACTAAGCTTTGCAGTCTAGTTGCTGCACTCAGTACCGAAACTGTACCGGTACAACGTTTAGGTTCTCTTCGGTTCCAAAAAATATCGCTTCTCGAATACTGGTATAACAAAAAATTACAAATATCGGTTTCGGTTCTGAGTTTTTCTGGTATCTTTTTATTGAACTTTAAAGTTTTCAGCTTCTGGTTGTGACTTGAAACTTCATATCTCGTAAACTATTTGGAATTTCACTTTGTCGTCTTACAGGAAGTTGTTGCTCTTCGCTTGGCTTACAAAACATTTCTAAGTAGCAAGTCAAAAAAGTCACATCTTTATACTCAAAATTACAAAAATGTCTTTAAATTGTCATGTTTTCCGCTCATTTTGTACTATTTTTCAACTTTGTCTTGAAAACAGTAAAGAATTTGACCAAGCAATGCAGAACCAAAACGTAGCTAAGACTTACATAAACAAACGATTGGAACATACCAACTTCATTCGGTTGGTCCTTCGTATAGTTACGGTCCCTTAAGCATGTAGAATTGTAACCAAAAATCGAAAGATGGCAATTTTTGGTACCAATTGGCTGACACAGTCAAAAATTTCGATTGTTTTGTATTAAATCAAGAAAATAGTAAGAAAACATAACTTAAAAACTGTAATTAAACAAATTTTATATTATTACTTTTTTACCGAAAATGTTCGCTTTTTCGAGTTGTTTATGACAGTTGTGTGCTTGTGGGCCTATAACTAAATGAAGTTGGTTCGTTCTAACGGTTTGTTTAAGCTTGTCCTAATTTCTAACGGGTTCCAAGATGAATTTGAAAAACTGTAAAAAAGTGGTAAAAACTTGGTTTTTTTGAGAAACTTTTGTAACTTTTAAGAATGAAGATGTAATTTTTTTAATTTGCTGCAAAGAAATGCTTCGTAGGCCAAACCAAGAGCAACAACAACTTTGCCAAAGATATAAAAGCAAAATTCCAAATAGTTTACGAGATATGAAATCGTAAATTCTACTCTGAAGCGGAAAAGTTCAAAGTGCACTAAAAAGTAAACGGCAGCCAATCAGACCAAACCCAGACAGGGATTTTATACTACCATCATACCCTTTCAGAATTTTTTGGTCTCGCCGCTATCAACTTTTTTGAATTCAAAAATGTGTCACAGTGTTATGGGTGATAAGCTATAATTTTTGGTTTAAAATTTTGTGCTGTCAAAATTCCCCTTTGTGCTTGTTATACCCTTGCAGAGGGTATGACGAGCTGAGTAGATATAGCCATGTCCGTCTGTTCGTCCGTCTGTTTCTATGCTATCCCACCGTCAGTTTTAAAGCTAACTTTGCACGAAGCCTCTTGGCACAAATACGCTGCACATTTGTCGGAACCGGCCGGATCGGAAGGCTATAGCATATAGCTGCCATAGGAACCATCGGTCGAAAAGGTAGTTTTAGTGAGAAAAACTTTTTTGTTTGCATAGCAAACGCCCGCAATCCTCGTATTTAAATGTTTTCTATGCTTTCACATAATTCCACCAAGTATGATGAAAATCGGTCAACTATATAGCAACGCTGCCATACAAAATATAATTCTGAAAAAAGTCTTAGCAGGAAAAACTTTTTTGTTTTCAAAGCTATCGCTCCCAAACTTGTTACTGATCAATATTATCTGCTACCACACAATTCTGCCATGTTTGATCCAAATCGGATGACTATAGCATATAGCTGCCATAGGAACGATCGGTCGAAAAAGTAGTTCTAGTGAGAAAAACTTTTTTGTTTTCAAAGGTAGCGTCTTTATACCTTCCAGTTGTGAATATTATCAGTTTCCACACAATTTTGGGGAGTTTGGTCAAAATCTGATCAATGAATCATTGTTTTCAAACTGATCTGCGAAGTTTGGTCGAAATCGCTAACCGTTGAAGCGAACCATTTTAAGTATATTAAAGCTTCGGCACAGACGAAGTTAGCTTTCCCTTCTCGTTTTTTCTTATTTTTAATCATACTCGAAAAAAGAATGTATAAATATTTCGCAAATTTCACTTTGTTGTGATGAATCAGAAACCTTTAATTGCTCATCGGACTTCTTAAAAACAACTGAAATACCAGGAAAGTAAATTCATTTAATATGTGTGATTGCTTTATCAGCAAAAGCAAAATAATTCTTAACCAATTTCGTAACGATTACAAAAATATGTTCTGTAAACGAAACGATGACAAAAACTTAAAACAATGACTAAAATTTCAAAAGTTTCTCTTGATTAATATATGCATTAACTATTATTTATTGGGTATTTGTTTTGATCTTAGATAATCTTTGATTTCTCAACATTTTCCTCTGAGGCATTTAACCTCAAGTTTCAAGCTGTGTGTGCCTTAGGGCATTCCTAATCGAATTGGTCACCGGCCCACACAAATTAGCCAATCAAACACCAAGACACAACTCCCATGGAAATCATATCACAGTCACATGCCTAGACAAGCGCTCCACTCCTCTCGACACACCACTCCACTCTAGGTATGCATATGCTAAAAAAAAAAAAAACAAAAAAATGTGCATGGGCGTCTCTCAATATATGCAGTCAGTCCTGTTTAAACAATCTCCTCCTGCTTGCTTACAAACTGGGCCAAGCCTTTACCCAAAAGAGAGAGAGACAGAGAGTGCATTTTTGCGCTTTTAGACCAACAAAAACGACAAAACAAAATCCAGTTTGCCAGGCCAGCAAACTGTAATAATGAAGCAACTAAACCAAGAGACAGAAAACGGACTACAGTGAAGATTCGCCTCTCAAAGCTATTACTTACGCGTATATACAGTGGCGAGTGTCCACTGTAATCTAGCAGCCTCCAGAGTTGGTACGAGACTCGCGGCTCTTCGGCCTCCAACGAGTTGTTTAGTTTTAGTTGTACCCGTTTGGACAAATACAAATACAAACTACGAAAGACAAACAAAGGCAAATGGCAGCAGAAGGAGGAGGGGGGGGGAGACACATGTGGCAGCAGCTGGGCCAGGAACCAGCCTGGTTACTGATAACTGTAACCAAAGCTGAAACTACTGGCTGACCAGCAAAGAGAACTTTTCTCTAACGGTTCCCCTTCTCCAACTCTCGCTCTCTCTCTCTCTCTCGCTCTTTTGTTTTGCTTAACATGTCAACGCTAATGAGTCATGGAGCTCATTTTTTGTGCATTTTTAATTGATTTTTTACAACGTGAAGTAATCAGCCATAAATAGCAGTAATTGCCGCTGCACTCCCAAAAAACCTCTCTTTCTCTCTCTATCTCCCTTCTTTATGCGTGTGTGTGTGTTCCCTTTGCATGTGTTTGACACACTTTGGTGGCAGCACCCACCCATTGCAGCGGGGGTGTTAGGCAGCCATAAATCTACTTAAAGCGGCTTCCATAGTTCTTCCCATCCACCACTCTATTTGTTTATTTGCCCTGCTGCACTTTTTTTTCAGGCTTTTTTTTACTTTTAATTTTTTTGTGGTTGTTAGCGCTTTCTGTCTTTTGCTCTCTAATTCCCTTTTGGCTGCCTGAGAGCAGCTTACGGAATCCTCGCCGGCAGAGCTTCGATACGGGTGGAGGAGGTGGGGGGAGGTGGAACAGAAAACAATGCAATGTGCAGTCGAGGGTTTCTACTTAAGGAATTCATTCGCATGAAAATTCTTGGGGATTAAAGACATGGTGTGGGGGGAAAAGAAAAAGTTGAAGACAACTTTTGATGTAAACGTGTGCTTGCAACTACAACGTCATAGCTTACTTACCTGTCAGACGGACCAGCACTAAAGTGAGGAAAATAAAGCAATTTAGCTTAAAAGCATAGAAAATAAAAACTTCAAAGCTTTTTACATTTTTAGAGTATTTTTCTGAGCAAGATTAAATTTATTTACCTTGTTTTTACTTGGGTGCAAATTTTCCGGACAACAGTAAAAGGTATTGTTAACTTAATTTACAAAATTGAACAAATCCATTGTGTTTTCATTTTATTAAAACAAGGGATGCAAACCGAGTTAAGACAACTTCGGTTAAGTGCTTCCCGAAGGTTTTGAACCACCAGTTTGATTTAAAAAATGGTTATGAAAGCAAACCGAACCGCAGTTTCGCTTCGGTTCACTGGTTCAATGTCAATTTTCCACCAAATTATTTGACTTTTAGTCATAAATTAAATTAAAGTCACATGGTAAAAACATTTGAATTACTTTAAAACAGTTAAGAGCAACTATGGCCAGTTCCGCCCCTGATGCCCAACCCGTTAATCATGTCAAAACGCAATTAAATGCAATCAAAAACGAGAAGACCAAGCTAACTTCGTTTATACCCTAGCAAATGCTGCTTTTGAAATATCAGAGTTTAAGAACGCTTACAAAAAATCAAACATTTTTCAAACTAAAACCCATTTTCCGACAGGTAAACATCTGATTTCGACCAAATTACGCGAATCTTTTTGAAAACATATCAAATTAACAATCGCCGAATTTAAGTACGACAAAATTGAAAACAAACCAATTTTTCTCACTAAGACTCATTTTCCGAACGATCAGTCCTATGGCAGCCAAAAGATATGGTCATCCGATTTTAACCAAAATTTGCAAATCTGTTTAAAAGTATATAATATTAATAATGGCCGAGATTTATGACGCTAGCTTGAAAACAAAACAATATTTTCTACTAAGACCCATTTTCCGACCGATGGTTCCTATGACAGCTATAAGATATAGTCATCTGATCTTGACCAAAATTTGCAAATCTGTTTGAAAGCATGTAATATTAATGATGGCCGAGTTTAAGGATGCTTTCATTGAAAACAAAAGTTTTTCTCACTAAGACCCATTTTTCGACCGATGGTTCCTATGGCAGCTATAAGATATAGTCATCCGATCCGGACGGACAGACGGTCGGCCAAAGTTCAATCGACTCGGCTCGTCGCCCTGATCAAGAATATATATAGTTTATGGGGTCGGAAATGAATATTTCTATGCGTTGCAAACTTATGGGCAAAATTATGGCAAAAATGGAAAATAAACTTGATCTACCTGCGGCTATATTCACTCGGCTGTTGATGCTGATCAACAATATTTTTTACTTTATAGGGTCGGAAATAATTCCTTCTCCTTGTTACATACTTTTGCACAAACTTAATATGCTCTGTGTACCTTTGAGATCGGCGATTGTCTATTTGAATCTTTGCGCACGGAAACCTTAGCACTTTGATAACCTTGCGTTACTGGAGCTTCTTCATCCATCCGGGTAACATGTCCTATCTAGAGCTCATACAGTTCGCGATTCATTCGAATGTGGAATCCATTGCTAACTTTTAAAGATCCATTAAACCTCCGAAGCATTTTTCGCTCAAACACGCCAATCGCCTCCTCATCCGCTGGTGTCAATGTCCATGCTTCTGCGCCGTATTGCAGGACTGGGATGATGAGCGTCTTGTATAGCGCTATTTTTGGTCGGTTTACAAAAGTAATTCTTCTGCGGATTTCCAGGCTTATGTTATCGCTGGTTATCATCGTTCCGAGGTAGACAAAATCCTCTACAACCCTACAGATTGTCTTGTCCCTGGATACAAGGTACTTCGTCTTGTCCTCGCTTACCGCTAAGCCCATCAGTTTAGAGTGCTTCTCAATCTCTGTGTCCCAACTGGCGGCGTTTTATTCGCAAAGTTCAACCGAAATCGAATCCACATTTAATAAATAAATGTATTGGAAAAAGACTTTTTAAACTGGTACCCCATTCAGCATATTTCCCAGTCTTAGACCCCTGCGGATACTAAAGAAAGATTTTGTTCGTTGTTTTTATAAGCTATTAAGCTATTACAAAATCGGTTTTGGTTCAAGAAATGTTAGTTAGCTATAATTAATAACGAAATATTCAAATTTCCCATCGGATAAAGCCCAACAAGTCTGTTTATTCCTAGCCTATGCGCAAACCACCTCGCTTATGTTTCTGTTATTTCACAGTCACTTGAGCAATCTATTTTTCTCATCGTATATGAAATCTCAAACTCAAAAGGTGGTCTTCAATAGTGTTTCTTTAGTTCAGCGTTGGTCAACGAAAGCGAGGCCAAGAAGTGAGAGTGTATAGGTGTGCGAAAAAAAAGCCCCGTGAACCAGCTTCTATCTAACCGCATCGAAGACTAGCCAGCGACTGAAGGCCTGTTTACTAGTGTTATGAAAACATCGATAGTGGGCACCATCGATATTTATATATACGATAGTACTATAAAAAAAAAATTGATTCAAAAATTGGTCAATTGTCCTTTTCCCGAACTTCTGCCAACACCAACAATCTAAATCAGCGTTGGTCAAAGAGAGCGAGGCCAAAAAGTGAGAGTGTATTAGTGTGTGAAAAAAATGACGTTAATTTACTTCGACCTGAGAGCATTAAGGGGCTTTTTGCTCTCTTCTCCTCAGCTTCGGCATGCGTTCGGTTCGTATACGGGTAAATAGCGAAATGTCATCGCAGCCCAGGGGGTTCTTGTGACCATCGCTGATAAACAAGTCCTTGCCGGGTGCTATGTGTGTACTAGAGCTGCAAAAACATCGATAGTACTATCGATATATCGAATAACTGGATTTGTGTCGTACTATCGATGGCTATTATACACTGTCGATAGTGTCCAGCCATTTTTTCATTCTTTGGCATTTTTCGCCAGCGTTGGGAAAGCAGATCGGTTTGTAGAGTTGGGTAAGGAAATTATATATATTATACAAAATATGAAGATGAAGATTCACTGGTGTGCTTATCATCAGCATCAACAACAATTTCATTAATAAAAGCAGTGGCATTACCAGAGTTATTAATACTGCTGCTCTTATGCCTAACTGGAGCGATAAAACAACAACTTCTGGTGTATGAGGAGAGCCCCATTCCCAACTTTTCCAATTTGAGACCCCAAATTTAAGAGAGAAGGGTTTAGTTATACAAGCAATTACGCGAATGCCTCAAAATTTTTGGAAAATGAGTGGGCTCTACCCCACCTAGCATTTGGAAGATATTAGGTGATTCCTCACCTTGGTGAGTCTTTTTCAAGCCCATTTGATGATTAAAAGGAGATTAGTTTCATGTGCGATTTAAGTAAGACTCGAAAATAACTCATCCGTTTGCTCAAAATGTGATTCATTCAAAAACGACTCAAAAAGACTCGCAAATGCCTCGAAAATGAGTCGGAACTGATCAGAAAAACGTGTTAAAAACGACCTTTCATTAAGAGTCGCGGCTAGGGTACAATTTTCTCCCGGCAAAAGTTTCATTTATGATTAGAAAACGAGCGCATTTATGACTATTTTAATGTGTCTGAGGACTCGAAAAAGACTCGAGTGTGATCAGAAATTTCATAAAATGCTTGCTGGGACTTAACAACCCACCACAACACTCAATCCATGATACAGAGCCGCCAACACCTTTTGAAAAGCCGCTTCCTTGAAACCATTGTTTCAGTTCATGGAGCAGAATAAAGCTACAAAGACTAGGAACAACCAAACAGATGCCATCTTTAATATGCGTCAATATTTTGAGAAGTCACGTTCCATGGAACATGGAAGTCAAGATTATATGCGTATGCGTACCTCTTTAAAATCGTGTGCCACATGGTTTTTTTGCGTTCCACATCAACAGAATCTTATTAATTTACAAAATTTACAAAAATTTGAATTGTAATTCTGCGATATTTTTTAACATATCATTATTACATTTTAAATATCATTTTGAAACTATTCAATATCAATTTAAGTAAATGATTTTATTTTGGATTAGAATGATATTATTTTCAAGCCAAATTATATGAAAAAATTGATAGTTTTAAAAAGTTCATTTTAATAAGGGTCATATCAACATAAAATTTATCTTTTTTCTGGTCGAAAAAGTAGTTCTAGTGAGAAGTTCCAGCTATAAATATCTTCGTCAAAATCTGATTTAAATATCGTATAGCTGCCATATAACAAACTGGTAAGCATATAGTCAAAGTCGTAGCGCCATCTATTGCTGAGTTTGGGAAATAACTCTGCTAAGAATGTTTGACGAAAATCATTTAAAACCTTATATACAAGCTTTAAGAGCATATAAACTTCGGTCAAGGCGAAGTTAGCTTTCCCCATTTTTTCAAAAATCCCAAACTTGGATGACCTCAATCATCGTGTTCCCTCTGTGTAAGTTACGTTGTGTTTATCTTGTCATAAACAGAATTTAGAGCACTAACTGCACATGACTTAACCCTTTCCCCTAGCCACTTCATTGGCATTCAAAATTCTACTTCTTTATTCCTTCAACGTCACCGAGGGCTGTCAAAAAAGTCAGTTACCTGTTGAAAATGTTGTTTTTGTTGTTGTTTTTGTTATTTTAATTGGCATTTGCCTTACCTGTCGTTGTTCTTACCCCCACCATCGGCACCTCCACCTCTAAGACCAATAAAAATAGAAAGCATTGTTGTGTGTTGGGCCTAACTCTCGTGTCAGCTCGTGTCACGTACCGGTATTCCCTCGTGAGCTGCGTGTCAATGAACTCGCATGCAATTTGTATGGCTTGGCATGATGAGAATCGTTTTGCCTTTGGAATTTGGGATTGGGGATTTGTCTGTGTGTGTGTGAGAGTGTTGCTTTATTTTTAACGTTGCCTTATTTGTATTATTAAGCCTTAATAATTTGTTTACACAAACAAACAGAAAAAACTTATTTCTTCACTTTGCTTTCTGTTTGCTGGAAAGGATTTTTGGGCGTTGTCTAATAAATTGTATTACTTTTTTTATACTTTCAGGATCCAGCTGGCATTTTTGAGCTCATTGAAGTTGTGGGCAATGGCACCTACGGCCAGGTTTATAAGGTAAGTGCAAATTTTTGTTCAATTTCTCATTTGCTTGGTTCCAGAGCAATGATCTCCAGGTCTCTCCCTCTCTCTCTCTCTGCCTCTCTGGCTCTTTTTATAATTAGCAATCATTAGAGTAGTTTATGCTTGAATGCGTCGCCTTTTGCATATACGAAATGTATCTGTATCTTGTGGTGCCAAAACCAGCTGCGTCATCTTCCGTCTTGTTGTTCTGACTGCTTTAATTAGTTGAGATCCGCTAGGTTGTCTAATAACTTGAAAACCAAAAAGAAAACAGAAACAGAGAACAGAATTTCAACTGCTTCTCACACATTAACACATTTTTCTTTCTGGGCAACAACGCCAACAATCATCATAATAATAATCACATCAAAAGATTTAAACCAAATGCCTCGCGCTCGCTCTCCACGCTGCGCCTGTAAGAAACAATGCCGCGACTTTGTATTTAAATTATAAGTTTTTAAAATGTATCTGCAAGATACAAATGCAGCGAACGGGCGGCGTACAAAAATAGACATTGCTTTTGTAAGTTACCGTTAGCATTTGCTGCCGCTGCTGGAAAGAGAGAAGTAGAAAGAAGTGTGGCATGCGCGCTTGGGAGGCCAACGGCAAGTTGTTCGTTGGCCGCCGCCACCGCCTTCCTCTTGTTGTTGCTGCTGCTGCTGCTGCTTGCTCTCCACTTGGTGGGGGTCGCCCGCCAGTAACAACAACAACTAAAGGAAACTCTGCCCTGTGTTTATAAACATTGCTGCTGCTGCAATTTGTGTGCTGTGAGAGCAGCAACAACAACAACAACATTATACATTTTGCGCTGATTGCATCTCATTGCCTTACCTTGGCTCTATTTGTTGGACAGGTAATTGCGTGAAAATCTAAACTGCATAAAGTGTGGAAAATATAACTATGCTTGGTCGGTCGAAATTGGAACATTTGGAAATCATTAAACAATATTTAGGGTAATGCGCGTGGGCAATCTCGAAGATTGTAAAATGTCGGTGTCGGGGGATTTTAGTTCTTTGTTTTCCTTCAATTTAGGAGCAAATTACTGGAACAAGAAAATAAATCGGCTCTGTTCTTCTTAAGAAAGTCATTCAAGCCCGACTGTAATATACGCTGTATACTAAAGTTTGCATATAACTGACGCTTGATCGTATGCTAAAAGATTTTAATAAAGGGACGTTAACCGGTTCTGAAAAGAGCCGCACCGCTAATTTGTGCTCGTAAACAGATTTGGTGTTCCTCCAAAAATTCTGAACCGTACCGTAACCGCGAAAAAATCTCTTAAGTTATCTCTGGACCTTTCGCTCAAGCGCCAAATTGTAATTTGTCCAGTGTTAGTAAAAGCAGTAGCTCTGTGACTTAACCAATTATCAAGTCTTTATTATAATGTATTGCTGCATTCACCCTAATTGGTAAATTTACCACACATGAGCTAGTGAGCGACCCATTGTGATTCACCCTAGTAATTGTTGTGGTAAACCAGCTGATTTTAACAGACTGTGAATTTGGCTGTTACCTGAGTGTGAAAGAATGTAAATCAAAATAAAAATGACAGGACAAATTGTACAACAAGCACTGATAAAGCGAAAAATGTAAATGGCCCTTCATGAAATAGAATGCATTAATTGTAGGTGTACAAATCAAGCAAGAAATATGAATACTTAAAAAATCGTTAAAAGATTTCGCCCATTCAAACCTTTTATCCATTTGATGGTGGAATTGGGAGCACCGTGCACAGAGGGAACATTTGACTCATTTAAAAAACTTGTTCTCCGATCGAGTTGAAGTTTTTTCGTTTTAAGAACATTTGTCCTCATCCAATTGGAGATTTTTTCGTTCTTGACGGCAACTTATTTTCTGAACAAGTCTTTTTCCTCTGTGTGCGAGTATAGTCGTGCCGTGTTGAATAGAGTCGACACGAGCCCATCTCTAGTTTAGATCTCAGCCAGCCTAAGCCGTATGAGCGAAATTGGTCTAAGAAGCGTTTACGCAGCACAATCTCGAAAGAGTTCGTCTGGAATTTGTTTAAATGATTTAAAGTAAACATTCTGGGAAGCCGACTCATTAACTTATTTAAAGATTTCTTGAAATACCTTTTCTTCAGCTTATACGCTTCTTAGGCCTCCCTAGTAGGTTCAGGATCCTTGCGGACTCGCGTTAATACTTTTATTCTCATCTTTTTGGCAGCATTTTAATTCCACACCAAAAGAACAATGAAACATCATTGTGTGAAGACAAGAGCTGCTCAAGCATGTGATCAATTGGTAATTTTAACAATTCAATTGTTTTGGAAGAAGCAAACACAGAGTTCCCCAAGTAGAGAGCTCGAAAATGTGACTGTGTCTCTCTCTAACACACAGTGATGCATGACTTCGGCAAGCATTCGGTGTGATTTGGCGAGTATGTTCGTGCCCCTGGGGTTATCGCTGGGGAACTCTGCTCTAACAACATTATTATTACAAATCTCTGTGCCGTAATTTATATGACACACTAATTACACTAGGAAACAAGGTCCAGTATATTGAAGTATATTGAATTCCGTACCTAAAAGGGCTAGTATTAAAAAAGTCAAGCGACTTAGGAAACTGCTAACAGAGGATCAGGGAAAGAATTTCACAAGGCAACAAAATTAGACTTTTTCCAGATTACAATGTACCAAAAATACAAAAAATGGTATATCTTCATTGAAAAAAATCGTAGAAATGTTTGTGATGGTTTTTTTCAAAGTTAAGGAGCAGTAATTTACTATAATATCAAAGGGAGTCAAAACAAAAATAAAGGTTCCCCACAAAAAGCGTCTAAAAAGTCATAGGCTTACATTTGTCCCTGTTCAAATGCAGCAAATTGTAAGAGCACCACATAAATATGGAATTCCAATCAACCTGACTCAAAGCAGAATCGTTGAGCGAGTTGTCGCTCAGGAATACCTTTAAGTCATCTGCGTACATCAGCGCACGATAATGCTAAATTACATTAGGCAGGTCATTAATAAATAACACGAAGAGAAGAAGTCCAAGATCGCTACCCTGTAGAACACCAGAGGTCACAAATAGCGAATAAGAAGTGCAACTATTATAGACTACTTTATGAGTTCTAGACTGGAGATAAGATTTTATCCAACTAAGAAGTCGTCCCAGTGGAAATCCCAACAGACTCAGTTTCAGAATCAGAAGACAATCACTAAAGATAACTAACATCTGTTTGTTTACCTTGAGTGAAACCATGAATCACTGATGAAGTAAATTCCAGTAGGTTTGTAGTAATGGATCTGTTTTTAACAAATCCATGCTGGTTCCGGGGCATGAGTGTTGTAACTGAGATGTTATAATGTGTTCAAACAGTTTATTGTATATTGTTAGGAGCGTTTCCTGCATCCCCCATCAAATACTAAATCCAATTGATTTATACATTTGATAGAAGCGCGTTAAACACACAGAAAAAAATAATTAATAGTTTCCTAAGTAGCATTTTTTAATGCTAGCCCTTTTAGGTACAGAATTCATTCATATCTTAAGTTTAATCTTTCTTATTGAGAAACACACTTTTTCGGGTAACTCCATTTTTGTTAATTTGGTGATTCGTTTTGCAGTAAATTGACTTAAAAAATTTAGCCTTTAAAATTCAAAAGTCGTTTTTCTGGGCATTGTCTATGTTTAAGGTCCCATATCGGCAATAAAGAATCCGATGAGAGATATGGCTATCTTAAAACAGTCGACAAACTCAACCAATGCCGATTAGTCATCTTTATAGAGCCTGTGTTTGTTTTTTACTCTGACACCACTATAAACTTAAAAAAATAACTTTTTAAAATGATTCCGAAATTTTTTGAACAGTACCACCAGCTATCTATACATTCGTAGTCAAATGCGTCGAACTTAGTCTGTGTAATTAGCTGTCCCCCCTGTAAATGTATATTCTATCAGTTTAAATGACGAAAGTAAATCAATATCCAAAGTAAAAAGTAAATTTCTTACACAGAGAAAAAAAATATGCAAAAGCTACACGAAAATGTGGGATTTCTACACGTTGTGTTCAACCCACAACGTTTGTGTAGCTTTTCTGCACGCCGCGTTTAGATATTGAAATCCTACACGTTACCTACGCACTTTTTATTTATTTATTTTTGTTTATATGCGCGCGCGCGCTGCTGCTGCTGCTATCTTGAAAGCTCAATTATTTCACTATGCACATATCATCTCAGGGCAGAAGAGGACCACCCGGAATGAAGGGGAAGGGTAATGAAATTTGCACACGCTTCGTTTAACATTCAGCATTTGTAATTCTAAACGCGCCGTGCAGAAAAGCACGTGTTGAAATGAGAAAGCTACACGTTTCGTGCAGAAAACCTATACGTCGCATGTGGAGATCAGTTTTCTAAACGAAAATTTTAAGAATTCAGTACTGATTTAGAGCTACATTTTTCGTATAGAATTTACACACGCGCTTGTAGGATTTCAATATCCACACGCCGCGTGTATAAAACCTACACGTTCGTGTGGTATTCAGATCGCTGCATGAAAAATGTAGACGTTAATTGGAAATAAGTTAATTTTTTAATTTCGTGTAGATTTTGCATTTGCCCACGCAGCATTTAGCTTAGATATTGAAATCCTACACGTTACGTGTAGCTTTTCTGCACGTGGCGTGTAGCTTTCTGAATTCTACATTTTGCGTGTGCAATTTAGCAGGACGCAACCCGTTTCGTTTTGCTTTGACGTTTCTACACGCGCCGTGCAGCCAATTTTGTTTTCTCTGTGTAGAAATTGACATGTCTGATGCATATTTCAGTATATTTTATATATTAATTCTTGGCACACCTTTCACCTTGTCTTAATCTACCTGCCTTTATATGGCTCTCCAAGTGGATTAATGTACACAATTTCCTTGAATAATGCTGTCAATCAGCTTCAGTAGCTTTCAAATTTATTTAATTGAAAAATTTACCATAGAAATGCGGTCAATCCGGGCTAACCCACGCCTCTTACTCCCTTTTTTTTTTTTTTATTTGCAAGCTGTGGCAAGTGGCACGTGGTAACCAACAGCAGCCCACTGTGTTGCTTTAAGTAGTTCATTATACTGTCGGGTTGTATGCATGTATCTGTGTGAAATTAGCATGAGTAATGCTCAGATACTTCTCGTATCTCGTATCTGCATGTGACTAGAACGCACTTGGAAGTAACGGACACCGTCGTTCAGTTTGCTTTCTGTGCCGTATGTCTCATTTCTTTAGCATTTTTAAGTTTGTGACTGGCAACCGGTTTCAACTATTAAATACGGCAACACACAGCAGCTTATCAAACGTCAGAGTTTTGACCAAATTTGCTGCCTGCTTATTCACAAGTCGAAAAAAAAAAATGGTTTTCCAAACATTAATTAGGCGTGTTTTAATGTGCAGCTGAAGCAGGGGGCGTGGGGAAGTCCATTTAGTCGTCATTTCATGTTTTCTGCGAATCTTTTAATCTTTTGTGATTTATGACGGCTCGTTGTCTATACTTTTTTTTTCGTCTTTGTTTTGTTTATTCTGTTTATAATAAGCAACTTTCTGTGCAAATATTTTCATTAAGGGGAGGCACTTCCGCTTTAGTGATAAATGTGATTTTGTATGATTTGCTTGCAACTGTGCTATTTCAAATTGGCCTTTATCAAACACTCTAAATTATGAGTCATACAGTTTTAATTGTAAATGACAATATAAGCCACTTGTAGTTCCTGGAAAAACACGTACAAGTGTGAGTTTTAACTGGTTTTTTTTTTTGACATGTGCGCCTGATCCACTGATTGGACGCGATGTGTGTAGGGGCTTAAATATATAACACAAATTAACTAAATAAATTGAATAAGAAGGAGAACTCCCGGTACTGGAAACTATTTGCTTAACAAAAATGTTGTACAAAATTGTAGCCTTAGCTTCTTCACTTTCATTTAAAAGTTTTTATTGAGTATTTTACACATGATTATAACTTAACTTGTTGAAATATAAACAATTCCCATTGACTAATATAAATTTAAGTCTACATTAATTCTGTTTATTATTAATTTCTATGGAAGCGAAATTTCCTCATAAAAAGAATAACAAATGACTCCAACACAAAGCAAAAGTTTGCTTTAACTTGAAAGCATCATTTTGTGGTTTCTCTCTAATGTGGACCACAAAAATTTCACACGCCGCTGTTGAAAGTGATAAATTTTCAACTTCCCCAAGTTTTAATTTATGCCAAAAAAAAAAAGCAAACACCAAACCAAAAAAACAGCAACCCACACATTAAAAACTGCATAACTTAGCAGCTTCGACACTTGGACAAGGTCGTACCCACCAACACCACCCACCCTTTTCAAGCTCCATCGGGCACATTGACTTTCCCACATCGGAGATTGCTGGGCTTAGCAAAATGTTGATACCAAAACGTAATCAAAAATCCCAATAATTGTTTTTGGAGTTGGGGAGGTAAGGGCAAAGCAGGTGGGTTACCTTGTCAATGAAAAAAGTGTCAGGGCTAGAGATTTAATTAAGCGAACAAAAGCAAAACATGAAACAAGAAAACCAACAAGTTAGTGAACCTCTAAAAATACGAGGGCTGGGTGATAAGTTAATAGACTACTGCCAAATTTTGCGCCAGCTATTTCTTTTTGGATTGTGTTTGATAGTCAGCAAATCAAGCATTGTGTTTCGCGTAAGCACTAAAGAAGTATGTACATCGTATCGTAACCGTAGACAAGACTTGGCTGATTTCGGTTGAAATTAAATGAAAATATAAAGATTAAACAATTCCTATTCCGCATGAGTTGATCGGATCGACAACGGGAACAGGCCAAACCATTTCTTGGCAAAGCAAAATCTATCGCATTTGACGAAGAAAAATCTAGTGTGGCAACCACTCAAGAATAAAAATTGGTTCTGCCATTTTCTTTGAAATAAACTAGACACCAAAGGTCCCATTCAATTCTACACCTCAGTTTTGAATGTATCAATGCTAAATTCTGGTCTGAGCATTGGGAAACTCACCAGAGAACGGCTTCGTTCGATTGCAAAACGCTCACACATTATTCAACACCCGAATAAACAGGCTTCGCGCTCTATTCATTAAACTTGCATACTCAACATGTTCGCGGCAGAGTTTTATTCGAACCAATTGTTGGCACTCTGATTATAATCATATTCGACTTAATTCCAATCAGTTCGGCTGATTGTTCGTTTGGCTCACCGACGATTGTTTAGAGTGAGCGAAAATCACCTCGTATGAATAAACTTTTGCAAAGACGCAAAGGCAGTGACGGCGCTGCTGACAGCTATGAAAAAGAGAGAGAGATGGAAAGAGTGAAACCTCTCGCTCAACGCGGTGGCCGGTCAACGCTGAGTTTTGTTCGATCGAACACATAAACGTCCCATCAAAAAAACTCTAGCTGAACCGCTCGATGCGACTGCCGGTATGAGCTGAATATATTCAGCACTGAGTTCTGTTCGATGAATAAATATGAACATACACGTTGGATCACATAACGCCGCTCGATGCGATTGCGTTGTGAGTTGAATATATTCAGCTCTTAATTTTGTTGATTGATTAAATGTGAGTAAGAATTTTTGTGTCAATCAAGAAAAAAGTGATTTCTTCTTTCTGATTTCTCATTTCTCTGAAACTCACCCATGAGTTCGGTATTAGTGTCATGCCTAAACCCTAAACCCTCCCTGTGTTAAATTCATGTACCAGTGCCAGTTAACTCGCTTCAAATTGTAAACAACAACAAAGCCAATTCGAATCGGAGCACGACGCCTACTAGACGGCGCAACAGCTGCATTTTGGGCGATCGAGTCTTGCTGATAACGTGTACCTTTGTGTACCTTCTCTTCTTCTCCAGAAGTCGATTTAAGCAACGCGCAAGCGTGTTGCATGCCTGCCGATGAGGCAGTGACCCGTTAGGGCCCCAACCAGAAGTGATATGTTATCTATAATTTGAATACCGACAAGAATACCGACACGTTATTCCATCGTTCCTAGCTAAGGAACGATGGTATTGCAATGACAAGTTTTTACGAGGCCAATGGCATCCTTATCAAACTCCTCTCCGACAGTAGCTTGATGACAGTGTCCTGTCTAGCCAGTTTGTCGGCTGACTCCAGTCACCAAGATGACGTTGATACGGAGATACCGAGCGATCGCATTTAAGGATATGTTCCCTTCTTCAATTGGGAGTGTGCTAAAGTATTTGGCGGCTTCTGTATAGCCATCAATTCTGCTTGGTGCACACTGCAATGATCAGGAGCCGGAATGGTGGAGAAAACTACCCCTCCTAATTTTGTCATCAAGCTTAGATCCTTAGATTTCTGGAATGGAGTTGTAGGTACACAGTAATCTGTTATTGCGGGAACTGCGCTTTGATGGTTGAGTATGGTTGATTGTCCTGAGTTACCCGTGTTCCAGGCTTTAGACTCTCCTAATCTCAGGGCTGAATGTTCTCTATCTGTTTACACATCAAGTCCAGAGGAAGAAGATGAAATATGGTGTTTAGTGCAGTGCAGGCCAAATGGAGAGCAGAAAAATATATACCGATCTCTTTCTGACACTCAGTAATGCACGACTTTTGCAAGCATTCGGTGTGAATTGCCGACTGAATTCGGCTCCCGGTGGCCGAAGGTGTCTGGCCTGCCCTTGTTTAGTGCTTCGGTTGAGGTGGTTCGCAGGGCGCTGCACTTACATATTTTAGCACTTCTTTGTACTTTGTGTAAAGTGCTTAGGACCGATGGTTTCTCAAGTTTAGTCAGAATTTTCAGAAGTGAGCACAAAATAAATTCAATAAAGACCAAAATTCAAAACAAAACTTTGCGGTGGACGCTCAGGCCTACTTCTTTGACAAGCATGGCGCTTACGGCCATGCATATGGCAAAGTAAAGCGGATTGTATGCAATTATTTCCTTCATACTGATGTCAAAGTAATGTAAGCGTTATTTATTTTGTAATGGGGATGTGCGCCACTAGAATACGCTCCGAGAATTTGTTCAGTATCTTCATAATTTTATCAAACTTCAAACGAATTGTTTCTCCTAGCGGTTTTCGGTTGGGTTCAGCTGTACTAGCTCGTGTAGTACTTGGACAAATTCCATGAATCCATCAACTAATCAAACTGCCCTCTTACACTGCAAAGGGAGGGGGACACAGATGGGTCATCAAAACTAATTTGATGAAAGAGAAAGGAGGCAGACGACAGGTGGTCACACAGAGAGCAACACACTCATTCCCTCTCAGTGTTTCTCATCTCTTTGTTTGCTCTTGGCTTTGATGCCTGTGTCAATGACTCTTTTTTGTTAATGTTGCCAAAACGTCTACAAACAAATAAAATTTGCGCAATAATTAGTTTTTAGTGTTTTGGTTTTAACGACTCTTAAAGCTTAGTTTGTGTTTTTGTCGTGTAGTAAAAAAAAAATCTCATGTATTTCGGGCTCTGCCTAATTTGTAGCGTTTCCTGCTTGATTTGTTTATTGGCTTTAATGTTTTTTTTGCTTGTATTCGAGTGGCATTTTATTAGCTCTGCTGCGGCTGTTGCATTTAATGCGTGCTGCGTGTCTCTGCGCCTGCGCAAATGTGCAGCAAATGAAGTCGTAAATAAATGGTCTTCAACTTCTTTATTTGCCGCTTGCGTGCTTTATTATCATGTCTCTTGTTCGCTTGCTTTATAAATAGTTGTTGTTTTTGTTGTCTGCACTTGTCTGTCTACCCGGTTTGAGTCGATTCCTAAGTAATTGGGTCAAAGTTCGCTTAGCTATGTGTATGGTTTCAAGAAGAAATGTTAATTATATATGACACAACTCTGCTGTCTGCTTGCTTGCGTGGGCGTAGGTTGAACACGGGAGGCATTAAACATTTAGGCCTAGCCTTCAAAATGTATGCGGAAATTATGCTTATGCAACTGGGACAAAACTATTATTCAGGAAATAATTCTGAAACTAATTTCGGTTCCGGTACGGCCTAGCAAAAGTGTTTCGGTTAAAGGTTTTATTTCGGTTCTTAGTTTAATTTGGTGGTAGATTCTGATACGGCACCCACTGGTACGTACCTTGTTATAATTCCAAAAGGCTGAACAAAAGTAACGCAACTTTCAAACGAATCAGCGCAGTCAGTGACACATGCGTTAAAGCACATTCAAAAACCTCTGACATAAGGGCGCACGCACACATGCAGCTGAAAGAAACCCGATTTTGCCTTGAAATTTTGCTTTATATACTTTTGGTTAATAGTTTTAGTGGTCAAACCTATTCAGTTGAGCCAAAAAAACGGAGATTTTTTGCTATGTTTTTGAAAAAAATTATAAAAATTGTATGAAAAGAAAACTAACAGAACAGAAACTTTGCTATTTCACAAATGATTGATTTCTTTATACAACAAAATTTATTTCGCTTAAATCGGAGTGCTTGTTACAGAGATACAACGTTTCAAACTTAAAAAAAAGGCACTGTACATGCAAAAACTTGTGGGTCTATCTATTACAATCTCTGAAATCGTCGCTTTCTTACATACAGACATACAACCATGGCCAAATCGACTCGGCTGTTGATGTTGAAGAATATATTTACTTTTTAGCAGGGGTGCCCAGAAAGGCACTTAACGGGCGCGTACAAATTCAGCAAATGCAACTCAAGCAAGAACAACCACAAGAAATAGAAACCCGATTTTTGTTTGTTTGTGTGTGTGTGTGGTCGTTTCTGTCTCAAGCACACGCGCGCGAGAAGAACGATGACAACGCATAAGCAACATTGTTGTTGCGTTCGAGTTTATCAGAGACATAGTGGAGAGAGACACATATGAAATTGTTGTTGTAGACCTTCGCAAGAAAGAGAAGAGAAGAGAACACGAATATGAAATTGTTGTTGCTTTATGTAGGCTTATGGGGCGCATAAACCGTATGCGCGCGAACTATTCTTTTGCGCAAAGCAACAGCGAGTGCGTGGCTTGCGGAATGGGCTCGGGCCCCATTGCTTTATAGGGTCGGAGATACTTTCTTCTAGCTGTTACATACATTTGCCCAACTTTATGATACCCTATTACCCATTTTGATTGAGTACAGGGTATAAAAATGCTAATCTCTTTTTTGCTTTTCGGCTTTTGAGACCCTAGTTTATGTACAATTGAAACAAGAAAAAAAACAACGAAGAAGAAGAAGATGTTAATTTGTTCAGTCAAGCGAGTAATTCAGTTTTGGTTACTCACTCATAAACAAATCGTAGACTTAAACTTACCTGAACTCGACTTTAGGCAAGATTTGGAACGTTTATAATGAGGTTAAGTTGCTAACAGAGCGATATACCCGCAAAACTGCTGGCTAAAGTGACCATCGAACCCTTCATATAGATAGGGTAAATACCATAAATACGGTAATGCGGCCATTGAATGCGGCGAGAGAGACCGTTTAAAGCTTGTGACATTAAAATATTGGCAAAAAAATGAAGAAGTTGGAATTTAGACGATGTTGATTTTTTTTTCTTCTGATTATGCGAGATAATCATGTGTCACATTTCTGATAGAATTCCCTGGAATTACATGAAGTTTTTTTCCTTCGTGTAATTCGGGATTTGCACGATGAAGCAAACTTCATGATGGCTTGAAAATCACAGAAATTCTACTAGATTAGTTGAACAAAATGTATAGAATCACACTTGTGCCTCTCGTCTACTGAGTAAACTTCATCAAGTTGGTTTGACAAGTTGGTTTGTAAATCCCGTCCAAATTCCAATTCAGACCTTCAAATAAAAATTATTTCCTCAATATCAATGAATACTCCGATTACTAATCTTTCTGTTTGTGAATCATTCCATTAGCCACAGTTAACCACATTTGCACCCAACATTTTGGCCTACTTTTTGTAAACCAAACCACTTTCAATCTCATTCCCAAATTACCGCCCACAATCGACAATTTCAAGTAGACTCTCCACACCATTTCTTGTTTTTATTTTTTGGGACAAGGTTAAACTTACCAATACGTAAATATTTCAATATTTTTGTTGCGGCTAGCAATTTGTTGATTAAATATGCAAACATGTAGCCTCAGTCAGTTGTCAGTCATCAGTCCATTACTCACAGATTGTGTTTGGTTTTGGGAAGCGTACCGCCACATACCACACCACTTAGGGGCATATTTAGTTTGGTTTTTGCCTGCCGATTTATGCATAAAGCTTTGAACAATTAATTTATGAGTGAAAGTTTTGTAGTTTTTTGTTTTTTTTTTTTTTTGCATGCATAATTTGCTGCTGCTGCAGCGCAACAAAGAAAAGTCTTTGTCTGCTTTGGAATTGGACTTATCTAACTGTCTGCGGCTGCTGCTAGCTGCTTGCTGCTGCTGGTCCCTTATCGTAAAATTGTATTATTGTCCCCAAGTATATTGTAATTGCTGACAATTTACCCGTTGACCCGCAGACGTGTATTGCGGTTGGTTGGCCCTATGATTGCATTTCGATGGTTGTCTTTCCATTTTTTTTTACTCTCCACTTAATTTATTTAATTTCCAATTACCGAAAGGGGACTTCAGCATGCTCTCAATTAATTAGAATACTCCGAACAAGTCACAGACACACACCCCTATGAAAGCAACTTGGGGGGGAAAAAAGAAAACCGGAAATTGTTGACACGCTAAAAGTGACGTCATTATCATACACACACACACACTTACTAATTGTATTATTTATTTATTTTATTCGCCACTTCATCCCCTGCAAATATATACACCAAAAAAATTATCTTTTGACACAATTCTGTGGCTTATCTCTAACCAAAAAGCAAAGATTGTTGTCGTCAACATTGAAAATAACTTTGATGAGTCAATTAAACATGGGTGTTTCAAGGTGAATATCGTGATAAGAGAAAATCATGCAAATTGTTATTGTCAATGGTAATTAAGGTTAGAAATAAGTAATGAATTGGACAATTGTGCTTAGTACTTAGAGTGACAGTTGATTTCAGTTGATTTTTGGGGCCGGGCCCAGTTTAAAAGCTATCTTAACCAAACTTTTCACGAAGTCTTTTTGTACAAAGACGCTGCACATTTATCGGAACCGGTGGGATCGGATCGTATTTATTAGTTTTCTATGCTTTTACATAATTCCACCTAGTTTTATTAAAATCAGACATCTTATAGTATAGCTGCCATACAAAAGATAATTCTGAAAACGTCTTATTAGGAAACACCTTTTTGTTTTCAATGCTATCGCTCCCAATCTTGTAACTGGTCAATATTATATGCTTTCATACAACTCTGCCAAGTTTGATCCGAATCAAATGACTTTAGAATATAGCTGCCATAGGACCGATCGGTCGAAAAATGGGTCTTAGTGAGAAAAACTTTTTGGTTTTCAATGTTAGCGTGCCTCAAGCTCGGCCGTTATTAATATTATATACTTTCAAACAGATTTACAAATTTTGGTCAAAATCGGATGACTATATCCTATAGCTTTCATAGGAACCATCGGTCGGAAAATGGGTCTTAGTGAAAAAAACTTTTTTGTTTTCAATGTTAGCGTTCTCAAGCTCGGCCATTATTAATATTAAATGCTTTCAAACAGGTTTGCAAATTTTGGTCAAAATCGGATGACTAGATCTTATAGCTGCCATAGGACCGATCGGTCGAAAAATGGATCTTAGTGAAAAAACCTTTCTTTTTTTTCAAGTAAATCGTTCTTAAACACGGCGATTGTTAATTTGATATGTTTTCAAAAAGATTCGCGAAATTTGGACGAAATCAGATGTTTATCTGTCGAAAAATGGGTTTTAGTTAGAAATTTTTTTTTGATTTTTTTGTAAGTGCTCTCGTTTTATTTTTATTTGAGGTGTTTTTAACATTGGGCTTATTCAGCAGATAATTCCGATTAGCGATTACTGATTGAATTGATTGGAGACTTTAAGATAATTTGTGGCCTTAGTACTTTTAACCAATGGAAAACACTTACACCAAATCTTCAATATTTATGAATTTGTTAAATAGAAAATTTCATATGAATGTCTGCACAAAGGTACGTTTTGTTCGATTTCTATTCGTCAAACATGATTGTCAAATTTTTCAATCCCAATCGGCAATCACTGTATTCAGCAAGGTAAAGTCGGCAATCACAAATCGTAAATCGGAATTATATGCTGAATGGGCCCATTGCCTTTCCTTTCGATTACTTCTTCATCGATCATTACGATCAAAAATCCCAAATTCGGACTCTTCCGGTTAAATACCTTGGCCGGCAGCAGCCACGGTGGCAGCTAAGGTGAAGGAGCTCGGTGTGCTTCTCAAGCATCATAGCTGTTTTCTTTGTTTCGTTGCGTTCCAAAATCTTTGTGTACAAGGCTAATAAAATGACTTTCAGGACCTGGGGGATCTTGCTATTAGTCCTCCTGCGCATCGCTTCCTGGTATGTGAGGCATACAACTATATACCGCGATTTGAACATTTTGCCTGTATGCGACGAAATCCATACACAGGAAAATAAATCCAAGATATCCGGACTAAAATCAATCTCAAACGATTTCAGAAGTCGGTCAATCACGAATTTTCTCAAACCAAGTAACAGAGGATTGTTTTGAAAACAGATTTTTCAATTCCGAAATACTTGTCTTGATTCCGATTTTAGCTCGATACTGGCAACAACACACGGGATTGCTTCTATCTTATTATTCGTGCTCGATTTGATCCCTCAGTCGAATACAATCGAGAAGGTCCAACATTAACTTTAGCTCGATTTTCGTACAAGAATACTTGAGATTAAATTGATCTCAATATTCAACTATATTCAATGCGAATAAGAATTGCTGCAAAAATGCCCGAGACTGACTTGCGCTCGATATCTAAACTTATTTTGACATTTGGATTTTCATAGCAAGCAAGTTATAGTCGGCTCGAGTTCATTAGTTGTTTGCATTCAACTTGAACAGGATAGAAACAACACCACAATGCAGGCTGTATTGGCCCATCGTTACCTTCTCGTGTCGAAAATGCTATAACTGCTAGGGAGTTACAAGGCAAAAAAAACCCAATGTTTACAAATATTTGAGAAAAAAATCCGTTCTAAATGTACCAAAATCATGACATTTTGGTGACGATAGTCTGCTAAGCCCGCGTTTTTCCAAATTCATGAACATTTGTTCACACTATGTCATGAACATTTTATTCTCACTCATGAACGGTTGGGGCTTGTCTTATAAACATTTTGTGCTCGTTTCACGAACATTTTGTTCTCACTTTGGTCGCCGACTTGATCCAGAAAAAACAAATATTAACTATTGTTAATGATTAACCATAGTTAATGGATATTGAAGAGGTCGGGGTCGAGCCTCCTCTAGGGTGGTAGTCTCGGGAAGGGCGGGGGGGGGGGGGGGGGGGGCAAGGAAGGAAGGGACGACCAGTACCCTACACAAACACACCCCACCCACACATCCCCTTTCTTTCTTTTCTAAAGCCCAGTACAGAGGGCGCTCGAATTTTCCTTTCGTCACAGTATTTCACATAAATAGAAACACTTTCTAAAAGCACATGAGCATCAAAGCAAAGCCAAAGTGTTTCTTAATTATATGAAATACTGTGACGAAAGGAAAATTCGAATGCCCTCAGTACTAGACTTAAACTGTAGCTAGAGAATTTATATTTATTAAAATTGAAAAACTTATTTTTACTTTACCCTGTCTGGGACTTGAACTCAGGACCTCGAAGACTGAACACACTCACGGACGACGGCACCTGAGCCCGCTCGGCTATTAAGCTCACGCGAGAGATAGCGACAAAATCATAGTTAAAAATTAAGCGCTTAAGAATGAAGTGCTTAAGTTAGCATTGAGACACACTGCAATCAACAAGCGCTGTAGCCTAGCGGGTGTCTGACCCCGCTTTACAACGCCAAGGTCGTGGGTTCAAATCCTCATCAAGGCATAGTTTTATTTTTTAAATTTTTTTTTTTGTTTTTTTTTAACATTGTCTATATTGTTTACAATGCATTTTGCAATAAATAAATGTTAATAAGCACTGAAAACATTTAAATGCTAAAACATTTATATTTTCATGATATATTTTTCGTGGGTTCAAATTATTTTTAAATTTTTTTTTTTGTGATGTTTTTAGTTTTTGTTTTTTTTAACATTGTCTATATTTTTTATTTGTTTATTAAGCACTGAAAACCTTAAAATGCTAAAATATTCATATTTTCATGAACATTTTTTCGTTTTTCATGACCACCGTTCATGTTATACAAACGGAAACATGTTACAAACGGAAATGGTGATTTTGGAACACCATATTTTACTCTCTGTACCCATTTAGCCGGACTGTATTGGTGAAAGGGATTTTCTCTCTCAGTTTGCAACCTGCTCTCGGTTCCATTTCGTTTTGACATTAGAATTTCGTACATACTTCAATCTCGAGTCAGAATCATTTGATTTTCAAGTATGATCCGTACTTGAAATGAGCATTTTCTGATTGATACAAGCCTTTTAGGATTGTTCCAATCCTTTCGTACTTGATTCAAGTAGAATCTGGATATTAGTTTGCCTCATTTTTTTTTCTGTGTATGCACACCAGCAGGCGACAATCATCTGACCTTTGGGTCCGTTTGGCCGCCTTAACAATTTAGCATAGTGTTCCCTTAGCACCATCTCCCACCAATTTTTCACGCTGCGGGTTTCCCAGCAAGATGACAGCTAACCCTTAGGATCTGTGCTGTTTAAATGCAGCTTAAGTCCTGTATTGTTTTCATACTTCTTGTTTGCTATTTGTAAATATTTTAACGTCAATGTATCATATATTTGCCCAATGCTGCAGTAAATTGTTAAATTTTCAAAAGATTTCAATGCTCAATCCTTTCAACTAAAATTCATTTTAAAACAATTTTAAACCTTAAATTCACACAGTTTAGGGACTTAAAATCCTAAAAACACATTTAGAGCACTTTGAGTTTTACCCCAAAAAATAAAAAATAAAAATAAAAAAGACAGAAACTGGCACATCAAACAAAACTGGCTAACTGGGTTAACCGGCCCAGGTGGTGTAGGCAACAGCAACAACTACAACCTGCCAATAACACAAAATGGAAAGCTTTCCAAACACTTTGAACTCTCTGCCCACTCAGACACACTCCTGGGAAAGAAATTAAAATTTAATTTAATGAAATGCAGCCAAGTGCTAAAAAGCCTGTTAAGTGCTTGAATGAGTGGAAATGGAGCTCTCTAGTCGATTGGCTTAACTAACCTCTAACCTCAACTCCAACAACTTTAAATTGCTGACCAAATGTGAGCAATCTTTGTGAGATACTACGAGTGTGTAATTTTCAATTGTTGGTGCTGCACACATATGTTCATTTGCTTAAAAGTTTTTGAAAAATAAAAAAAACTTTGATTACTGGGTTAATTAACAGCAGCAGCAACAACAACAACAACAATTGATAATTGATGAGCGCTAACCCCCCTGCTGCCCTGCTGCTCCAGCCTCTGTTCACATTTGCAAAAAAATAACTAAAAAGCTTGCGTAAGTTGGCCAAACGCAGCTGTTGCCACAATTTGCCAAGGCACTCGGTGGGCCAGTGGGCCGCCGCCTGGTTGCCACTTGGGTTACTTACCTGACGCATCGCACGGGCGTGGTGTGGTGCTGCGGTCTTTGGTATCTATATCTTTTGCAAGTGTTGTAATTGAATTGCGGTTTTTCTTCTTGCACGTGTGTGGGAGTTTTGGGAGATTGGCTTTTGTAGGCTGATTTATTGTAACCTGCTTGCTTGCTGCTGCTCCAAGCTCAATGGGTATATAGTGCTACATATGTGGTTAGGTTTGATGTACTGCCGGCAACAGCAGCCGCATTGGGTTACTTAACCAAGATTGCAAGAAAATGGAAAATTACAATACATGGAATTTACCTTAAAGTTTTCATCTTGTTTGATTTTCTTTCCAACAACTTTTTACTTCCTTTATTTTGTAAATATTTACACCGAAAATATACTTTGAAATGTCATCCAGCCTCAGCCAAAGGATAACGTCAAGTAGCAAAGCTTCTTGGGGAACATAAATGTACATAATGGAAACTGTACCAGACTCCTAGCAGATCGGTGCTCAGATGTGGGGAAACTTAAAGAAAAGGTTTTAGGCTGCCTGACTAACCCCGAAATATTACATTCAACTGAAAACATAATGGGAAGGATAATGGGAAAAACGGTTTAAACGGTTTAAGCACCGGAATGGGGAGCACCAGGCGGATTTCAGCAGTTTCGGCCAAGCTCGGTACTGGCAGCCCTCTTACCCGAAAGGGATCCAGCAACTGCAGCCTACTAGTGAAGACAGCATCCGTAAACACCGCTAGCAGCTTCATCCTCTACTGTGTTTTCGCAACTCCAGACACAACCCAGACGCCATTCTCGTGACGTACTCCAATTTCATCGAGGTCTGGCAAATCTGCATAAAATGGGCAAACACATAGCATGTGCTGCCAGTCCTGTAGATCCGCACCTCATGGACATGCAGGCACTGAGAAAAAAATCAATCTAAAATCTAGATTGAAATCTAGATTTAAAATCATCATCTCGCAACTTATCAGTTGCCTGTAAAGCTTCAGTTTAACATTTTTTTGATATATATATATATAGGGAATTCACCAGCCCGCGTAAAAGCGTAATTGTGTAAATATACACGACGCAGCTGTTGAGCACCCCTTCTATTTACCCTCGTAATTTTTGGCATAAATCAGCTGTTTTTAACAGGCTGTGAATATTGGTGTTAATTGAGATTCAACACTTACTACTTACAACTAATTTCAGACGCCTCAGTGGCGTACAGCAGTGCATGCATAACACATAGACGGTAAGACATGTGTTCGAATCATGAAGCTGACTTTTTTTTATTTCCTCATATTATCGATTGTGATTTGACATCTTTTGTGACCTCGGCCATGGTTTTGGGCTTTTTTAAGAATAAAAAAAAAACAAAGATCCACCATTCTTTACCGGGACTCGAGCCAAAATATCCAAAAATACAAGGCGACAATCCTATCCACTCAGCCAACGGCTACTCAGAAAAACATGTATCTTAATTTCTGTATCAGATAAGTACGATACTAAGTACTTTTAGTCGATACTTTGAACACTTCAAGTTTTTCCACTGTTACGCTTTTTGATTTACGCTTTTACGAGAGCTGGTGAATACCCTGATTGAATTGAAAGCGAACACTTAAATTGCTAAAATACGGCTACAGGATTTTTAAAATCACGGTAAATTTTTTTTGGTATCACCCATATGTTTATTTAAAACGATTTCTTCAATCATCAACATCATCCTTATGACGCTGTTCTTCTACACAATCCATTTCAAGATTTTCAAAATCTTTTTCTAGCATCGGCTGACCCTCTTTTTGAATATTTTCTAGCAGCGGCTCATCCTCCTTTTGAACATTCTTAATCACCTTAGATAAAGAATTGGGGCTAATGCTTAATTCAATTATTTGTAGGCAAATTTCCGAAGTTTGACGACTTAGACCCGTATCGGCCAAATCAAAAATGGCATGCAATATATCGATGATATTTTCCCTATCCGATGAGGGTACACGTAACACTGATACTGCAGTGGAAAGTGTGGTCGATAAGGATGAGGCGTCTTCGGGAGAAGATTCGTCGCCCGCGGCTGCTGCTGCTTCGGCTGCTACTGAAGTCGATGAAAGTTCGTCCATTTGGATTTTAGGTAAAATGAATGTTGGAAAACGTTTCAAAAAGTTGAAAGTAAAATGCGAGTAGTAAAAATTTAAGTACAAACTCAAGGTTTACTGGTGCTGACAATTTTAGAGATAGGTTATATTATATATCATTTGATATAACGGATTATACAGCCTTGCACCCGTTTTAACTTTGAAACCAGTTCTTGGACCAAATTCGCTCGCAAAATCGAAAAATAGAGGAAAGCTAACTTCGGCTTTATATACCCTTGATGCTGGTATTATTAATATAAATTAATGTTTTTTGTTGAACATTCTTAGCTGATTCCCGATCTCAGCAATAAATGGCGCCACTACTTTAACCATTTGCTTGTCAGTTTGTAATATGGCAGCTATAATATATATTCATCAGATTTTGACCAAACTCCCCAAAATTGTGTGGAAGCTGATAAAATTTATAACTGGATGGTATAAAGATGCTACCATGGAAAACAAAAAGGTTTTTCTCACTAGAAGCTTTTTCAACCTATCGTTCCTATAGCAGCTATATTCTATAGTCACCCGATTTGAAACAAACTTGTCAGAATTGTGTGGTAGCATATAGTAAACATGTATCTTAATTTATATATCAGAAAGGTACGATACTTAGTACTTTTAGCCGATACTTTGAACACTTCAACTTTTTCCACTCTTACACTTTTTCGAGCGATTTTATAAACATACCCCAGGGCAACAAAAAGTTGGTAATTTTTTCCTATGTGTTTTGTTGTTGTTGCGTAAACTTTTGGAGTTTACGCTTTTTGATTTACTCTTTTACGACAGCTGGTAAATACCCTAATAGATTTATTTTGATAAAAATAAAAACAAAAACAATTTTCGGTTGCAATGCAAACCCATCCCCCTCCTGGGACTCGAACCACGACCACTCCGTTGAATAAAACTTTGGCACGGCCGATTAGTCTATTTTGCCGCAGGGGTCAATTCTTAAGCGCAGCCAGTAGCAGTATAAGAACTCAGGCTGCGAAAATCTCTGCTCTTATACTGCAACTTGTTGGACCTAGCAGTTGACGCTCGATGGTAAAGCGGTGGTGTTAGTGTTTCAATGCGCAGAGGTACTGAGCTCAAGTCCCAGTATCGGCGGATTAATAATTTACAATTTATATAAGTTTTTCAGAAAGAAGAAAATGTTAATAACTAAAACAACTAACTAAAAACAACCAACCAATCACACCCCACACCCCCCTTTCCGCCACCCATCAACTAAAAATAAAAAATGCTTATATAATTTTTGTCTTTTTTTTCATATTAAAAAATGAGATTCTTTCATCTTAAAGTCGAGTATAAACGATCTTAATTCAATATTGTCACTCGTCCGTGATCGTCACCATTATCCCATCTGCATCCATGCGTCCAGCCGCTCCATCCTTTGCATCCAGTTTAGACTCGTCAGGTCTACACCGTGTAGCCAATCGCCATCCTCCAGCGGGTAGTCTCGCTTCAATTTGAACCTGATAGCCAGTCGCATGGACACTGTTCGGCATACCGGTAGGCATCCAATCAGGATGAGCCTCTGGCATGATATAAGCCGCCTCCTGGCAACTACTTGCTTCGTCAAGCCATACCAAACCGAGGCACCAAATAATGCACAAGGCACCATGAGTCCGGCATATATGGTCCGCTTGTCGCGACGACTGACACTCCAGTCGACGCGCATTACGCGTACCAAAGCGCCAACGACGCCAGCCAGCTTATCACGTAAAGACGGGATGTGCGATTGAAAACTCAACCGCTCGCCGGCTGTGATGCCAAGGTATCGATATTTATCTGCATATGGTAGGCTTGCTCCATAATGCACCTTTCAGCAGCATGACAGACGTCTTGCTGGTAGAAACGGATACACTGGGCTCGACTGACTTTCTTAATTGTTTTAACAATATAAGAAACGGACAACGTATAAAACCGTAACCGAAATATAGCTATAGATATCGAAAATCGTTTCGGTTTTAATCCCTGATGCCAAGTTTCAGAGTGACAAAAATTCAAAAAAGCATAAATCTTTTTATTCCTTTTTTTTCCCTCCCAGTTTTCTATTTCTATAACCAACTGAACTCTTGGTGATTATTTCTATTCTATCTTCAACTAATCCATTTCCTCATTCTATAACCACAACACATACAGACACACACACTCACATACACACATGATTGTCTCTAAGTCCATGCACTTCATATTCATTCACATTCGTTGGGTTTATCGCTGCGCCAGCTGTTCTTGTTCGTTCCTTCTAGCTTACTCGAGAGAGATTTGCGTGCCAACCTCTTGTGGGGTCGTCGCCAACTTGACGCAACTTGAAATCATGCCCAAAGTTGATGTTTTCATTTCTTTTTAGCCATTTTTACACTGTGGCAGCAGCAGCAGCACTTGAATGCATTTTCATATTTTGGTCTTATGTAACCAAGCAACGCCAAGTTCCGAATGGAAAAAATAAACAATTTTTTGTTTGGCTCTGTTATCACAAACACACAGGCAAATGCAACGTCAGCTGCAAATATTTCTCAGTGACTTACATAGTTTACATTACAATAAATATGTACTGATTATGCAGTTTCTTTTGTTGTTGTTAAAGTGCCTAGCATTTCATCAACTTTATTGTTTGCCTCTTATTCAAGATCCACTCGCAATCCACACAGATACTTGTGTACCCTGAAATTGAAAACCTTCTGCATAGGTAGTCAAATCCAATTGGACAGCTGCGATTCCCATTGTTGACTTTACCTTTTAAAACATTTTCACATTTTGATTATTTTACAAATTCAGCGATTTTTTTTTTGTTTTTTTTTATGGTTTATATGGACAAAGGCTTGTCGCCGCTGCACTGTGGGTTGATATCCAAAAATTCTTTGCAAAAATCAAATTTTAATTGTGAAATAATTGTAGAAATTCAACCATTTTATTAAAATAGTCAATTAACTCGAAATCAAGTCAATTAAAACCTATAATTTTTCCCAAAACTTTTGCCACAACGAACCACTGTGCCTCATCGTCAGTTTGTCGCTTTTGTTTATTTGTTTCTGGGGATTGTTTAGCTCTATTTGCTTTTCAGCTTTAAAAGCGTTCCCGCTGATGGAGACGGAGAGACTGAGACTGAGAGTGAGACCGAGACCGAGAGTGCAATGCATGATTCACAAATATTTTTCTTTGTATTAATTGCGGCAATCATCTGTCGTCTTCGATTGCGCTTTAAAGGCGAAACAAACACTCAAATTGTGGCAATGGCAACTCGAGCTTCTTCCTGGAGCCAAAACAGCAAGGTAACCAACCACCACCTGCTCGGTCTGCGGTACCATGGCCAATCATATTCTCAATGCGCAATTTCAAGTCAGGCTCCATTAGTGCATGTCATTAATTTGCATGAAATCTGCCGTTAGAAGGCAATTTCACAGCTGCCCGAGATCACTATCTATTTCTCATCTGCTCACTCTGTTGGTTGGTTGCGTTGGTTAATAACATTTTGATAGAAGCTGCCAACTAATCAATAAGAACCCAACGGGTAACTACTCACATCATCATCATCAGCATCGACGTCGTTGTCATCTTTCGTCGTTGCTTTCTAAACAAATTGTTATCATCTCTCGTTAGCCTTCTGATTTATGGACCAGAGCAGCAGCAGGCTCGCTCCTCTTCATCAGCAAGCTGCTGCAACTGCTGCTGTTGGCTCACTCAATTAAAACTGTATTAAATGTAAACTGACTTTTAAACGGCTTAAAAGACACTCTAGAAAAACCAGTCAGGACAACTCAATCTTTAGAAAGAGACTAAAAAAAAAAGTATATATATGAAAAATCAATTTTCCACGTTTAACTAAATTGCCCACTAATTGAAAAATATTTCTACGCCTTTTGGGGTGGGGCCAGGAAGTCACCAAACTCCCATTAAACGTGGACATGTGAGTTGAAAGTTTGATGAAGCTGCACAATAAAAAGCAACCATAAATTATATGATGTGGCCGGGTTTGGTGCAGCGGGTAGTGTGTTAGCCTGCTGTGCGGAAGGCGTGGGTTCTGTTCCGTTTCTTTCTTTAGAAAATAGTTTCTACACATCCGGTCACCTTCACCAGCTATGGGCGCCAGCTGGAAGTAACTAATCATGAAAAAGATTCTCAAAAATTCGGTCGTTCGGATTCGGTGTTAAACTATAGGTCCTTTTCTCTTGTGCGAAAATTATAAGCACTCACGCCGAGATATTGAGAGAAGCTCTACTTGTAGCCCTTTGGGCTGTGTAAATCAGCGTTAGCCAACGAGAGCGAGGCCAAAAAGTGAGAGTGTATTGGTGTGCGAAAATAAAACGCCGACGACCGTCTTCGATCTGACCGAATCGAAGTCAAGCCAGCGACTGAGAAGGCCTGTTTGCTCTGTTGGTCTCAGTTTCGGCATGCGTTCAGCTCGTCTATGTGTAAATAGAGAAATGTCTTCGGCCCCTGGGAGTTACGGTGACAATCGTTGGTGTTTTGACTTATACCCTTGTTCCACTGGCGAACATTCAATCACATTCTCGAAAAGTGGACTTTCCTTGTTCCACTGACGAATGTTGTTCTCGGCCCCACTAACGTCAACAAAGAACAGCTCATTGAATTGCTATGTCTGCAATTGTAAATCAAAGTTCGCCATCCACATCTCAAGCAGCATGCTCTCCTGGTAGTCCCACCACGATATAGGTAGTTTGCGTGATTCATACATAAGAAATATTACTGCATTTTACCATTATAAAACAAAGAATTTAAAAATGGCCACTTGCCTTGGCCATGCACAACTCATGGGCATAGTCGGTTTTCAATAAAGGGGGTCTATACAGTTCTTCCACTGTGCTAAACTCCCACCCACTGACCATGGCAACGGCATTGACAGAGCAGCTGTTCCTATCGATAACACTTGGGCAGTTCGATAGCATATCGATAGAAAATCTAACCTTTTAGCGGAAAATAGCTATATGTCGTGACAGTAGCTAGATCATCCATGACAGCGACTTGATCATCCATCGCGGATGATATACGGAATGGGCATTTATCTCATGAGAAAATACAAAGAAAGAATGAGGTCATTTAGATCATCTAGCGGATGACCTCTAGAATGTGCCAGTGAAACAAGCATTTAATATTTCGTGAATACCCGAAACCAATCAAATCTTTATATCGAAAAAAAAGCGTCAACAGGAGGTCTGTATAGCTAATTTTGCTCCATTTTTCCTTATGCACCTTTTCCACATTTTCCACAAATACCATACCAATTCTGAAGAAGGTTCGGCTCAAAGTTTCAATCCAGGTGGAAAGTCTAAGCTTCCATTTTTTAAATAAATAAACGGAATTGTTTCGCCATTTCACAACTTGAAGTTTTACGTCTTATGCTTTATTTCCAGCTCGAGTCGTAATATGCCGAATTAAGGCACGATTATAAAATGATTATATATTGTTATAGTTACATATGGGCATTTCCACAGAAAAGTCCACCGAGACCAAAAAATTAAAAGTACTAAAAATCACTATTTTTGTTTATATTTTCATGGGGAAACAATCAAAATGAACTTAGTATAAGCCAATATTAAATTTATTCATAACCCATTTCGTGATTTTCGAATGCAAAGTCGCACAAGAGTAAAGTAGAGTAAAAAGGGTATACTAAAGTCATGCAAATGTATGTAACAGGCAAAAGGAATCATTTCCGACCATATAAAGTATATATATTTTTGATCAGCATCAACAGCCGAGTCGATATAGCCATGTCCGTCTGTCCGTCTGTCCGTCTGTCTGTATAAACACCTAGATTTCAGAGACCAGAAAAGCTAGTGCAACCAAATTTGAAATGTAGACTCCTATTGTCTGCACGCAGATCAAGTTTATTTAAAATTTTTGACACGCCCACCCCTGCCCATACAATAACAAAAATGTTGAATAACTCCATCTATTTTAAAGATATCGATCTCAAATTTAAAACTTAAATTTATATTTGCAATATCTTTAAGCCCTTTTCATCAAGATCGGATTATAAATAGCCGAGTTAAAAAAAGTTGCATACTTTTTAGCTGTCCCAGCTGTGTGCCTGAGGACACAGGAAGGCCTTTAAACCAGCGATGGTCACCAGTACCCCCTAGGGGCGAAGACATTTCGCTATTTACACATATACAAGCCGAACGAATGCCGGAGCTGGGGAAAAGAGAGCAAAAAGCCTTTCAGTCGCTGGCTAGCCTTTGATGCAGTCAGGTCGAGACAAATTCACGGCGCTTTATTTTCAAACACCACTCACTTTTTTGCCTCGCTCTCGTTGGCCAACGCTGTTTTAAACATATCTTTCCATGAGTAACAGGTATATCGAAGTCGGTTAGAGCCGAGTTTAACTTACGCTCTCGTTTTTATTGTGTTTAGCCTCACTGAAAAACAGAAACAAACGAAGCACACACGGTATCTCGCTGAGCTGAACCCTTTTTCCCCTCATCTTATGTTTCGAATTTTCGGTTGAGCTGAACCAACGAGTCTATCTGCCAATAACAACTGAAAAAGAAACTTTTGAGCGATCCCTCACGAAACAACTGTCTGCAAATTATTTCTGCATTTCGTTTTATTGGTTAATAATAATTATAGATTCAAAGATCTCTGAGATGCACACACCGAGGCACCCCTCTCACAACCACGCATGCATACGCAAAAGACGCTTTGAAAGTTTGGTCTCGACAAAGCGAAAGAGAAGCGAATCCGTCTTTTGAGCGAATTGAATGTGTCTTTTCGCTTCAATTTTTCATTGTAACTGTAACAGAACTGTTTTTGCAGCCACGTTAAATGTGTTGACACTTTTTTGCGAGCTCTGCTTTAAACTTATTACCTCCCAGAGCGGACCCCATCTCTTTAGAAAAAGAGTCTGTTCAAAATATGACTCAAGTCGTTTTTTTTATTAGAACTTTTATTATTTTCTGCACTTTATTAAGTGTAGATGCGTTCTCAATTTGGAATATGATGATTTCGAAAAGAAAAAGAGAGAAAAGAAAAATTGCATCTCATATTTTGTCACATAGAAGTGTAAGAAGTGTAAAGCGCCGAATATACCACACAAATTTTTGCGCAAAACGCTAATGTGTGTTAGTGAAATTGGTACACGCATTGCATGCGTGTGACGCATGCACCCATATTTAATTTTTGACTTTGACAAATTGGGACTAAAATTGGCATTCTTGAATGCATGGGCGAAAAAATGATTAAGAATTAATTTATTTAAATTTTCAATCCAATTAAAAAAAGTTTTACATTGAAATACAGTTTCAATCTTTTCTTGATTGCTTCTGTGCCTTTGCTATAATGTACCTTCTCTTCGATGTGAAAATTGAGAAATTGTGTGCTCTGAAGGTGTGATAAATTTACTTAACGCTTATCACCTTTTGATGCATCCACTCAGAGTGCGCTGGTGCGCTGTCACCTACCATTCGACAGCAGCAGCAGCAGCAGGAGCTCCTTCCTGTCTTCCTGTGTGTTCGTGTGCTCCTCGGTATTGTTTGATTTCATTGAGAGTATGTCGATGTTGTGTTCTGGCTTGGCCCCTTTTGTTTACTTAATCACATTTTATGCGTCGCAGTTTGTAGCCAACGATGTACCGCCAACGCCTCCATGGCCGCCTTGTCGTTGTCAATGCCCCGTCATGTCGTTGTTGTTGTCAAGTGCATTTCATTTCACCCTTTTGTAAACTGATAAACAAACTTTGCCAGCGTAAAAATTGGCCTCAATGTTCCAATGCTAATTTGCTTCCATTCTCTTTAAAAAACTCTTGCAGGGTCGCCATACAAAGACTGGTCAGTTGGCTGCCATAAAGGTGATGGATGTCACCGAAGATGAGGAGGAGGAAATTAAGCTCGAAATCAATGTGCTGAAGAAGTACTCCAATCATCGTAATATTGCCACCTATTATGGAGCCTTCATCAAGAAATCACCGCCGGGCAAAGATGATCAGCTTTGGCTGGTTATGGAATACTGTGGTGCCGGTTCTGTTACCGATCTGGTCAAGTCCACCAAGGGACAGAGCTTAAAAGAGGAATGGATTGCCTACATTTGCCGTGAGATCTTGAGAGGATTAAGCTATTTGCATTCGAACAAAGTCATTCATCGTGACATCAAGGGACAGAATGTGCTGCTCACAGACAATGCCGAGGTGAAGCTGGTGGATTTTGGTGTCTCTGCACAGCTGGATCGCACGATAGGCAGGCGAAATACTTTCATTGGTGAGTAGTTCGTGGCCATGAGTCATCCAACCTGCTAAACTGGCTTGACTTTCAGGTACTCCCTACTGGATGGCACCCGAGGTCATTGCCTGCGACGAGAATCCCGATGCCACATACGACAATCGCTCCGATCTGTGGTCGCTGGGCATCACAGCTCTGGAAATGGCTGAGTCACAGCCACCGCTTTGCGATCTGCATCCGATGCGGGCCTTGTTCTTGATTCCGCGTAACTCACCGCCACGACTTAAATCCAAGAAGTGGTCAAAGAAATTTCATGGCTTCATTGACACGGTGCTAGGTGAGTCACACTTGCCCGCGGCTGTGGCAGGGATTAACATTTGGTTGTTTCGTCAATTACAGTAAAGGACTATCACCAGCGGCCTTATACTGAGAATCTGCTGAAGCATGCCTTCATCAAGGATCAGCCCACAGATCGCCAAGTGCGTATACAGCTCAAGGATCACATCGATCGCTGCAAGAAGCGCAAGCAGGAGAAGGAGCGCGAAGACTATCGCTACTCTGGCTCCGACAATGATGACGATGAGCCGCAGCTGGCGGGTGAGCCTAGCTCCATTATACAGGCTCCTGGCGGCGACACTTTGCGTCGTAATTTCCAACAAATTCAAGAGGGTCGCCTGGCGGCCGAACAACAGCAGCAGCATCATCAGCTCATGGCCCAGGCACAAGCGCAAGCGGCTGCCGCCCATGCCGCTGCCCAGGCGCAATTGCATCAGCAACAGCAACAAGCGGCGGCGGCAGCAGCAGCAGCGCATGCAGCGCAACAGGCACAGGCCGCTCAACAGGCGCAGGCGCAACAACCACAGGCCAATCGTCAACAGAAACCGCCATCGGTGAGTCAGTGGGCAGTGGGGTGATAAAAGTTATGGCTATTACTAAGCTTTAAATTTTCAGCGTCAGCAGATCGAGGAGCCAGGTCCGCCGGCACGTCCACAGTTGCCACAGCGATTGATTGTGGTGCCAGATCCACCACATGCCAATCGGCCATTGCCACCGACCCCGAAGAGCGGCGAGCCTGCAGGTCAAACGCCACAACAGCAGCAGCAACGCAGTAGCAGCAATTCGCAGAATAACTCTAGGCCATCGGTGCGTATCAGCAGGAAAAGATTATGCTCTGCCCCGGGGGGAATTCTGCCAATGGGGAGTTTAATGTCAATAAAACGCAAGAGCTGATAAGCAACAGGCGTTAGAGATGTGCGCGTGATGAGGCATCGTATTAGAGCTAGAACGAAAACGCTATACAAATAGTTGTTCTATGAAACTTATCGACAGAGGGTGTGGAACAAAACGGAGTCTAACTCCAATTAAGGGACCTTAGTAAGAAGTGCAATTCTTTTCATAAAAATCTCTACAGATTTTCTTGGACACCTGTACTGTTGTCTGAGCAAAATGAAGCCCTGATGGTTTTGTCGCAAATGAATCTCGTGTGGACTCTCCGTGCCTCAAATGCAGCCATTTTTGCTATTGAAAGGAGCCTGCCTCAAAATTTGCTTCCTGTTTGACTGTTTGGTCGTATTCCAATCAACTTGGACGGTCTATATTAAATATTCTTTGGGTCAATTGGGCTTTATACGAAAACAAATGCAAATCAGCATTCGGAATAAGCCGCAGAATAAGCCGTACGATTAGATTGGCATGGAGATGAAAGTAGTTCTCAATGCTGAATGCTTTTTTAGAGGACTTTTTGATATGAAAAAGTCACAGTAAAAAATTTTATATTTGTTGATATACTGAACGATTTTGATATTAATTTGGACTGGATAGTTTTAATATCATAAAAAAGATATTTAGGCCTTTTCCGGTTTTCAACTTCGACAAGATTTGTCGAATTCGAATGAGCTACAGTAGCTAATGTATAGAATTGATTGAGTAAATCGGTTGTAGAGAAAAAAGATCAGCTACCGAAAAAATTTTCGTTTAAAATACTAATTTGAGTTAGTTGTAATATAATTGAAATTTAACTGGTTACAAACGAATTGGTGATGAATGTGTTGACCGACAGATTTCGATGTATTGTTATTCTAAGCAGCGACATAAATCTAAATCTAAGGAACGCACAAAGGTCAACTGGTATTTAACTGGTTAAAAAGGCTGCTGTAGGGACAATTCTCTCCCGCCTATGCCTTATGGCATTAAGCTGGTTGCAAAATGGCTGCTGTCGCTGACTATTGTCACCTGCCTATGACATTGTACTATACACTTGTATTATACAGATGGTTCAGTAACAAATCGGCACACCAGTGCGGCATTTTTAAAAGACAACTCAGGGTTTACAGCTAGTTATAATACAGATAAAATTCTATCATCTCTCTCATCTGAACTCATTGCAGTAGACCATGACATTTCTAGAAATTTTTCTCATGTTGCCATACTCACAGACAGCAAAAACGGTGCAAATCTGTTAGGAAAGGCAGAGCAATATAATTACATAGCTAAAAATATTACATAGAAAATTCAGAAACACTCGAGGATACTCGCAGCGGAAATCCATTATATTGCTGGACATATGGCAATAGAGCAAAACGAGATTGTGGACAGAAAGGCAAAGGATGCTCCACAAGAAGTAAATTTTATGGCAATGAAATGGAGCCTTAAAGATGCAATCTGCAACATATATAGAAGTATCAAGGACGATTGGGAAAAAGAATATGCTGACTTTGTAGCACAAAAAGCCAAGGAATACTGTGAACTCTTTCCAGCTACGGTCAACAAACCTTGGTTCAAGGATAAAAGCTGCAAATACAAAGAAGAGGAAATAAAACTAATAAACAGACTGTTAAGTGGAAATGTCTTCGAAAATTACAATCTAACCAAGATGCATGTGAAAAACGATAACAGATGCGATACTTGCGATGAATTCGATGAAGCTTCGCACATAATATTTAATTGTGAAAAATATCGCACGACAAGACAACGCTTCCCATCGCTAACTTTGTACAACAACATATACACGATCTTTAAACAGAAAAGCATAGACGCCTACCAAGAAATTTTCGACTTCATAGAGGAAATCAACATAGATTTGTAATTAAATAGAAAAACGGCGAACTTCCAACAGTTGCCGTGGCGATTTCCACTTAACAAATAAATGGGCGGCCAAATAATCCCCCATTACTAACGGGTTTTAGGGTAACATAAACACAGAAAAAAAAATAAAAATACCTATGACATGCCTGTGGAAAATTGACGACTTTAATACATTGATTTGGATAGGAAGTGCCACCAGTTGCAAGTCTATCTTCAAAACTGTGAAAGATATGACGTTTTTTCAAAATTGCGGAGCCGGCAGCCGGCGTAGCAAAAATTTAAAATAAACTTTATCGGCCTGCAAGTATAAGAAGTATATTATGTCCCATTCATGTCAAATCTCTATCGATTACCATCTCTGTGATCTGTTTGTTCATACGGTAGTAGTCATACTATTTGACGAAGATCGCATTATATAGTTGTGCAGATAACAACATGCTGCAGTAATGTTTTGCGCTTATCATCAATAAGAATAAAGTATAGAGTACGAAATATCCATTGGTCATTCCTCAGTATGAGTTTTCGTTGATGTTTTTAATCTAGTTTGAAATGGTAAAAAATATCATGCCATAATGGTAATATTTCGACAAGGGTAGACTGAAGTTAGATTTACGAAAATATGTATACACTTGCAAAGGGTATTATAATTTTGCCCAAAAGTTAGCAAAGCATAGAAATATTAATTTCTGATCCCATAAACTGTATATGTTCTTGATCAGGGCGACGAGCTGAGTCAATTGAGCTTTTGTCAGTCCGTCTGTCCGTCTGTCTATCTGTTTCTACGCAAACTAGTCTCTCAGCTTTAAAGCTATCGAGATGAAATTTTGCACACAGTCTTCTTTTTACTGCACGCTGCTAATATGTCGGAACCGATCGGATTGGATGACTATACTTATAGCTTTCATAGGAACCATCGGTCAAAAAATGGTTCTTAGTGAGAAAACTTAATTGTTTCCACTGTTAGCGTCCTCAAGCTCGGCCATTATTATTATTATATTCTTTCAAACAGATTTGCAAATTTTGGTCAAAATCGGATGACTATATCATATAGCTGCCATAGGACCGATCGGTCGGAAAATGGGTCTTAGTGAAAAAAAATTTTTGTTTTTAAGTAAATCGTTCTTAAGGTTCGTGATTATTAATATTAAACGCTTTCAAACTAATTTGAAAAAGTTGATCGACATCGGGTGACTATATCTTATGATTACCATATGACCGATCGGTCGAAAATGATTCTTAGTAAGAAATTTTTTTTGTTTGTTATGTTAGTGTCCTTAAACTCGCTGATGACTGATTTTATATGCTTTCAAATAGATTCGCAAAATTGGGTCGCAATTGGATGACCATATCTTAAGGCTGCCATAGGGCCGATCGGTCGGAAATTGAGTCTTAGTGAGAAAAACTTTTTTGTTTTCAATTGTATCGTTCTTAAACTCGGCGTTTGTTAATTTGATATGTTTTCAAAAAGATTCGCGAAATTTGGTCGAAATTGTTTATCTGTCGGAAAATGGGTTTGAGTTAGAAAAATTTTTGATTATTATGTAAGCGTTCTTAAACTGTGACATTTGCATTTGCAAGGGTATAAAAACTTCGGCACAGACGAAGTTAGCTTGGCCTTCTCGTTTTATAATTAAATAAGCGTGAGTTGCCTGTCACGCGTCCATCTCTATGCTTCTGGGATTGTAGGATTGACTGCGAGAGCAATGACTTTTATATAGAAAAATTGAATGATGAATAGGCAGACCTTTAGGGAATATTGCTTATCAACTTTGATAAAGTAATTGCTGCGGTTTAGAGCAACTCAACCCATTTTCTCCCCTTCACCTCTACCAAATAGTTGTAGCCCCCCGCCCCAGTAAAGTAGATTTACCCTTAATTTTATGTTTCTCTCATAACTTACCAAGTATTTTTCTTATCTTATTTTCATGTTTTGTGCGCCCATATTATATATCTCCATATATATATATATATAACGATTTATGATTTAACTCATGTGTACGTCATCCCGTTGCGTCAACTCTCCAACGTATGATTTCTAAACACTCAAAAAAAAAAACACTTTGATACACCACAACAACAATCATACAACAGTTACCACCAAGGAGACCCGAGGTATGTCTTTTGATTTCCGTTTAGAAGCCTGTTCTATCTTTCTCCTTTATGCTTGATTTTTGTTAATCTGATCTGATTGTACCCCCTCCAATTGTAATGTACCCCCTTTTTGGACCCTTAGTCAAAATTTGAAAAAAGAAAAAACAAAATGTACAACTTGATGGAGGTACACAACTTCCTAGTAACACCCCTATCATGCACGTGCCACTAATCCCAGTTAATCCAACTGGAAACCACACTTTCATATTTACTCGTCCACTAACAAACACAAACACACACAACACAGTCGAAGCAAACGTAGCAGCAGTTCCTGTGATTGATGCGTTTCTAATGCCGCCCGTGCGGTATCTAACAAATAGATAAAAACTAACCGAGCTTTCTCTAATTGTTTGTTGTACCCCTGCAATGCGCTTGGCTTGTTTTTATCTAGGTATAAGAAAAAGTGTAAAAAGGAAAACCCAATCTAATGCTCTCTTACTTTCGTTCCCCCCCCTCCCCAAAAAAAAACAAACCGAATCAACTACAAACAACTCGAAAACTGTGGTATCATGTGCAATCTACACTACACTCACACAAACACACTCTACACACACACACACACTTACACAAAATCCTCCACGAAATGTGTGCATTTGACCCCTGATCAAAAAAAAAAAAACAACAAAAATCTATTATAAAACTGTAGGATCATTTGGATGTGTTAGCTGCACAATTAAATGAATTGGGCGTGGTCTCCTCCCAACAGCCGCAGCCACAAACTGCCACAGGCGGACAGCAACCACCACAATTGGCCCAGCCAGAGGCACCACCACGCAATAATCGACAATCAGGTGGACCAGTGGTGGCCTCCTCGTCATCTTCATCATCGAAGCCAGCGGCTGTCTTGCCTCAACAATCGAATAATCATTTAGGACAGCCAGTAAATCCATTGGATCCCTTGGATAGCAGTGATTCGGATAGTGAACCAGATGAGCCCAACGATCGAGCAAGAAACGATGGCACACTGTTGGCCAGTGATCCGCCCAAGCCGCTGTAAGTAGCAAAAAATAAATGTATTAAAGAAGAAGAAAGGGCGTGGCAATTTGCAAACAAAAGATGTAGTCAGAAGAGTAGAAGTTGACGACACACCTATAAAATGGGATAGTACAAATTATTCAAAGGATGTTTTAATATCCCTAGGAAATGTCTTAAGTAGCGAAATAGCCTTTAAAACAGTGATGCAAGCCGGTTAAGTATGAAATCCCGTGAATCTTCGGCAATTGCCTACCGACCTCTTAATAGGTCTATAATCGAAGGCTAATCGATTTGTTCGAGTATCCTATTTCCTCTACAGGACGATTTTCTCAAAATTCTGTTGTGATTCTTCGCCTTAATTTAACTCAATCCAGAAGCAAGGTTGTTAAAGTGAATTTCTTCTAGACGAAGTCGTCATATCTGACTTCATATTTTGGGACATTTGTAAAAGGATTTTAAAGCAATTTTAATGTTTGAACCGGCGGTTCAACCAGTCCTGTTTTCTGAGCGGTTTGCATCCCTGCTTTAAAATGATTTTGATGATTTTGGTTAATTTGAAAAGCTAATTATCAATGTAAGTTTACCTGATTGGAATATCTTTTAAAAAAGAGAATGAAGGTAAAACTGAATTCTTAAACCATTATACTTCGAGAAACGAATATAATACTTATTTTTATGGAACAAGGGAATAAAACCAAAAAGCCAACCGAAACTGTTTGTCGAAATTACCAAAAATTAAATTTTCCTAAAGCAGTCTTCATAAAGCATATCGATGTTCAGGGCCAATTTAAATCTTGCCGATCTTGATTATAACAAAATATTTAATCTTTAAATAAGTCGCACTTTACAAAAGATGGATAAATGCGTCCAGAAAGTGTCATAACCTTGTTCTACTGGCTAACATGATGATAATTGGATTGCTTTGCTTTGCAATTGTAAATCAAAGTACCCCCTTCACTTTCCCTCCACGCTATTGCAGATCTCAGGATTCATTTATGACGTTTGATGACATTATGTCATTCTATAACAATAAAAGGAAAATTTGGCGCTTACCTTGGTCATACAAAAGCCATGGACGTAGTCAATTTTCCCACACTTAGGAGTTAGAAATGTGACAATGATTTAAATCATCTCTTCTAAAAAAATACGTTCTCGAGAAGCCGCAAGTGGAACAAGGAGGCCATGTAAAAATGTAAACTTGGCATTACAACCCCAAAGGGCCAAGCCAAGCTTCAAGCGTGTTTCTGCTTATAATTTTTCGCACAAGAGAAAGGGACCTACAGCTTAACGCCGAATCCGAATGCAAAGGTTTTTTCATAGCTAGCTGGTGAAGGTGACAGGATGTGTAAAAGCTAAAGAATGAAAAAAACTTTTTTTTTATTAGATGGTCCGAGCCGGGATGTACCCGCCCATAGGTGGCCATACTCAGCAGAAAAAATTTCAATGTCATCGGAAAAAAACGATGCAAACACTTTTCGTGAAGCTTTTTGACGATCACAAGCTCACCATCAAAATAATATAATATCCGGAAGCTGTCAGCTGGAAGCAGATAGAGTAAGCTTGGGAACAAGTAGCAGAAATAGGGCATTTAGGGAGGAACGAACTCTTAAGGCCTCTACAGACATGCGAATTAACGAAAAGTTTCATTAAAAAAATTGTGGAAAAAAAAAGCAGAAGTAACGATTTGAGACGTTGTAAAGATATTAGACAATTTGCATGTTTTGCAGATAAGAATTAATGTTCTCAGTTGTGGAGTCTATGTAAATAGGCTGTGGGCCTCGTTATACTTTGAACAGTTGAACTAGCATTGACGACTCTTCAGGTCACGTTGCCCTTCTTGTACTTTCAAGCCATCAGCAATCAACTAAAGTAAAATTTAAAAAAAAAAAACGAGAATTACAGTTGCAAATAGCAGCAACATTACAAAATGTCATTTGCCAGAGTGATTAGTCGAAGTTAATAATCAGCTTTCTTTTGACTATCATATCCAAACAGTTTTCATCTTTAGGCTGCCAATTTGAAAAGTTGTGAATATTTGTCAAAACCCCCAGTTAATTTAAAAAGCCCACAAACTTCCAATTTCGTGGTAATTCATCCTTAAGTCTTCTCAAATTTGTGACAGTGTCAGCTAAAATAAAGAATAATTTTTAGAATTTTGTTCAAGATAGTTCGAAAATGTCTGCTGTTCCTATAAACGCTTGATTTATTATTTCTATTGGAGGCTTGTCTTATTTCTGCTAAAGGTTCTTTTTGAAGTCTGTTTTCCCAAGTCAAACTTCACTCGTAAATCCATAAAAATATGATCTTTTATACTGAAACCGAAGTGAAGTTGAAATACTTTTCCATTTGATTAAATTTTTAGAAACCTTTCGCTTAACTTTTCCAGTTTTTAATGAGATACCCAATTACTAATTACCAATTAGCTACCTAAACTCCAATTTAGAAGAACAACAACTGTCTACTGATGAAAGAAAATTAAGGTTATTAAAATAGCTTTTAGGACCACTGGCTAACTGTGGGTGTTGTTAGTATCTTTTTTGCAAACTTTCTGCAGAATCAATCAATTTGTACTATCCCAATGTAGAATCAATCATCCATCATCTTTGATACTAACCCAAACATATTCACAACATTCTTATTCTCTCACTTGTTCCCATCATATTCCCCCACTTTTCCGCATATCATTTCCTTAATTTTCCAAACATTTTGCAAAACAACAACAACCACCACCACAATACTTTGCCGCCCTTCTTGTTTTTTTTTTGGGTTTTGCGTTGGTTTTTTTTTTTGTGTTTTGTTCAGACCCGAATTTTCATATAGACCTGGCCTGGGACCCGTATCGGAGGATAATAACACAACCACCACGCCATTAACTCATGGCAGCGGTGGACCACCGAATCGGCCATTGCCACCAACGCCCGATGATGATGATCAGGCTGGAGATCGCACATTGATCATGAAGCGCGTAAGTAGAACAAAAGTAAATTTACACTAAAGTTTCTTGATTTAGTTTAGTTTTTAGTTTGGAGAGATTTTTGATATGATTTTTTTTGTTTTGTTTTTGATGAGGATATTATAGGAGAGAGGGCGAATTAAACCAATTTGCAGTGTAAAAATTGTAATTATTTTTTCTAGCTTTTCGTAGGGTTGAAGGTCTAAAACAAACTAAACTAAATTTCAAACAAAAATTATGATCAACTTGGTTGTGGTTTCTCTTTAGAAAAAAATAAAACACTTTTTTGAGTTAATCGAGTTTTGTTTTAAGCCTAGTTTAAACTTATTGATTTTCTATACTAAATTTAAACAATTAATTTAAATTAAATGGCGTACAGAGTGTGAAATTTTTTCGTGAATTTACTTTTCATTTTTTCTTATACAAATTTTTTAATTTTTTGAGCAAATGTGTGAAGATGTGATGTGAAGAATAAAGCAGCACGCGGTGCATAGAATGTTGTATATAGCACTTGAACACTCGCACACTATTCCTACACATACAGACACCATACCATACCATATACCAAATGGAATGCAAAACTGAAGAGAAGAGAAATTCATGAAAAAACTTTCCATACCCTGTGTAGTGGGGAATCCTATTTATATTTGCCGAAAATTTAACACAATTCTTCTCTTGCGCTGCCTAACCACAACTACAACAACAACAACAACAACAACCTACCCCCCTATATAATCCTACAACAGAAACTAGAGCAGAATATAAATCGCTTGCAAAAATCCGCCTCCACCTCGCACGCCAATTCACCACCCAAACGAGGCGAAGAATCCAAATTGTTACGTGATTGGGACTTTGATAGATTCTTTCCCAAAAATGGTAATAACTCGTCCAGTGGTAGCGGCAGTCCCACCACCACAGCCAGTCTAAGTCGTAGCTCTCAGCTGAGCACCTTGAAGGTGGAAACGAAACTGCAGAGAGCCAGCGTGGCGGAAGCAATTACCCGTCCCGTGCCACGTGGATATCAGCCCTTAAAGGGAGCAGCCGGAGCCAACATAGCCAAAGAACGAACCACCACAACCAGCAGCAGCAGCACATCCCAACATAAACGCCAGGAGTCGGACTCCAAATTGCCCATAAACTTTGTGCGCGGTTTTCGACGAGAGAATTCGGACTTTTTCCCGCTAACCAAGCGGCATTCGGCTGTCTTAAGTGGCAGCAGCAGCAGCAGCTCCAACTCCACTCAATTGCAATCCCCACAAACGGTTCAAGCCCAAAGAACCAGTGCCATGTACCAAAGGAACAGCATTTACAATAGCAGCGGGAGCAGCAGCAGCAAGGCTGCTGTTGCAGTTGCCAAGCCCAAAACAACAACAACAGTCACCACTGCCGTCAGTAGCAGCAAAGGAGCAGCCGTAGCCACTGCCACACCACCTGCCAAGTCCAGTTGGGCTAATTTAGATTTCTTGCGTCCGCGTCGCGAAAAGACTGAATCTGTAATAGTTTTGCATAATGCAGCAGCTCGTGCCCAGCAACAGCAACAACAACAACAACAGCAGCAACAACAACAGCAACAACAACAGCCACAACAGCAGCAGGTAAACGTTCTCAGCTCGCACGAACAACAACAACAACCAGAAACAAACAAAAATTCAACCGAAAGGCAAAAAAAAAAAATGTTTTACCAAAAAATCTCGCTCCATTTAATTGTGTTTTGTCTTGGCGCCAGAAACGTAAACCAAACCAAACTACTTGCAAAACAAAAAAAAACCCATTTTGGCTCGCTCTTCCATACACACACACACACTCACACTCACCTGTTAATAACATAGCACTAACAGCTCGAAAATAACAGCGCTCGAACTTAAACCCACCCACCCAAACACATACCCACACACACACACACTCCTATCGAACAGCTGGAATTGTGTATAATAAATAATGTCTAATAATTTAGTGTGGGGTTGAGTGAACATAAAAGAGTTGCTCTTTTTGATTCAGTTGCTCACTTAATGAACAACAACTGAACAAGTGAGCAACAAAGTGATCTTTGAACCATTTGGAATGGATAGTTTTATTCAAGGCTGCGAACCTGTAAAATTTTGGTGAAGATTCGGTCCGGAGACTCGAACCTATGGTAAAGTGTAAGGTTCGGTTCGCGGACCGTTTTCTGTACTAATCGAACCCAAGGCTTTTTTTCCTTTGTGTTCATAGAATGTCAAATAGTTGCCTCAATATTCGATCAGGAGAAAGCTTCCAGATTACCAAGTATGTGAGTAGTAAGTCGTTCGGACCACATTCATTCATAGGTGTTCTTAAAATTCTTTCAAAAGTGTCTGGTCTTTGAGTTTTGGAAGCCTCACCTACTACGTACATACCCAGCCAGCATTTTATGAAATTTCTGATCAAATTTGAGTCTTTTTTTTGAGTCCTCTTTCTGATTAAATAGTCATAAATGTTACTTATGTCGGGAGAATATGGTGCCCAAGACGAGAAACTGCTTAAAGAGTCGTTTATATCCCATTTTTCTCATCAATTTCGAGTCATATTTCCAATAATTTTTTAGTCGTATTTCAATAAATCTGTTTTTGAGCATATCTATGAGTCATTTCCTAGTCTTCTTTAAATAGGACTTGAATTCAATCTCTTCAAAAGAGCTTAAAAAGGACTGATCAGAACGATTCTTGTTAAAATGATCTTCCAAATGCATTTTGCTTTCCCCTATTCCGACTATACTTATTGCATTTCTTTCTTCTCGAAATCGCCATATCGATTGGATTTCTAAAATTCATTTTTAATTATCAACTCAAGCAAATAATATTGAGAAAACTAGAAAAGATCTTAAGAAATTGACTTAAATGATTGCTTGAACTGAACCTTATTTCATATTTCGTTTCGGGTTCATGGTCCCGTTCGAGGAACCCGGAAAACCCGAACCGAACCGGTTCTTTGGGGTTTGCAGCCTTGGTTTTATTGCATCCTTTTTTTTTGACATAATATCCATTTTTCATATCCTTTGGATGATTTTCAGCTCCATTGGATGAAAATCTAAGATCAATTTAACATTAAATGGATATTATTAATATCCTTTTTACGATATTATGCGCCGATTTCTCTTCCAGATAGGTGCTATGTGTCAGATAAGCTCGCAATTTACTCTGTTATTTGTAAGTTGATATGACATATAGCTCTATGTAGCCCTAAAACTATTCAATCCAAATGGATATCAAAATCCTCCAATGGATCAACAACAAATATCCCTTTTATAACTTTTATTTGTTAGTTTATGTGACATATAGCTAGCTCTATGTAGAAGAGAAATCGACCATAAAACTATTCACTCCAAATGGATACCAAAATCATACAATGGATCATCAACAAATATCCCTTTTATACCTTTTATTCTACCCCACACTACAACAACTCACCCAAGTTTGTGTTTTGCATTTAATTTTGTCTCTTAGTATCATTTTTCCTTTCTCTCTTTTGCTTGAGCGCATGTTGGTTTTTGTATATTTATTGCATTTTGTGTTTAATTTTCTTACTTGTTTCTAATTATGAGAGCCCACAACGCCGCCACCTTCATCACAATAATAATCATATTAAATAGTTAACAATAATTCAATTAAGCTACAAATCAAATAACATTCCATTTTAGTACTTAAGTTTGAATTTATATGCGGGTCTTTTGATTAAAATGCTTGGTCTATAACTCTCTAATCGGATATTGTTAGTAACATCTCAAAACGAAATATATTTTATAAAAATTTTAACCCATTGTTAATAAAAAGCCATACCAACTCGAATGCTAATGAGATGCTACAAATTATGCAAGGTTTAAGCTTTATCTATTATCTTTTATACATATGTAAATAATGGTGTTGATATAAAGTATTAGTATTTGAGGTAGTAGGTGATTACAAGTAGTGGAGCAGTTTTAAATATGAATTGAATGAGGCATTCAAATATCAACTTGGCTAGCCGCACTAATTGTGTTCTTTTTGAATAAGATAAGACTTTGAACTGATGCAGAAAACAAAATTTTTTTTCCACATATTTTTACCATTAAAAGATTAACCAAAGAAAGATTACCGTTATGAATTTTTTAAATTGCTTTATTGCTGCGGATTCCCCTTGTAATGACACCATTCCGCCAACATATCGCCGCTGTTTACAAACACCTTTCTAAAACGGATGAGCTATGATCTATGGTGGTTTTAAAATGACTCCGCCATCATAACTCCGACATTATTCCGCAGGCAAATTGTACTAGGCAAAGATATGTCAGCGGAACTATGTCGCTGTGTCATTCTAAAGTAATACCAACTGTTCCAACTGTTTTCAGGTTTCGTCACGTACTTTTATTTTTCGACTGTTAAAATCTTTTTTCTGAAGACACCCTCTGTGATCCCACGTTGTGTTGAAATTCATCACACAAATCCGCAATGATTGATTTTCCTAAGACAGATGCTACTTTTTTACACACAAAATTTATCATGATTTATGATCTTGAATCTACGACAAAAGCCATTTTGTGCCCCAAGTTTCAACTCAATTGGACAAAGTTCATATCACAAACTATTACAAATTTACAGCCATACAAATTTATTTATCGTTTTCTCCCACTTCGGTGTAAAATTTTCCAAATTTTCTTTCATAGTGCGCGCCCACATAACTGAACAAAGGTCTATGTCAAAACATAGATCTCTAGGATAAGCGGTCTGAGCTGTGGGTTGATAATCAGTCAGTCGGGCCAAGAGATTTATATATATAAAGATAACTTTTGGCCTGTAGAAATTAACTGTTGTGACCTTTTGAGAAGAAAATTCCATTTTGCAAATTTTGCTTAAATTTGTTAAGGTTGCTACTTTTTGCGCCTTGTAGAGCCCACCAATTCCGTTTCACTTTGTCTCAATGTATATTTATGCGTATTCTTTGCGAACCTCATTAAAACCGTCACTCAATTTTGGCAATTTTGTCTTTAACGCATTTAACTAAGTTTGTTACAAATAAAATTTATTATCTGCTTGAAAACTCGCGGTGATTCCTCAGACCATAAAACTATACGGTAAATGAATACCAAACTTAAATTTTAGAAAATTTTTCAAAAACACTTCTCATCAATGACCTTTGGTTGTTTCACCATTAAAATAGACCAGCGATGGTCACACATAACCACATTTCGCTATTCACATCGACACTATGCGAACGCTTGCCGATGCTTGGGCCAAGAGAGTAAACAGCTCTTCAGTCGTAGGCAAGCGTTCGATCAAAGAAGATTAAACATAGAACAGACCCGGCCAGCCATAGCTACCAGGAGCCGAAGTCAGTCGTGTTTTTACGCAAACGCGAGCCGAACTCATGATTGTGTGAATCGGTTAACATTGAATTGCAAGTAAAACGGCTGTAGTCTGGAGGGAGCTCTCTTGCTCACCAACACAAGCACACTTTATTGTCCTCTCAATTTGGCCGGCACTGACATTGAATCACAATTTGAAAAGCCTCTCTTTTTTGAGTGATGATAACTCCATTGTGACAACGAGATACTTCATTGTGACAAGTCGACATAGGAAACTGGGTGGTCAGTGGGAGACGGACATAGTCAAAAAATAACTCGTAGAACCAATATGACAGCGAACAGCTGACAAACATCTGAGTGAAAGTTGTAGACCAGAGCCGTCCAGCCATAGCTTCCACGAGCCGAAGTCAGTCGTGTTTTTACGCAAACGCGAGCCGAACTTATGGTTGTGTGAATCGGTGAAAACTGAATTGCAAGTAAAACGGCTGTAAACTGGAGAGAGCTCTCTTGCTCACCAACACAAGCACACATTTTGTCCTCTCCATTTGGCCGGCACTGTTGTAGACGCAGCAAATTGTGCTTCTATGTTAAATTTTCTTTGGTTCGATCATAGAAGAACTAACATAGAAGCACACTTTGAAACGCCTGTCTTTTTTGAGTGATGTTAACTCCATTGTGACAAGTAGATACTTCATAGAGACAACAAAATCTGTTACTCAAAATTACTGTCTACGTAGGAAAACACGGTGGTTAGAGGGAGACGGACATAGCTTAAAAAAAAGTCGGAGAGTCAAAAAATAACTCAAAGAGCCAAAATGACAGCTAACAGCTGAAAATATCTGGGTGAAAAGTTGTCGACGGAGCAAAGTGTGCTTCCATGTTAGTTCTTCTATGGTTCGATGCGGTCAGGTCGAAGCTAGTTCACGGCGCTTTAGTCTCGCTCACTAATGCACCCTCACTTTTTTGACTAACGCTGAACTAGACCCAAAAGCTTTGGTCAATTGTGGAGATATTAATTAATGCCTGAAAAATGGGGAAAATTTTGTATAGTAGTATAATGATATCAAATCGTTGTCTCTATTTTATATTAAAGCTTCTAATTGAATATGAGACAGGGAACTTTTCAGTTCGGTTCAGCATTTTTGATATAAAAAACAAAATCTTGAAAACTAATTGGAGAAGTTTTTGCATGGTAATAAATGGACACGTTCATTAGAATAATGTATTGCTGATATACAGCCATGCTCCCATTTTCACTTTTGCAAAAGTTTTGGGATTTGGACACCAAATTTGGTGAAAAAATCGGTTTCGTTTGAAATCGCAAAAGTTTTGCGAAAGTCAAAGTGGGAGCATGGCTGATGTTTCTCCAATGTTAACTTAGCGATTAGAGCAGCTTACCATTGACTGTTTTGTTTTTAAAAGAAGGAAATTTCTAAGTATTTGTTGGCATTTGATCAGGAATCCAATAGTCTTCAAATAATAAAAATATATCTAGAAATAGCAAAGCATTGAATTCAGATAGATTATCTTACAAATTCTAGGACAAGATAAGTCAGTTCTATTAAAACGGTAGCTATTTCAACATTTAACTTTAGTAAGGGCCGATTTCACAACTCCTACATAGCACTATCTGTCACGTACACTAACATATAACAAAGTAAATTGTTAGTTTATCTAACACATAGCAGCTATCTAGAAGATGCGAATAAGTGTAGTAATCTTCAGATTATCTGTTCTATGTATGAAAACCATATCTGCGCTGCTATAGCTTAGCTTTTGTGTTCTGTATTCATGTTCAAACTCTATCCGCTTAATGCTCAAAATTGTTTTAAAGCTTTTTGTACAGCAATGCAAAAATTTGAAAAACAAAAGTTTTGTTGGTTTGGTTAGCAAAATAAAAAAAAATTTTTGTTTGAATGAGTTTGAAATCCCAAGCGACCCACTCTGAATAAAAAAAAGGATGTTTTGCAACTTGAGAGCAACGTTTGCCTGCTGTGCTGTGCAACGTCTTGAGAATTGTGCCACTAAAACAAACAGGAATGTTGCTTATTTTTAAGAAACTTTAGCTCTAAAACAATTTTGAATGAGTTTTTATTCTACATTTAAATGTGTTTTTTTTTTAGTATATAAGCTTTTACATGTACCCACACACACACACATACACAACTCCTTTCTTTGGCTAATTAGGCTTCATAGAGGGACACACATTCATTTAGGATTCTTAAGTGTCTCATTGGCATTCATTTATGTATTTGTGCTCCTCTTTTACATTTTGATGTGTTTTTTTTTATGTTGTTACTTCCCCGGAAAACCCATTTATAACCCCATATACTCCTACTCTCGTATTAATTTCATTACAATTGTTGAGCTTTTGTTTTTGTTTTTTTGACAATTATACTTGAAACTTATCTTGATGTTTATTCTCTCTGGCAGAATCGTGGAGGCGGTGGAGGAGTCGGTGCGGATGGTAGTGTACTTGGCACACCCGGAACTCGCACCAGCAGCGTCCTGCCCGATCTACTCAGTCAGGCATCGCCGGCAACGCCACCCAGACATGATAAATCATCCAGTGAGGAGGTGAGTAATATGTGCCATAAATATTTGTACTATTTTTTTTTGTTGTTAAATCGATTTTCCATTGTGTTTTGTGTATGTAACTTTCAAATTGAGTTTCCATTTATTTATTGTTATTCGTTTTCATTGTGATAATAACTTTTAAGTCTCGTCTGTTCCACATGGTTAGGAACCAAAATCATTTTCAAATTTATGAGTTTATGATTTAGCTGGAACTTGAAGTGTTTCCGCATTGATAAAGAAATCTTTGATTACACAGTGCTACAGTGCGAAATAACCAGGGTAATGACAGCAGGTCGGTTCCTCATACTTGGTTTTCCTCCATACTTTTGGTTTTATGGCCCAATAAACGTTTATTGATCATTTTGTTCACTTAACTTGAAATAACTCGCGAATGAAGCGTATGATTGTTTATAACCTTGTCAATTCCGATAGCGACAAGAGGAATCTAATATATTATAATCAATGGTTTGACTGATTTTACGTGAACAAAGTGATCCATAAACAGTTTTTGGGCCATAACTTCAGTTTTAGGGGGTCCCCGATAAAAACCAAGTATGAGGAAGTGCCATACGCGACCTGCTCTACAGCGTACGCTATATCAATACCGAGGTTATCACAATTTTTTGAAATTTGTAGCACTGTGCTTTTGTAGTCACTATAAATTTTATAGTTTAGGGCCACGATTATTTCGATTTTTTTTTTTGCAGTTTTGATAAACTGATAATTGATAAATATAGTCCACTTTTTACACATTCACATTCCAGGTTATGGCTTATGGTAAGACCAAATAATGTTGCCTAAAATGACAAATTCATAAAGTAATTGGGTCATACCAGAGTTGTAAATCTAAATTACTATTACAATTACCTTTCAAAGATTTTAGGTAATTAAAAATTTTAATTACCATTACAATTACAATTATTTCGCAATTAAAAATTTCAATTACCATTTCAATTATTTCAATAATTGTACCAAAAAAATTTATTATTGCTAATTTAAAGTAATTGAAGAAATTGCCAATGAAATTTTCCATTACATGAAAGTAATTGTAATGGTAATTAAATGTTTAATTATCCAAAAAAAATTGTAATGGTAATTTCGACTTCCACGCCTGGTTCAAACGCAATTGAACATACGTAAATTACAAACTCAAGTTGTCACGAATCCATTAATAGACTCAAGTATCTCGGTTCTCCCTTTTAACGTAACCGAACCCCTTTGGAATCGGCTTTGTTTGGGTTCTACTATTCAAAGCATATATCGAACCTTCTAATTATTGTAATTTCTGTTCCAATCCTCTCAATTATCAGTTTATCATCAAAACGACTTTTTTATTTTCACATTTACTTTTCAAATTCAAGTTTTTTTTTATCTAACATCACTTTTTCAATCAAAAACAAAATAATGTATGTGACTAATCAAAGCAAAGAAAATCGTTAGAGCATAAATAGTTTTCTTTGACGTGGAGCAAAGTTCATTAGGAAGAGCGTAAATTGAAGAAATTGGTCAACATTTGCATGCCTCCTATAAGCATTTAATATTTTTTTTACAATGCATGAAAAAACGAAAAAATACAAATTGAAAACCAAATTGTTTAACCAAATTTAAAACGTTACAAAAATTTCTTCTTCTTAATTGTGCTTTGTCTTTCCGCAACGTTTGAGCTGATGGCCACTACGATATATTCTAACAAATTACAAAAAATTACCAATCAAAAAATATAAACAAACAAGACTTTACAATAGTAAGTATGAAAAAAAAACCACAACAACAACATCAAAAGCAAAGTTTTCCAACACCAAATATATATTTTACAATTTTTCTTATAATTTTGCTCTCTAAAACCAAACCAAACCAAACCAAAAAAACAACTCCCAACAAAATCTCAAAATCTTTTGTGTATAGTTTTTATGTCATATTTTCACAATGTTGTGCCATTTTGTATGTGTGTAATCTTAAGTTCTTTTAAATGGTAATGCAATGGGCATACATTCTGTATATTCTATTCTGAACACCCAGGAATGCCTTGTCTTCTTTGGAATGTGTGTGAAAGTTTTTGTCTTTGTATATACATTTCTAAAAACAAAATCGTTTTTCAACATTTATCACTATTGGGTTGTCTTTTAAGTAATGAGAATCGTCAAATTTATAGTGTGATATAAGGAAAGTTGATATTTATTTCTCGCCATATATTTAGTGTACCAGAGAGCTGCTAATTGTTCAAATTTTAAACTGTGATACTAATTATAAGAATATGTATATGGGGTTTAGTGACCTGTTTTTGATTTTAGTCAATGTTACAACTGGCTAGCTCAAGGTCTTTGGTTGATTATAAGTCTTTATAACCAACACAAACCAACAGATATTAATTACAACATTTTGGAATAGCAATGAAATAGCAATTATAAGAATATGTATAATCATGCGTTATTTTACGGTGCACGCACACATGCGGCTGAAAGATGAACTGACGGCCGACCATGACCAATAAACAAATATGCTTGATTGATTCAAGATTGATTATTTGTCAAGATCACCCTTAAGTTTTGCCGTCAGTTTATCTTTCAGTCGCATGTCCATCGCTCGCCCTAAGAGACAAAGATCAGAATGAACTTGACACCACACTTGAAAAGAAACCACTTCAAATGGGATATTCATGTACGCTTTCCACTAGGCTAGCGCTAAAATTTATACACCCTTTAGGCCTTACAAACACAACGTTAGCTAAGATAAATTCAAAGCAGGAACATTATTAATAAAGGTAGGATTTAAAACAATTAAAAAAAGTGAAACCATGCTTACAGCATATTGACTAAAGAAGATCATGTTCTTTGCTTTGCTCGAGTAATAACACAGTTCTACAAAATTCAACTTTTTTAAAAACCTTAAATTATGATAAAAGGGGCCGACCTCTGTAAGCATCTCCTAATACCCAGTTTTTCAAATAAAGCAATTGTAAGTACAGAAATGTCAAAAAATCGGAATCCAAGGCTTCGTTGGCATATATGAAAGCGCAGTACTGTCTATTTATAGGTCTGGTTTATGGCCTTTATGAATTGGTTTATGGGTGAGTCTAAAAATGTTACTCCACATAGCGGTTTTTTTTGCTGTCTAGTATGATCTCTTAGAGACATGCAATATCCCATTTTAACATCACTAAAGATCGATTTTTATAAAAATCAACCGTGCGCTTTTGAAGATATTCAATAATTAAGGTCTAACACCGTCTGAGGGTACCTTTATCAATTGTACGATTGAACATTTTGTATATTGCGTTCCCAATGACCCTGTCCACATTTGTTGAATTTTTAAGATTTTTGTCTTGAACCAATAAAAAATAAGTTAAAATTGTTGTCGCTGTGTGTTGCAACTACAAAAGTAACCTAAAACGCGAACCTAGGCTTTATTCAACAAACGGGGTATGAAATGATGCTTACAGAAGTTCCTTGCACCCGAATTTAAGGGTCTAATGCCGGGGTTTTTTTAGTGTTGTACTGTGTAATCGTTAATGCTTTTCGATCTGGCTTAATAAGACCCCGAAACAAAAGTAAAGAATTAAAATAAATTTTGGGATGAAACCCGAGCTCGCTTTTCGTACTGCTTAACGTTGAAATAGGTCTATCATATTCCATTCAGCAGATATTTCAGATTTATGATTGCTAAGAATTTCTAGAATTTCGAGAAAAAATGAAAATATTTTATTTTTCAGTCTTCTTTTTAAAAGACAAAATACTTAAATGTCCTTAATATTTCAAGACGATTTGCGTGGGCTAAGAACTCATTTTAGACACATGGTTTCTTGGTGAAATTTTTTTAGAATTTTCCGTAGATTTCGTTTTTGCTATACGCTTAGTTGACCTTTTTCCACCCATACAAATCGACCCCCCCCCCCCCCCCCCCTAATTTAAAGTCTAGTTTTAGGAAATGAAGTTATCCTATTGGAAAGATAAGATATAACTGCTACTACAAATGGTCATTAGCAGTCTTATGGTGAAGACGTTCCTTTAAAAATCTTCAGTTTTCTTAAGCTTTAGAAAATATCGATATATCAACTTTTTGTACCCGATATATCAAATATCGATATTGAAAATTTTGATTTTTGATATTTTCGATATGGATATTTTGAGAAATATTGCGAAAACCCTAGTCCGAAGGCGTTTCAAGGTATTATTTCCCAAGCTGCGCAACATGTGGCAAAATTATTTTCATGTTGCAAAATAAGCTTGTTGTGCCTTTGCACGAACTCTGTTCGTTTTCGGCTCAATACTCGGCTCAAACTTATCGATTGAGTTTTGTAGAGTTGCACTGCCATGATTTCACCCGGTTGTAGCAGCTCATAGTATACTAGTATACAAGTACAAGTATCACTAGTAGACAATTGGTGCCACCAAATACAGAGCATGTTCTTGCCAACGTGAATATTTGGCTTTCTTGCAGTATTCGATGGACTCTAGCTGCACTTTTCTTCAAATGAAAGCCGAAAATTATACTTTCCCGCAAATTGTCATTTGTTGGCACAAAAGTTGACATTTTCAGAGCACAACAATGTTGTTTACACTTCAGCCATGGAGAATGAGTATTAGAGATCTAATTTGCGACGCCTCTCAATTGTGGTGGTTCTCTAAAAAGATACTTTATAGTGCTAGTAGGAAATCACAGTGGTTAGAGCAAGACGGACATATTCCCAAATGTATCCAGAGAGCGTTAGTGAAAGCGAACAGCTGACCAAATGTATCTAGAGAGCGTAAATGAGAGCGAACAGCTGACTAATTTCTAACAGAAGCGGTGTCGACAGCAATTTTGCAGTCTAGATATTCTAGTCTATGCTTCAGCGAAACTACACATACTGAAAAAGAAAACCTAATGATGCGGCTTCAAAATGAAATTGGTTGCATCGTTGCTGGATTCGAGTTAGTACTAGCGACGCCACCTTTAAAAAAACCTTCAATACTTTTTTATACAGGTAATAGTAAGTCGGATTATGGTGAAAAATGTCCATCTTTCCTATGGTCACACTAAAATTTGAATATTTCCGAAACTTAAAAGACAGGTCATACGTTTTTCAACATTTCTGTCTGTTACTAAGCAGATTTTCATTAAACATTTCACACGCACACAAACACACACACACACACATAAGGACACAATTTGATCTTGTAACCAATTTATTGCAATTTTTATCATTGGCCTCTGGGGAAAGACTAAATCACATTTTAATTTTCATATATATATATTTTTTTAACACATTTTCTCCACCTTCAATTTTGGCTATAGTTTGATATTATAATTTCTAGTTTAAGCCAGCATCCAAACCTCTTTCTTTCACTCACACACACCAACACACACCAACACACACACACACACATCCTGCATGTATAATTTTAAATGAATTTAATTTTTTTTTTTTCGTTTGACAACTTAAAACTAATTGAAATTTTTTCTTGCACTTTTTCTATTTTCTTTTCTCTATAATTACCAAAAAAAAACAAAACAAAACAACCAACAAAATATTATAAATCAATCAATCAATCAATCAAACAAAACGAAATATCAGTATCAAGCGGCCATTAGTTCATCCGTGCATTCCACGCCATCGAAATCGTTTATCGCTAGCAGCGGCAGCGGCGGCGTCGGCGGTCTTGGCCATGGCGGCGGCAGTGTTGTCGGTGGTGTCATTATTAGCAATAATAATTCACCACAATCGACCATTTCGCTTGTCTCATCGTCCTCGAATTCGCGCCAGAACTCGCCCAAGAATTCGATTAGTAAAACGCGTTCTTCCAGCAGTATTACTAATTTATTGCATAAATCTACTTCTTCCTCCTCTGCGAACATTCTGCATTCAACATCATCATCCTCCTCGAATGCCCCACCACTATGTACATCGTCGTCCGCCGCTCATTTGCCACCGCATGCGTATGCCCTGAATCAGAAACAGCGCAGTTTCCTGACCTTTGGTTTTGGTGCCGGCGGATCGGGTCCAACGCGTCGTGAGTCGCATGTGAATGTCAATGTGACGCCCACCTCGCATGAGGCGGCTAATGATACACCCGAGATACGTAAGTATAAGAAACGCTTCAATTCGGAGATATTGTGTGCCGCTTTATGGGGTGTCAATCTGCTAATTGGCACGGAGAATGGCCTAATGCTGCTGGATCGTTCGGGACAGGGCAAGGTGAGTGAAAGAATTGCTAAGAAATGGGAACGATTTATATATTCTTTTGTTCTGTTGTTTGTTTTTCGTAGGTCTATCAGCTCATCTCGCGTCGCCGTTTCCAACAAATGGAGGTGCTAGAGGGTCAAAATATATTGGTCACAATTTCCGGCAAAAAGAATCGTGTGCGTGTGTATTATTTGTCTTGGTTAAAATCAAAAATCTTGCGCACCGATGGACTCTCTGATGTAGGTTTGACTTGTTGGATAACAGGGATGCAAACTGGGCGAATGTTTTACTGAAAAAAATGTATATAATTAAGTCAATGTTGAAAAGAAAATGCCATTTTAAACTTCCATTCGAACTCCATTTTAAAAGCTGAAAACTCATATTTAAAATCTTAAATATTTGCTGAGACTTTGAAACACTTTTGAACCGGTTCCTGGAATTGGAAAAGAAACTTTACATAACCAAAGTTTACACATTTCCGAACACATTTCGCTATTCACACCGACACGAGCCGAACGCGTGCCCTAGGCTTGTGCCAATAGAGCAAACCGCTTTTCAGTCGCTGGCCAGCGGTCGATATAGCAGGTCAGAACACACCAATACACTCTCAACCTTGGTTTAAAGTTTGAATTAACCACTTTTGAACCGGCTTTAACTGTTTCGAAATCGTTTTTGAACCGGGAATAGATCAACTTTCCTGTGCTATGACCACTTTTAAATCGTTTTAAGAACCCACCCAACGGTTTGCATCGCCTAATACCTTCCAACTCTTCCCTCCCTCCTAACCATCACACTTAATTCATTTCATTAACTTTCCAGCAAGTGGAGCGTCGCAATGGCTGGATAAATGTGGGTGATCTACAAGGTGCTGTACATTTTAAGATTGTGAAATATGAAAGGATTAAGTTCCTAGTGATTGCATTGAAAGACTCCATTGAAATTTATGCATGGGCTCCCAAACCATATCACAAATTTATGGCATTTAAGGTGAGCGCGAACCAAAAAAAAAGATTTCATCTTTCCAATCGCCAACATTTCACATTTATTGCAGAATTTTGGTGAATTGGAACATCGCCCACTTTTGGTCGATCTCACAATTGAGGATCAATCGAGACTGAAAGTGATTTATGGTTCCGCCGAGGGTTTCCATGCGGTTGATTTAGATTCAGCTGAAGTATACGATATATATCTTCCTAAGCATGTAAGTAATAAATATAATTGTATGCATTCTGTTCATTACTTGACATACTGTTTAACTCTTACAGACTCAGGGTGCAATCATTCCGCATTGTATTGTGGCGCTTCCAAACTCAAATGGCATGCAATTGCTGCTGTGCTATGACAATGAAGGCGTCTATGTAAATACTGTGGGTCGTGTTTCCAAGAACATTGTGCTACAGGCAAGTGAACTTTGCTTAAAGAGATGTATGGAATTTCTTAATACTTGTCTATTTTTTATTATAGTGGGGTGAGATGCCCACCTCAGTGGCCTACATTGGCACTGGACAAATCATGGGCTGGGGCAATAAAGCAATAGAGGTAATTGCAAATAAACGAAACTATCAAATAATATTCGGTCCAGCACCGAATTTCTTACTAACCATTGACCCCACAAATCGGACCAAAAAGTTTAGCTCAACTTCTTTAAGAAGATAACCATCTAGCATAATGATGGTAGATCAATTGTTTCAAAACATTTTTAAAAAATACCAGAGGATGCTCTATAGGTAAAACCTTATTGCTAAATAAGTGGAAAATCATGACAGATCTAAAACATAATCTAAATTCTCAGCTGAAGAATTTCCATTGATACAAAATCGTTAAATTCTTAAAAAAAATGCTTTTCAAGACCACAAATGCCCACATATATGGATACTACGTTTATGCTCTTATATATATACGATTTCTTCAATTTGCTAAATCCAATTCGAACTCATCATGAGATGAGTTGGCGAAATGAGCATAGCATAAACGTATTAATAGTTTCATAACCATGATTATGATAATACTGAGCCGCAATAAAATACCATGGATGAACAAAGGTATATATCAGCGGTGACTATATTATTGTCCCGAGATTTATTTTTCGGCAACTGGTTTCAATCAGATGCATAACAAATTGTGTGTGTTACACCAACGCAGACCGTGCGGATCGGCGCACGACGCCATCAGTGTTCAAACGTAGACGGCGCAACAGGTGTAAATGTAAAGTGCAGCTCTCAGAAGAGGGCCATAAACCGAGCTTCTCTCAATCTCTTGCTTAAAATTTTTCGCACAAGAGAAAGTGACCTACAGTTTAACGCAGAATCCGAACGGCAAAGTTTGAGAAACTTTTTCATGTCTAGTTACTTCACAGCTGGCGCCAATATCTGGTGAAGGTGACCGGGTGTATAAAAGCTTTTTATCTAAAGAACAAAAAAAACTTTATTAGATGGTCCGAGGCGGAATAGAGCCACACACACTACTGTTGCGCCACACCCGGCGACAGGGGCAGTATGTGCGATCCAGTCGAAACCAGTTTGGAAATTAGAAAACATAAACTTTCATAATTTCCAATCAACAGGGCTGCACCTCACAAAGATGGTAATTTTGTTCGCCTGTGTAAGGCTTGTTCTTCTGTTGAAGTTGTTGGATTGCTCCTAAACTCAAGTTTCATGTCCACCGCTGGTATCTCTATATACATAAAAGTGTTCAACCTGACTGACTGACTGACTTTCTGGTGAGTGCCGCACAGCCCAAACCATAAGAGATAGGAAGCTGAATTTTTCACAGTAGTTTTATCTTATGCTGAAAGTAAAAGTGAAAGGATTCGGGTAAAAGTGTTGTATGAAACTTGTTCAAACTCATTTTCAAACATCTATATGAAAATTCAACAATAACTTTTTATTTGAATATTTACGAAAGCGCAGGTGTTGGTAAATAAGAGGCATAGATTGAAAAGTACAAAATTTTACGAAATTTGCCAACTACGGGACAAAAAATCTCGAAATTTGCAAAATAGACCTAAAATTTATTATGAAGAATTGATAGACGGCCAGAGTACACGGGTAAATAAAGGAGGTGTGGAACAAAAAATCGAAAAAATCGCAAAATTTTAAAAATTCACTTTTGAGTTTAGATTATCACACAGACACCGTCGGGTAAATATAGGTTGATCGAAAAGTCATATCCAAATTTTCATTTGAATATTTGTATTAGAGGCGTGGATTAACCAGTCCAATATTTTGCGAAACTTGCAAATTTTTCATTTGACAAAAGATTATTATGAAGACTTAATGGACTGCAATAGTAGACGAGAAAACATAGAAATTGTATATACATACATATGTATATATATAGAGACCGAACTGTCAAAAAAATCGCGAAATTTACAAAATTGTCATTTGAGCTTACATTTTTCGAAAAATTAGCAAAATTTTATGAGTTTTGGTAATCATTAAGGGCCGTTTTCTCATGTTGGTGTTTTTGCTTAAATCAAAATCTACCTACATTTTGCAACTAGGTGGTTTTTGTACAATTTGTTGTCTCATGTAGGTTTATTATAAATTCGGGCATTTGCGCCACGGTCACACCGGGAGGGCTAGAAAGGTATAATACTAGGTTGGCAGCACCTCTGCACTCGGCTGATTTTTGTTTTTTGTTGCTCGCCAATTTTAAAAATTAAAGCATGAATTTTACAGAGAAGGAACAAGTTTTTATTTTGAACGTTTGTTACTATAATGGAAGATTAAGCAATAGGTCGAAAGCTAAGTTCACACAGGCCAATAATTTGCACAAATTTTCATGAAAATTTGGCAATATTGCCTATATATTTTATAATTGTGTAACTTTCCAGCCATATTTGATCAAATTATTTTCGTATGGAACCATAGTTTAGGTTTTTAATCCTGTAAAATCTTTAATCATGGACATTTTTATCAATATTTAGCCAAATTATTTTTTTTTGTGTTTTTGTATATTTAAAGGCACATCCAATATTTTCCATTTTTGGTTTACTTAATAACTATTCGGTAGGTATCGGTCAATTGGTTTAAGGGCCGATGTCACATCTTCTACATAGAGCTATCGGTCAGATAAAGTAACAAATAGCAGAGTAAATTGTAGGTTGTAATTGGAAGAAGAGAAATCGGTCCTAAAGAAATTTTAAAATTTTGCAATATTCCTTTATGAGCTTAGATTGACATGAAGACGTTTAAAACGACGGGTAAATAGAAGAAGATAATGAGTTTAGATTATCAGGAAGATTTGATAGATGTGGTAATTGTCGAGTAATAGCCTATTTCCACTGGCTTCATTTCTTATCATTTTCATTTCTAAAAATGATGCTGTTTCCATTGACAAATCTTCATCATTTTGATATTCGCAATGCCACGTTGACAAAAACAGCTGAATAGTTTGACTTAAAGAACGGGCGCCACTTTCAAACTCACGCCGACTTTTTGGAATACTTGGGAAAAAAAAGACACACCCGTCAGGAATGCAATTACGAGGGGCGAACGCATTGTTATCGCCCTGAATTATCAGCAGAAAGCTAAATACAGAACTTTTTTTTACTAATTTTTATTTTAAACAAAATTGCGCCTACTTTTTAAATTAAAATCAACAGTTTATTGGTGATGACACTTTCTATTTCCAGAAAGTAACGAGTAGTGCCAGAGAGTAGCGAGTACTTTTATAAAAAATACCAAATTCCTTCGTGGGGAATGTCATCATTTTTGAGAAATGAAAGAAATGAAGGGCAAAATGCAACAACAATTTGTATGGAAGAAATGATATCATTTTCTTCATTTCTTGTCATTTCAAGAAATGAAGCTTCATTTCTTTGGTGGAAATAGGCTATAAGCTTCACTTTTTTGTTTTGCATAGCGTAGCAACACAGGCCGGGTACCTGCTGGTAGATTATAGACAAGAACATAAAGAACGTTTCCAAACATTATTCCAAGTTGGACTGATGTGTGGACTCTTTATTAAAACCCAAAGAAAATGGTTGCTTGGACCTTTTGGAAATGAAGTTTAGCTTTGAGTGGATCAACTTTTGAATTATTATTATTAACCCAAATTTCATTCCTCCACAGATACGTTCCGTTGAGAGCGGCCATTTGGATGGTGTGTTTATGCACAAGAAGGCGCAACGCTTGAAATTCCTTTGCGAGCGCAATGACAAAGTATTCTTCAGCAGTGCCAAAGGTGCTTCATCGTGTCAAATCTACTTCATGACGCTCAACAAGCCAGGCATGGCCAATTGGTAAAGCGCTCGCTCTATCTATCTGTATCTCTCTCTCTCCTCTTCTGAGATGATCGATGGATGAATGATGGATCATTCAACAACATTTTCTTCTTATTTTTTACAAACAACAAGAAAAAATATCTAAAGAGAACACACAACACACACACACACACACACGAAATGTTTAGCTGGTTTAAGTGAAAAGTGCATAATTTTTAAGTGAAATATCCTATATACAAACACTCACAAACACACAGACACACACACAACTTGTGCTTATGAAATGAAGGAAATGCAACACGACAACGTTTCAATTAGTAAATGTGCTAAGTAACACTCGAAAAGCGAGCGATTTATATATATATATATATATATATAAATATATATATGCAGCATAATCTATTTAATATTTAGAAACGAAACGAAACCCTTTTGGAAGCTCACTCGCCGAGGTTTTTGGTCAGAACAGGAACCACAACAACAAGCTATATACTTTCGATATATGTACACGATTTCATTTCAAATGTCATTTAAGAATTGTGTGCACAAACGTTGTTTTGTTTTGCTTGAAAGTTAAACTTAAGTTGAAAAAAGCTAATTAGCAGGCACCCACACACACACACACACACACAGACACACACACACATATATGTATATCGAATTTTCTAAACAAAACAAAAAAAAATATATATATAAATCAAATATATGCAAATTAGTTTTTGTTCTTGGTATTATCTAAATAGAATTTATTTGTGCGTTTCTTGATTGATTAGAGAGTGGAAGTCAAATTTATACATAAATTAAATGTCACACTTGTGTATGCTCATTTTAAAAACAACCACAACAAAAACAAAAACAAAGCGCCATTGTAAAAACTAAGTGATAAATGAAAAGAAAACGTAAATAATATTGTAGAGCGAACGATCGATTGAATGTAAATTAAACAAAAAAAACAGAAAGCAACACAAACACATTTGAATAACAATAATATTTGCATACATCAAATTGAAGGGAATTAATTGAGCAACCTAGTTAAGCTGCATTTTTTACTGAACTTTTATACTGAGCAAAGAAAGGAAAACCAAAAAACAAAAAAAAAACGATAAAAATTCTATAAAAACGTAAAACTAATTATTTCGCTTGTGTTTTCCCAGCATAATTATTAACGGCGGTCACGTTGCAATATCTTGAACTTTTCTGCAATATTTAAGAATCAATTAAATGTTCTCTGTTTTGTGTTGTTTTCTCTCTGATAAATTCGTCCCGCACCCCCGCGACACACCCCCCCGTCTCAATGAAAAATATTTCAAATATTGTTTGTTTTTGTGTTTAAACATAAATGTGTACTCCCTTACCTTACCCCCCAACTCGCCCCAATATTAAATAATGTTCTTTAAAATAAACAAAATAAAACTGCACTAAAATGCAAAATTACAAAAATTATAAAAAAAAAAAACAAAAAACCAGAAAGAATTAGTAATAAATGCTTACTTTATTTCTAAAATAAAACAAGTAAAATGATACAGAAATGAATGTAAATCTAATTATTATATATAATCTCAAAATTAAAAAAAAAAATACAAAAAAAAATTATACAAAAAAATAAATGAAGGATGTTTTTAATTTATGGAAAAATGTGGTAGAAAAAAGAGTTGTCTTCACACTGCCGTTTTTTAACAGGCTTAAGCTGGTTTATATACAGCGGTTTCACAGAAATCTCTAGAGATTTCATCTTCGGTTGGTTTGCAAATCGCTCGAAAAATTCGTCGGTGTCACAGAACTTCAAGAGATTTCAGTTTCTTATTTGAAAATCTAGTTAGAACAGAAGCCGTTCCAATTGAACCATCATCTGTAAAAACAGGGCTGCATCTCGCTAAAAAATTTCCCAAAATTTCCAAAAATAAAATGCGAAATTTAAAACTGTGTTCGCGCCACTCATGAAGTGTAACTTGGCAGCCATTCGTCAGCTGGGTCTTACATAGATGGCGACCAAGCTGCAGATGGCGCTACTTGAGGTGGCTGCTTTTGACAGATACGAAACTCTTAGCAATGTTTAAACTAATCAAATAATTTATTCATTTGATGCAACATGTCCAGAAAAATAATGTTGCTTACATTTCCAAAACTAATTTTACTTGTCACAATTGTTTGGGTAGTGAATTTTGCTAAATCTCCTGACAAAACACGAGAGATTTGAAACCAACCGAAAGAGATTTCTGTGATACCGAGAATTGGGTTTGCGTTGGAATTTGGTAGGAAGAGATTTCTGTGACACCGCTGATAGTGAGGTTTAACCCCTGCTTTGCAGAAAACTGGCTGGTTTCGAGTCATTTGTTGGAAATTAAAACCTTTAGGAATTCCGATAGATTAAACTTAGGAACGAGAACAGGCCTGAGAATTTTGTGCCGCGAATTTCACAATATGTGTTTATGTATGTTTAAAATGAACTTTATTAATTAATTACACAAGTAAAGTGAGAATTTTTGCATGCTTACCGCAAATTCCTTATTACACAGAACGCACAATTTGTATTTAAAAATTTATTTAGTTCCGAAGAAGAGGGGGTCTTCTAGTTTAGATGGCCGAATTTTATCTAATTTTTAAAAAGTCGTGGAAAGAAAACGCGTAAAGATTTTGTAATTCTGTTTGCATTTGGTAGGGCAATTAATTGAGAAAAATACAAAATTTAAAACCCTTCAAAGAAGGGTCTGCAAAAGAAAAGTATGTCCAATGTTCGCAAGATTGCGGAAGTATACTGCATCCGAAAAAAATAAAAAAACGATAAATTGGTTGGTATGAATGCCTTTATCGTGTGAACCTCCAGAAAAAAAATACAAATTTTGTTAGTTCTGCGTCGTGTGGCGCTTATCGGTCGAGAAAAACTTGACTTATCGTGCGAACATGTTCGAGAAAATCGCGTTTAAAGTTTCGACAACTGTTTTCGATAAAATAAAAAATGTTTTTAATAGATATCAAACATGGATTTAATGCATATGGGTGTTAGCTTTTACCGCAAAAAATTATCAAAATCGGTTCAACAGTTATCGAGAAAATTCGGTCAAAGTGCGTAAAGATATGGTAAAAAAAAAATCTCATTAAATTTTTAAGTAAATTTATTTTTTTCAAAAGCAACTTTTTAAACAATTTGAAACATTTTATAACTTTAACTAAGGCCTTTTGATAAAAAAAAAAATAAACATGGAATTTTCATAAATACGAGGGTAAAAAAAGAAAATTTATTTTGTTTATTGTTATAAAACAAACTGTCAAATCTGCTTGAAAGTTTTACAGGATGTTTCTAAGACCCTAGTAGAGCGTTTAAGTTAATAAAACAAAATCGAAAACAAAAATTTATAAACTAAAAGACCCCCTGAATGAGATGGAATCAAAAAGTCTGCAAGCCCAGACAGAGAAATGAGAGCTTTGTCGCTCGTTGAATGAACTCGCTAAACTCATTCACTGCAATTCTTCCGACGTCTCTGCTGCTTCTACCAAAACTAGAATATGCAGTGCATTTTGAATGCACATGTGTCCATTTCATTTGCTATTGATGATCACGTTCCTTAGCGATGAGAATGCGATGTATTTCGGTTACGGTTTCGATTTGATTCGGTTATACCGGTTAAAAATAACGGTTCTTGTTTTGGTTGGATACCCTGATACCAGTATCCGAAAATAATTTCCAAATTGTAGGATTTTTTGTTCAAAAGGCATGTTCTCAATTCCACTAATATTTGAAAAGCACAGTGTGTCGTTTCAGCAATCCAGACCAGAGTCCGGCACGTCATGGTCTTAGGTGTATTCAACAGCGCTCTGCGGCAGCGACGTCGACTTACCAACAGAATACGAGCAACAGTAACTGCTCGCTTTTGCAACAACCCTGCAGGGAAAGTGTCTAGTTTACAACCAGAAATATACCTGTCTCTAAAAGCTTGCAACTGGTTGCACTTCCTATCCAGACATGTCATAGGCATGTGACAATTGTCCCCGGCAGCAGCCATTTGCAACCAGTTTAATGCCAGATGGCATAGGCGGGAGAGAATTGTCCCTACAGCAGCAATTTTCAACCAGATAAATGTCAGTTAACCTTTAAATGTTTCTTATGACAGTCTGTTTATGACGCTGCTTGGTATAACAGTACATCAAAATCTGTCGCTTAACTCACTCATCACCAATTCGTTTGCAACCAGTTAAAGTTCAATTGGATAACAACTAGCTCAAATTAGTATTTCAAACAAACATTTCTCCGAAAGCTAATATTTGTTGTTGCCCAACTCATCCGAATCTAGCTATTTTGCTACCAGTTATATTCTACTAGCATTCCAACTAGGTGTAGGACAGTTTTGTTTTGTTGCTAGTTGGCAATTTCTCAGCAGGGAACAAAGAAGTGCTAAATGGGCGCGCTCTCGTGTGGCTAAACACACACAAGCAAAGCCAAAATGAGCATGTGTGTTTTGCCGGCCCCTGATCTATACGTGTGTCGGCTGCGACGCCGGGAGAATTATGTTGCTCAGCATGCTGCTTTAGCACTGTTACGAAAAGGCACAAAAAAGAGACCAAGAATTGAGAACTCAGAAGTAACGGGACATTAAAGATAACTGTTTTTGCTTGAGAATGTAGATGACTATGTCGGAAATTAAGTGCAAATTTAATTGATTGAACTGAAAATAAAAACGTATATTCGCCATAATGATTTTGTTTTAAATTATTGTGTTGATATATTTAGTTAATTTTGCATCAAAAGTGGACATAATACTATTTGACTAAAAAAATTGTGAAGCTTTTAAAAATTTCATTTTATTAACGATTTTTTTTTTTTGAAAGAGTGGTACAGAAATTCTGTGACGAAGCTGTCACAAAGCTTAACTGATTGATTAATTACAAATTCTTTTAATTCAATGTAATTATATAATTAGTCATTTTCCAAAACATTCAAGTTTATTTTTCCTTTTCCCCATTCCATTCTCAATGCCAATTGGAATTCAACAGCACAGCTGATTGCGTTTAACAGCACATTTTGAGCACTTAACAGCACCGTATGCTTTATACCGTATGAAGTTGGCTGCGCTTGCTGTCACTTTGACATTTTGCATCTCTCTTCCTCTCTCTGTTTCTTTTCTTTTCTACCCGAGATTCGGTAGGTGGTGGATTGCTTAAATGTTAATCGTGAAAATTTAACACTTTAATTGCCACATCCAATCAAAAGCATAAACAAAATGTTATTCCCCGAAATGTAACTTGTTGGCGATAATAATATTTTGTAAATTGTTGCAGTGGCTGGGTGTTAAAATCTCACTTGAAAAATGACTGCTTGTCTTATGACTATTAATTGTGCAAATATTTTCAAAAATTTTAGCAATGGGTCGCGTTATTCGTGCACAACGTAAGGGCGCCGGTTCCGTCTTCAAGGCGCACGTCAAGAAGCGCAAGGGAGCCGCCAAGCTCCGTTCGCTGGACTTTGCTGAGCGTTCTGGCTACATTCGAGGCGTTGTCAAGGTAAGTCGCCTTATTTTTTAAGACTCATCCAAGTAAACGAAATTAATCAATTCAATTATTTTCAGGACATCGTTCACGATCCTGGTCGTGGCGCTCCTTTGGCCGTCGTTCACTTCCGTGACCCCTACCGCTACAAGATCCGTAAGGAACTGTTCATTGCCCCCGAGGGCATGCACACCGGCCAATTTGTGTACTGCGGTCGCAAGGCTACCCTGCAGATTGGCAATGTAATGCCCCTGAGCCAGATGCCCGAGGGTACCATTATCTGCAACTTGGAGGAGAAGACCGGTGACCGTGGCCGTTTGGCCCGCACTTCGGGCAACTATGCCACCGTGATTGCCCACAATCCCGACACCAAGAAGACCCGTGTCAAGCTGCCCTCAGGCGCCAAGAAAGTGGTGCCCTCGGCCAACCGCGCCATGGTCGGCATTGTTGCCGGCGGCGGTCGTATTGACAAGCCCATCCTGAAGGCCGGTCGTGCCTACCACAAGTACAAGGTGAAGCGTAACAGCTGGCCTAAGGTGCGTGGTGTGGCCATGAACCCTGTGGAGCATCCCCACGGTGGTGGTAACCATCAACATATTGGTAAGGCGTCGACAGTTAAGCGCGGCACATCCGCTGGTCGTAAGGTCGGTCTCATTGCTGCCCGTCGTACTGGTCGTATTCGTGGTGGCAAGGGCGATGCCAAGGACAAATAAGCAGGCAGAGGAGGAGTTTGACATGGAGCCGGAGGTTCCGTCGTCGTCGTCGGGATTCAGCGTAGTGGTAGTGTTGTTGTGTGTTGCTGCGCTGATTGGTAAAATGCAAATATTGTACATGGAAAATCTGTATGTTCACATACAATTGACACGGCGGAATAAAACTTATTTGTAAAAAAAAACTCAATTGTTTAAAGAAAGCAAGTCGGGTCGGGAGTTGAAACTGGTGTTTGTGATTTGGACCCGTGGGAAAAAACTTAGAACTCAATTCCTCTATTTTTAAATGTTTGCGCTTAACATGACTATCGATAAGCCAGCATCGACAGTGTTATCGATTAGTAAGACCGCACTCGACTATTCTTGGGATTTTGTGGAACTTCGATAGTCAATATGGCGTCGCGATAGCTAGAAGAAGAGCTGAAAAGAGTGCCGCCGTAAAATACTTAATTTAAGTCGATTTATAAGCCACCGCTGGGCATTAATATTTTTGTGTTTGTTTGTTTTCAATGGATCGTACATTTTACGAAGGATGGCTCATCAAGTCGCCCCCCACCAAACGCATTTGGCGCGCTGTAAGTGTTCCCCACTAAAGGCATTTCTGTTACATTTCCTCCTCCCCCCACCCCTTCCATCATCAATAAACATTCCAAGTGTGTGCAAGTGTAAAACCACAAAGCTAACGGTAAACCAAAGGCAGGCTGCAGCAAAAGAATTCAACAATAATCTGTTGTTTTCCTCTATCTGTACTGAGTCATAGTCATGGCAAATAACTAATGGCAGTGGCATTTTTGTACAATTACTGTTCCCTCTCTTTCGCTCCCATTGTCGCACTCAGTGTCTGTTTGTATATGTTTGTTTGTTGTTGTTGTTTGTCAGAGATAATCATTTTTAATTCATTAATAAGCGGCTGAGTATGGCCAATGCAAACCGCAAAGCTAGTGAGTTTTTTGTATTTTTTTTTATGAAATGTGAATGAAAAACCATTTAACGTTAGCTGCGCTTGTGTGTTTGTGTGTGTGTGTATGGTTTCTGTTTATGTTTGGCTTTAGGCGTGGGAACATGTTTTGACGCTGGGGATAAATTTACGCTTAATTAATTTTCACGTTAAATGTTTACTTTTCTGATGGATCGCCCGGCTTGTGTATTAAATTACCAGCAACTGTTGCGTTTAATCAAATTAATATTTTCAAGTAGAAAGGCCACAGCGGCACGTATGAACATTAAAGGGAGACGTACACAAACATACATACATATGCATGTAATCATATATTTTTATACTGGCGATAAGCCACGCATAACAAAGCAACGGGAGCTACAAAAACAATGACGCACTTGTCCCGCTTGTTGTTGTTGTTGTTGTTTTTACTGCTGTTAAGGCAGGCCTTATTAGTGGCTGACCATCATAATATACAGTAAAAGATATGTATAATGAACCATAATGGAGGGCAAAGCTGATTTCATTTGTGCCAAAGCGTAAATACACTCGTTACAACTTTCCGATTTCATGTATTGTTAGATATTGCACTCTACATACATATATAAAAGTGAAAGTATGTTTGTGTGTATGTTTCTTATAGGCGTCCAACCGCTGAACCGATCTTCACGAAATTTTCACAGTATGTTCATGTCGATCAGGAAAGTCTAGGCTATGTCTTAAGTCTGTAAACCGGTTCAATAACTGTTCAAGAGTGGTTCAGAGCCGTACCTCAAAAGTTATTTAAGCTATGAGCTTGAAATGTGGTCTGTAGGTTGGTAATACAAAGTGGTTGAGAGCCATTTCTTAGAAGCTACCCGATAGCTGGCCTGCAGGTTGGTAATGTGGAGTTATAGGCTATTTCCACTGAGAAACATCTAACGTCTTAAATCCGGAGGTTTATATTCCACACGTTCCTCATGATATAAAGTAATGACAGAAATTTGTCATGCCTTATATCAGGCGTGCACAGAATGAGCTTACGAGCGCGTGGAAGCCAATACAAATGCACAAAATACAACTCAAGCAAGAACAACCACAAGGAATAGAAAGAGAAACCCGATTTTTATTTGTGTGTGTGCATGTGGTCGTTGCTGTCCGCAATGAATACCGAAAAGCGCTCGCCTCGCGCGCTGACAACGCATAAGCAACATTGCTGTTGCGTTCGAGTTTGTTGGAAACATAGGAGAGAGAGAGAAGAGAGGCCTATATAAAATTGTTGTTGCAGACCTTCGCTCGGAAAGAAAGAGAGCAGAGCACACATATGAAATTGTTTTTGCTTTTTTATAATCTTATGGCCGCGGGAAACTTATGCGCGCGGGCTCTATTCCTTTGCGCAAAGTAAAAACAAATGCGTGGCTTGCGGAACAGGCTTGGGCACCCCCTGCCTTATATAATTTTATTTTTTACATTAAGTCGGCAAAAAAAAAAACACTTGAAAACGCCAGGCATAACCGCCTTTTAATCATCACCATGAGATTATTAAACTGTATATTGTTGAGCAAATGTTAAATAAATTTCATGCTAGTTTATTTTTTCTCAATATATTTTTGTATAACTTTTGAGACAACATATTTTTGAGAGCATTAGCTGACAGATGTAAAATGTTAGATGTGACCAGTTATAATTTCCATTTCACATCATCATCAAATTCCATGAGTTCCTCTAAAATGTGCTCAGTGTGTAGAGACTAATAGATACTTTACTGGATCAGGACCGGTATCGAAGCGGTTTCGAACCGGTTAAATAGTGGTTCAGAGCAAGACTGCAATTCAAACTCAGCATATTACGACTTCGAGAAGGAAATAATGCATAATTCACATGTTGTAAAATGGCAAACCAAATCCTTCTCAACAAAAATTGTCTTTTTATCTTACTAAAAATTATATTAACGATCTTAGAATCGATGAACTAAAGATCGAACCGAAACCTGAGGTTCGGTAAGTAAACTAATCTATCCAAGAACCGAACCTTAGAATATTCTTCAGAATTTCAGAGGTTTGCAGCCTTGGCTCAGAGCCATATCTCAGAAATTGTTTAAGCTATGAACTAGAAACTTAATCGATATTATCGATATTTTCTAAAAATAGATGCATCTTTTGAATAAGCAAGTCTATTCAGGTTATTAAGGTATTATTTGCAGAGGTCGAACAAATTGGTCCCCCGTTTGCCTTTGTCAGAAAATAACACTTTTCGCCCGGCACATTGAATAGAAACACCAAAACCTTTAACAGCGGTCACTGCTTCTCTTTGGTTGTGAGAGGAGAGAACACATTTTTTGAAAAAAAAAAATGTTTTCTATTTTATTCGCGGTTGATAATCGCACCTAAAATCAAACCTTTCAGTTATCACTTCCACAAACATTTTGCGATTCGAAACCCGATTTTGGACCAAATTTGGTCATAAAATCGAAAAAGTTTTGCGAGAGTGAGAATGGAAATATGGAAGTATTCTCAAAACTGATCAATTTCATGGACAGTTGCCGACATAAGCCTTAAAAGCTCCGAAATCGAGCCACAGATAGATCGTTGGAGACATGAATGTATAAATTTGGCATTTTTTACACTTTTAAGAAATTGCAAACATTTTTTTAAAGTTCCTTTTCTTCCCAACCAAATTGCTTTTTAACGATATTTTCACTGGACTCGGGAAACGCATTTACTATTAAAATGCCTGTCGAATGGTCGGCGCAAAAGTGTAATGGACAATTACCAAATGCTGCACTTAAGAAATGATAATCATTTCAAACAGCTTAGGATTTATAGGAATTCATTGTGAATAGGAATTTTATACGATTTCTGCCAGAAACAAGTTTGGAAACATATACAGGGGTAACACAGAAATCACTTCCGCTCGAAATTCGCGCGAATTTGATTTCGCCCTGCCACAGAGCCTTGTTTTCGAGTGATTTGAAAATCGCGCACCCTTGAGCCGGCGATTTGCATAATTAAGCCCCCAAAATGCATTTTGATTAAAATAATCCTTATTGATTCATAAAGGGTGTTTAATTTGTGAATAATCTATATCAAAAAATTTAAACATTAAGCATTTTAAGTTTATTAAATTAGCATTTCAATAAATCGCTAGTGAAATTTGTCATTCTCTGCAACTCACCAAATCGCTAGTATTTCAGTGGTGCCACCTTTTAACATTTGAATTTCGAAATTAATCGAATTAAATTTGAAGGTGTATAAAATAGCGATTTTTGTGCTGAAATAAAGATACAAAAAATTAGATTGATTAGCAATAACTTTTGCGTTGATCTTTTGCTTATTTATTTTGCAATTTGTAAATCGATTTCTGCCAGTTTGAGTTCAAAAAAGTGGGAACGCTGAAACCAAAATAATGACGAGAAGCCGCTCAAATGTTAGTTAATTTTATTATTCTTACGAATTGTTTATAATTTCAATAAATTATAATAGGAAAAGCATCGATCAGATTTCCAGAGCGAAATTTTCTTGGCTCTTATAAGGACTTAGCCCGCAATTTCACAAAGGGCGTCAGGTGGCTGCAGCCTGGAACAAACTGACCATGAATTTGGCCAACCTTTCCTCCGATTGCTTTAATTAACTAAAGCTGGGTCCAAGGTACTTTTCAAGCAACAGGATCATTACCCACTGAATTTTGCCTACGTTTATCGTTTTGTTTACCATTTCGTTTGCGGTACTCGTGTTACCATACTGCAGTTAGAGTTGCAAGGTTTAATTTTTAATTTGGCGGGCGGCAAATTACAATTTTTGCTGTTTGATTTAAAAAACATTCAACTCTGTTGTACTTTACATTTAAAAATATTAATAAAATCGCATACAAAGGCTTACTCTAGTTTGCCCTTGCGGGCGGGCTGTCTAGCCTACGTAGTCAAGTTCGAAAAGGTTTGTGTACAAGCTAAAAAAATGAAATCACTCGAAGTTCTGTGGCATGGCGAAAATTTTCGCGCGATTTAACAAATCGTGGCACCCCTGATAATATTTATAATAACAGGGCCCGGTTTTTGTGAGCTTCGGTTCGGAGGCTGGTTGTGACCTGACATACTTAGCTAACTAAGTTCATTTCTTCAGTCAGCTCTGAATATATCAATACTAAGTATAACCCTAATTGGGAGGAGGTCTTAGCTGACCCCCATCACTTATACTTACCTACCTGCACTCTACTATATAATATCGATTACTCAACCAGCGTTTCCGAGAAATTGCAACTAATGAGCAATAGCTATAACTAAACTTAATCAATCTTGTTTGGTTCCATCTATAGGCTACAGTTAGCTGATAGGCTAAAGGTTATCTGTCATTTGTAGATAGTCTTCACTGTACCCCCCCACATACTGCTGATCTCTTAGAGAATTATCTGCTCCTCGGGGTGCCAATTTTTAGCGCTGACTGTGTTTGTGTGTGGCATTATGTTTATTGTTTACAAATCAATTAAGCGTGAAATTTTGCAGATACCAAGAGCAAAATGGAAGAAAATTTCCAACCAACTTGTTTGGCAATCACTCTAATTTGCAGTTGCAGTGGGTGTGTTATGTGTTATGTGTAATGATTACCCAAGAACATGTCAATGCAAAACTTGCGATTCGCGGAAAGGCAGCCAACGTTGCTTACTCATCCGCTGATAGCTGTTCCGCTGTTGGACAGCCACTACAGTCGTGGGCTGCACCCCTCTCACATTATGTTGTTTGCCCGCTTTGTTATTGTTCTTGGTTCTTGCTTCGTTTTAGCGCTGGCGACGCCGCTGGTTTACACTGAAGCAGGGCGAGATACCAGAACAGTTTTGCCTTGAATACTACACCGATCACAATTGCCGCAAGCTGAAGGGTGTCATCGATTTGGATCAATGCGAGCAAGTGGACTGCGGCCTGCGGCTGGAGAATCGCAAGCAAAAGTTTCAGTACATGTTTGATATCAAGACACCGAAGCGTACCTATTACCTGGCAGCGGAGACCGAAGCGGACATGAGGGATTGGGTGAATTGTATATGCCAGGTGTGTCATTTGCATGACACCAAGCAGTCCAATGAGCTGCCCTTGGGGGCAGTGGGAGCGGATGAAAATCGCACACAGCACACCAGTTCCAGTGGTGGTTTAAGCAATTCTACGCAGAATACCACCACCACTTCGCTGCACTCCTCTGCAGGAAACACCACAGCTGGTCAGCAGAGTGTTGGACTGCGTCGTCCGGCAGTCATAGAGCAGCAGCCTTTGCCACAAAATGCGGCCGGCAATAACAATTCGGACTCGGTGTATGTCAACACCAACAGCTCCACCAGCGACTACAATAACCGCGAGACCATGCTATGCGATGCCAACTTTGATCAGCAACATTTACTCTCGGCTGTCCAACAACAACCGCCTCCCTCACCAGCTACGGCACTCTATTTGAATCACAGTGCCCTCATCCAGGCTCAGGCAGTGGCCGCAGCAGCTGAACTGCAACAGCAGGCACGTCTTGCGGTCAATGCCAATGGTGTGGTGCGTAAGCTGCCCGAACATCTGGTGTTGACCCAACAAACTTTGGCCGAGGCGGCCCAACAACAACACAGCAGTGTACAGGCCTCTCCGGCTCTCAGCACCGCCTCTGGCCCGTATATACCCATCAGTGAATGCTTCTCGGGTAGTCCCAGGTTTCTACCCAGCAACAGTGGAATAGGTTCAGCTGTGGCCATACCGCATAATCCTACCACACCGCTAAACAACTTGGATCCCAAATTTTATGATACACCGCGAAGTCATAACAATATAGGTCTTAATTTGACCAACGATCAATCCTACTCACCCAAAATAACCAATTTAAGTTTGGTAAGTTGCCCTGGAAGCAAGCAGAAAGGAGTGTGTGTGTTTGTTCAGTTGGTAATTAATGTTTCCACCTGCAGCAACAGCTGGCCAATGCCTCACAGAAGCAACGTTCCGACTCCGATTCGGAGAGTGTATTCACCGATGATGATGAGTGGGCACATCCGTTACCCTTGCGCGAAAATGTGGGTAAGTGAATAAACCAAAAAAACCACAACCTTGGTGGACAAATCAGCCAAACTCACGTTTGATTTTAAATAGATCGCAGCACCAGACCTTCGGATAGTTCCATAGAGAACGAATCATTTGTGTTGACTTACTCACAGCGCTTCTCGAAAATGCCTGAAGATGGAGTAATCGCTGTGGCACCAGCTGCCACAGCTGTCAAGCCAGCCACATCGCTGGCAGGTGTGGCTGTGGAGGGGGAGGATCATCATACGCTGGAGAAGTTGGCCAAAGTTTTGAAGAATAAAAATAATCTCATATTGGAATTTAAGGATAATGAAAAGTGAGCAAAAAACGCACACAGCACAGCCTGGAGTCCTCAAACTAATCTTTTGATTTCCTATAGAATAACGCGTGATTTGCCACAATTGTCGGATACGGAGAACACCTCACCGGCCATTGTGGCCCGTCGACATGCCAATTCCTCGTTGATCGAAGAAAGCTATGACATTCCACGCTCCCATCAGCTGCCCTACTACAATGTCAATCAGCTGCTGAGCGAGCGACCGATTACCAGTCCACATAATACCAATCCCATTGCTGCCTCCACTCCCAATCTAATGGCAGATGCGGCAGCCATAGCTAATTTGGCACCCAATCCAAATACCCATGCCAGTCTACAGACAGTGGCCACTTCGCCCACCAGTGCACGTACATTGCCACGCCCACATTGTTATACAAATGCAGCGCCCACCAAAATGGAAGGGAATGTCTTTCGTTATGATTTTATTGAACAAAAAGATTGCCCGCCAGTGAATCGTAAACTAAAGCCCAAGGTGGCGCCAGGCAGTGTTGGACTTGCCACAGTAGAGGATAAGCCACCCGAAGAGTTTCCAGCCAAGCCGCCAGTGGGAGCAGTAGAGCATTTAACTAGCAAAATGCAGCAACAGAGTGTAGGAGGAGGAGGAGGCGGAGTAGGACCTCCCAGCGTGGATCGCAAGTGCAAGCCAAATGTCTTCAAGGTAAGCATACTTATAACTAGCTACTAACAAGATTAGCTCACCTTTTTACCCTACTTCCAGCTGGGCTCTTCGGCTACCATGTCACCGGCCACTCGTCGTTCCTCTGGTGCTCCACTCTCCATGGTGCTGCCGCATGAAACTGACGTACATTCACCACTAGCTACTGGCTACTTTCATGAGACGCGCACTCTACCCCGGCAGCCTCATCGACCGCATCCCAACAGCCCAGGCAGTCTGTCAGTTCAGCATCAACGCACTGCCTCTGCAGCTGCTGCCATGATAACTTCATCTAAACAACAGCCAACAGCCACCCACACCGAGCACAAGTTGCAGTACTTTGATCTGGATGTGACCAACAAACCACCTTTACTCAATCGCCAGAGTATAAGTGTGGGTAATCTCTATGCCCAGGGTGGACCCGGTGGCACCGGCGGCGGCATACGTCTGGCCGCTGTAGATGTGGCCTCGGCGCGTGCTGCCGTGCCCAGCAGCGTGGTCTACAATTCCGTGGACTTTGTCAAAACGGAGGCCTTCAAGCGTATACGCGAGGAACGCAACAAGGAAAGCAGCAACAGCGAAAGCAGTGGCAACAAATGAGCTCCTCCTTACCCGAATGATTACGTGCAATTGAAACCTTTTGTAGTGCCTAGTGCCTAGTGCCTGGCCAGGCTTGAAAATTTAGTGCAAATTCTAAAATGGCTTTGACATTCGTATTCTCATCTTTTTGGAAACGTACACACAACCCATACATATATTGTTAGCATCTAGTGATAAGTGTGCACCATCCTGTGCTCTTTTATTCGAATCTGTTGTGCCGTTTTCGTATCGTTTTAATTGTGCTTCCAAAACTTCCACAGCTAATCGTATATATATACAAACATTAATATAAAATATATTTATAGATATTTATTCATAAGCTGCGAAATCAAAATGTAACCATGACAAGCGATTTTAGTGCTAATTTTACAATGCAACAAACATTTTTTTACATATATACACGAATTTTATACAATTTATTAAGGACTATTACTCTCTTATATGTGTGTGTGTCCAGCTGTGGCTTGATATTGTGCTTTAATCAAAACAACTAAAAAAAAATACACATTAAAAATACAAATTTGAACCACAATTTGTTGAGTGAAGATTTCAAAGCAGAGATTTGAGAGACCGCGCAACAGCGGTCTGAAAATGCTGACATGCAGGTTGCAGGTAACACAATCAACTGACTCAGCCGGTGAAGACAAAACGGGTGAGTCAGGAGATGACAAACCCAATGTTACTGTTAGGCTTAATTAGCAAGTATCTACACAACAGTCAAACTCTGGACACCTCCAGTACACTACGGCTTATTTCACGTCCTAGACTTAAAAGACTCTGTAACTCATTTGCTCCACCACACCGTTTTGGCTAATTTTTTTTTCTCTATACTTTTCTCTTACTAAAACATGCTCGTTGGAACAACACACCGAGGTTTCAGTTGATCGACTCAGTCATACCACATGCAGCTACCTTGGCATAACACCGGATATGAGAGTTAAACTAAGGTCCCACAGGCAAATAATTTGCCCAATTTTAATGAAAATTTGGCTAAATAACCGTGTTTACACATTTTTTATGATTTAAAACTAAAACTATGGTTCCATATGCGAATAATTTGATCAAATATGTCCGAAAAGTTCCCTAATTTGGCCTGTTTAGCCACATTTTCATCAGAATTTGGGCAAATTATTTGCCGGTGGGATCTTAGCTAAACTTGGGCTGATCACTTTAAGCGAGCTGTGGCTGTCATTTATGGGAAGGCAGGCTAACAAATTGGACTGGCTGCTTAGAGCGACATCAGCGCTTTCACTACGCTTAAAGATACTAATAATCAAGTCAATAATCATACTTTAGTAAAACGGTCGGGAAGCTGCAGATCCACATCTTGCTCAGAATGCTCGGTGCGCTCCCTGGTACGCTTGTAACTCCACCATCTATGAAGAATTTGGAATTCTGCTCGTTTGCTCTCACGACAACCACCACACTAACAAATATAAAGTCTCCTTGCTGGCAGACAGAAGATATGGAGACGTCTCAAAAGGCGACATACGCATAATCGTTGGAAAGGTCGAAATGCGACCCACCTTCTTCTCTTCTTGGCTCACCCTAAATGTCTGTTAAATAATACGAGTTGCATTCCTCCTGCTTTTTTCGGACAGCTGAATGCATGTTTTTCTTCTTGTCCATCTTACCTTTTGAAAATCTGTAAGAGGTTTGAGTTCCGTATATCATTTTTTGTCAATTAAGGTGACTGATGTTTGAGAACAGCATGAACTTGAGGGATTGTCTAGCGTGGCCAGATTCAAGGAAGCCCCGGTATAAACTGCATGTAGGAGTAGTTAGTTCCAACAAACTTTACTCTAAACTAATGTACGTGCAGCAAGGCAGATCTTTTCTCACTAAGACCCATTTTTTGACAGATTCTTTCTATGACAGCTATGAGATAAAGTCATCTGATCCGGCCATTTCCAGCATATTGGCAGAGAAGACCATGTGCAAAACAAATAAAAGCTTTTTCCAAAGATCCTAGGAACAAGTATCAACCCTTTGTTCACTTTACCCAAACACTCGGAGGAAGTGATCAAAAAGTGGGAAGCCGAATTAAGATGCTAAAAGTCATTGCAGCAAGCACTTGGGAGGAAATGAAGAAGCGGACTATAAACTTCCAGCAAAGTACATCAATACCAAGAAACTCCATCTCAGATAAACAATTTTGTTTAGAAGGTTCTAGAAAATCCGCGTGATAAACCTCTTCTACAGCATTTTGAAAAACCTAGATGAAATTCTACACTTTTAGTATGAAATTTCGCATTTAGGTTTTAATGGGCTAAGCCTATGAATACCTATTAGGATATAGGAAGGTCAAGTGCAAGACTTCCAGTTGACACAGAATGCTGGCAAAAACGACATTCCCTTGATTAACCTCCATAAGTTATGTAAGAACCCTTATTTAGAGACAAACTACAATAATATATATTTTATATTTATTGTTTAGACACAGAAATCACTAGAGATTTTGGTATAAACTTTTGCATTTCAAATTTAAATTGTACAACTTTATATGTAAAGTGAAAAGTTTATCTTCGTTTGCTAGATCAGGTGATGAATTTAAGCGATTTGGAACCAACTGCTCAAATCTACTTGGCTTTGAGCAGTCGGTTCCAATTCGCCTAAATTTTGCCATCTGATCTAGTAACCGAGAATTGTTGTGCCACTTCCATGCCATGTAAATGCAAGCAGTTGAAATTTGAAATAAAAGCGTTTATACGAAAATCTCTAGTGACATCTGGGGCACCCCCGTATAGCTTTAGATCCGTACTGCTCGGTAGCCCAGACTGAACTGTTCTCTCCCACATAGCCACAAGCGAAGTTTATCAGTTGTGTTCCTGAAATCTCTACAGAATTGATTTGGAACTAGGAGGACTTTGTATGTGAAATGATAAGAATAAGGTCAGCTACTAGACTATAGGTCGGTAAAACCGTATGCTTTAAATCTACTTTGCCGCAGTTGGTTTCAAATCGCCTAACTTTTGTCATCTAATCTAGTAGCAAGGCATCTTTGAGGCACTTCACATATAAAGACAAGCAATTTTAATTCGAAATGTGAGCGTTTATACCAGAGCGTTTATCTAGAGATTTCTGGAACACATCCGTATAATTTGTTGAGTAACAGTCTTCTCACAGCACTCTCTCACATCCCTTCTTTTTTTCCAGAGGACTGGATTAAAACCTCTCCGCGATCTTCTTTAAATGGGCAACGTTCCTCGTCATCGCCCATCTGACACTTGTACGATGTTTCCTGTTCTCTGCATCAGTGTGATATTAAAGTTTGAAGTCAACTTGCTAGAGAAAACTGTGTTCTTATTATGGACCATAACAAACTGCTTACCGAACAGTAACTCATCGAATGTACCAAAGGAGAGCACAATCAGTACCATTCAACCCCACTGTTCGACAGGTCACAGTAGCGGCAACCTCCTGTGCTGTGTCACCAACATGGTTTCTAACGCAATAGAAGACTGACGGAACATTGTTGTATTCGGAGGCAGACCACCACGCATGGATACTGCCTTGGCAGTAAGGATATTAATAAAAGATTCATGGTATATGTCATACAGATCAAATGGATATACAGATCAAATAGATATGAAAACGAGAAGGTCAAGCTAACTTCGTCTGTGCTGAAGTTTTTATACCCATGCAAATGCTTTGAAATATCAGAGTTTAAGAACACTAAACCATTTTTCTAAACCCCATTTTCCGAAAGATTTTCATCTGATTTCGACCAATCGGGGAACAGGCATCTTAACAACTATATCGCATTAACACCGAAAAAAATTTCTAGTATTTCCAAAGTCTTACTGTCTGGACCAGGAATAGTTTAATACAGCAAAATAATTATTTCCCTATTCTTTCTACAAGTATTAAACTTCTCAGCCGAAGACAGATTTATGTCTAGCCTAGTTAGTAATCGAAAGGGGTAACCTAACTCAACCACAAGTTGAATTCAAACTAATTTCTTCTTTAAAACGGTTAGCGGTTTGGTTGAAAGTTATCCAGTTGCATACCCACCTCACCGAACTTTCCAATTCCATAGATCCATAGAACTTAGCCAAAAAGTAAAGTACTATGACAACCATTGTTATAACAAACAAAGTTTCCACAGATCTACTTGGCAACAAACCAAGCAGTAAACAAAAACCACTCAGTTAAGCTGTAACTTATCCCCATTTCGAGTTTAAAGTATTTTAGAGTAGCAAACCATGTCGCTGGTCTATATTACACACCATGATGAGAACATCTTTGATGTGGAGCGCGAGTACACAGACCAGAGGGGCAGCAAGCAGAGCACCAGATCTGGTTATAGTGGAAGTAAGTGACTTTTGATTCTTTCCACACAGAGACTATAGCCAAGTATTATCTGCAGCCACTGCGAAGGCCTCCCGTTTTGCCACAAACTTGCGCGATCGCCTGAATACGGAGTACAAGAAGCATGCCGTTATCCTACAAAACGATGGCACACGCCTACTCACCGATGCCAAAAAGGCCTATCATCGCACCATGGGCTGTGCTCATGTGCCCCTAGATCCACCTTGTGCCTATCTGCGTAAGAATCAGGGCATCAAGTGGCGACGTGAGAACACCCACATCTGTCCCAAAGGAACACCTATGCCACCGTTGCCCCCGCCTGGAGCTGGAGCACAAAAGGATAAAATGGCACCGAATTTCATAAGACGCAACATCTTGTGCGCTAAGGAAACGGTGCCCTGTCCACCGCCACCACGTTATGTTGACACACCGGTGGGCTCACGGCACAATCTGATCAACTCGGGGCTGGTACCGCAGTTCATTTGCCGCAAGGATTTCGGCAAAGTGCCCATCTATATACAGAAGACCAAGAAAGTGTTGACCGAGATGCGCGAAGTTTGCGCCAAAGAGCAGGCACGTCTGAAGGAGCTGTGCCGCTGTAAGGGAGCCGCAGCTGGAGCTGCTGCTGGAGCCGCTGCTGGAGCTGCTGCGGCGGCTGGAGCTGCTGCACCAGAAATGCCCGGCATGCGCACCATGGACAGGGCAGAGCGCAATGAAATTCTAGAGGGTTTGCGTCAGAATTTGAGTGAAATGACAAAACAATATCAGTCCATGTCGTTGCTCATCGATACCGTGGCTAAGCGCCAGCGCAAAGGCAAACTGGAGACTGATTTGCGTCAGGTGGAGCAGGATATTTTGTTGATCGAAACGAGTCCCATTATCTATGTTTCACAGTTTTAAGAAGAACACAGACATCTTACATACTTACATACATATATTTGATGCACTTGATGTGTGTGCCTGCAGCTGGCAGCTAAGTACAGTTTTTGGCCAGAAGCGGACACACACACTCACATCCGCTCTCTGCACACATCTTCTGCCATCACTCAACAAATAAATTTAAGGTTTTAATGCATCATAACACTCCAAGGTGTAGCTGCCATGACATATGGGACACAAGAGAATGCTACCAGGTTCATACAGCTGATTAAGATTTTCCATTTCCAGCAATGTTTCACGATAACACAAACTGCAGTAGCGTCGATTCAGATTGGGCGTTATCTGAAAGAAAGGAATAGGGAGTAGATCGTGGAGTTTATTTTCATTTATGGTACAAGTTGGTCTTGCTTTAGGAACTGGTCTTTCTTAATTTCAATAATTATGCACCGATTCAATTCTGAACCGCATCTTTTCCAAAATGGAGCTGTTCCGGTTCGTTATGAAGTTTTAGTTTATAATATAATTTGGGAGACTCAAAATGTTAAGTCTCACTTCCAATGTTAACTAACTTACCTGAACAAATGATATACTGCAAAGTGGTCCCATTTTCTCTAGATTAGTATTAATTTGTCCAAGTGATTCCCTCAGCTGTTCATCTAGGGCCTCAAAGTGTAATTCCATTTGATCAAGAAATCGCACTGTGGTCAAGTCAATTGGCTGCTGCTGCTCTTTACTCAAATTCTGCTGCAGTTTGATCTTGATGCGTTTTGCCTCATTCAACATGCTTTGACTCACTTCCCTTTGGAATGCAGTTAATACCTTTAAAGAACTCAAATATTGTAGCCTTAAGCGCACATGTGTCAGGATCAACATGGCCAGCAGTAACTCCATTTCCCTTTTTGATTGCTCTACGTGTGCCGAATACTGCACCACATTCGATTGCATGTGAAGAATAGCGTCTAGTACATGATATTTTAGTTGTAGCTGCTTTAGCTGCATTTCCGTGGCCAAATCATAGAATTGGAATCCAGCCAGTGGATTATAGTCCACATATTTTTGTAAATCCTTGCTGGTGAAAATATGCATTCGTACATCGGCCAAAACATCTGTATAGGAATCGATGGCATCTTGTTCGGACCAGCACTCGGCCAGTTGAGTTATGGGATCAGTCTTTTGTAGATTGCCCACCCACAGGATGAGCTGATTTTGTAGAATCGAGGTAGGTCTCAAATATTCCTTGTTGCGATAGAGCAGTGCTGTGAAGAGATTACGATGTGGGCTGCTAAACAAACCCATCACTTGGAAATTCTCACAATCATCTACGGATATGGATTGCTTGGTGAGACTCAATTGTTTTGTGGAGGTGTTGTGTACAATCTGTATGCGAAGTAGTTGACTATTGGCCGTGGCCAGGGCATAGGCAGTGGCTTCCAGCATGCAGAGAGCTGTAAAGATAACCGGGATTAGAGTGTAACCTAATTGAAATAGTTTACCCACGCACCTGTGATCTTCATGCCGCCCACATAGAGACGCGTCTCCAGCCATTCACCTCCATCTTCGAGAGGTAGGCACCAGCTTAGCAAATGGGCCGCCTTACAGCAGGTTATATAGTAGCAATCGGTGGTATCACAATAGCTAATCACTGCCTGCTGCAAAGCCATGCGATCTGCCCGCACCCAAAGAGGTTTAACTAAGACCAGGTCAACATCTTCGGTGTGATCGAATCGGAAAAGATTTACCAAACCGGTTATATCACCCACTAGGAGCAGCTCCTCAAAAATATGCAAAAAGCAGATGCGACCCAGACCACTTGGAACTTGCTGGTGTTGTAGCATAGTTTGCGCATCGCTGCTTATTTTGAGCAACCATAGCGTGCCGTTGGCAGTGCCCAAAACCAGCAAGTGACCTGCATCGGGCTGCTTTAACGTTCTCCAGGCAAACATGGTAATCCAGGAGCGATCCACATAAGCTTGATATTGTGGAAATTGTTTAATTCTGCTCGGTTCCAATTCATAGGGCGGCTGCAGAGTGTCTCTCAGTGTGACAGCCACATCTAGGCCCTTCAACCGACTCCAACGAGGGCTCTCCGCTGGCTTTCTAAGCAACAGCATGGCTCCCTGGCTGTTTAAAGTGCCCAACAGCATTTCATCATTTGGCAGTGGATGAGGTGACCACTTCACCGCCGTCAGCTTGGGATTGGGCACATCCACGGAGCACACCGCCGTATAGGCTGGCTCCAAAGCTAATTGTTGGGCCTCCAAGACATTACAATTCTCATAGATCTCTACGAGTTTCACCTGGGAAGCTAATTTATCCAGTGGTCGGCGTTCACTGGTCAAACAGTCCAAAGTGGCCACCGTGAAGGGTAAGGGAACCAGACAACTTGCCTTGCTGGTCATCTCCAAAGTGATAAGATCCGATCTGGAACCCAGCAAGGCTATGCAATTTCCATCTGCGGTGTAGGAAGTAAAGTCGTGTGTACAATCCTGTTTGACTTCGCCCTTAACCAAGGGATTAAATCTCAAGGTGGAAGCATCTAAAGGGAAAAACACTTGTTAAGTAGTGACGGCGCGTACGGGGCGAGCACAACAAAATCAACAAGAATGCCCACTCAGGCTCTCTCGTGTGTGTTTGTGTGCGCGTCGCTCTCATTCTCACCTTGCACTTCAAGCAGACAGTCGTCGTCGGCTTCCGTTGTAGTTGGTTTTGTCATTCCGGGGAGCAAAGTAAATCACATTAAAAAAATATTTTGCAATGGCTTCAAAACGTGGTGTAGACTTCCTTAAGCAAATCTCAGATTTTCTGGCCAAAGGCAAGAGTTTTGATCGTGTGACACAAATGGTATGCGTATGCTCAAATTTTAACCAGCGTCTGTAGCAGAACAGCTGTCCCTCCGATTACATAATCTTATCGATAGGTATCGATAAATTAATTTCGTTTTTTCCAGATAACGGTAACAGGAGGGGGCGATGGACGTTGCGTTTGTGAATTTACGGTAGCCCCGGAACATTTAAATCGTTTGGGATCGCTGCACGGTGGATTAACTGCCACCGTTTTGGATAATATTACCACCTATGCCCTTATGTCTAGAGGTTCCCATCCAGGTGTGTCCGCCAGTCTGAGTGTTAGCTATTTGTCGGCCGCAAAACCTGGCGACATTATTGAAGTGGACGCGAATACTGTGCGTGCGGGTCGCAAGCTTGCTTATATTGAGTGCATCTTGAGGCGAAAGTCTGATGGAAAGATTATTGCCACAGGTGGGCAAACCAAATTTGTGGATGTTAACTAGAAGTGAGGGTTGGATAATACATTAATGGGATCCCATTAAAAACGTTCTTAAATATTTTTTTTAAATTTTATTTTTATTGTACAATCTTCGTCTAAGTGTGAGTCTGGACATGTTTCGTAAGATAGCGCTTTTGACTAAATGTCTTCGAGCACAGTGAACACTCAAAGGGTTGTTCACCAGTGTGAAAGCGAAGGTGTTCCTTAAGATAAACCGAGCATTTGAAAGACTTGGCGCAGTGGGAACACTTAAAGGGTCTTTCTCCTGTATGAGTGCGAAGGTGCTTGTTCAGAGTGTCTTTTCGGCTAAAAGTCTTCGAGCACTGGAAACATTCAAAGGGTCTTTCGCCCGTATGAGAGCGTAGGTGATCTTTAAGATTTCCCTTTGTTCTAAAACTCATCGAGCATTCTGAACACACGAACGGTCGTACGTCACTAAGAGTGTCACGGTCGCCATTATGAAGGCGCAGGTGATTAGTTAGAGCTACTTTTTGGATAAAAGACTTTGGGCACTGGGAACACTCAAAGGGCCGTTCCCCAGTATGAATTCGCAGGTGTTTTTCTAGACAGCCTTTTTGAGTAAAGGTCTTTGGGCAATGGGAACAGTGAAAGGGTCTTTCGCCAGTATGCGTGAGAAGGTGGTTATTTAAAGTGACTTTTTGAACAAAGGTCATCGAGCAGTGGGAACACTTGAAGGGTCGTTCTCCAGTATGAGTACGGAGGTGATTTAGTAGATTGGCTTTCTGAATAAAAGTCTTTGGGCACTGTAAGCACTTAAAGGGTCTTTCTCCAGTATGGGTGAGTAGATGTTTCTCCAGACTGCCTTTTCGCCTAAATGTTCTTGAGCAGTGACTACAAATCTTTGAGCCCTGGAAAGCATTAAGCTTAGTTTCAAGATCTTCCTTTCCGCTCTCTTCGCTAAGACTTTCGCTTTGGTAGCTCTGTTCTTCCGTTGGAGTTTCAGGATTTTCCCAGTCGCTCTCTTCACTCTGGTAGGTTGTGTTCTTGTTCTGTTCCAAAGGCTTGCTTAAACACTGAAGACTTTTCTCAAATCGCTGTTTAAAATTATAAGCAGTTTTTACAGCTGACAGGCAGGTGGGGCAAATCAGTTCAGGTAGATCCTCATGTGGTCTAACCACACGTCCAGTCACCTCGCCGATTAAATGAAATAGCGCTTGTCCCGTATCGGAGTCGTTGTTGGTGAATATGTTCAGCCAGTTAGTGTTGGTCCCAGCTTCTGCACTGGCCCTGCAAACGCAGCATAGCTCGAACACATTTGGCCCCATTTCTGTGTCGGCTAATCCTTAATGATATCTCTGTTAATTGCAAGTGAAATGCTTTCAATTAGTTGAAAACAATAATATTGAAACAATAATAAAGTTAAGTGTGACCGTAAATCACAAGAGAAAAAATACTGATTTGAACCAGTTCCATTGAGGTTTACACCGTAGATGGGATTTGGAATGTTCCATTGCAGGTTTACACGGTAGATGGGATTGGCTACTTAACCATTTTTATTTTATTCATTTTTGATTTTTTTTTTTCAATGCTTTGCAAACATAGCATAGCTCGCTCCATGTGGCTGTACTCCATTTATAAATATTCCGATGAATTGAAAAGAATAATAAAATTAATTATCAAATTTAACATGAGTGTGACCATATGTGGCAAGAGAAAAAATAATGGTATGAACTGGTTTGTTTTTGAAAACCAATACTGAACTAGTTCGGATATCCGTTTTTCTCTTGTCATAAACGGTCACACAAGTCTCGGATTGTTTATTTTTCATTGGACGCATTTGGCAATTTACAGACAAATAATGGAAATGGTGACAAATGTCACCGAGCTATGCTGCGTTTGCAGGGCCAATGCAGAAGCTGGCACCAACTGGCTCAACATATTCACCGACAATGACTATGACACGGGACAAGCCCTATTTCATTTAATCGGCGAGGTGGCCGTACGTGTGGTCAGACCTCATGAGAATCTACCTGAACTGATTTGCCCCACCTGCCTGTCAGCTGCAAAAACTGCTTATAATTTCAAGCAGCGTTTGGAGAAGAGTCTTCAGTGTTTAAGCAAGCCGACGCAAGACAGCGAGAGGTTATGGTCCGTGAAATGCGAAAGCCAGAGTGAAAGGGAAAAGTCTGAAACTACAACGGAAGACGAGAGCTACAAGGACCACCTTCTCACTCATACTGGTGAAAGATCCTTCAAGTGTAATCAGTGTTCAAAGACTTTTATGCAAAAAGCAAATTTAGAGCATCACCTTCGAACTCATACCGGTGAGAGACCCTTCAAGTGTTCCCACTGCTCAATGACCTTTATTCAGAAAGTCACTCTTAATAATCACCTCCGAACTCATACTGGCGAACGACCCTTTAAGTGCTCCCACTGCTCGAAGACCTTTACCCAAAAAGGCACCCTAGAAAAACATCGCCGCATTCATACTGGGGAACGGCCCTTTGAGTGTTCCAAGTGTCCAATGTCATTTATCCAAAAAGTAGCTCTTACTAATCACCTGCGCATTCATACTAAAGATCGACCCTTCAAGTGCTTAGACTGCGCGAAGACGTTTACGCAAAAAGCTTCTCGAGATAGACACTCTCTGGTTCATATTAAAGAAGACAAAAGTAGTCTAGAGAAACACCACCTCACTCATACTGGGGAACGGACCTTTAAGTGCTCCCACTGCTCGAAGACCTTTGCCCAAAAATGCACGCTTGATAAACACATCCGTATTCACACTGGAGAACGGCCCTTTGAGTGTTCCCAATGCTCGAAAACCTTTGCCCAAAAATGCACGCTTGAAAAACACCTCCGCATTCACACTGGGGAACGGCCCTATGAGTGTTCCCAGTGCTCAAAGACCTTTACACAAAAATCCACTTTGGACAATCACCTCCGCACTCATATTGGGAAACGGGTTTTCGAAGGCAAGCTGGAAAAACCAAGTTGGCATTCATAGAGTGCAGACTGCTCAGTGACGTTTAGACTAATGGACCATCTAAAGGAACACTCTCACATTCAAACTGGACAAATAGACCCTTTTGGAAAATGTACGTTCGGAGAAGGACTGCTCATCTTCGCATTTATATTGGACAACCAATATGCCCCATTCTTAGCGAACTTGGACGGTTACACTGGAAAAGGCATGCTGGCAAAGGAGGGATACTTGGCGGTTCTAAACGGTGAAGACAGGCACAGGTTCTAAAGAAGGCGCTAAGATGCAGGCGAACTATTATTAACGAGTATATTTGAAGGGGACCAACACTAAAGCGGCACGATGCGGTACTCGAAAGTGGCAGGCATCGTCGAAGTTAACTTAGTTTGGCAGATGGATATATATTTCATGCCAATTAACTTATTTATATATTTATACCTACCTAGAATATTACAAAATTTTTTTGCTTTTATATAAAATTCTAAAATAAAGATGATACTACTACTACTACTTTACAACCATCCTATGCTCGAAGACCTTTGGCTTCCATTAATGTAGATGAATGCTTCTAATATTCTTTTATTTTAATACTAGTTGTCCCGGCGCGCGTTGCTACATCCTCTTTAGTATTTTAAACACATAACGAAGAAGTGAAGCTTACATTACATTTGCCATCTATCAAATCTTCATGATCATCTAAACTCAATTTAAAATTTAGCAAATTTCGCTATTTTGTTGACCTTTCGATCTTCACTATCTATCTACTCACCCGTATTCACAATAATCTAAACCAGAGTCCGGCACGTCCCAGTCTTAAGTGTATACAACGCTCTCTGCGACAGCGACGTCGATACACTGACAGTATACGAGCTAATAATGCTCTCTTTTGCAACAACAAAGAAGTGCTAAATGAGCGCGCTCTCGTGTGACGAAACACACACATGCAAAGCCAAAATGAGCATGTGTATCAGAGAACTGCAAAAATCACTTTTTTCTTGATTGGCTCATACACAAAAATTCTTACTCAGATTTTATCACTCAACAAAACTCAGTGCTGAATAAATTCAACTCACAACGCAATCGCATCGAGTGGCGGTTTGTGATCCAACGTGTATGTTCAAATTTATTCATCGAACAGAACTCAGTGCTGAATATACTCAGCTCATACCGGCAGTCGGCTCGAGTGGTTCGATCGAACAAAACTCAGCGTTGACCGGCCACCGCGTTGAGCGAGAGTCTTTTAACATCGTGACAAGCAAGCTTTTATTTTAGATCAAATTCGCACAAACTTGTACACCTTGTCCTCGCGTCATAAGGGGAGAAGCGTAATATGGAACATATTATCAGAAATTATTAAGGATGATGGAAATATGTTGGAAGGATATTTATACTGCACGTCCTGTAAACAAGTTTTGAAATACTATCCAAAACAATCGTCGAATTTGAGCCGACATAAATGCTGTCAATCACTTAAGGAGTCATAGTGTTTGAAAACTGTTACGGCAGAAGACAAAAAGGCCACCATTGACACCTGTGTAAGATGGGTTTCTGAGGATTGCCAACCATTTTCGGCAGTCAATGGCACTGGCTTTGCAAAGCACATACACATTGTGTATTTTGCCGGCCCCTGATCTAAACTCATGCGATTCTTTCAAACCGATTGGCCTACACCTCCTAATTACCCGTCGACAATTGCCAACTATAAAATCTTCACGATAATCTAATTCATAATAGGTTAGGTTAGGTTAAGTTGAGATGGCTAGGCCACTCAAGGCCAAGATAGGCCCATTGCGATACCATATAATTCCCTATTTAAGCCAGGAGGGGTTCCTCCCGAATGTACCATTGTGACAACGTTAAAAATTTCAGTAGAGACGGAATCTCTGTCTCGGACTCTTCCGAGAGGTTGAGTAGAAAGGGGTGAGAGTTTTGAGTCTCCTTCTACTAAGAGCTGGGCAATGGCATAGAAGATGTAGTAATGTCTCCGCCCCTTCCTCACACTTGCAGCTTCTACAAAAGTCGTTGTGAGCGACGCCCAAACGTGCTGCATGCCTGCCTATGAGGCAGTGACCCGTTAGGGCCACAACCAGATGTAGGATGTTTTCTCTACTTCGGCGCAAAAGACTACTGTCGACCACGTCGACAATTGGCAACTATTTAATCTTGATATATACAATTTTGCAAATTTTCCAGTTTTTTTTGGACCGATAGGAATTTCGCGAATGTTTAATTGCTATTCTTCTATTCGGCGCGGAAACCAATCCATCTGTTCAGCCACTCTTGAGAGTATTTTTGAAAGTATTTTAATATTTAATATTAAATTGAGAACAATTTTGTATCGTTTCGATTTCATGGAGTAAATTATTTCATGCTTTAATTGTAGATATAGAATATCGTTAGTCAAACAAACAAAGTTTGCTCCTTGGACAGATCAACCTAGTTGGTGTAGCAAAAGCCAGATTAGCTTTAGTTTCAACGATTTGTTGTTCGTTATAGGAGGCAGAGTTAACTTTCAAACTATTCCATTTAAGGGCTTCTTTCTTAAAAAACAAATGATGTAAACTAGGGTAATTTAAGAAATGTTGATTTGATTACATAGAAGATATATAAACACAACAGAAGGATTTTACTGCCTTTCCCAAAACTTAAAAGATCCTTGTAATTTCCTTAATTATTTGCATTTCATAACAGCCATATCGAAATTTACCCAGCCCTGGAATGAAACTAGTTTAGATCAGTATTTTTTCTCTACTGACTTACGGTCACACTATTTTCACTATTTTAATATTGTAATTTCTCAAATCATTTGAAACCATTTAATTCGCAATTAATAGACATTTTTCATCGTAGATTGTCCGACAGAGCAATGGGGCCAAATGTGACCGAGATTTGCTGCGTTTGCATGGCCAGTGGAGGAACTGGTACCAACACCAACTGGCTGAACATATTTAGCCACACGGACTCTGACGCAGGACAAACCCTGTCCAACTTAATCGGTGAGGTGGCCGGACGTGTGGTTAGACCCCATGCGGATCTACCTGAACTGATTTGCCCCACCTGCTTAAAAGCTGCCATAACTGCATATAATTTTAAGCGGCGTTTGGAGAAGAGTCTTCAGTGCTTAAACCAGACTAAACAGAGTAAAAGGGAAAAGCCTGAAACTACAACGGAAGACGAGAGCTACAAGGGTCATCCGGAGAACCACCTTCTCAGTCATGCTGGTGAAAGACGCTTTAAGTGTAAACAGTGCTCAAAGACTTTTAATAGGAAGGCAAAACTAGAGAATCACCTCCGATCTCATACTGGGGAACGTCCCTTTGAGTGTTCTCAATGCACGAAAACCTTTGTCCAAAAAGGCTCGCTGGAATCACACCTCCGCATTCATACTGGGGAACGTCCCTTTAAGTGTTCTCAATGCTCGAAATCGTTTGTTCAAAAAGCCTCGCTGGAGAAACACCTCCGCGTTCACACTGGGGAACGGCCCTTTGAGTGTTCCGAATGCCCAAGCTCTTTTACTCAAATAGGAGCTCTAAATAATCACCTGCGCATTCATAATGGAGATCGACCCTTTACGTGTTTCCACTGCTCGAAGACGTTTATTCAAAAAAGTTCTCGAGATAACCACTCTCTTGTTCATATTAAAGATAAGCCGTTCAAGTGTTCCCACTGCTCATCGTCTTTTGCAGTCAAAAGTAGTTTAGAGAAACACCAGCTCACTCATACTGGGGAACGACCCTTTGAGTGTTCCCACTGTTCAATGACCTTTGCTCAAAAATGCACGCTAGACAAACACATCCGCCTTCACACTGGGGAACGGCCCTTTGAGTGTTCCCACTGCTCGAAGAGCTTTACACAAAAAAGTACGCGAGATCAACACCTCCGCATTCATACTGGGGAAAGGCCCTATGCGTGCTCCCAATGCTCGAAGACCTTTGCACGAAAATGCTCGCTAGAAAAACACCTCCGCATTCACACTGGGGATCGGCCCTATGAGTGTACCCAATGCTCGAAGAGCTTTACACAAAAATGCAATTTGGATATACACCTCCGCACTCATATTGGAAAACGGGTCTCGGAAGACCTTTAACCGCAAAGGCAAGCTGGAAAAAAGATTGCTTAATGAGGAGAAGGATCACTTTCACACTCGTACTGTCCAAATATTCCCAGAGCATGAGAGACGCTCGAAACAGGCACTTTCGCTTTCATACTGGAGAAGGTTAAAATGCTCTGGTTAAAATAAGGCACATCATCGCATTTATACTGGACAACCATTCTGTGACCTCGAAGACCTTTGGCGGAACACAAATTCGATTATTGTACATGAATGTATATTAATGCTTTAAATATTCTTTTATTATAATTAAAAATTGAATGAATTTTTTACCGTTTCGATTTCATGCATTAAATTAATTTATGCGTTAATTGCAGGTATAGAAGATTGTTTATCAGAGCAACAAAGTTTGCTGCTTGGACGGATAAAGTTGGTTGTTGTGGCAAAAGCTAGGGCTACACTATATTTTGCACAAATTTTCACTTAGCATCCTTTTTTACCTCGCTTAACGGCCGCAAAAATAAATTTCTTAAAAAATGCTAAAACTGCCAAAAGCTTGCATCATGACATAAATTGAATCTTTGCAATCGTTAGGATCGATTACAACACACATCTAAATCTTCTGACAAGTCATATGGCCATTCTGGAAAAGGATAAGACCTTATTTTAGGCATTGAATACCAGAAGACGAGAAAATTTCATCTTTTAATGCAAGCCGAGGTTGGTTTGACAATTTTAAAAAGCGATTCTACTTACATAAGTCTAAAAGGCGAGACTGCAATCTCCTATATAGACGCAAATGAGTACCCAAGAGTGTTAAAGAAGATCGTCAGTGATGGTGAACATGAGAGAAGGAACTATTCATGGACACAAGGTTTTGAAAGTGAGTTTGACATTACTTCAAACATCAGTAGTTTGGCGTTCATACAAAAAGCATGGATGACTAAAATAATGTTTGGGAATGGCTTCACAAATGCTTCTGTACGCAGGTAAAGGCATATTTGTTCAAGAAAACTTCCTTAAAATCATACAATCACTGTTTCAAAATGCAATTTCTACGTTAAAGCTTCATTATTAGCAGAAAACATTTTGCTTACTTTTAAATTCAACAGACAACAATATTTTAATGACTGACATTTGGAAAAAATTCGGCATAAAATATTCTGAAATGTTTATTGAACAGGTTCTGGAAGCAACTATATCCTGACTGCGTAAAGACATCTTCATCATCGCACATAGATGACTTATCTTCGGTAAAGGATCAGATTGTTGCTTTGGCTACTGATGCAGGATGAAAGTGTACACGATTAATGATGTTGAACAGTTTATGAATTTGGACAGAGAGTCACTCACAAATGAGAATGAGTTATGGAAGTGAGCTAATTCAAAGTCACACATGAGGAGGTATAAATAAAAATTTTCATTGAATTTATAAAACAATTTCTTAATCAGTTTGAATAATTGATTGATAAAATGTCTCTTTCAGATCCTTTTCAAAGCCGCAGTGCACAAATTGATAAACACATTAGTTTTACCGTTTTGCCCACAAAGACATTTAAAAAACCAATTAAAAGCAACAAACTTTAGACGTATTTGTAACGCCCAAAACTTAAATATAGTGAAAAACATATCAAAGCTTGAAACTTGTCTATCATTTCTTAAATATTGCAGTTTTTTTAAGGACAAAAGTCATATAAAATAAGTTTTTTTGATGTGAAACATCTTTAATTTCGGTATGGAAGATTTTAGTAGGAGTCAAATTTGATTTCAACGTCACGTGACTCGTGACGTCATGCATATTTTGTGTTGTTGTTTTGTGGAGTGTCCCGGCAAACACATACACACACAAGAGGGTGGTCAGAGTGGGTGAAAACAGTGGTGAAAGAGTGCGGAAAGAGGGGGAAACTGTGGGGAAAGAGGGGGAAGAGAGAGTGTGAGTAAAGTATGGGAACAGTGTGAGTAGAGTGTGGGAACACTGTGGGAACCGTGGGGGAAAATCGTGGGAACCGTGGGGTAAGAGTGTGGGAATCGTGGAGGAAGAGTGTGGAAAACAGTGTGTGAACAGTAAGGGAAACAGTGTTCTAATTTTTAGGAGAAGACTAACAATAAAATTAAAGAACACAGCAGCAAGTGACAAAACAAGAGTTGGTGTTTCTATTCCCTGTTAATATTCTTCCTTTGAAATATTGCCATTGCTGATTTAGATACCATTGAGAGAGCTTGTGATTTTGAAACAAAGCAGTTAAATTTAACATCATGTTTCACATTCAAGCCTCATAAGTGTTAACGACACCCACACATATTCTTTTATCTAGAAAATCGGTTAGAAGACTTTACCATGAAGTTTATGAAAAACTTTTACTTTTACTGCGTCACAACGGGACTCTGTTTTCTGTGACAATTTGTAACACAATTCAAAATTGTTCACAATGGCGTAACAGAAAGTATGAGACACCAAGTGATTTCTGTGACAAGGCATTTTCCGTTCACATTGCACTGAGACACTGAAATGTGACTCTCTGTGACGCAATGTAAACCCAGCATTACTTAGCGGCTTTCTACTAAGTGCCATTTTATTATAAACTATCCTAGTAATTTACTTAATTATTTGAATTGCATACCAACAATCTGCCATTATACTACTCTTATGCGGCGTCACACTGTGACACTAAGATTTGACGCAATGTAAACCCAGCATTAGCCATTTCGAAATTTACCCAGCCCTGGAATGGAACTTGTTCAAATCAGTATTTTTTCTCTTGTGACTTACGGGCACACCATTTTCGTGATGGTTTAATATTGTTATTTTTCAACTCATCGGAAGCATTTAACTAACAATTAACAAACATTTCATTAAGTAATGGACGACAGTGCAATGGGGCTCAATGTGGCCGTTCTATGCTGCGTTTGCATGGACAGTGCAGAAGCTGGCACAAACTCCAACTGGCAAAACATATTTACACACACCGACTCTGAAGCGGGACAAGCCCTGTTTCATTTAATCGGTGAGGTGTCTGGACGTGTGGTCAGACCCCACGAGGATCTACCTGAACTAATTTGCCCCACCTGCTTGTATGCTGCAAAAATTGCATTTAACTTTAAGCGGCGATTTGAGAAAAGTCATCAGTGCACCTCTACCTCCTTGGAAACATTAGATAATGAAAATGCATGCGAAATAAGTGAAGAGCGCGATGAGGAAGCTCTCGAAACTAAACCCTATCAATGTTCCGAGTGCTCCAAGTCGTTTAGCCGAAAAACCGATCGAGATAGACACTTTCGCATTCATTCTGAAGCTCGACCCTTCAAGTGCTCTCACTGCCCGGTGACCTTTAAAACAAAAGCCACTTTGGATAGTCACCTTAAAACTCATACTGGGCAACAGCTTTTCAAATGTTGCTACTGCTCGAAGACTCTTACCCGAAAAAGCAATCTGGAGAAACACCTTCGCACTCATACTGGCGAAAGACCCTTCAAGTGTTCTCAGTGCCTAAAGACATTTATCCAAAAACGCGCTCTAAAGATTCACCTACGCACTCATACTGGAGAACGACCATTTAAGTGTACCCAATGCTCGAAGTCCTTTATGCGAAAAGACGTTCTAGATAAACACTTTAGCATTCATACTGGTGATCGACCCTTCGAATGTGCCCACTGCTCAAGAACCTTCAATCGCAAAGGCAATCTGGAGAAACATCTTGGCACTCATACTGGCGAACGACCTTTTGCGTGTTCAGACTGCCCGATGACTTTTAGACTGAAGGAGCATTTAAAGGATCACCTTCACACTCATACTGGCGAAAGACCTTTTAAGTGTTCCCAGTGCTCGAAGACCTTTGGTCGAAAACGCGCTCTTAAAAGGCACATAAGCATTCATACTGAAAAATTACCCACTTAGTTGCTAGCTTGCTTTAGCCTAACTTAGGGAAAGCATTTGCTGTCATACTGGAGAAGGAGCTGTGCTCGAAAACCTGTGACTGAAATATAAATCTAAGGAATTCCGTTTGAACTCATACCCCGGGTGCAATTCAAATCATATTTCACCTTACAAATAATTAATAAACTTAATTGAAATAGCGTTTAATCGATTCGATGGCAGAGTTGCAGTTCTTGCTTCAATATCTCAATGCGGTTTTTTAGTTTTTGAGGGGGAGAAAATTTGTTAGAAAAGGTGGATTAATGTGGTTCAAATTTTTCAAATTCAAATACTGGGAAATGTAAAAAAACGGCCAATTGATTTGAATTCAGCGACCAAAAATACATATGGAAAGTTTGCCATCTTCTCTGTTGCAAAAGTTAGCCTTTACTAGTAAACTGGTGTAATCTTTCAAACTTTTTTCCTTGCACCTAACTTGCGAAAATGCTAGAATTTTGAAAGAGGCTTAAAATATAGGATTAAAATAGCCCCAGAATAATATTCGGAGAGCCAATTGTGTCTAGAGGAATTTAGTTTTGGAGAAGCGCATCGCTAGGGGATAGGTTATTTTCCTTGATTTCCTTGATTTATTCTGATTTAGACATTTCTTTGATGTATTCCTAGCCTTAGAAAGAGCTAAGAAGAAACTATAATCATAAAATTAGCTGGTAAATGTGTTTGACCTGAACTACCAGACATTTTTAAAGGAGTAATTAGAGCTGCTCGTTCCCTTATACCCAGCAAGAAATCGGAACCGAAAGCCACCAATGCAACTACTTTTTGTTTACCCGGGTTTCAGTAATGGTAATTTGCGTAGGTCTAACACGACGCAGAACGGGTTGGCGAATTCTTCCTCATCTAGTTATTGTTGCAGTTCTTTGAGGCTTTCCGAAATGTCATCACCGACGAGTGTGCATCCGATTTTAATTGGTAGAGGTAATTATTACGTTATTTTTGGCTTATAACAGTTTAACATATCACTTTTATTTAATCTCTATTCAGATAATTTCGGCAAAGATGATTTTGTAAACGAAATACAAAAATCCACTGAGCTGTCTCACAACAGGCACAACTAAAACATTCACTCATTAAAAAAAATCTTAATTAATTATATAAATATTAATGTAATATCACTTTTTATAAATACTAAAACCAAAACAGTTATTAATACCAGTTAGCTCATAGGTTATCTAACTAGTAGGACGAACCTCACACGTACCCTCACCGATAGGTCGACTTTTGGTTAGAATCTTCCCGACGCCCATTTGCGTTTGACCAGAACATTCCGTATTTTAACGGTTAGCTATAACAGTTAACTGACAAGAATTTACCAGTTAGATTTCTTGCAGGGTAGTTGTACACATTGAATCTGATCGTGGAGAATGAGTATTAGTGATAAAATTTGCGATCTCAATTTTGGTGGTGCAAAAAGATACTTATACAGGCTGTTCCAATTCCACTTTCACGGCAACTTTTCGAAAGTGGAATTGATTCGTGTTCTCGCAACACCAAAACGAAAAAGTTTTTCGATTTAAAGGGTAATGCTTGATTGTCGGTGTAATGAATAGTAATTGCCAAATTACGAACTCTTACAGTTGCTAGATGTACATGAAGTGAATTTTCCCTAATTCTGTGATCAATTAAAAATTTGTTAGTGAAATTTGTTTTGCATTTAAGTCTTTAATTAATTTACAAAGAATTTTTTGTTAAACGTGTCCAGATTTTGACTGTGCCAATCAAAACGAAAAAGTGCACCTCTCTCATTTTCAAATGGATTTGTGGTTTCTCTCTTTTGTATTTAGTGCCGATCCCGCTTGGACCAGTGGTTTGCAAAAAGTAAAAAGAGAGTAATTTCATTCGGAATTGAGAACACGAAAACGAAACCGATGCGGAATTGCGTTCGATTTATGTAGTTTTTAAAAAGTAGTGGAATTGAGAACATGCCTGATAGTGCCCAAAAATACTTTATATAGCCGCGCTCCCATTTTCACTTGTGTAAAAATTTTGCGATTTAAAACCGTTTTTCAGTACAAAATTTGTCTAAAAATCGCAAAATGTTTGCGAAAGTAAGAAATGAGAGCACGGCTGATAGTGTCAGTAGAAAATCACAGTGGTTAGAGCGAGACTGACATATTCCCATATGTATCCAGAGAGCTTAAGTGAGTTAGTTTCCAAGAAGGGAGCGCGAAAATGTGACTGTGTCTCTCCTTGACACACAGTGAGGCATGACTTCGGCAAGCATTCGGTTTGAATTGGCGGGTATGTTCGTCCCCCAGGGGCTGGGGAACTCTGCCCAAATGTATCCATAAAGCGTAAGTGAAAGCGAACAGCTGACCCAAATGTATCCAGAGAGCGTAAGTGAGATTGAACAGCTGACTTATTTCTGACAGAAGCGGTGTCGACTGAGCAATATTTAAGTCTATATATTCTAGTCTATAATCTAATTCAATCCGATCCGGTATTGACATAAAGATCTTTCTAATATATATTTGTTGTTGAGATAGTGCTTGGGAAAGTGATTTGTACACCAAAATATTTCGAATATGATGAAATCTCAATGGTTTTCCGATGGTTCTCTTTAAAAACATTATGACTTTTTCTACTTGTTGAACTCTTAAGTAATTTTGAGTATTTCGTGTTTGTTTCGCTTAAGGTTGATATTTTGCAGACTTTATTCACTTTAAATTCAAATTTGATAGCTAAAGACCGGCGTGTCGTGTATCGATATTTCGACTGGAAAACAGCTGCTAGTTGTTTATTTTTGCCCATTTACTTACATCATCAAACAACAGTAACAGCATGGGTACCAGGAAAAAGGGTTTGGACTTTGCCAAGCACATATCAGAGATTATAGCCAAGGCCACGGGCTTTGAGCGTCATTTGGAGAAGGTTGGCATTAACTACATACATGCGTACAGGTGTCCAACACCCATATTTCTACTACTTTTTGCAGGTGAAAATTACAGGAGGTGGCGATGGCATTTGCACTGCCGAGTTTAAAGTATCTGAAGAACATTTAAATGGAGCCGGTGGCCTGCATGGCGGTTACACTGCCACTTTGGTGGACATGGTCACCACGTATGCCTTAATGTCGAAGCCCTGCCATCCCGGTGTCTCAGTTGACATCAATGTGAACTATTTGAAGGGAGCCCGTTTGGGTGATGAAGTTCTGATCGAGGCCAATACGATAAGAGCGGGCAAGAGTTTGGCTTTCATTGACTGTGTGTTGCGACATAAAAAGGATAACTCGGTTATAGCCAAGGGCAGTCACACAAAGTACGTCAACTTTCAGTAGGGGAGTTTCCGCACCCAAACCCTTGGAAGAAATAAGAACTCAGTTAATGTGCTTTATTTTATTACATGGTGTGTGTGTTTGTGTGTGTAGCAGTACATTTGTGTGTTTTATTTATGCTTCTTGGTTTGTTAGTTAATTGTCAATTGAATTCTTTGCTCTGTGTGCGATTAGAGTTAATGTGGCTACTACGGATTAATCGTTAAGTCGATATGCATATTACTATTTCACCCTTTTACTTCAATATGGGACAATGTGGGCAGCAGGCCTCGGGCGGCGTCAGTGGTTCAATCCCGGGCGGGCAACTGATCTCTCCGCATTTCTCACGCAAACAATTCACCTGACCATGGAAACAATTGCATTTGGTACAAACATCCGGCGACCAGACTTCATTGTTTAAGCGTGTGGTGCCCTTATCATCCACGCAGTGACTACGTTTCGGCTTAACGGACACCGGAACCGTTGCAGGAGCCAGCTGTACCACCTGGGCCAATGGTTCAACATCGGCCGCATTGCAGGAATCCTCCAGTTTGCGTAGTTTCTTATGTAGCTTTTTCAGTTCCTTCTGGAAACTACCAATTAACTCCTCTAGGCCACTAACACGCTCTTCATTCACATCATACAAGGCCTCCAGGGGACTGTCATAGCTCTCGGCGGTAGTGACCTCCTGCTGAACTTCTCTCTTACGACGTGAGCTGCTCTTGGTGTAGGTTTGGGGTATGTAGGAGTCAAAGAGGGTGGGCACACTCTGGCAATTACCACAATCCTGCCACAGATAGAGATTAATGCCGGCTATATCCTCGCATTTCTTATAGCCTCCCTGATGCTTGGCCAGTATAAAAACATTCTCGGTGACCTGATCAAAGTTGTCGCCCACATCGCACAGGATGCGTCCAAAGTTGGACTGTTTGATTTGTAGCAGCTGTTCGGGCCGGAACACACCGGGATTCTCATAGTAGAAACGATCACCGTCGCGCAAACGACGGAACTGCTCCACCAAGAGGCACTGGAATAGCGGTCCTACCTTGCCACCCTCCACTTGATCTTCCAAAATGCCACCCAGCCAGACATCTATATTATCGGGATGTCCATACAGTTCCTTCAACTTGCGACGTATCTCTGCATTGCTGATCTCAGCTGAAAGATCCTCAAAGTCCTGGGCCACTGTCAAGTTACAGAATTTGCGATAAACATTATAGCCGGGTATGCCATGATCCCGTCCACGCTGTACATTAATGGCAGCCAGATCTAGGGCCACGGCATGAGCCGTCTGGAACAGCTTCTCTGTTAGCTCCGTGTTGAGATTCTGATCGGGTGTCTTGAGTTTGGCCGGCACCGCAAGCATGCCCCTCATCAGCGGATCCACGCCTCCCTCATAGGCCAAACGCCAGGGAGCAAAGAAAGCCTTGTGCAACTGCAGATGACCCTGCGGTATGGGCTGGAAGCTCTCGTTCAAACGATGCAGTATGGGATTGATGAGGGTATGGCCGAAACGTAGAGCAGCTGTGGCAAACTCATTGGCTATGCTGGGATTCAGTTGTGGATTATAGCCACGATACTCGCCCATCAGTTGCATGCCACTCTCTCCGATGATCAGTGGCAGCCACTGCTTGAAGGTGATGTGCTGCATCTGAGCTCCCACTATTTTACGTGCCTCCTGGTATAGAGTGTCGCCATTCCAGTGTGGATTAATCTCGTGCAATTTGATGGCCAAACGATTATGCTCTCGCATCCAAATGGTGTGCATGGCCAGAAGACCCACCTGCTCATTCACCCGTATATCACCGGAAACAAAGCAGTTCATTTTATTCTCATCCAGATTCAGACGACAATCCATGCCATCTTGGGGCGCGGCAAAGGGCAGCATATCCTTTTGCTTGGGAAAGTGTACACCCACACGTAGCAGACCCTCATCCGTGCTAAGATTACGCAATTCCCGGGAGAAGGGTTCACTGTAGCCATACATTTGACTAGCATCAATGTAGGAGGTCAGCTGATTGATCTGCTCGCGATGCTGTACCTTGTCAAAGAACAGCGATGTCATGCCCGATCCACAAATGGCACTGGAACGCACCACATCTATGCAGCGACGATTCGTGACACGCGGATCATTTGGTGGCACTTCTATGGGATAGCAAGGCGGAGCCATTTCGCAGGATTTCTTGCAGTCAATGCCATCCCAACTCTCTGAGCTGACTGACGGAATGGCATGATCCAAATCATGATCCAAGAATTGACCCCACTGCATTACCATATGGGTGATACGTGCATCCGGTGTAATCTCTTTGGTGGCCACTATGGAGGTAGAAACCAAACGCGCACTGGGTTTGGTATAGCCAGCATACAACATACCCTTGGTCCAGCCCACGGGCATGCTGAAGCCATTCTCATAGATAGGCGGAGCCAGGCGACGGAAGGCCGTCAATGAGGCGCCCCAAGTCGGATGCTGTAGATTGTTACAGGTGCCATCGATGCTACGGTATTTGGAGTGATAGCACATATCCGTGCAATTGGGCATCTCTCGATGTTCCATGCAGCCAGACAGCTCGGCCACCAAATGCAAATGTTCGCGTGAAAGCAAATCCCGGAACTCATATTTCTCACTCTCCATGGTCAGATTATCGCCACGTTGCACATGTTTGCGTATGTTGACTAACGTACGCTCATAGATCTCGGCCGCGCGTGCCAATTGCCTGGCCTGGCCAGTGGGAAAACGGAATACACGCAACAGTTCACCATAATTGGGTGGCGATTTGGATGAACGATTCGAGAAAAGTGTGTCCAGAGTGTTATTAATGGCCATATCAATGTCCTTGGCAGCCTCGGCAAAGGCTATGCGTACATAACGATCACCAGGTGCCAGATCCACATTGTTTCTGTGATGGAGGAGAAGAAGGAAGGTATATTAAATTGAATTAATATTAATTATGCTTTGCTGAAATATTATCCTTATTAGTTGAGAAAAGGAAATATTATCCTACTTTTATAAATCTGTGAAAAGTTTTAGAAGATTCGGTTGAGAGATTCGAGTCCGGAGAGTTCGATTGACGGACCGGTTTCGTTAAGCATTAAAAACAGTGACTAAACTCGAAACGATTTTTCGTAGTGAGCTTCAAAGCGAGGCAATTGCACTTGTTGAGACGTCTGCTTGTGCGCCATTTGCCTAAAAATAACTCTCGGAGCAATGCGCACCGCTAATCTAAGGCATCATCTATGTAAGTTGAAGGGATGCATATAGATAAAGAGGAGGTTTATGAGCGAGTAGCTCATTATTTTGACGGTTGTTCTGTCTGGTCGATTCATTTGTACTTTGTACTTTTCTTTTGAAGATTCTTTCAATGGTAAGCTCTCGTTTTCACAATAGTTTCTTGTATAGGACATCTTTTACACCGAATCATTATGTCTTTTAACGATAATCAAATGTTTTGTATGCTAGTTTCTTGTCTAGGCGATTCATCATTGATGGGCTGACCACAACGTTAGGATCGATAAGTTTAGGAGTAGGCCTGCGAAACGAACCTTGGACTTTACGAAGGATTAGAAAAGGGGTGGACCACCAATACAAATACATACAACTATGTGACTGTTTTAGCGACCTTAAGATTTCAATCATAGAACTTTTAAGCGGGCTCTAGGTCTATAAGTTATGATTTTCATCATAACATTTCTAAAACAAGACACGCACAACACCCCAAAGGAGGCTGGTTGATCGTATAGCATGAGGTAGCGTCTGCCAACTCATTGAAGTTGGGCAAAAGATCGCTGATGATCAAACTGTGGTGGTTAGTGAAATAGCTATACGATCTAGGTATAGCCTCCTTTGTGGTGTTGTGCGTGTCTTGTTTTAGAAATGTTATGATGAAAATCATAACTTATAGACCTAGAGCCCGCTAAAAAGTTCAATGATTCAAATACATAAAATATATAACAAGCAAAAACAACCACAAGAAATAGAAAGAGAAACCCTATTTTTGTTTGTGTGTGTGTGCTAATGCTGTCTGATAAACGCGTAGCCAACAACAAAGCTTTCGCTCGGAGAGAACGAGAAAAGAGAACACATTTAAAGTTGTTGTTGCTCCAGATCAGTGCCTGCCAAATGGAGAGGACAAAAAAGTGTGCTTGTGTTGGTGAGCAAGAAAGCTCTTTCCAGACCACAGCCGTTTTACTTGCAATTCAGTGTTTACCGATTCACACAATCATGAGTTCGGCTCACGTTTGCGTAAAAACACGACTGACTTCGGCTCCTGGTAGCTATGGCTGGTCGGCTCCTTGCAATTCAGTGTTCACCGATTCACACATGCATGAGTTCGGCACGCGTTTGCGTAACAACACGACTGACTTCGGCTCCTGGTAGCTATGGCCAGATGCTTTGAATAACGGGCAGGTAACAACAAAAACTTTGCTCGGAAAGAAAGATGGCAAAGAACGCCTATGAATTTGTGGTTGGTCTATGTTGTCTTATGGCACGCGTGGCCCGTAGACGCTACAGCTATTCCTTTGCGTAAAACAACAACAAATGCGCGGCTTGCGGAATAGGCTTGGGCACCCCTGGATAAGAACTTTGAAAAGAATTTTAAGGGAAAGTAATTTTCAATACTCCAAAACCGGTTTCCTGCTAGATTAGAATCATTTTCCTACTAAATGAAAACCCCTTTACAATTCTTTAATCAAGCAAAAGGAAACGTATACTTAAAATCTTGAGCGGGCCAAAAAATAGTTAATCAAGTGTGTCCTAGAAATCTCTCTAGAGATTTGAGTCACTCCACATGTAAAAGCAAAAAGTTTATGTCGATTCATTTGACGGTGTACTTTTGTTATAAAGATTCTTTCAATGGGAATAGTTTATGTACCAAAACCACTAAAGATTTCTGGGACACCTTCGAATAAGTTCTAAGAGCTAAAGCTATAGAAGTTATGAGCTATAAGTACTAAGAGTTAAGACCCGCTATCTTACGTACCGTTTACTCTTGTGCGGAGTATCCCCATCATGAGTTTAGTGTCTTGTCTGCTGTATTCACGGTAGATGCTTTGTTTTGACAGTAATCCTAATGATTAACTTTGTAAGTATTCAATTTTGATTCATGTACCAAAACTGTTCTCGGTTAAGGATCGAACTCCTTTTAATCACACAGATTAGGTAGCGTTTGCAATTTTTTAGAGGATGCACTACAAATACAAATCCCCTGTAACTAAAAACATTTATTTACCTCTAGGTACTCCCTATAGTTTTACTAAAAGCATCTTTAGAGTTCCTTCAAAATTTCTCATCTAGAAAATTTGTTGGGTTTTCACACAATTTAATTAGCATAATGCCCCCGTCAGCGATGCATCTTAACTAACAGTCGTTGAAATGGCTGCGTTGTCTAATGAAAAGTCAGCAGAGTAGTCTTTGTTTTCAGCTCCCTCTTGAGCTGTCCTAGGGGCAGTACAAAATTATGCCGCACTCCTTTTTTTGTTATTGCAAAGCAAAATCCGCGCTGCGCTCTGTAACTACGACAGAGAGGACGGACAGTCAGACAGGCAGGCAGGCGGACATGGAGTCAGGCGGCCAGAAGGCAGCATTAACAACAATTCATGCCTTACATTCTCATTTCTCTGTTTGCCGTCGCCCGTTGACGGTGCCGTTAAAGGAATTTCCCTTTTGGAAACTTTCGCCTGTGTAAACTTTGCCATTGTACGGGGCGACGACGTAGTCGGTAGGTAATAACTTAACGACCATAATACACACCCTGTTGCACTGCCACCGCACAGCCAGAGTCGGAGACTGAGCCTGAGCTAGTGCCGGAGCCAACCTTGGTTACCACTATCGTGGTGGTAGTAGTTGGTTTTAGATGGTAGCCACCACCATTGCCATCAAGCAACTGCATATTTTCCGTTGTGGTTGTGCTTTTGGTTTCTTTCTTTTTTTTTTTGGCACGCCAAGGCGATTCAGCTGTGCGGAACTTTGCTCTGGCTGGGTATTTGTGATTTTTCAAGGGAGTTGGTAATTTATTAGTGCATACTTCTTTTTATTTTACATCTTAACTGGGTCAATAGGGTTGGAATTTTTACTTGAAAAAGAGACAGAAAAACGGGGGGAAAACAACTATTTATTGTCAGATGCGGAAAGATGCATATGGTCATTTTTGGCATGGGTTTTTATGCGTTTGTTAAAATACTTTATAGAAGAGATATTACATATTAATTTACATCAAGTCTGCAAACCAATATAATTTCTCGAAAGGTAGGTAAGATCCCATGGTAAATTCCAGAAATGTCCCAATTAAGCTCTGGATTGAATAAGTCTTGGGGAAGGATCAGCCCTTGGAGTTGGCACCCGACATGCCGGTTTAACACGAGAGGCTGTAGAACAGGTATATGTGAGAAGCTCATGTGAATAAAAATACTGAAACTACTTTTCTGTTGGTAATGTAAGATTTTATTTGTTGAATCGAATCTTTTTATAAAGTAACTTGGCCCTATTCGGGTTCAGGTTCGGAAAATCAATAATTTGAAGGTTGCAGTTGATGTTTCGGCTCAAGGCACTCTATAAACCCCGAACCGAACCTGTTCTTAGATGTGCTGTTCCAGCACCCAATACTAAACGAAGAACCCAATTCAAAATCGCTTATGAAGTTTTGGTCATACAAAATTTCAAAATTTAAAGTTTTTTTTTTTAAATTTTAAATTCTTTAAGAAGAAACTTGAGTTAACTTGAGCACTTTATATAACATGAATCGACATGAACTTAATTGCTTATTAGAGAGCTAATGCGGATGAAACTGCATTTCGATACTTAATTGCTTCTGAAAGCTAAGTAATATCCGAACGGAAAGCATCCGCAAGCAAATTAATGTTATGTTAGTGTTAAAGATCTTAAAATCTTTGTCAAACCACTATTGGTAAAGAGCAATAGATAGAATAATATTGTCACTTGATATTCTTTTGTATGCATAATCTGTTAATCTTTAAGGCGTATACTCAGATAAGATATGTACAAGTTTAGTTAGAAACACTCCAAACTATGCAATACCCATTGAGACTGGATTACCCGAGCTATACAGCTTCACCTTGGGCACGCATTTAGCATACATGAGGAAGGTGATGGAAAAACCAGCAACAAGACTGGTGAATAAAACGGCGAGGCTACTATTAGCAAATGAAGCTCAATGCTTTAGTGAATGGCGACTTCTAGCTGCTGAGTATAGCGTCCCACTAGATCTTCAAAAACATCGATCATGGACGGCGGGCGGCACACAAACATATATTGGAGCGCATGGGTGAAGGAACAGGCCCAGAGAAGCATAAGCAGGGGGTTGTACAAACAACTTAATTTCTCTCTATGCGAAAGAAACTATTTTAATGACCGCTATGACCCGATGTGATTTGATGGCACTGAACTTCAAGCCATATAAAGATGGTATCCTGAATGAATGCACGCTTTGCAATATGCACGAAATAGAGGACGCCTTCCATTTCTTGTCCAAATGTACAATCCTGGCAGAAATACGTTTTGTATATCGGCAACAATCTTCGCTGAACACAGCAGAAATAATTGATAATTTGAATGGGCGGTGTTGGACCACACTGTCTAGTTATATTTTTGAAGCTTTAAGATATAGACAGCAAATTACAACAGAATTCTTGTACAACTAAATAAATATCAAAAAATTCAACCAAATTACAATAACACCTTAAGATGTACATATGACTGACGGCAAACTATGGCCAATGTCAGAAACAAATAAAATAAACTACTACTACTACTACTTCTACTACTACCATTTTAGTTCGGCACAATACTTCACATGAAAAGAAACACTTTTGAACAGCTTTGAAATCAGAACAATTTTGAACAGCAGCCTAACCTATACGAAGTATTGTTCCTAATTAAATTTTTATCTCATTTGATTACAGGCCTTTAAGGTTTAAAGATAAAGAAAATGTCTCTATTAATGTACGTTGAAATTATGTATACTAGTGTAGTTTCAGACTAAGTCATTTCAATTTTACAGTTATCCTATTGGAAAGATAAGATATAAAGGCCAATAGAAATGGTCATTAGAAGTTTTATGGGAAGACGTTCATTAAAAACATTTCTGTTTTCTTAAGCTTTAGAAAATAAAATACTGGGGGTTATTGCTGGCTCGAGGTCAATGTTTTTAACGTGCTTCATTATAAAATAATAAAACACGATTTTTGGTTTTCCAATATATTTCGAACCCCTTCGGGATTCGTCTTCAGGGTTGTAACAATATAACACAACAAAATACACAATTTTACATTACAATGTTTATATATTACTTGAACATATATCTATACGTACAAAAAGTACAGCGTCCGCTTTGTCAGCTGTGGAGTTGAGAGCTAATTTTATTTTTTGTTGTGGTCAAGTAAATGTCTGTATAAATGGGCGCAATTCTCTGTGTCTGTTTTGAAATTTTGTCTTATATGTGCGGGTGTGTTTATTATGTGGAGCATCTCCAAGGTAAACCGTTTATTGTAATGTTGTTCTTGTTGTAAGATGCTTACTGCAGCTAGCTCCGGAGAGTGTCTACTTTCGGCACAAGTGGGCTGCAAGTGCTGTTTTCTGGTTTATTGTCTCGTTCCTTCTTTTTATGTCAGACTTGTGAACCGCTATTCTAGTTTTAAGTTTCGATTTGGTCCTACCGACGTATACTTTATCGCATATATTAGGTATTTTGTAAATAACATTATTTTTGTCCAGTAATCCTATTTAGTCTTCGTTTTGCTAAAGAAAATTTTCGTTGTATATATGGGTGTGTGTGCTATTATGACGTTGTCTTTGTTGTAGCAATCGGATTTGGCAAGTCTGTCGGACAATTTGGATATGTATGGATAGATTTATATATTTTAGGGGACTTTTCATTCTCGATGGTGTTGGTCAAAGTGTAGGTTTTCATTAGAGCATATATTGTATGATCTGGAAAGTCATTATTCTTAGGGGTTTTGAAAATTTTTTTTTTGTTGTCATTATGAAATATTGGGTCGATTGTGTCTAAGACTCGTCTTATAAAATTCTTGGCAGTGTTCACTATCATGTGTTTTGGATGACTAGAATAATAATTAATCATCCTCCCGAATGCCATCAGTTTCTGGTACCAATCCAGTTTAAGGGTGTCTTCCACTCTGTGAACAAATGAATCTAGGAATGGTAGCTGGCTGTCCTTTTCCAACTCTAGCGTAAACTTTATATCCTTATGATATGGGTTTAATATTTCTCGATTTAGTCCTCCTTTACTATGGCAAACGGGACATCAACATTCTTGCTAAGTAATCTAGCGTTCGGTATTCTGTCCAAAATTGTCTCCATAATTATGTCTGCCATTAAAGGTGATGCGGAGGATCCCATTGGAAGTCCTTTCAGTTGTACGTAAAGTTTTTCATCATATTTAAAATATCTGTTTTCCGTGATACAGAATGTCAACATTTCCATAAAGAGTTTCTTCGGTATACTTGTATGGTTCTCAATATCATTCCATCTTTTTGGATTTACTTCAAGCGAAACGATAAATAACGATATATCGATGATTTTTGGACGCGATATATCAAATATCGATATTGAAAATTTAGATTTTTGATATTATCGTCAGTCCTACTTGGTACCTAAAAAACTCCACCATTGAAAACTGCGACAATAATGTCTCGGATAATAAATAACGGGCCAAAGAAGAAGAAGAAGAACATCTTTGATGCGTTGCCTTTAACGCGCGCCGTGGAGTAACAGGTTAAGATGTCATTCCAATCATGTTCAGTCCAAGGGCCCCGAGTTCGAGTCCCCCAGAGTAAATAAACATGCATGAAAAACATTTGGGTGACAATCAATGAAGAAAATTAGTGAATTTACCAATGAAAAAGTTTTAATTTACCAACGTACAGGACTTCTTAAATGAGTGATTTCGGCGTCCCAGTAAGGAGTTCACTATTCGCCCATAGATTTTTTGACAAGGACTCAAAGAATGCTTGAAAAATCATTCGAAGATATACCAGACGGAGTGTTTCGGTGTTGCTTTCGGTTTCCGATGGATTAACTTAATATTTAGAAATATTCAATAAGAGAAATAATGATGTAAAGCAGCGATGGGCAACAGCATAGCCCGCCTTGCCCGCGCAACCCGGCCCGTTATTTGTCTCAACACACAACGCAATAGATTTTACAAAGAACACGCACTGTTTGAAAACAAATGAGACTGTTGCTGTACCCTTTTCGCTGTTTTTGCTGCCCACTGCTGACATAAAGTAATACTAGTTTTAATCCTTTTGAAAAGATTTTCTTTTCCACTTAACGCTCTTTCGATGAAACTCTGACCCTAATTTACAATCTTTATCCGTATTTAAAATTTAAAAGTCTCAAAGTATTTACCGAAAAAATGCTATGAAAAATGAAATCAAAAATTTAAATTATGTCTTTGGGTGAAATTTCGCTTAATTTTTGAACTTATCCACTCATTAAAAGCAGAACATATATGGGACCAAGGGTATCCTGTCATAGTGTACATCAAATTCTTTGTTTTTTTTGGGGGGGGGTCTTATACTTCCATTTTCTTGTGTTCGCAGTTCTGTGTGGTATGGTGTGGTGCAGTGTGTGTGTGTGTGTGTGTTTCTATGCCACATGCTGTGGCGTATGGTAACGTATTTCCGTGGCTAGTACACCCGGCCGGGGGCCAGGCCATTCTCAGTAACAGCAAGGAGCAACAACAACAATGCCAGTAACAGGATAAGCTTTTGTTTTACGCCCGCATTACCCACAACTTAGGCGGATTTCTGTGTGCTGCCTTTTGTTGTTGTTGTAGTTGTTGCTTGGGGCTTTCAGCGGTTTTCGTTCACTTTTTGTTTGGACTCTCCCCCCTCCTTCCCTCTGTTTTTGTGTCTTCAACATAGTTTTTCACTTTTAGCGTTGCTCTCTTTCTGGTTGGTTGTAGTACTCCTAGTTTTTCTTCTTTTTTTCAATTTTGCCTTCTTTGCTGTGGTCTGGCGACTGAGGTTGGCAGCGTAATGAGTAAAGTTTCTAATGCTGCTGGCGCTACTGTAAGCCATTTCAGCTTCCAACTCTAACTTGGGCTAAATGATGCGTTCACACACACACATACACACATACACACTTGCATTATGCATTTAAAAACGGCTGCGTAAGCAAAAAGCCTCCCCTACTTTCATGCGGTTCTTTTGTGGTCTTTTACTTTATCATTTGCAGTATCCCAGGTTCTGGGTACCAAATTGATTTACGGCCTGTGGTATAAAATTTACGTGGCTACCCATTTGCTCCATTTGCTCAATAAATTCCGCTTTCTGAGGCAAACAACTTGAAAACTTCAACCCCGTAGATGGAAAACGTAGTTGCAGGCAACAACTTGTCAACTCAATTTCAATTTGGGCAATTTGGGTAACTTGTGCGGTTGGCTCAGTGAGGGATTCGCCAGGCCCCCAACTATGAGTATGAGTGAATATCTCGTCCTTTCTCTCGCGCTCTCTCTACCTCTCTGTGTGTGTCACGTTTCTTGTCCTGGCTTAGCACGTTTTCGTTCTGCCAACTTTTGTGCTTTCGCTTGCCGTTTTTTGATGTTCTTTTTTTTGAGTGCATATTTTATGTGCAGTTTAGCTGAGGAAACAGTGTGCAGAAAGCAATGAAATATTAAAGGGATTAGCTCAGTATTTGGTAGTTGCCAAATCAGGTAGTAATTTATTTGATAATGATATTATTTAGGTTTTTGTAAATCAATTTGAACTGTTGCCCATCTTTTCATGCTTGGAAGCGCAACTATAGAAATCACTGTTGTGCTCTCAGTAAAAGCTCGCTGAGAAGGAATAGCAAAATCAGATTTCACTAACGCCATGTAACATACCAAAGAAGAGAGAAAGAAGTGTGTCAGTGAGAATCCATACCGCCGCAAATGCTGCTGTACTGCTGCAGCCTTGTCTAGTCTTCACTTTCTGTCTACACTTGGTTTCAATCAACCATATTGAATACTATGGGGACTATGCATCATCAATTTCCACCCTGCGTTTTACAAAACGGAAAAATGCCTTGGAGGTTTGATTTATAATTTTATATATTGAGTGATAAGAAGTATCGGAGCGGAGAGAGCAAGCATAGCGTTGAGCACGCTCACGCAGCTTAGATTTTCATGGGAGAGAGGTGTGTGCAGAAACTACTGAGAGGAGAGCGCAATCGATTATTGAGAGCAGAACTCTGTCGTTGTGAATGTCGTTGGTATCATGTCAGCGGTAGACCGTCAATTCATTTAATGTTGAACATTTCTAGTGTGAAGAAGTAATCGATTACGGGATTTTATAAAATAAAGACAATATTAAAAACACCTCAAATAAAAACTAATAACATACAAAATTTAATAAAAAAAAAATCACCACATCCCACTATGGTCCCAAATCCCAAAAAAGCTGGCCAAAAATCGACAAAGTATAATTTTTTTTAGTGACTTTTAATGGTTGGAATAGTTGTAGAGGTACATCTAGTTTGTATTGTGACCGTTAATAAGGGGAAGTGTCCCTACCTGGCTCAGTTATGAACTCCGTTTGTGAGCGTCGAGCGTGCCTTATAGTTTTAATAACGCATCTAAAATAACACAACGTTCAGAAGCGTATAGAATAGTGAAAAGTTAACCGATTTGGATTCTACAAAATGGATTCTATTCCAGAAAGTAAGTACAATTTGAATGTATTGCTTGAAATGCAAGAAATATTGAGTCATTCAGGAGTTTTTTTCTTGGTCACATTCTGAAAAGTCGTGTTAGAAAAAGCAATAAGTCAAAACTCCTATCAGATCCTGCTCTCAAACAAAATAGAAATTGTTGTTTAGACACTTCTTTAAAACATATCCAAAAATTAGCTGCGGATAGCTACAGATTCAGTCTCGGTGATGATTTTTGTGAGTTTCCGAAGCTGCCGCCACCTAAACTCGCATAACTTTTTTGTTTTTGCACCGATTGAAAAGTTATAAAGAAATTTAAAAAGAAAAAAGCAGGCCGAAAGTTTCGATTTCACGCAAAAATGTGATAGGGTGAGTGCTTTTAATGCTATGGGCACAAATGTAGAAAAAGAAACTTAATGTTTTGCAAACTTATCGAAATTAGTATCGAAATTCAGCTGAAGGTGGCAAAGTGTCTACAGAAGGAAAGAGAATTCTTCACAAAATTCAAGGAGTGGCTCAACGTTCCTGTGTCTTTTACAATTCAAAATGCAGATTCGACGGCTTCCACGGAAAATCCTACAACGCAAAACATAATGGAGCGCCCATCCACAAGCTGGGAATATTTAAGTGAGCGGTCAAAACGGAGGAAGACGGAAAAGATACGAAAAGAACATACCGTCGAGAAATTGGCCTTCAGTAAACAAATGAGTCTCCAGGCTTCAGGAAATTTAGAAGGTTCAAATTCGAATTCGTAATTGGCGACCCCGAAAACACCCGAGTTTAAACGTTCAGCCAAATCAAATACGTTTTTCGACTTTTGGCCAGCGTTTTGGCATTTGGAACCACTTTGCGTCGGTTTGTCGTGTCTCATCCAGGGCTGCAAACCGGTTATGAACCGAACCGGTTTCAACCCGGAATTCCAACTTTTTTTTAACTGTGATCTGAACCTTAAACCTTTCAGAACCTTTCAGAAATTCGCTGAACCTTAACCGCTTCCGCACCTAAATTTTCGGTTCGGTACAAAAAATAAAAGACATTCTGAACTCTTGCCAATTTGTTGTTATCAATATTGTGCTACAAAAACTCGAAATCATTACGAAAGTATAAAGGATTTTCAATATGATTTCAAGAAATAAGTAATAATAGAAATAAGAGTCTTTGATGGCACAAATAGAGAACCGATTATCTTAAACCTTATAAAGATTTTGACAGCTTATTAAGGTAAACAACTTAATGCTATTGCGCTAACTGTCTTATCAGTACCATGATGTCTCAGTTGATCAGGTCTTAAAATTTGATTTGTCTTATCAAAAGTACAGAAATTCTGAATACTACAGTCGAACTTCTCTATTACGAGCTTCCGTACAACCAAGTTCACTATATAACGAATTCGTTTCCTGAACACTGCAATTTCGTAATTCTTTCTCTATATTACGAATTTTTCTTTATAGCGAAATTTTTATTGGTGCCGTTGAGATTTGCTATGTGGAAGGTAGACTTTATTTTGAAAATTAATCACATAAATTGGATTTCTATAAAATTTTGGGTAAAACTGGGCCGATCCAAGGTTCGAACCAAAACCTTCGCCCAAAAACCTCGAACCTAAAATTTCCGAACATTTCGGTTCGAACCCGCGAATCGGAGCTACGAAAAAATTTATTGGGTTTGCAGTCCTGGTCTCATCAAAAAATGATTTTTTTAAGTTCTTCGAGAATTGGAAAAACCTTTGCATAAATGTATTATACCCAAAGGGGATTATTTTGAAGTGCATAAAATAGATATTCACGAATAAATCAATACTTTTTTAAAAAACATAAAATTCGAGATACTTTTTGAACAAACCTCGTACGTGGGCCGCGTAAATTTAAAATTCGTAACACTTTTTGAACAAACCTCGTATAATTAAGTCCTGATATCTGGCTAGTTCTTTCAAAGTATATGTATTAGGTATCAAAGGTCGCTTAAACTTTCAGAAAGATACTGCCTATAAATTAGGGGTCGGCAAAGAGAGCAGAAATTAAACTGATGAAAGAGAAAAGTTGTCAACCAACTCTCAATCTGTATCGACTGCGGCAGCGAAAACAAATCGGAGCAAACAAGAGAAGTTTTTAAATGACTCTTCTCTCTCTTTGCTTTATCTTTCTCTCTGCTTTCTCAGTTTGCCAGTGGCCACCTTTCTTGCTCACATTGCCGACCCCAACTATGAAGCCTTTCATATTTTCAACCCACTGTTCAGCCTAACCACGATTTTTTCAATTAATTAAACAAGTTTACCGCGCACTTAAATGCAGTTTAAGTGCGTCTTCGTCGACGTCTTCCTCCCACAGGCCGTTTCTCAAGTTTTAGCTTCCTTTGAGCAAAAGTTGTTCCTTTGATTTTAATAGAGTTTTATGGCCGCTTCTGGTTTTTTTCTTTTTTTTTTCTTTGCACAATTAAAGTTGCGGTCTGAGCTATTTGCTTTTGATTTTCTCCCGCTTTCATTCATTTTATTATGCCTTCACTCACCTGATGGTTACCACAGCGGAAGCTGTGGCTCGACCAAATTGATTTCTTAGCTGGCATTCATACCGTCCGCCATCGAGAATGGTCACATTCTTGACAAACAAACTGCCGGCACCGCTTATTTGATATTTCTCTGTCAATTGAACGTTCGGATCAATAAGGCGTCCATCGTGACGCCAGGTAATCTGCAGCGTGCAACGTGGAACGTCAACAAGTGGCAAGCAAACAAAAAAAAAAATAGTTTCGTTAACTTTTACCTGCAGTCCATCCTCCGCCTGCTCCGCCTGGCAGGGCAGTTCAATGGTGGTCCCAGTAATGGCCGCCAAATTGCTTGGCTCAATGGCCAGACGCGGTCGGGATTCAGAGCGTTCCGTTTTAATCGTTGCCTGGGCACTTGTCTCGCCATTCTCGTTGCGCGCCGTACAGCGATAGACACCTGGAAAATAGGGGGAAAGTGAATTCACTTTTCCCTCCCTTGACCAAATAAAAACTTACCAGCATGATGCTCGCGGGCGACGCTAACGACCAGCTCGGTGTTCTCGTTCTCCAGCAGAATATCTGCACTGCTTACCAATGGCTCGCCATTGAACTCCCACTCGATGGTGGGCAGTGGATTGCCATCGGCGTCACATTCCAGTACAAAGGCTTTGCCCAGTTTGATTGTTTGGTTTTGTGGTGCCATTAAAATTTCGGGTAAATCTGCAAAAGGAGCAGCGGGGCGTATGAGCGATTTGGTCAATTTTCTTGCTCCAAATGGCAACAACAAACGAATACACACAAACCAAAACAGCCTGCGGTTAGTTTTCTATGCGTCTTTTGTTTATCCACTCCACCCAGAAACAACTTCGCCAGCATCCCGTTTTGTCCCACGGGTCGTATGCATAATACAAAATACATTTTTCATTGCATACTTTTGAGCTGCACAAACAAACTGGCCGACATATTTATTTGCCCCAGCCTGTCGGTGTGTGTGTGTGTGTTAGGGCAATTATGCTGCTGACCAAGAACCACGCTTGACTGCTTTAATCAGAGAGCGCGAAGGGGGGAGGAATTGGAGCACTCCTAACCACAATTCGCCATTTGTGCGTGCTCTCTGAATCTGATCTGCATAAAAGTTTATAATTTTTGCACTATAAATTTTGCACTTCATTTTGTGTGCCAACAACCACAAATTATAATGAGCCATTGTTATTAAGGCGCTGACTGCACTTTTTCATTTCGCTTTATGTCTGTGCAAAAACCCCCCACCACCACCCCCTGCCATTTCTATAAAGCGCAATAAAGTACAGTCACGTACAAGCGCTTGAAATTCAGCATAACGAATGAAAACAAATTGTACAAGAGGCAAGTTATTTTTGGCTAGGTCAAAGCTTGGATGCACTTCTTGCACAAAAAAAACAATTGATGGAAGCTATTAGAAAGTAAATTTAAATAAAAACAAATTGCAGAAGACTATTATTAGGAAGTACACTTTTAGAGAAAATTTAAGATATTTGAAATATTTGAGTACAGACCGTTTTGTTATAATTTAAGCTCATTAATGATTGTTTTAAAATTTTTTAAGGCAAACGTAAGGTCTTAAGGATCTGCAATTAGACTTGAACCACAACGCGTGGCAAACGAAAGTCTCTACTCGGATTACAATACATAGTAATATTAACTCTGCAACCTCGACCCTGCTAGGGCCTCAACGCGAGGTTGCCATCGACGCAACCACGCAAATCTGTACTCGGTGCACATGCTCAGTACTACGGATTTATCAGTTTCTACACTCATCGAAAACAGTTCGTCAACTCAACTACGTCACAAACATCACAGCGAGAATTATACGAAGCTTTCCTTCACATTGGGACTTGTACATATCCTGTAGATGATCACCCCGGAAATACATCCCAGCTATACTCAAAACTTGAAGATCAAACGTTTCCCACATGGTCACTGGAGGGGGAGTGCTGTGGCAGCTCTGGTCACACTAATTATCGTAATCACGCGATAGCGTTGTTGGTTATCTCTAGCCCTAACGCGTCAGCGCGTCAGTCTTTGGCCTCGGACCTTGCCAACAGTATGCGCCTGTTCAACTAAACAACCGTTTTCAAGAAATTGCGAAAAAGCTAGTTTTTTGATTGGGAAGAAAAGTCGCTTCAGAAAAATGTGAATACCTTCGGTATCGGTTTATTCATTATTCCTAATAATTAATGTAATGTTTTCTTAGAAGGTAATAAAATGCCATATCATTCATTTATACACCACTTCTTAATCTGGTGCTTGACTTCGGTATTATAATGGCTTTTATCGGCAGCTTTGAATTAAATTCAACACTTTTTTAAAACAAGCTAGATTTTTATGGCGATTTTCACCATGAAAAAATTGTGTAAAATTTTTATTTTTTCTGGTAACCAAAGACACATCTATTAAAAATACAACGCCACATATTTCATTAAAATCCATCGAAGAATATATATATAATATATATATATTATATATATAGAAGGTACTATTTGCATTATATATTATATTAATGATCTCCATGAAAGTTTGGGTGGTGGCCTTAACATAGACGAATTAAATATCAGGCTCCTTTTATATGCAGACGATATTGTCTTGCTAGCTGACACTCCCAGCAAATTCTAACGTATGGTCAACCGCCTTGAGAATTATTGTGGCTTATGGGGAATGGAAGTAAATATGCTTAAATCGGAGATGATGGTTTTTCGTCAACGAGGAAGGCTGGCTGCGGATGAAAAATGGAGCTATTAAGGGAACCCAATACAAGTTGTAAACGAATATAAATACTTGGGAATTATATTTACGCCAAGCCTGACTTTCAACAAGCACCTAAGCGAAAAAAAACCGGCAGGCCAATCAAGCCGAACATAAACCTTAATGCATATTGGAATCTTTTTCAAGCTGTTACCCGTGCAGTACAAACTTATATCGCACAAGTATGGGGCAACTCCTTATATGATGAAGTAGAAGAAAATACTAAGGTTACCTGCGAATACCCCAAACTATGTGCAGAACCTTGAAACTGGAGTAGAAGAGGCGTTCCACTATACATATAATTTGCACCTTAGATACATTACCAAAACTCTATTTGAATATGAACCCACCCGGCTACGTCACATTCTGTCAAATGTAATCAGAAGAGAGAAAATTTATTGGTACGACGACCTAGCTATGCACCTTCGAGCTTCGGATATTCAACTACTATATGTATCGATCTACTAACTCAAATGAAACTTGAGAGGTCAAATCAATTAATTGACAGTGCACGAGCCAGCGAAACTAGGATTTACAAATACCTTGACTATAACAAGGGATCTGAATTTTGCTGTGAAAACTTCCCACAGAAGAAAATATCCTGGATTATAAAGGCTCGCGGAGGCCTTCTATGGTTAAAGGGAAACTCTTTTAATAATACCCGGTCAAGACAATGCAACCTATGTAATCTCAATGAGGATGAGACGATGCAACATTTTATTGGAAGATGCCCAGTGCTGCAGGAATTTAGATGGAGATATTTCAAAAAGACATATTTAACTGAGGTAGAGATTGTGGATGTTTTAAATGGGATTGATGAAGAAAATTGGTCAAAACTTGCAAATTACATAGAGCAAGCAATAGTCTATAGAAAAAGCTTAATCGAAGAATTTTAGTTTCACTTTATGTTAATCTTCATATTTTTTGTATTTAAATTAAATTAATTATTCAATAATTGTTAAAAATAGCGTTTATGTTATATTATATGTTAGATAAGACTGATGATCTTCCGATCTTCTTTGTGCTGGGAACGATGCGGTATCTTGAGACGATCCTGGCAGCCGTGTGTAGTACCAGCATAGAGAAGAAAAGAAGATGTGGCTGACGGTATATACATCAAGCCACTAAAGTTAATTAAAAATGTCTAAAATTTTGTTATATGTACGCACCTTTAAGAAAATAGCGATGAATAAAGACAACTACTACTACTATATAGAAGTTATTGGCTTTTAAGTAAAAAATGGAAGCTTTCAAGTTCATGCAAATTATTTGATTGTTTAGTTTGATTGTTTTATTTTTCGTCGTAGGAGGCATAGTTAACATTTTAACTATTCTATTTGGGGGCTACTTTACCCGCTAACAATTTTAGCGACATTTATTAAAGCTTTTCGCTTATATAATATTTTGGATATTATTACCCTTAAAATGTTTATAAGTTTCATCTTCCTTAGCCCGACCTGTTTGCCCAAGAAAGCAGCAAGGGGCTCAAGATTCTAGTTAATCAACAGAATTTAGTACGAGTGATGCGGAACTTAACAATACTCCAATTCTCTTTATACAGTTTGCTCTTAACGGTTTAATAAGGGAACTAGATTTATCCAAGGAAAAGTCTGATATTTTGTCATCACGTTAGCGGGAAAGAACTATGCTGACACCTGATGTATCAACCCCAGCAATTTTCATAATACTACACAAAAAATGGAGAAGTCTGCTATTGCCATAATATCATGGGCTATTCGATGAATTCGACGAGTGGTTTGGAACTAGTGGATGGCGGCTGTTTATTTTAATTAATTTAAGACTCAATGTTCAGATCGACTGTATCAGCGACTGAGCCACATGCATGGGACTTATTTCATTGAGTAGTTGCTTTTTTCTTAAGCAACTTGCGAAGTTCCGACTATAGGGAAGGCATCGAAGGCATGCTCGTTAACTAAAAGGAAATGGTTATGAATTGTAGTTCTTTCTTATTTTGTTGTTTTCTTAAGACGAAACTTTTTAAAACATGTGTCGACATAAAAATTAATTTCTTGCATTTTCACTTCAACTTTTTCCCGGATTATCTTGGTGATAAGAGTAATGAGATCCTTTCTTAAAAAGAAATATATAATAAAAAAAAAAAGGAGAGTTATCTTCGGCCGGTGGTGAAGCTCGTTCAATTTATATAAATGTCGTTGAAATTGTAGTCGAAAATATGTAATGCCCGCAAGCGTAACACAATTTCTATACAGTTTGACGTTTTGCACCAATTTTTCAACCTTAGTTTATCACAAACAAAACCTAACCAGGTAAAAAATAAATTTGCCAGGTCATAGTAGCCCTTAAGTAGAATAGTTTGAATGTTAACTATGCCTCCTACGACGAACAATAAAACAATCAAACTAAGTCAATTTGCATGAATTTGTACACTCAAAAAAAATTCAATCCATACGGGATCAAATCATTCCCAATCGGTAATGAAATCAACGTAATCCCGGATATTCTTGACCCGTTCCGAAAAAGGATTTAGTTAATCCGACTTTTTTGATCCTAAAAAGGATTACATTTATACCGGGGCTATCTTAAAAAAGATTGAATTAAGCAAATAATTCGAGAACAATTTAATCTTAATCCAGGATCATTTTAAGCAAGTTCGAGATTGTTTTTGAGCTCGATGTGTAATATTGATTTGATCCCAGGAAAGATACCTCTCTTCTTCCTTTCCCTCCGCCATATTCCATAGGATATCCTTATACACGTCAAGACCCACACCAGTTTTGGTTTATTTAAAACTTCTGAAAAACATCGAAAAATACAAAAATTTATTCGGCACAACTGGGATTCGAACCTACGATCCATACGCACTGAACACGAATGGAATGGCATCTCATCTCTCACGACCATCGCCATCGTTTGTTGCCGCATGTCAAAAATGCTACTTAAACTTTGTCGCTCTCGCTCTCTTAATTATGAACATGTGATCTCAAAGGGGATTGAAGTAAGCAAATTTGCAATGATACAAGTTCGAAAGGCTTGGGCCATTCCCTGAAAGCTTGAACTGTGTCGAATATCCTGTAAATCGAGTTTGAATTTTCAAGCTCATGCCGGGCTTACTCCAAGATTAAAAAGATTGAAAATATCCTGATGTTTTTTTTTCTGTGTAACCTTCCATTTTTTGCCAATAACTTCCATATTGTTCGATGGATTCGAATAAAATATGTGGCGTTGTATTTTTAATAGATTTGTCTTTGGTGACCAGCAATAAAATAAATTTTACTCAATTTTTTTCGTGGTGAAAATCGCACTTAAAATCTAACTTTTTTTTTTAAAGTGATGAATTTTATGCAAAGTTACCAACAAAAGCAATTATAACTTTGAAGCCAAGCACCAGATGAAGAACAGGTGTATGAATAAATGATAGGGCATTCAATTATCTTTCAAGAAAACCTTACCTTTTCATAATGAATTAAGTGATACCGAAGATATACACATTTGTTTAAAGCTACTTGTTATGCCAATCGAAAACGGGCCCCATTAAAACATTTGTGAAATGGATTTTTGGACTCATCTTAGGGATTTACATAAGGAATTGCTACCAATTATTCGGGATGGCAAACATTTTTATTATTTTGTAAACTAGTTGTTAGCTTTTAAGTAATATTCAATAAAGTTAGTAGTTAAACCAAGTAGCTAAAACCATTTACTTGCCAGTTTATTATATGGTAGCTATATATATTCATTAGATTTTGACCAAACTCTCCATACATTTAGAGTTAGACAGTTTGTTCTCATGAACTGTAATTTTGCCTTTCAGGTTGCTCCATTTAAACTGTTAAGCCCAACTTCATGGTAAAGTCCCCAACACCCTAAACCCTTAGTGCATGGCCAACAGTATTTTAACGGCCATCCCAGGCCTTATTCCCATTCCCATTCCCGCCTCAGGCCAAAACAAATTAAATCGACTGCAAATTGAGTAAAACGCGACAGTTGTGACTGTGAGTGAAATGCAATCCGTGTGCCCGTTTGCGTTATTTCTCATTCCCAGCATTTTTAGCAACACACACCCGCACTGTTACTTACCCTTCACCTCAATACGGGCGCTGGCCACGATGCTGCCCAGACGATTCCGTGCCTCACACCGATACGTGCCCGCCGTCAACTGTGTGGGTTCGAGCAGGACCAGACTGCCGTTGGCCTGCAATTGCAGGCTAGCTGTAGATTGGGAGAGCTCACGACCATTGACGAACCATTGTATGTCCGGCTGTGGCCACCCAGAGGCGGCGCAATCGAGCAGCACGTGCCCGCCGCCATGAAGGGCCACAATTTGGTCACGCGGCTGATGGGTGAAACGTGGCGGTGTTAGGGGTATGACAGTCGTTTCCGTTGCATCCGCCCACACCTGATTGCTGAGGGCGTTGACGACCACCAGGCGTACGGGCTGGGCCTTTACCTCGCCCATCTCATTGCGTACAATGCACTGATAGATGCCCACATCGTTGGCATTCACATTATGGATAAGCAGTGTTCCGCTTACGGAGATTTGTGTCTTGAATTCAATCTCGCTGATTTCATTGGTGTTGTGCATCCAAATGATCTGAGGTTGGGGCTGGCCACTGACTTGGCAATCAAATTGAATCGATTCACCGCTTCGAGCCTCCACATCTAGAGGGGCCACCAGAAGTTGGGGCTTAGCTAAAATTAGATGGAGATGCAGGAATGATCTTACTTAGTTCCCATTCTGTGCTCTTACCACACTTGAACTGCTGCTCATTAAGGCTGTTAAAGGTTTGACGCTCCAAGGACTTGGGCTCGGCACAAGACAATGAGATGGTCACCAGTTGACGTTGCACAGCCAAGTGCCAACGGCGCCAAAGCGTATAGACAGCACAGTTACAATCGATGGCATTGCCATCCAATCGCAGACGCTTGAGGCTGGGCAATTTGTTGAATCCCTCGACAGGCAGTTTACCCAGCTTGTTATTAAAGAGGAATCTGGAAAAAGCGAAAGGATTCGTAGTTATGATCTCTCAACTCTTACCATCACTTACAGTCGATTCAGGCGCGGCAAATTGTCAAAGATTCCAGCTGGCAGCTCCCAGATATCGTTGTTCTCCAGATAGCTGCAATAGATTGTTAGTCACATAGATACGGATCTCTTTAATTAATCCTGAACAGCTTCCACTTACATCGTCTCCAAACGCGGCAGACGTTGAAAAATGTTTCCGGGTAAGCGGCTTAGGCGATTATTGTTCAGATACAGGAACCTAAGCGAGGCGAGTCCATCGAAAGCGCCATCCTGTAGGTGAGCCAGTTCGTTGTCATTAAGAAACAAAGTTGTCAGCTGGCCCAGACCACTGAATGCATTCGCCGGCAGCTCCTCAAAGTGATTGAAACGCAAATCTCTGCAAAATAAAGAGAACAAACAGGAGCATGACAGCCAAGCAAAACGTTTCCATGGTGGTGAGGCGTTTGGAGGGGGGGGGGAGGGTAGGGATAAATCAATTTTTGTTTCCTGCAAATTGCTCCACGTTGCCAACTCCCATGTCATGTGTCGGTTTAGGCACCCGACGGTATCTGGCTGGGTGGTTAACAGTAGTTTTCGTTGGTTGGGTGGGAACAATTGTCATATGCAATTAGTGCGATAGTTTTGCCACTTCGTGAGGGAGTAGAAAAGTCTTGGTTGGAGTTTTCAGTGGAGGAAAAGTTGTGGAAAAGAGTTTGTGTGATTGCTTTGAAAGGGAAATTACGGATGGAAAAGTTTCAAGAGTTAAGAAAAGGAATTGTGGTATAAGATTAGGTAAATGGCAATTCAAATGACATTGGGATTATGTAAGAGCTCGAATGACTTTGATTCCCTTTTAAAAGTTAGCTTCTTTGCTATGAGAGCGATTACAATCAATTTTAAACTGGCTGAAAGTTGATATTAACAATTAAACCTGGGTGGGTGCCCGCGCCCATTCCGCAAGCCACGCACTCGTTGTTGCTTTGCGCAAAGGAATTGCTCTCGCGCATACGTTCTACGCCCATAAGCAACAACAATTTCATATGCGTGCTCTTCTCTCTTTCTTCCCGAGCTAAGGTTTTGTTTTTGGCTCGTGCAGACCTGCAACAACAACATCATATGTGACTCTCTTCTCTCTCTCCTATGTCTCTGGCAAATGAAAACAGGGTTCCCCAAGCAGAGAGCGCGAAAATGTGACTGTGTCTCTCTCTAACACACAGTGATGCATGACTTCGGCAAGCATTCGGTGTGAATTGGCTAGTATGTTCGTGCCCCAGGGGCTGTCGCTGGGGAACTCTGAATTAAAAAGTAACAACAACGTAGTCAGGACTCACCTTGCTCTCGGGTGCACACACACAAACAACAATCGGGTTTCTATTTCTTGTTGTTGTTATTGCTTGAGACATATTTTGTGCATTTGTATTGGTATTCACGCGCCCGTAAGCTCATTCTGGGCACCCCTGATTTAAACCTTTTCAAAGTTGTTCGAAAGCAGTTTTAAATTGAAAATGTTCCCACACCCCAAAATTCCAGATCAAATCTTCAACAATTTGTGAGATATGTTAAATGTCTTACACTCGCAATGTAAACCTTCAGACCAAATTTCCAAATCACAACCTAAAGAATGTGGCCTGAGATGTGGAATTGAACCAGTTTTGAACTGGCTAACTTAATAGTACCAGCCTACACATCAAGTTTACAGTTCATAGCTTAAACAATTTCTTAGATATGACTCTGAACCAAGGCTGTAAACCTCTAAAATGCTGGAAAAGGTTCATTGACATTGAAAATTCTTAGATTCGGTTCTCGTATCAATTCCCTTACTAATCGAACCTAAGGTTGTGGTTCAAGTCTTGGCTCATCGATTCTAAGATCGTTCATAAAATTTGTGGCAAAACAGTAATGCATTTTTTTAACTAAGAACGATTCGTTTTGCCATTTTACAACATGACATGCATTATTTCCTTTATCGAAATCGTAATATGCCAAGTTTTGATATTATTTTGAAATGATCATACTCCGATTCAGCATTATAAAATTATATATTGTGATAGTTGAATAAGTTAAAAAAAAACAGACTGAAGCGAAAGCTTAAACCTAACCTTTTTCTAAGCAGAGGGGGTACGGTTTGGATGCAGGTTCGGCAGGTTCAAAATTAATAAGGTTCGATTCTGGGTACGGTTTGATGGAACTAAAAACCCAAACCGAACCGAATCTTCGGAGTTCGGCTCAGGAATGGGTTGCAGCCTTGCTGTGAACAACTATTTAACCGGTTCGAAACCGGTTCGATACAGGTTCGATACCGGTTCTGAACGAGAATCCAACTCTATATTACCCACCTACAGACCAGATTTAAAGTTCATAGCTTAAACTTCTGAGATATGACTTTGAAACTCTTTATAACCGTATCGATAACGTTTCGATACCGGCTTAATACCGGTTCTGATTCAGTAAAAAATCCCATTTTAGATTGCCAAACTACAGACTAAATTTCAAGCTCATAGCTTAAATAACACTAGGAAACAAGGTCCCGTATATTAAAGGGTTGGGGGTGATTATAGATGATTATCGTTTGCTAAACACGAATCTGTTTTCAGAAATGGTCCCTCACGTCGGGATTTATAGTAATTTGAGCTTAAAGTTGCAGAAAGAGCCTATTTTGACCCTTTTCAGACGCGTTTTGTGGGGGACCTATACTTTTGTTCTGACTTTTTATGATATTATCGTAAATTACTATTTCTTAACTTTAAAATAAACTATCCCAAAGAATTGTACGATTTTTTTAAGCGAAGATATACCATAGTCTCAATAAAAATAAAAAGCCAAAACTATCTACTGCACAAAAGTATGCCTTAAAGAAACTGTACAATCGGCTAGTAATTTGTATAGAATTTCAATGAAAATTTTCAACAATATACAATATATATTGCGTTGTTGTGAACTCGGATACAATTACTAAAAATGGTATATCTTCATTGGAAAAAATCGTATAATTGTTTGGGATAGTTTGTTTCAAAGTTAAGGAGTAGTCCTTTCCGATAAAATCAAAGAAAGTCAAAACAGAAGTACAGGTTCTCCACAAAACGCTTATAAAAAGAGTCAAGTAAGGCATTTTTTGTATCTTTAAGCTCAAATTACTAAAAATCTCGATGTGATGGACAATTTTTGAAAACAGCTTCATCTAGAATCACCACCGACCCTTCAATATACTGGAAAAAGTCTTATTTTGTTGCCTTGTATAACTTTTGAGGTACGGCAGTACCACTTTTGAACCATTTTTAACAGCTTTGGAACAGGTTCTGAGACTTGAGATATAGCCTATGACTCTTTTCTGATCGACATAAACGTACATACTTTCACTTTTATATATATCTTTGGCTAGCTCGAGGTCTATGGTTGAGTATAATTCTTTATAACCAACACAAATCAACAGATATAAATTACAACATTTTGGAATAGCAATTGTGTGAACAAGTGTGTGTGTTGTAATTAATATCTGTTGATTTGTCTTGGTTATAAAGAATTATACTCAACCATAGACCTCGAGCTAGCCAGATGTAACTTTGACTATAATCAAAAACCAGGTCACTAAGCCCCATATACTTTTATATATATCTATACTTGTAAATCTGTAGGCCTGACTAACTGACTGACACATTATTAACCCTCAGCCAATACCGCTTACCCTAGAGATCTAAGATTTGGCATAGACCTTCAATTAGTTATGCAGGCGCTCACTATTCAAGAAAATTTGGAAAATTTGACCGTCAAGTGGATGAAAATGTCAAAAAAAAGTTTTCCTAAGAGCGCGAGAGAGAGTGAGCGTGAGAGAGTGCTTTGCTTTGTTGTTGCCTATGATACAACTATGACCCAGCAAGCATTTTATGAGATTTCTGATTACACTCGAGTCTTTTTCGAGTCCGCAGTCTGATTAAAATAGTCATAAATGCGCTCGTTTTCTGATCATAAATGATACTTTTGTCGGGAGAAAATGGTAACCTAGCCGCGACTCTTCATGAAGAGTCTTCATGAAGAGTCGTTTTAACCCCGTTTTTCTGATCAGTTTCGACTCATTTGCGTGCCTTTTTCGAGTCGTGTTTAATGAATCACATTTTGAACAAATGCATGAGTCATTTTCGAGTCTTCCTTAAATCGCACATGAAACAAATCTCTTTTTAATCATCAAAAGGGCTGGAAAAGTACTCACTAAGGTGAGGAATCACCTAATGATCTTCCAAATACTAGGTGGGAACAGGTATGGCGCTCAGCCAACATTCCTAGCTAAGCGCTTTTGCTTAGAGCGCTAGAGAGAGCGGGAGAGTGAGCGCAAGAGTCAATGCAAACGTTACACCCAGAGAAATGTAGTATGTGAGTGTGTGGAACAAAAAAACGAAGCACCCTCTAGTACGGCTGGGGTCAGTCACTCTATTTTCGTCAACTCAGCGTTGCTCTTTGTACGGTGATGCGTCGTGCCGCCTGTCAAATTGTAACATGGGCCGAACGCTAAACAGAGAGAGAGAGAGAAGGTCGGCCCGTACATGGCATTGGGTCGAACGAGCGTCGCTTAAGTCGCCCCATGCATGGCATTGGGTCGAACGAGCGTCGCTTATGTCGCTTCTCTGCATGGCATTGCGTCGACCTAGCGTGCCTCGAGAGCCGTTAACGTATTGATCGGACATCGCCTTAAAAAATACGTCAGTCGAGCGTCAACGACAATTACAAAATCGTCGACGGAACGTTGATACAGCGTGGGTCGGCCGTACTAGAGGGCAGTTACAGATTTACATACATATACACATATGCATGAACAAATTTTATTGCCTGCTGCAGGTGGGTTGTGTGTTTGTGGGTTTGTGGAGTGGTGTAACCAGGGGGTGAAAAGGGGTCGAAGAGGGTGGCGAGGGGGAACAGTGAAAGAGAGGGGGGAAGAGTGGAGGGTGGGGAAACAGAGGGAAAGCAAATTTGAATTGAATATTAAGTAAAGAGTGGCTGCCATAAGGTCATGTTATGAACTCAGTGCGTCCCATGACCCCCACTCTTTTTATGCCACTTTGTGTGGCTTCTAACTTAAATTGATCAGATATAAAATTTGGGGGTACAGAGTATGTTATAGTCGGGCTCAACCGACTTTCTTTCATATTTTTATCTCAACTTTTAACTTTATACTCAAATCAAATTCAAATGTTAAATTCTTGCATAATCTTTTTGTAAATTTTAGCCAATTCTCAGCACAACTTCCGTCCGCATACCACACGATTAAACTAAAAAAAAAAAGCAAACATATTTCATCACACTCAATCTTATCCCACTTTTGGTCACATGCTCAAAACCGCTCCATAAACGCACTTCTCAACTTCCGCATGATATGAAATAATAATCAACCCTTACGCACACACGCATACACACATACAAACTTGCATGAATATTTACAAAACATTTTGCACACATTAAAAATTAATTAGGAAAAGTTGTATGTGCCCCATAGTTTATGCTTAGCGACAAAGCAACCAAGCGATAAGCCAATCCTCCCCAGAACGGATTGAGTTTCCCGCAAAATGTGCGCGAATAGCGACCTCCTAAACTGCCAGTAGCAACAAAAACAATAACAACGAGGATATGGAAGCAGCAGCAACAGTAGCCGCAGCTAAAAAACTTTCTAATCAACTCGTGGAGTTTAAAACAAGAACTGCAACAACAACAACCAGTGGTTGGGGTAACAAAATTCAATGCGGCAGCGTAAAAGTTTCTTCAAAAAGTGAAAATTATATCCAAAAACCAGCTGCTATGGCCTGCTGTTGATAATTATGGCCCAGTTTTGCAGGGTAAAAGCTGAAACAGGAACTGGAACTGGAACAGCAGCAGGTAAAGAAGTTGGGCTTGGAGTTGTCTAAACAAAAAATTATGTTTTGTGGCTACTGTAAACATGCAACGCACAAAGTGCAACAAAAACAAGTAAAAACTAACTAACGAACAGCTAACCCTAATTGGTGTCAGCGTTCAGCAAGTGTGTCTGTGTGTGTGTGTGTGTGTGTTTGTGTTAAGTGCAAATGTTGCCTGCATCTCAGTGAGTGTGTATGTGTGTGTGTTCAAATTGCAACTAAAGACACACAGAGTGAAAAAAAGGCAACACAAACAACCAACGACAACGAAAACAACTTAAAAATCCAGAACAACACTAAAACCACTCACACGTAAAGCTTGGGGGGGGGGGGGGCTAGCATCAGCAACAACAACAGCAACTACAACCACATGAACCGAACAAGAGAAAGGACATGCATACGCCCCAAATGAAGCCCCATAAACAAAGCCACCGCTACTGCCCCTCACACTCTTTTCACTATCTGTTCCTGCTCCTGTTTCTGGCCTGGTGAAAGACAGAAGACTAAGACTTGGGGCAATTTGGCCCCACCGGTATCCATGTGGTTGCATCTCTACCTCTCTCTCTCTTTCTCTCTGTGTGTGTTTGGGAAGCACATTTTCCCCAACTTGCCAACCACTTGCACGTTGCGGTGACCCCCCCCCCCCCCCCTCCCTTCCCCTCACACACAAGTAGCAATGGCCCGGCATACACTCGTATTTCCAGCAGAAGCAACAAGGCTTTGTGCGAATTCGTCGGCTGCTTGATCCACATTTGCCCACTTCTTGCAAACTCCATTAAACCCGCCAACGACAACCAACAGTCAACAGTCAGCAGTTCAACTGTGTGGTTGCCACAGACATACAGTGGATCATCAGAATATCAAAGACAATTTTTCAGTATTTATTTTTAAGAATTTTTGCAGCACTTTTGAAACTTGGTAAAAAGTATTCCTTGGATGGCTCAAGATCGTTTTATTCTTAAATGCTTTTGGCATTTTGGACACCATTGTTTTGAATTCAAGAGATTTTATAATCCCAAAATTAACTGGCAATTACCATTTCTTCTCTGAGTGATCCCCATTATTAACCCATTTATAATCCCAAAAGGAACTAGACCAGCGATGGTCACAAGAACCCCCTGGGGTTCGAAGACATTTCGCTATTTACACGTATACGAGCCGAACGCATGCCGAAGCTGAGGAGAAGAGAGCGAAAACCCTTTCAGTCGCTGGCTAGCCTTAGATGCTGTAGTGTTACACACTACTACACTCTCACTTTTTGGCCTCGCTCTCGTTGACCAACGCTAAACTAGACATAAGAATTTTGTTTTCAGCTATGGGAATTTCGAACAGTCAGCTTTTAAAATCGTTTAAACTTAAATTGGAGCTGATAAAGTATCAAACGCTTGACTTTTGTTCAAAATTATTCAATCTCATGAAATCCGAATCCCATACACATAGAAAAAATGCAACCAATTTGTATTTTTTTTTTTGACAAAAGGTGTCAATTGTACGAAATCTACGAATATTCTTAAGTAAGTACTAAATTATTCTTTTTACCATACCAAAATACTTAATACACAGTGTGGCACATGCCTCACGCGCTAGCACACATTGAAAGCTAAATGTCGATAAGCTGCAATCACAACGGACCTCAGAAGCCTACACAGCTAAACCCACCCAACTGCTCAGGGAAATCTCACCATTCCCTTCTGGTGTATGCGAACAGTGGAAACATTTTTCACACTCCATGATTGCAGCTGCCAAGGAGATACTTGGATCAGTTTTGCCAAATCAGATTTTTTCCCATCATTTCTAGCTTTTTTTAAAACCGTATTTCGGGAAAAATTTAGAAACAGTGGGAAGCGGGATTTCTGGCTTTTTTAAAAATGATTTCCGCATTTTTCAGCTTTGATTTTATTTTCGAGTCAATTGCAAAACATATAAGCAAATCGATAGCTTGTCACCTCTGTCAGACATTTATCGACCCTAATTGCCACTTCTAACCTTCAGGAAACGGTTATCTCAAAGTGCTAGCCAAGTTTACAGATCGTTTGACAAAAATGCCAAAAGTTTTCAAAATGCAAAAATGAATCTGATACCTCTTGAGTTTACTGCAGTTATTGCAAATGCACAATATGACAATCAGGCCTGTTCCCGATTCCGAATTCGATTGATCGGAATTGCTAAGAGTTGAGATTTCTAAGAAACGATTAAAGAATTCGGGCGAATCTTTTTGTCACAAAGAGGGTCGAATTAAGGTAAATGGGATTTTGAAGCTAAAAGCCGAAGAAGACAGTCGGTATTTGGAAGCGAGTACATTTAAAAATTCCGATTCCGTATGATTTGATCGAAATCGAAAACGGGAACAGGCCAGAATGTAAACTTCACTAAACTTCAACTTAAAAAAAATGGATTATTTCATCAGATACTAATAGTAATATAATACAAGTAGACGGTTTCGAGAAATTTGTTATCAAAGATTTATGCTTCGTATAGATGGCTAATTGGAGAAACCTATTCGACACTGCTGCACAAATTTCTAAGTTAAGCTTATAAAGCAACTGAAGCTCAGGCATCGAATTACTTTTGGGATTTTCACAAAATTCATTGTATGTATTAAGCAATTTAATTGATTTCAGTTTAAGCCCAATAAGGCAGTTGTGAAGTAACGAGAGTAAAGTAAAAATCTCAAACAAAAATTTTAACAGGAGAGCAGACGTACCTAACAATCTAAGCATTCTTCAACAAATTGACATATTTTCGGTTGACAACATTCTACGACCAAAAAAAACACAGCATTGTTACCATTTTGGAAGAATTTTTCGTAGAAGATATTGGAAAATGATGGGTCAATATAATGATATACATTTAGTAAAATGGGAGAACAACAATGAAACTAAAGTTTTGAAGTAAAGTAATCGCTTTCAAAGCTCTGAAAGTAATCAAACATTTTTTGAGTTAGCCTTGATTGCGATTCCGATGTGGTTCTTGTGATGGTCCAACGCTGAAGTTGAGCGTGTCTTCAGTCAGGTTAATTTTACAATAAGTCAAAACTCAGAAATCTAATGGAGGTGAGCACTCTCAACTCAATATTATGTATAAGATATTGGATATTAGTGAAATTAGAATATTACATTAAAAATATTATATGTGTAGTTACAGATACGGGTTACGTAGACAGGTGAAATGCTACGTCGATTATAAGGTCCTTCCTAGTAACTTTAAGCTAATAGGCACGACTGAGGCCTACGATAAGGATGAGGACGAGGAACTTCATCACTCTGATGATGTTGCATAAATAATAAGAAAAGCCATACGCCTTTTTTCAGCTTTTTTTTGTAGAAAAATACAGCTTTTTTGTCCTCTCTGTCCCGCCGAAAATTGATTTTTTTCTTGGCAAAAGTTGGCAACACTGACTTGGATACGCCGAGTACCCTCGAAAGCGGTCTTGGTACGATGAGGAGTGCCGCCGCACTACTGCAGAGAAAGTCGCTGCCAAAAGGAAAAGTCTGCAGTCGGGATCACGAAGTCTATTTAGCTATAAAAAGGCTAAAGAATAACAAATCAGCTAGCGCAGATACTGGCGGAGGTACTCCTCTGCAGTATATGTTCCGACGAAAGCATTCCCGACGACTCCAACCGTAGTGTACTTTGCCCAAATTTTAAAAAAGAAGACCCTGCAGTTTGCGCCATCTACCGTGGTATCAGTCTGCTTCCCATTGCATATAAGGTTCTGTCGTGCATTATTTCTAAACGTGTAAAGCCGCTTGAACCTTATCAGTGTGGCTTTAGACCTAGTAAATCCACCACAAACCAGATATTCACATTGCAACAAATCCTGGAGGAGATCCATGAGACAAAGATCAACACCATCACTGACTATAAAGCCGCCTTCGACACACCGACAAGATCAAGGTTTTTAGAAGCCTTGTCTACCTTTGGTATACCAGCAAAGTACGTTTGATTTTGCATGATGACGTTAAGAAGCTGGCAAAGCTCCGACAAAATAGAAAAGAACCTCTTCACACCATTTGATACCAAAAGAGTTTTTTAAGCAGGGTGATACCTTAGCGTGCGACTTCTTTAATCTGCTGATGAAGAGAGTCTACGCGTCTTGGACAATCTGTTACAGTGGATACAACTTCAAGGTTGTAACATATTTTGTGTACCCCGGAAAAATGATAACCAGCGATAACAACATCAGTCTGAAAATCCAAAGATAAATTAGAAGCCACCAAACAGAATTATTGTCACTTCTCTTTATAGTCTCTGAGACTGATGTATTCTTAAGGACAGACAGAAGATCTTTTAGACCTTAACTTTAACCTATCAGAATAACTCTTAAAAAAACAAGGATTTGCAATTTCTCCGTTCGTTCTTAAATTGTTCGTTCTACTTTTTCTTAGTGTAAGCTAAACCGATTTATTCCTAAAACAAAGAGTCTGTTACCCTGTTTATACACACAAAAAATATCATGATAAATGCCCTTCAAAGTATGCTAACTTTTTTTAAAAAAAACTTTTATATATTTGAACTGGATAATAGATAGTCAGATATCGCAGCGTCATAAATATTCCTCACTTAGATTGTAGGAGCAGTTAAAGGAATTCAAAATTAATTAGCGTAAAGTCAAATATAAAATAAAATTTGTCTCAATTTTTAATATTAATTTTCAAAGCATACTTTGAAGGGCATTTATCATGATTTTTATTTTCTGTATAAACAGGGTATGTATGGCATCTAATAATGCTTTATAGTTCCAAAGGTCATGCTTAAACATGACTTTAGAATTTTTGTTTTAATTTACCTATCAAAATCGATATTATGGTATAAATTCTATCCCTTCATACTAAAACTCTGACAAGCCTTGCTTGTGAATTTCCAAACACATAAAAAAAAGAACTGCAGTTTAATTTTGAAATGTATGCGGCATTTTGCTGTGCAATTAAGAATGTGCCTGATTATACTGCTGTAGCTTTAGTTTCAGGTATCAAAAAATCAAATGGATTTTTTATTTCACACACAGCACCACCCCATCCTCAAGCATATCTCTGAGCTGTTTGCATAAAACTGAGACCGACAAAGCAAACCGACATCAACTGTGTTTCATTTGTTGCCGTCTCTTTTTTTTTTAGAGACATCTACTTGAAAATTCTATTCTAATTGTGGAATCTTTTTGCATATTTAATTAGCATCCGATGCCACGGTGCCACATGGGACTACCTCACACACACCACACCCACACCGCTTGGGCCTCGTGACGTGTGACAAACGATGGTCCACTTCAGTGTACGCACACCGAGTGGTCCGAAGTCTGAGCTGAGCCTAACCAACTGCAGATGCTTCTGTTCTGTTCCTGTCTCGCTCTGTCTGTGTGCCAGTTGCAGGCCGCACACATGTAGGAGTACTTGGATTGGGCGTCATGTCAGTTGCGCAACTATTTGTCGAGCATAAACTAAAAAAAGCACAGCTTCCGTTCTTCTGAACTTTTATGCAGTTCGAGCTGGTAATGGGAGATGGAGCTGAAGCTGCAGCTGTGTGCCCTTTAAAAGGAGCCTCAAAGAGGACACAAATACGAGGTGACTAACAAAAGTTCGATTAGTTTAAAGGAAAGAACTAAAAAATTCAAACATTACTTCAGTACCTACTTCAAAAGAGTCCTAAAAGTCCCATTATAACTGGTGGATCTTTTGGATTTATACAGGTAGAACCCTAACATAAGCTAAACATTAAAATTGATTTATTTTTCAAGCAACCTTTGAACCAAAACGCTGGATTGGTTGCTTTGAAAAAGTAATTCGTGCCCTGGACATCAAGTTATAGGTAGAGATTGCACTTTTTTGTTTGGAGTCGTCAGATGAAAATGCGTCAATAAGGAAAACTGCAACTATCAACTATTTCTAGGTCTTGTTAGAGAGTTTTTGGAGCTATTTTGAAGCAAATGTGTCAATCTATTTACTGTCCAGATGCAGTTAAACGAAGATTTACTTGATTTTTTTTGGTGTGACTGCATACCAAGTATTTTTTTGTCGATGCTTTGAATAATTTTACAGCACTTCAACTCTTTAAACTTTTAAGGCCTGTCCTCAGAAGCGTGGGAAATATATCACGCTAAATTATACTTTATTAATTTAGCATCCACATAAATTTTTAGTGTGCCCATATATAAGCCAACGAGGCTAAATACAGAAACGGCCACAATGGTCGTCAGCTATTTCAGTCAGTTTTGCCAAAAATAATTTGACAACTATTCTGGGCAACAGAAACACAAATGTGTATGTATGTTGATGGCGGTAGCGGCATCGCGTTGCACCAAATTCCGGCTTAAGACGTTGGGCCCGTTTGAGACACAAGGCCGATCTGTTTGAGATGTCGGGCATAAACTCGGACTGCTACTTGGAGGATTATTTGGATGTCTGCCGCAACTAAAATCGTATGAAGAAGTTTGTACAACAGATTGGCTAATCGGTGGGTCAGATGAATTAGTTAGTCAAGGGGCAATGACGAATGCCCAGATATGCGACAAGATGGAGGTGGGTAGTTGCACTTTTGAGGCATGATTCCAAGTTGGTTAACTGTGCATTTCCTTGCAGGAATGCTGCTATCGGATGGTTTTGGGCTGTGCCATCATTTTCCCTCTCAAATGAAACGCAAAGCTGGAGAATGGAAAATATATTTTTAGTTTTTATACATTTTTGATTAATTTGCCGTAAATTCAAAACCCTTCTCCTTGGCCTCCACCCAGGAGGAGCCGAACGTCACCAGTTTGATTTCGCTGTGGTGGCGGTAAACTTTATGACCGGGTTGGATATGATCACCACCTGCTGTTTGGCCACCACCGAGTTTGGACGCTTGGGTCCGTTGACATTGGAGACGGTTTTAGGGTTACTTTTTATTTATTTATTTACTTATTTATTTAGAGTCGACAAAAAAAGGCTGTCAACAAAAATATAATAAAGTTATAAAAATTTTTATGTGCTAGGGAATCCTATCGAAGAAAATCTAATAAAATTAGAAAATAAACTAAAAAAAACTCCGACACGGTGGGATAATTTTATTTGCCCGTCCGGCCAGCTATGCCCCGATTCAGAAACAAAAATTAATAAAAACTTTAATAACACAGTACAACACTAAAAAAAAACCCCGGCATTAGACCCTTAAATTCTATTACCAGGGACTTCTGTAAGCATACCCAGTTTTACGAATAAAGCCTAGGTTCGCTTTTTATGGGTACTTTTGCGCACAGCGACAACAATTTTAACTTATTTTTTAATGGCTTAAGATAAAAATCTTAAAAATTCAGCAAGTACGAACTGGGATATTGGAAACGCTATATAAAAAATTCACTTCAATCGTACAACTGGTTAAGGTACCTCCAGAAGAAGTCAAACCTAAATTCTTGAATAAATTCCAGCACTCTCAGAAAAATAGAGAATTTCACTTTTGAATCAAGAGCATTCGTTCTCAAAAGTAAAGTAAGAGTGAAAATTTTTGATCCAAGAGTGAATTTTTTATCCCGACATTCTTAATTCAAGAGTTTTAGTACTTGATAATTCTCGAAATAAAAGATTTAAAAAGAATATTTTTAGGGGGTGGGTGTGAGAGACACGACCGAACCGACGCACCCTCCTCCCCACACCCCCACTAATTCACCATCAACCACCACACACTTTTTTGTAAGCTGTGATGGATTTTGAGATAGCCACATAGATAACTTTTTTTTTTTTTTCTTGCTTGTGAAGACTGAAACACACACAGACGACTGGCAGCTTAGCCCACTCGACTATCATCCATAAGCTACACGTCTCGTCGAAACCATAATTAAAAATAAAGGCAGTTGGTATTTGTACGCATCTGGCAACGACAATCGCGCCTGCGCTCTCTCTCTCTCTCTGTTAGAGCGAGTCTAACGCTATTCTCTCAATGTAAGCTTGCCCTCACTTCCCTTGCCTATAAAAACCAATTGAGAACGAATTTAGCTCGGTTCCAAGATCAAATATTTAAAAATTGAAGAACGAATAAATTTGTTTTCAAATTATTCGTTCTAGTTTTTTCTTAGTGTGAATATCTTCTAAAGCGCAAGGTAGTTTTTCATTAAAATCAATTTTATTGATGGTAAATAAGGCTATTGCATAACCCTTAGAGATGTTACTTGACTGCCAAAAAACCGCGAATTGGAGTACCAGTTTTATATTCACCCACGAATCACTACATATGGATTATTAGCCAGACGTTAAAATAGACCAAACTGTGCTTTCAGATTCACCAGGGAAGCTTGGGTTCGCGGATTATAGGCAATTTTATACCAGCAATTGCCTTTGAACAACATTGACCATTTGGGTATCACATGCTTCCACAAAATTATGGAATTAATCTTATGATGTCTTGAACTGAAGTATTTAAATTATATGATATGCTTTACTTATAAAATTTATACCATCATTTTGGTGAATCTGGTTTTACCCTAAACAGTCAATGTTGTTCTAAGGCAATTGCTAGTACAAAATAGCCAATAATCTGCGAACCAAGGCTTCGTTGGTATAACTGAAAACGCAGTTCTGTCTATTTTTAGGTCTGGTTTATGGCCTATATGAATTGGTTTGTGGTTGAGTCTATAAATGGTACTCCATGTGATGGGCATTATCATAATCAGTTGTGCATCTAGACAAGATAATAGGTCACTCCACTGCGGATTTCGTCATTTTCTTATTCTGATTTGTGGCCCTTTGCTTATAGTTTCCTCTCGATTGAAACTCTCGGTTCGTTTCCTCTTGCGCTCATGTTTTTTTCCCCCCATTGTCGATTTATGATTTCAAAATAATGAGCTGCACAAATTTTCGCACGACCCACACCGCTATCGATAGGGCAATTGTGTATTTATTTAGCGTATCTCAGAACACAGACAAGAAATTTAGCCGTGGACGATTTTCGCCACTGTTTTTTATACCCTTGTAGAGGGTATATTAAAATTGTCCAGATGTTTGTAACGTATAGAAGGAAGCATCTCCGACCACATAAAGTATATATATTCTTGAACAGCATGACGAGCTGAGTTGATATAGCCGTGTCCGTTTGTCCGTCCGTCTGTTTCTATGCTATCTCCGCCGTCAGTATTAAAGCTATCTTAACCAAACTTTGCACGAAGCCTTTTGGTACAAATACGCTGCACATTTGTCGGAATCGGCCAGATCGGATGACTATAGCATATAGCTGCCATAGGAACCATCAGCCAAATTTTTTAGTGAGAAAAACTTTTTTGTCTTCAACGCAAACGTCCCCAAACCTCATATTTCTAAGTTTTCTATGCTTTCACATAATTCCACCAAGTCTTATGAAAATCGGTCAACTATAGAATATAGCTGCCATACAAAAGATATGCCTGAAAAAACGTCTTAGTAGGAAAAACTTTTTTGTTTTCAGTGCCATCGCTCCCATTTTTGTTACTGATCAATATTATAAGCTACCACACAATTCTACCAAGTTTGATCCAAATCGGATGACTATAGCATATAGCTGCCATAGGAACTATCGGTCAAAAAAGTAGTTCTAGTGAGGAAAACTTTTTTGTTTTCAATGCTAGCGTGTTTATACCTTCCAGTTGTGAATATTATCAGTTTCCAAACAATTTTGGGGGAGTTTGATCAAAATCGGATGAATATATCGTATAGCTGCCATATAACAAACTGGTAAGCAAATGCTCAAAGTAGTGGCGCCATCAAGCTGCAAGGGTATATAAACTTCGGTCGAGCCGAAGTTAGCTTTCCTCAATTTTTTTCTAATGTTTTTTGTTGTTGTGTCGTATGCTTGTGGAGTTTACCATTTTCGATGTTACGATGGCTAGTGAATACCCTAAATATCTTTCTGATCCAAAATAATATCATATACTTAAATTGATATTAAATAGTTTCAAAATGATACTAATAATGTAATAATGATATGTTAATAAACAGATTTTTTTTGTTTTTGCTTTAAGCTGGCTCAACGTCAATGGTTAATTATAATTCAATACAATCAACACAATTCAACAGAGATAAATCGCAACATTTTGGAATAGCAATGGAATGTCTGGACAGCAGTTTCGGAATTGATCCCAATTCACTCATTGGCCGACTTGTTGCTTTCACACTTCAACCGCTGGCAACTTGCGCTATTTATTTGCCATCATTGGCGAATAAATGTTTGCTAATTTCACTTTTGTGAAAATCCAACCTGATATTCTGCTATGAAATTTCAGCCTGAAATTAGGCTATATGTGTTTTCGAAGGTGTTACCAATTTGATGTGACTTAAACTGCATTTTTCTTTGGCTGTTTGTTAGATTCTGGATTTGATATATTTTCATACCGGAGTAAAATTGTTAAGAAAAATATCATTTATCTTTACTCGGTGCAGTATTTTGCCATATTCTCAACTCCATTTCGATCGTTGCTTCTAAACTCGGATTTCTCGATTTTTTTTTTTTTTTTAAATCGAACTTTTGCTGGTGCCCTCGCTCACTTTGCATGCTCCGCTCCATTCATTCAATCACCTGGGTTACCACCTGACGTCTCCTGCTGGGATAGGCGCCAAGTGCTGGCAAAATAAAAGGAAATTGAATTTCGTTTTTCTCCAAAGTGATTTTGATAATGACGTTTGCATTTGCATTTTACAGAAACATTTTCGTATTGTACAATTTTCAATTACATTTTGTTAGGCATAACATGCATACGCCATGTAGGCTTCGGCGTCCGTCGTCATCATCCTCATGGTGTATCCATGTCTGCACTTAATTAATGCATATTATTGACAAAAGCATACTCCACTCTGCTATGTTTGTCTATTCACGCATGCTTGCACACTAGCACACCCACAACCACACCTACAGGACATGTATTAGGTATTCGCTTTGATGTCCATGATGAAAATTTATGGTTAGCATGAAAAGTAAAGCCAGGAGCTATATATTTTAAAGCAAATGTCCAGACACTAAATTGAATGAAAACAATTAACAATTGTGTGTAGGGTTTATGGTTAACTAACATGGTGGGCGTGGTGTTCAATTGAGACGTTGAGGTGAACAGCTATTGCAGCTATTGCTATTGCGTGCTCGGCAAGCGTTAAACTGTTTAGTGGCTTTACTAATTTGATTTCAATTAGTTGTCACAATTAGTGGAGCAAAAACCGCAGCAAGTAAATTAGTGAGAGTTTCCTAAAGGAAGGGGTGGGGAGTGGGGATTTGGGTATTTTGCGGATGTGGCAAGCTTTTGGCATTGCAAATGATTGTGGTTGAGTTGATTGTTTTAGAGAATCTTGTCAAAAGCAGACAGATGAGAGAAGTATTAGCAAGTGTACTTAAACTTCTGCACAGGCAATGCAATTTTGTAGTATTTTTTATAAAATTTATGAACCTATTCTACTTTAATTGGCACAACTTTTATACCACGTCCCAATCTCACTATCTTAAATATCGCACTATTTTTGCACATTGAAATTGCTTTTTAGTATCGCATAAGTTTTAGCTCTCATCGCCAGTTAGTTTTATCATTAAGACGGTAAATTTTCTAGTTCATTGCATTTTCATTAGAATGAACATTTTTTGCTGTTGTTGTGGTTGCAAGGCACAATACAACCTCCCTCCCACATAACATGCACAATTTTACATCCTCGCGCCATAAAGTATGCAACATAAAAACATCGTTATAAGCGTGCGCTTTTTTATTCCCATGGCAATGGAAGGGAGGCTACACTTATATGCTGTCGTTATCAAGGTGATCGCTGGAACAGCAGCAGCAGCGCCTCTGATTATGATTTGTCTGGCTTAGTCCTCCTGCAGCCAGCTTAGGCAGCATCTTATGACACCTTACTCCGTCTCTCTTCCACTTGAATGGTTTGTGGTTCCCAGGACTACCTTTATGGCAAATGTGACAATAAAAACATGATTTAACTTTGGCCTCACACAGGCACACACAAATACACACACACACACCCGCACACACAGACATTGCATATTATTGTAATAACATGGCTTACAAGCACGCAAGTAACAACAACAAATAAAAGCCGCCTGCAATGGCATTTCGTATCCTTGTTTGCTGCTCCTGCTGCTGTTGCTGCTGTGTTGCCCAGGTGATTTCCTCTGACAATTGCGGATAGATGTGCGTGTGTGAACTGCTGTAAAACTGCAGTCAGACACTTGGTAATGTAATCCTCCACACACTTCTCACTTGTATTCTTGTTTTAGTGGTATTTTATTAATTTTAAACAAAAGCTGACCTCCCTTTGGCGTAAAAGTTAAGCTGACCGTCAGTTAGTCAGTCGTTATGGGTGTCAACTGTGAAAGATTGCAGTTTTACTTATCAGCAGCGGTCGAAAATAAAAGTTTTTGAGCTTAAACATTTTTTTCAAATAAGTCCCCAGGTAAGAGAGGTCGTTTCAACCTTTAAGCATAAGTTATATATGCTCATTAAACTGAACATAATAATATGGGAATTTTTTTTCTGAAATGTTCTATTCCTCAATACGCAAAAAATTCGTAATAATTTCTAGTTACCGTAATGAAAACCAAAATTCGAAATTTTAAGGTTTAATACCTCCTCCATGGCTTTAAAGTTGCTACATAAAATTTCAATTTCCCCTTTTTCATTTTACTTTTTCATCAAAGTAATTTTTGAGACCCCCCAAACGTTGTTGTTGAATTTAAAATGTATTTTTTAAAATATTGTATGCAAAGCAATATGCAGGATATAGAGGATTTAAACAGCATTTATTTGATTGGCGCTTTGCGGGCAGAGCTGGATTCAGCAAAGCTATCATCAAGAAAATATGTCTTGGCGGTTCTTCTGCATAATACACGAGGATACAAATACTCATTAAGGGACAGTTTAAACCGCACTGTCCTTTAAATTGATTATGTATTGAAATAAATTGGCCTTACCATGAAACCAAGAAGAAATGTGTGCAGAAGCTTAAGGAAACTTTATGATCAATATGTAGCTCTAAGAAAAAAGGTTTGTCGCGATAAAGAGTTGTACCGCGACAAAGAAAGGAATTTTATGAATTCAAAAATTATTCCCAATTTTGAACAAAACTGGAAAACGGATATCCCGCAATCTTGGTTGGACTTAAGATCCGGTTTTGACAAGTCAGATATGCTGCCTTCACTGAACATGAGAATCCGAAGGTTAACATTAATAAGAACTGCACAATTTAAGGGGGGACGCTCAAACCGCAGTGATAAGTATAAGAGGCATTGTCCACAAACTAGTTGGACTCTACCAGGAATATACTGCGCCGAAAAAAAACCTTTACAAAATGTGTGAGGCATACAGAAGGCGAAGGGGAAATTTTGTATTATCTTTACGCAATACCTTAATAGGCCCCCGCCCATAATACGGCTAAGGAGCAAGAGGCGCAAGGAATGAAGAAATGTAAATGGGGACAATGGCTCGAACAAATGGTTCGATTTCGAACAAGAAATAAAGATCTCCTTAAAATTAATTAAGAGTTTTTACAATAACACAAAAAACAGTCTCTATTTGGAATGCAATTCATAGGCAAAGGAAATGCCATTGTTTCATTCAGCTGGAGCAAGAATAAGCATAGGCTGCACCGAGAAAAAAATTGATATTTTTTCATATCAATTTTACTCCGATATGAAGGTATATCTAATTGATATGTAAAAAATTTCAAATCGATATTTATTATTAAATCATTATTACATTTTTAATCAGGGCTGCAAGCCCAAAAAATTTTTCGGAACATCCGATTTGCTGGTTCGCACCAAAATTTGCCAACGGTTAAGGTTCGGAAATTTAAGGTTCAAGGTTTTTGGGCGTTGGTTTTGATTCGAACCTTGGTTCGTTGCACGTTTTTTCCAATATATTTAAAATAACAATACAATAGGTATACACTTGACGCCTAGATACATTCTTAGTCCGCATTTACACGGTGAAGCAAACTTCATGAAGTTCCTCATGAAGTTTTTGACTGTAGGGAAGAGGTGTAGGATGGCAGTCGAAGCAGGCAATGCTTCATGGCAAGCTGGCAATGAAGTTTTTCAATATGTATATGTATAAGTATGCATAAATATTTGTGCAAATGTATGTAACAGCCAGAACAAAGCATCTCTGACCCTATAAAGTGTATACATATATTCACATTCGCATGTGCAAAGTATATCGTAGTCTGGCTTGAACGACTTTCCGTATTGTTATATTTCTAATTGTCGACTCTGCTGTTACGTACATAGAAGGGAACCCAAATATATTTTAATGTGTATAATATTTTTTTTATTTTAACATAACCAATAGCTTGGGTTCGGAATGGGTTCGGTTTCATCTAATTTAATCCTCGTGTTTCGGTTCAGGGTTTGGTTTACAGTAAAAAAAAAAGCCGGCATTTCGGGTTCGAACCGGTTCAAAACCGGTTTGCAGCCCTGTTTTTAATATCATTCTGTAACTATTCAATATCAATTTAAGTATATGATATTATTTTATATAAGAATGATATTATTTTCTTGCCAAATGATTTGAAAAAATTGAAAGTTTTGTATCAACATAAAATGTATCTTTATTTTCTCTGTGTGCAGCAACAGATTCATTGTCGTAGTCACGGCCAGAGCAACCATAATAAATTGCCTGGGGATGTTGACGCTCAGATGGTCAGGACATGGGCGGTGTGGCATACCAGCCATATCTAAGCTTCTCCATGGCTATCGAAGCAGGTGGGGCAGGTGCCGACTATCAGTGAAATGCTTTTTATTGGTCTAATCCCATAAAATGGGTGGCTGTTGGATCGCTTTGTTCAGCGCCACATGTTAATCCTCAGCGAAGTTCTCAAAATATTTTTGGTTTATTTCTTGATCTTTGAATCGATTTTTTAAATTGTGTGCTAAATTCTCGAAGCTAGCTTTGGGCAGCACGAAACATGTTTTAAATCAAAGTCGTAAGAGTAAGTTTATTCATCAAACCTTTTCTACTAATTTAGAAACGGGTATTGTGAGTATAAATCATTTTATTTGGTATCATCTCCTATTCTGTGCAAATTATAGCTAAAATCAGAATATCCTTTCGACGAAAACATTTTGTTTGAAATCGACGCCAACTACAAATAAAGATCACAGGCAACACTGCGTATGAGTAATATCAATAATTTTAGAGCCTTTTCGCGCCCATTAAAACCCAACTTATTCAACGTATTTTTTTTCACGATGAATATACTTTATAAACTTTCGAATCAAGGGGCGCCCGTATGACCTTACTTTTTCCATACAATAAAAAGCAGTGTAATGCTAACTATCAGTAACAAGGCATACACAAAACCACAAAAGAACCTAGTCTTATTATAGAGCTGTTTCAAAAACATCCCTGTTCTATGCTTAGTAGATTTTGCCCAACGTTGCACAAAGTTCCCGCTAAAGGCAAGAGCTGTGCTACAGACACATTGTGTATGTATATGTTCCGCTCTGATCTAAGACTGTATGAGGTTAGATTAGGTTTTGAATGCTAGGAGCAAGAAATTAGTACTGTACTTATGCCAAGATAAATCCATTTACATATACCAAATAGTCCCTATTTAAACAGGTAGTATAATCTTGAGTAGCTCTAGCTCGTATATTTTTAAAAGGTTGAGTAAAAAGAACCAAAACAAATGTTTTGAGACTCCTTCTACTCTTTCTTCATTCCCACATCTTCTACAGAAGTCGTTGTGAACGATGCGACTACCGATGAGGCAATGACCCATAATAGCTCAGACCAGAAGCGAGGAGAAGTCTTAGGTTGGCTCAATCCGAAAGTTGTCTCCAGATTTCGTTTCTTTTGAATAGTTTGTAAAAAGCCAAAGGCTTCCCTAACGTTCTCTTCTCCAGGTGAAGCTGAATGGGACTACGACTACCCAGTCTAGCCAGTTTGTCCCAGAAGAGCTATAAGTATTCTGGTTCGTGTTTCTAAATCTTTTTTTTAAGATGATGATTTAATCTCGTTGCGTTGTGTTTGTTTACCCTTATTCTACTTATATCTTCCACTGCTTGGGAGTGCAATGCTTGTCTCTGTGTGTGTGTGCCAAACTGTTAATGCAATTGTGTCCATTGTGAGAGGTTGTTGTTGCTGCTGACGTTTGGGATACTTAGAGCACTTTCCGTAATTGGCTCGAACTGTGCATGCATAAAACGCTTTGTTTCGCCCACTGGACTACAGTTGCATATTTTTGAAGGTAGAAGCTTAAAGATTTGACCCCATTTTCTGATTAGAATATAGAAGAGACACAAATTGGAAAAGGCTTAGCATGGAAATTTAGGAAAATTTTCCACTTGGTAGACTTCCTTATAACCAAGACATAAGAAGTTCGGATGCCAACAACTCAGCACAATTTCAAATTGGTTATCAAGTAATCTGTTTAAAAATTAAATTTTATCTTCAACTCTAGTGAACACACTTGTGTGTGCTTAGTGAAATGTTGATTCGAGCTTTTGCTTTTTATTCAAAGGCATTTCAAAAGGAAGATCTGAGTTTCCATACGTTGAAAACAAACTAGTTTAAAAAAAAAGTTATTGCTTGTAGGAAAGAGGTGTAGATAGTCAAGCGGCACCTCTGCACCTCTTGCTTTCTTTTGTAAAGCTTTATCACAAACTGCATAATATTAACTTGATTTTATAACCTCCGACTTACACGTTGCGGTGATAACTTCAATTTCACAATTCCCTTTAAATATTTATTGGATTTGCTGTTATTTCAACAGAAACTTTTGTTTTTTTCTGTGAAAACAAAAATGTTTTAAAAAGGTTTAACAAAATAATACGATTGAAATAATATTTTTTATTTTATTTTTGGGAGTAAACTATTAGCTTAACAACTGTCACTCATTCCATTGTACATCCACAGCAATGCGGTTGTCCCTGTCAAAGCTTTTCCTATATCCGGATTTGCTGACATAAATTTGATGAATAGTTTATGCTGTTGCTGCTGTTTGAGTTAATATAAAAAGTTGCCGAAAGCGCGGCATTTATGGCAAAAGAGAAAGATGAATCTGGCTGTCAACATGTTTTTGTTGGGGGATGCTGAAAACAATAAATTGATCAAAATTGCTTAAGCAGCGATATGATTTTGGTTTCCCATGCACCCTCAACTTAGCTCAGAAAACAACGACTGTAAAATTAAGGAAATTATAATCGTTTGGTGTTTGAATATAAAAAATATTAAAAAGTAATTACTTAAATCATTAGAAGTTTCTATTTTAAGTACAAAATATTTGGAATTAAGTAAAAGGTTAGACTTGCAATCAGGAATGGAAACATTTTTAATTTCAAATTAAGTAAGGTTAGCCTACTTAGGAAAATCTAGTAAGATTCATCGACCGATTTCTAACCAGCAGGACGGTTTACTCCCAACTTGGCGGTGCAACTGCTCGCAGATGTGTTAACAGAGGCAATCCGCAAGGAGGTGTTCTCTCTTTCTTAACTGCCGTGGGTTGTAACAGTTAACCAACTGCTACGGCTTATGATTAAGATATGATGATATTGCCATCTTTAAATGTAGAATGTTTCCTCAAACGCTGTGTGACCTCAAGCAGACTGCACTGACAACACTTGCTCAGTGGACAACATCTTGTGGCTTCGGCGTGAACCCAGCTAAGACGGAATTAGTGCTTTTCATCAGGAAGTACAATATGCCTGACCGCAGAGCTAACGCCATTAACATCTACACTGATGGTTCTAAGCTCGACAAAAAAGTAAGAGGGGGCATTTTCTCTCCCAAACTAGATTAGAACTTATCGTTCCGCCTTCCTGATCACTGCAATGTGTGCAAAGCCGAGGTGGTAGCCATCCAGGAAGCTGCCACCTGCCTTAGCACACTCAAGGTCAAAGAAGGAAAAGTATTTATATACTCAGATAGGCAAGCCGCCATTAAAGCACTTGACTTACATACCAACAATGCTTAAACACTTACGGGAAGCCGATTATCTCTGAATGAGATCGCACGACATTTCAGTATACACCTTATATGTATATGGGTGCCTGAAAATCGCAACATCGAAGGAAATGAGTCTGCAGACAAACTGGCCAGAATAGGTACCACCATCGAGCTCCTTTCAGAGAAGAGCACGATAAGATTCACACAAAAGCTAAAACACTTCGTTTCGCTACGAATCGGTGGAAAAACCTTTCCTCTTGTGCAGTAGCTAAGATTACGTTAACACACTTTTACGTCACAAAAGAGACCACATATCACTTCTGGTGGGGACCCTCACGGGTCACTGTCTTATTGGCAGACACGAAGCACGCCTAGGCGTCACTTACCATGACTTCTGCAGAAGTTGCGGATACAAAGAAGAGGAGAATCGGTGCAACACCTTCTTTGCCATTGCCACGCCTTGAGTAGAAGGAGACTTAGGACACTTCGTCCACCTCTGCTGCACAGAGAAAACAAAATTGGCTGCACGGCGCGTCAAAGCTAAACGAAACGTATTGCGCTCTGCTAAATTGTACACGCAAAATGTAGAATGCAGAAAGCTACAAGTGGCGTTCAGAAAAGCTGCTCGTAACGTGTAGGATTTCAATATCTAAACGCCGCGTGTAGAAAAGCAAAATGCTGCGTGGGAAAAAGCAAAGTCTACACGACATTAGAAAATCAACTTATTTCTAAATAACTTCTACATTTTTCATACAGCAATAGGAATACCACACGAACGTGTAGGTTTTCTACACGCGGCGTGTGGATATTGAAATTCTGAAAAATGTAGCTCTAAATCAGTGCTGAATTCTTATATTTTTCGATTCGTTATTGTTGGTGGTCCTCTTCTGCTCTAAGATGAATCGCATAGCGAAATAGTTCAGCTTTCAACATAGCAGCAGCGCGCGAGCATATAAACAAATATAAATAAATAAAAAGTGCGCAGTCATTTTTTTTTTTTTTTTGTAAGTGAAAATTTAGGATTTCTACACGTTTTGACCGGGATTTTCAACACATAACGTTTGTTTAGCTTTTCTGCACGCCACGTTTAGAAATGAGAAAACTAAACGCGGCGTGCAGAAAAGCTACACGCCACATGTTGAAATGAGAAAGCTAAACGCGGCGTGCAGAAAAGCTCCACAATCGTTATGGGTTGAAAAACCCGGTCAACACGTGTAGAAATCCTACCTTTTCGTGTAGATTTTGCATACTTTTTTTCTCTGTGTACTCAACCTCTCGGAGACATCCGAGCTAGAGAAATTTCTACTGTCCACACAATGGTTCAGTAACGAGGACCCCCCTCAGCATTAAAAATGGTTAATAGGGAATATATATGGCATCGCAATGGGCCCAAAGTGGCCTAAGGCCCACCACACACAGACAGCGGAGCTCCGCTTTGCTCCGCCTTCTGTGTTCGGGATGCCTAAGTGGGAGAACGACTTGTCGCTATCAGCCATCGCAGCCTAACCGAACCTAAGATTAACATTAACTGCAAAGAAAACAAAGTTTTCTGATTAAATTGATCTGCTTTTGAAAAATTTATGAAAATTTATCCCAAATATAAACTGTAAAAGTACATCAGATTCTGTGTGTAAGTGAAGGCCATTAAGAATTATTTTAACATTGCAAAAGTTCGAAAAGTAATTAAAAACAAAGTTTCCAATTGACAGACAGCTTCTTAAAATATGCAACAACTTTTTACACATCACTTAATAAACCAAATTTCAGCATCAGCTCCCATGAACCCAGCGAGATGATTAAGCTTGAGCTGAAATCTTGAAAATATTAACAACTATTTTAAAGTTCAAGACAAGCGAACAAGCCCCAAAAACTAGGCAACAACTTCATAAACTTAATCTCTGGCTAGCGATAAAGGCAACTTCTGCTATTGCACTGACCATTTTGCCCGCTCACACGGAATTGATATGTCGTTCCGGAGTTCGTTCTTCTTGGTTGCATCCGTGCCTTTGTTGCAGTTATCTGTCGCTGCGGTTACGCACAAGTGGCTTCCCCCCACACTCACACTCGCCGCAGAATTGTTATATTCAGTAATTATGTCCAATAAGCGACGAAGCGTGAAGCGAACGTCATCCTTTCGTGCCACTGCCTGGCTCTAAGCTGAAAACGCCGGAAGGAAAACGTTGTCGTTAATGTTGTCGTTATGTAAGCTAACCCAGTTTTAGCGACGACATGGCATTTCCTTCCTGTTCCTGCGTTAAATGCAATGCTGGGGGAAAAATATAAACCAAAGGCAACGCCAAAGAAAGAAAACGGATGAATAAGGGGAGATGGGGACGGGGTTGATTGCATGACACGCAAGACTTGGTTAAGGCATGCAGCAAAAGTTAAGCCACGTGCATGGCCAGCAAAAGTCTAGAGCCGCCCTCCCCCCCCGGCACCACTCACATAACTAGCCAGTTTTCCCAAAAATGGAACTGCTCTTACCGCAGCTCAAGCGTCAATTTTCTGTTTTCTTAGCTGCCAATGTGCAACTCCAACTGCGGCTGCTACCTGTCTTACAAGTGCACTCTTCACACCTGCAATTGCCAGCCGCTCATCCATGGGTAAGTGCTAAGCCTCAGGCCACACAACTAACTCCTCGTTCTGCTTATAATTCTCACATTTTCAGGCAGCTCATGTGCACATTTATAGCTGTGTCTGTGTGTTAGTGTGTGAGTGTGTATATTTTTGTTGAAATAAATTTTATTTAAACTTTTGCCATTGCCTTTTACTTTGTTTTTGAAGCATTTTTGTTACGTGTGAAATTCAATTATACAGCAGATTTATATGTCGAGGCTTGGCTTTCGCATTCCCGTTTGTTCCACCTACCAGCACTTGGATTTTTTATTTGAACAGCCAAAATAATACTACATAAAAAAAACGAAATGGTGTATAATACGAAAATGCAACGAAATCAGCGCTCCATTCAGTTGAAAACTGTTTAATATGCGAATAAAAGGCGAGCATATAAAATGAATAAGCTTTCAGTTTCAAGAGTAATTTTATTTGAAATAGTTTTACGCGTGGAAGCTCAAATTTTCACAGAGTTAAGAGCGTGGCATAACACAGTTGCTTTAAGGTGAAGGGGAGGTAGACGAAAGTTTTCAAGAAATAGAATCGATTTTGTCAAATTTGAAACCAGAAACGGTGAGCCCTCCGCTGCACTCTTTAGAAAGCAGGTCCCAGTAATTTGACCATTCAGCAAAGTATAGAAGCAGAATTAAAAGGAAGGAAGCTTACTTGCGATTTGATGGTTCTGCCTCTTACTATACAGTCTCTGAGATCTAGGCGTATACTTGATTTGAGAACAAACGGTGTCAATAGTACTATAGATACGATACACTTGATTTGTTCAAAACTTAACATGAGATTCGACCACGATCCACAAATAGCTTTAAATATAATATTCAGAAAACACAATCTAATCCATAAACATGTCACTTGTTGTAAAAATATAGAACATATTTAGCCTTAGTGATAAGGATCAGTGTGCAGTTGACACCACACTTGAGAACCAGCCGTGGGAACCACTTGAGATGAGTTGTGTGTAACCCTCCCATTAGACCAACGCAGATCATTTACTATATATTCACGTTGTGCCTTAAGCTTAGTACTCAGATAAACTAAATCGATTCAGACGGGTGTCAACTCCATTTAAAAACAAGTAAGAGTGCTGCAGTCGAGTGCACCGACTGCAAAATACCCTGTACCAAGTAATGTTGTTTCTATGGCTTTGATTGATACAAGGTTCAAACTTAAAAATTGTGGCTCTGAGAGTTTATCGCGGTTAAAGAGAGGAGGAGGGGGAATCTGAAACAAACTTGATCTGGGTACGGTATACACCTACATACATGCAAAACCTTGTGGCCCTATCTATTATAATCTCTGAGATCGACGCGTTCATATAGACAGACAGACGGCCATGGCTAAATCGACTCGGCTGTCGATGCTGATCAAGAATATATATACTTTATAGGGTGGGAGATGCTTCCTTCTCGCTGTAACATACATTTGCACAACTTCATGATCCCCTTTAACCTATTTTTTAATGGGTACAGGGTATAAAAAGGTTGCCGGATAACTTTCGTAAAATTCCGACAGGCTTCTTACGCTTGGTCGAACTCAGAAAAACTAAAATGTCCGTTCCTGCGCGTCGGAATGCCCATGGCGCTATCTTGCTAACTTGACAGGCCCAGGCGCTTACTTGACAGATAAAAACAGCTGATTCAGTTCCGATGCTCATAAGCAGAAAAAATAGTTGGTAATTCTTCCGACACCTAGCTGTCGGAATGTCAGCAGCAAAAGTACGACAAAAAAAATCGATTGGCGTAATTTACAACCAATTGTAAGATTTTGCATTGTCCATGAGTTAAATTCAAATGCAAGAAAATCATAGGGGACATTTTGCAGTTAAACGGTGGTATTTTGGCGTTGAACAGTCACACTGGACCGTACGCTACCGTTCGGCATCGGCTTTAAACTGGAGCCAAATATTTATAAGCCCCAATACATACTCGAAACAAAGTGAGAATGCATTAAAGAAGTTCAAAATGTTCTCTGCTTTGAATCAAATAAGTCTGCCTAGATTCGAAAGCAGTGAATTAACAAACAATTAAAAAGTTATAACTGTAGCTCAGAAATTTATAAGAAATCTATAAAAAAAAGTGTTAGAACCAGTTGTCATTTTAAGCACAGATTCGGGATATAAAACTTCGAATTTTAAGTCTAAGTTTTTGAATCTTTAATTGAACGTTAAGAACGCGATTTCTAAAATTGTTCGGTAAATACGAAGAAGGTTTTTTATTATTTTAACAATATTTACGCTTTATTTTGGTCTTCAGAACCTTTCGTACTTAAGTACACACAAGAACCAAATAAATATTAATGAAATTTGAAGTAAAAAACTGTTCAAGATCCATGCGGTCCGTTAAAGAATGTTTTTAAATTAGCTAAGAACACACAAAAACCAAGCTTACTTGAAATTTGAGATAAAGTTTTTATACCCTTGCAAATGCTGGTTTTGAAATGTCAGAGTTTAAGAACGCTTACAAAAAAATCAAACAAAAAAATCAAACAAAGTTTTTTTCACTAAGACTCATTTTCCGAACGATCGGTCCCATGGCAGCCTTAAGAAATAGTCATCCGATTTCGACCAATTTTCACGAATCTATTTAAATTTTAAAAGCATATAAAATTAGTAATCAGCGAGTTTAAGGACGCAAACATTAAAAACAAAAACAATTTCTTACTCAGACCCATTTTCGACCGATCGGTCGATAAGATATAGTCAGCTGATGTCGATCAACTTTTTCAAATTTGTTTGAAAGCCTTTAATATTTCCATTTCCGACCGATCGGTCCTATGGCAGCTATAAGATTTAGTCATCCGATTTTGACCAAAATTTGCAAATTCGTTTGAAAGCATATAACATTAATAAATGCCGAGTTTTATGACGCTAGCATTAAAAACAAAAAGGTTTTTTTTACTAAGACCCATTTTCCGACCGATGGTTCCTATGACAGCTATAAGATATAGTTATCCGATCTTGACCAAAATTTGCAAATCTGTTTGAAAGCATATAATATTAATACTCGACGAGTTTTATGACGCTAGCATTGAAAACAAAAAAGTTTTTCTTACTAAGACCCATTTTTCGACAGATGGTTCCTATGACAGCTATGAGATACAGTCATCCGATCTTGACCAAAATTTGCAAATAATATAATATTAATAATGACCGAGTTTAAGGACGCTAACATTGAAAACAAAAATGTTTTTCTCACTAAGACCCATTTTTCGACCGATGGTTCCTATGGCAGCTACAAGATGTAGTCATCCGATCCGGGCGATTCCGACATATTAGCAGCGTGCAGTCAAAAGAAGGCTCTGTGCAAAATTTCAGCTCGATAGCTACAAAACTGAGGGACTAGTTTGCATAGAAACAGACAGACGGACGGACAAAGCTTAAACGACTCAGCTCGTCGCCCTGGTGAAGAATATATTTAGTTTATGGGGTCGGAAATGAATATTCCTATGCGTTGCAAACTTCTGGGCAAAATTATAATACCCTTTGCAAGGGTATAAAAAACCTTATGATCGATTTTCAAAGAAGTTACTAAGACAGTCACTTAAGGGGTCTCCTGGAAATCTATACAGATTTTGAAAAAAAAACGATTGCACTTCGAACTAAATTTGAACTACTTTATTTGTGATGTGACAAGAGTAAGACCGGTTACTAGATCATATGCAAGGAAAACCGTACGCATTAAATCTACTTGGCTTTGAGCAGGCGGTTCCAAATCGCTTAACTTTTGTCTTCTAATCTAGTAGCCGGACATATTTGTGACCCTTCACTTATACAGTCAAAGAGCTTTAATATGAAATGCCAACGTTTATACGAAAATCTCTAAAGATTTCTGGGACACACCCGATTGTTAAAAAACTTGTTCCGGTGGCATATTCTTGAAAACATTCGCCGAATGTTAACATATTTACTTTAATTTTTTTTTTTAAATATCAATGTACATTCCGGTGTGTGATTACTTTAAATTTTCTCCCCTAAAGGCTAGATTACTACCATTTACAAAGTTTTGTGATTTAAAACCGGGTTAAGTACTAGATTTGGACTCTAAATCACAAAAACATTTGTGAAAGTGGAATTGAAACCATGGCTGTACATTTAGCTTTTCTCCACTAAAAAGCTAGATTTACTATCGATATGTTATCTAATAGCCAAGTGTCAGCAATAGAAACTGCTAATTGTGTCCAGGGCGATAAGGTTATAAAACAGAAAAAGAAAATTGTTCCCATCTGGCTAAGCCTATACAGATCAAGGTAAGCCCGAAATCGTTGTTTTTTTGGGAAATAAAGTTTAAATTGAATATTATTTCACTTTTATGTATCCCGAAAACTGATATTATTTACATGTGAAAGGGGAACCTTGGTTAACAATTGAAAACTAAAACAATCCAATCAGCTGTTCTTTGTTTATTTTAATATCACCGTGACCAACATTTGTCTCTAAAACTCTTTCACTTTTGAGAATGTGGTTGAGTGATTGCCAGTGGAACAAGGCTATACTCGATCGAATTGAAACTCTGCAAATAGTTTTTTCAAAGTGTTTGCTCTCTAAGTAGAGTTGGTCTTTAACAGCAAAGCAACTAAAAAGAAGACTAGAGAACTAAAACTTCCGTAAACTGCACTTATGGTCGAACTCATTAGATTGATGGATTTTCGAATTGGAAAGCAAGCAAAAGCTTTGTGACTATTTGAAAAGCGCCGCAGCGTGGATTATGCAGAGTGATTTCCCCCCCACCTTTTAAGCTTGTTCCTCTAACCACCTATGACAATATTATTTCAAACGAAATGTTTTGACTTGACCAATTTGCATAATACCCAAGCGTTGTGTTAGAGTAGAGATTAATGGCGAAATCACAAGCCTGACCTAGCACAAAAGATGGTTCATGTCAATCACGAGTTGTTAAAGTGTTGAGAACATGATTATATACATAAATACCAAGTTAATGTCTTGAGCAAACCACTCGACCAAGTAGACGTCCCCTCTGCCACCAGCTACTGGCTGATCGCTGACACCCACTGCTCCGCCTTTTTTTTTTTTTGCAGCCAAAGTCTTTACATTAACATTATTATGCAACTGTCTCGGGTATCTCTCACATCTCAGTTTTTTTTTCCCCCTTTTTTTGAGCTGGCATTCTGTCTACGTGGTCTGCCACTTGGCTTGGATTACTTAGTTTGCCGCCTGGACGAACAGCACTGGCCAATGCAATATAGGAAATTTTACAATATTTTCTGACAAAAGTGAAAATCTTTACAATTTAATTAAGAATGTTAAAAATCATAAAGCTAAATTTGATTTTTAACCCACAACAAGAAACGCTTTCTTTGTTTTCAAACTTGAACATGAGACTCGAACACAATCCTAACGTTGCGTTACTTATCGTAAGCCTATCATTCTTTGTAACATTAAATTTATTTAGGGTTGCTGACAAGGAACAGACACACCACTTAAAAAGAACCAGCCAAGGGAACCACTTGAAAAGGTTATCCGGTGTGTGACACTCAATATGCATCGTGTGACGTAATGTGTATTCCTACAGCCGAACGCATTCTTGTAGTTACAGTTATCTTACAAATACTGCCTTAGTTAAGAATATAAATTAAGGGATGAGAAATTCTTAAAAGAAGGAAGATCACTTACAAGAGCGAGTCAGTACAACTCAAACAAAAGAGGCTTTTTCCAACCGCAGTAAGAAACTTTTGCTTATCCTTTAGAAGAAAATGTTGCATTCTTCTTTTGAATTCATCTATCACTCAAAAGAGATTTGAATACCTACTGCCTAAGGCATATTTCTTAGAAAAATATTACGAAATTTCCCATAGTGCCACATTCGACTGTCTGTTGTTGACTTTACCTGTCCCCCCCTGATGATGGGGCGTACATTTCTGCAAGTTGCAGCTTCCCTGTTTTTGCTCCTCCATTTTCTTTCGGTTGTCATAGCATACTTATGGCGGCAGCTGGTTTCTTATGCTTGACCAGTTGTTGCTACCGCCGGCACAGTTGGCTTCGTGTCCGGTGCACATGCCGATTGCTCCACTTTGACATGTTCTGGTTGCTAGGAGGCAACGCCTGCTGCTGTTGCCTCTACCCGGGGCAGCTACAAAATAACTTTGCTTATAAATTGTGGCATGTGTTTGTGTGATGTAGTTGCAGTTGTTGTTGTTGGTTGTTGGTTGTTGCTTCTTCTGCTATCTTACTACTTTGCATTCTTTACTTTGCACTAACGAGCATGCGAAATGACAAAGCGTGGGGGCGTGACAAGGGGGCAGGGGGCAGGCAATGAAGCAAGTGCCACTTTGTAGCATTAAAGAGAAAAAAAGAAGAAAAAAAACTTTAAATGCAAATTGCCCAGCGTGACGAAAAGAGAAAAACACCGACAAGAGTGGAGGAGGCGAAATCAATAGAAGATTTTTCTATGTCAAAGTGACATCTCCTCCTCCACTATCACTCCCTCTCTCTTATCTCTCTGAATCTGACAGTAAATTAAAAATGCATACGCTTTGATTGGCAAAAACTTTTCAAGGGATTAACACTTGAAGCAATCACTTCAATTTGTCAGTTATCCAGCTGGTTAGAACTTTAAGTAGAAAAACTCTTCAACAATTTATGGCATTTTCATTGCCGGTCGGTCAACCGCTTCATTTGCATAATTACAAATCATATTACAAATTACAAGTCGAGTGGCATTTCCATTTATGTTTTAAGGTTCAAATGTTGCCAATACGCACACAATTTGATTTTATTTTTATGCAAATGTTTGAACAATTGCCAAAGTCAAACCAGACAGACACACCAGGGAGAGAGAGAGAGAGATAGAAAGCAAAAACCTAACAACAATAATAATAATATCGTATTTCTCATGGTCCCCCCCAACGAGGGGTTGGAGGTGGAAGCGCAAGGAGTGAGAAAGTGGCGCACAAGGATGGATAAATCACAGACATGGAATGCTCTTTTTGTGACATTAATTTTGTTAGCAGTATCGATATATTTTGCTGTTGTTTGAAAAGAACAATTACTCTATGTAGCAAACGGAACAAAATGCTAACATTCAGATATTGTATTTTTAAGCTTTTCACAGCCATGAAAGTGTTTCTTAAACATGTGTTGTTTGAATTCGGAGCATTGAATTAGCACTCGAAAATGTGGTTTTTGTGGTATGTTTTATTAAAATAAAAATCAAAACAAAATTTCTAATTTTCAGCAATTTTGGAATCTTATTTTAAGGATTCTGTACAAAAAAACCTAAATTGAAAATCTTTATTCAAGAACCTTTCACTCTGGAGAAAAGATTAAAGTACCTTGAAATGAGATTTAAAATCTTAAAAACAAGATTTATCATCTTTCAACCTATCAACCCTTCTACAGTTCTCTGTAAAGCATGATACTATGTAGTCTTAGACAAAATGCATAAAAATCGATTTCAGTCAATGCTTAAGTTGCTATAACTCACTTGTTTATCCTGTAGACTTTGGAATTATTTGAAAATAGCAGCCACATATGTACAAATATATCGATATATTTTAGCGTTAAGGTATTTTAAGACCGAGGCGATGGTTACACTGTATAGAGAATGAACGACGCAGAGATCGAGGGCAGAGGGTTTAAACAGAATGGAACGACCTTTTTTGGCATTTTTTGCCTGAAACTGGTCGTCCGGCCATACAAAATTATGGCATTTGACTTTGAATTTGGGACGGTTGTAGACTCGCCACCAAAAGAAAGCAGTGCTGCCAGACCGTATTTACCCCAAAAAATGAGGCAGCCTTGAGCAATTTTTATCGATAGCTATCGGAATATGCACCCGCGTTCATTCGAAAACATTCTTCAAATTGGACAGGATTTGCCTTGGGCACGGCAGCCTCCCAAAAACACCCGAAACTTACAGCAGAGAACTGCTGCGAGCTTACACATGTATGATCAATCACCCTTGCTACATATGCGGTACGAGTAAACTTAAAGCTCGTCGACCATTTTCGTGTAGCATACACAAAACAAATAATTCAAAAAAGATCGTGTTTTGGCGAGCTCGTGTACTGCATAGTAGAAATTCCCGAGATGACTCGTACCTTCGGCTAGAAGTCACCGCAAGCAAGGCATACTTAACTAGGTAGCCGAACTCGCCCTCTCACAGCTTCTTATAAAAATACAAAAGAGAGCGAGAGCAAGACTCTCAAACAAAACTTAGAAGCAGAACACCAAAAATTCGTCCGCGGAGATGCGTCGCTCGCAACTGTTGTTCACAGACTGACATCTAAGCAGTAAGCAAAGAGAGCGAGTTCGGCTACCTAGTTAAGTATGCCTTGACCGCAAGAACTTGTTGCCGAAATCAATGATCTGCTGCGGGCTGTTACAAGCAAATCTCGTTTACCCTTGCTACGAATGCGATGCGAGTAACACACTCGGCGCGAACAGCACGCCAAAAACAACAACATGTGAGGGCAAAAAAAATAGCACGAGTCTGTTTGTATATTTTGCATTTGTATTTGGCGCACGGTTGCCTCACTCCTTCTTGTGGTAAAGAATGTTTTTAGAACTTGTGACTCCTTTATTATACTCTGTACCAAAGTTACACAGAGTATATTAAGTTTGTGCAAAAGTATGTAACAGGGAGAAGGAATCATTTCCGACCCTATAAAGTATATATATTCTTGATCAGCATCAACAGCCGAGTCGATATAGCCATGTCCGTCTGTCCGTCTGTCTGTCTGTCTGTCTGTCTGTCTGTCCGTCCATCCGTATGAACGAAGAGATCTCAGAGATGGTAAGAGATAGAGGTTTGACATGTATGGGACATATATTTCTTATACTTGCAGGCAGATCAAGTTTATTTTCAATTTTTGCCACGCCCCCTCGCGCCTCCGCAATTTGGAAAAAACGTCATATCTCCTACAGTTTTGATGATAGATGGTTCGTACTTTCTAGAGATATCTAGTACTCAAAATTATTTATCGATTTGCTGAAGGAATGATAAAGATCTGATGAACGATACTCAAGTTATGAGCAAAAAACGGTCAGTTAACACCCACCACCCACCCCACCCATAACCTAAGCATTGCGTTCAGCAGAAGCAATCTTAGTGAGAGAGAGAGAGAGAGAGACTTAGAGAGCGCACTGCGTTGTGCGTTGTGTGTTAACTGGCCGTTTGACTCGTGACCAAATGCGAGCTGCGACATTAAGGGTGCAGAGTATGTTATAGTCGGGCTTGACTGACTTTCTTTCTTGTTTTTTTACAGCAACTGTGGCGGGTTAAATTAGACGTTTGATTTTCAAAGGCCTTTAACACCTTGCAGCAAGTTTTGTTTGGTCTTAGAATTTCACACACCACATTCCACACAAAAATTTTTCCTTTGCGTCGGGCAGACAAGGTGTAATTGCCATTTGCAATTTGTCCAGAAATAAATTCTACATTTTCTGTCATTATGCCACGAAGAGAATCCAAATTGCAATAACTTTTTAATTTCTGTCATTCACCGCTGCTCAGCTACTGCGTAATAAGTGTGACGCAGTTGCATTTGCACATCATATTAGCCGAAGCTCGCCGTCAACAAACCGAGTAAGCGCTAGTGTGTAAGAATGTTGCTCGCTTGGGGCTTGTCGTCAACAAGCCGAGTAAGCTTGGTGATTTTATGTTTAAAGCGCGAGTCATTTAAAGTACTCGTCAGCGGCGGCATGATATCCGCTGGCATCCGTTCAGCCGCGAGCTTTAACAAGGTTGTTCAATTATTAAACGAGTGAAAAAAAAGCTTACCCGTTTTGACTTAATGTGCTTTCGATCAGTTCTTGTGTGTCACACCAAAGCGGCGTGCACAAACAAGCCGAGTAAATGCGCGAGTGTACACAAAAATTAAGTACTCGTTGCAAATCTCTGATTCACATCTAACACAATCACGAAATTTAGCAATCATGATTGCACATCATGCCTGTTCACCAGCACAATCTAACAAAAATAGTCGATATTTGGTAATCGATTTATGCTGGTGAGATATTATGCAAAGAGATACTAAAGTGGGCCACAGAAGCCGGACTCAGTATCAATGCGGAGAAGACGGACCTGATTCTCTTCACCAAGAGATACAAGGTACCGCAATGGACCCCACCTACGATAAATGGAATACAGCTAACGCCAAAGAACAACGTAAAATACCTTGGAGTAGTAATCGACAGTAAACTGTCATGGAGACTCAATGTGGAGGAAAGGGTGGAAAAGGCAACCAATGCGCTATATGCATCCCAGAAGATGCTAAGCAGCACTTGGGGCCTATCACCAAGTCTAACGCACTGGCTCTTCATCTCAATAATACGACCGATACTACTACATGGCATATTGGTATGGTGGCAAGCCACGGAGAAGTCCACATATCTAAAGCTTATGGAAAAGGCCCAGCGGCAGGCACACTATTAACTCCAAAGATGTTCTGTCAAGCAGGGAGGCTATAGATTCCCTCAGCATCTCTAGAAAGGTGCAAATCTATTGGATTCCCAGACACCGGGGCATTGATGGAAAGAAAATGGCTGACAGTCTTGCAAAAGCTGGAACCGCACTAAGTCAAGTAGCAACACTAAACATATCAGACACTATACAGCAAGATGGAGGAGATAGCGGAGAAAAAAGCAGAGGAAAAGTGGAGGAACACAACCGGCTGCAGAATCTCAAAAATTATGTGTAAGACAAGAGACAAAGAACTCACGCACTATATGCTACAGCTCCAAAGAAGAGACTGTAGACTGCTTATAGGCATACTAACTGGTCACTGCCTAGCAGCTGCTCACGCGAAAAAGCTAGGAATCACGACAACGGACATCTGCAGGAAATGTAAGGAACCTGGAGTCGTTGAAACTCTGGAACACCTCATCTGCAGCTGCCCAGCGATCGCTAAGACGAGACTAAGACATCTGCACTCCCCAATTCTCACCTCTCTTGAAGAGGCGGCAAGGAAGTCTCCCAAACAACTATTGGCATTTGCCAAAACGTCAAACATCCTCTTGGATTTCTAATGGTACCCAGAAAAAGCCACCCGGCCTCACTAAGGACCGTAAGGTCTATGTGTGGTCCCTACAAAGGGCCAGCCGGAACTACCTACCTACCTATGCTGGTGAGCGCGCTCAAGGATTGCATCATGGTGTGGAATGCGGATTCGCCGGTGGGGTGACATCAGATTGATGTCATCCTCAACTGTGCTATAGAATTCGTTCCCATTCCCTTTAAATGGCGATTTATCAGATTTTCCAAAAGCATTTCATTCTTACTAGACAAGTTTTCAATTATATCCACAACCATGTGCATCTCCCGTAAAGAATGTTATTTTCCGTTTTGTAGACAAATGTTCCAAATTTAACACCGAAACTCCAATTTAATTTAAAGTAAACAAAAAACAGCTGATGATGTTTGCGACTATTTGCGCCTGTTAGCTTAATGATAACACCTAAAAGGTCCTAGCCCCAAAAAAAAGTCGTACGACCTCAGTGTAAATTCGGTATTAACTAACACCCTCCCACTTCCACCTCGGAAAAAATACTGAGTATAATTCATTTTTTACTTTTTTTTCATATTAAAAAAAGAGATTGTTTCATCTTATATGCGAGTATAAACGATCTTTATCCAAACTTGTTCAATTTAGATTTAAATGAAAAAGCTGCCTTAACACTTGTCATATATCTCTTAATAGTCGGTTGTCAAAATTTTCTAAGGAAAAACTCTTATTAAATAGAATCTGTTCTACTTCAACGAAGAGGGAAAATTTTTGTAATATTTAGAGATATTGGATTTGCTATTACACTATTGTCAGAGAGTCTCTTTAGATATATATCACAAGCTGCCTTTTGCTTAAGGGTTGAGATTTTCCCATCTCGGTTTGCTTTTGACACCGTTTCGAGACTATAATCTTGGTTTTAGATTGATTTTTTTTCAACATTCTTGAATTATTTTGAAAAACTTCGGAAAATACAATTAATGAATGGGAAACCGTTTGGCTTGAAAATAGAAGCCACAGCTGTCGGTGTAATTGCAAACTTAAAATATACTTCAAGTCAATTTAGGCAAGAGAAAATAATTAAGCTTGACAAGAACAAATTGACAGATGGATAAATCCAGAATTTTTTTTTCAATTAAATCACTTTGGCTCCAGTTTTTGCAAAACTTGTAGAAAATTTAATTCTATAGCTTGTCAGCACACACTCACACACACACACGAGCAGCGTCTACCTACCAGAAAATGTTTTCAATAATTTTGCTAACAATTTCAATATTTCCACCGACAGATAAACAGCAAATGTAAATGCGAAATTGCAACGACAACACCAACAGCATGGGCCAGGGCAAAACAGAAAATTTATGCATATTTAATAACAACACAGAAGAGTCGGAAAGAGAAACGAGAACGGGAACGGGAACGGGAACAGGAATACCAGGATGAGGAACTACTCTACATGCAAGCTAACAAAATACAAGGCATTTCTCACGCATAAATGCACCAAAACGAAAAGAGAAATGCAGACGGGAACAGAGCGGGAGGTAGAGTGAGGTGGGGGTAGATGGCAGAATGAAACAATTTTTGCCAGAAAATAGTTTTTCCAAATAGTTTTGTGCAAAAACTATGCCAATCTGCGTACATATAGAAAGAAACCATATGGCAGCGGGGGGGCGTGGCCAGGGCAGTGAACTGGTCACTAATCAAACTTTTTAATATGCCAACCAAGCAAACGTGTGACGACTTTTGTTGTGATACAGCACACACACACAGTTTTGATGGATGATAAGGGGGAGAAGGGGTAGGGAAAGAGGATAAGCCAAGACAGACATTATGAACAATTTTATAACACTCAGAAAAAATTGAGTAATTGGCACTTAAAAACTTAAAACTAAAATTAAATACCTGATATCAGAATAGTTTCAAAATAATTGAGTACATTTTGAGCTTATTCAAATTCTATGAGACTTGACTTAATGCACTTGAGAAGTTCACCTCCAAAATGCGGTACAAGTCAGGCATATAAGCACTATCCCCGAAAATGAAATTGCGGAAGAGTTGTCAATAACAGGAGCAGCGTTTGAGAAGAAAAGCGAGGCCAGCAAGTAAGATTGTTTTGATGTGCGTACATAAAGCGACTCAAGCTAGCCCTGACCTACTTTATCGACCGCTGGCCAGCATCCAAAATGCTGTTTGCTCTCTTGTCACAAGCCTCGGCATGCGTTCAGCTCGTGTCGGTGTAAGAGGCCAGGTAGCTCATAACGCAGCTTCGCTATTCTCAGTCGGCCTCGGCTTGTTGATACAGGGTTCGCTTCAAAAAATCGCAGAATTCGTTGGGATAGTTTATTTCAAAGTTAAGAAATAGTACTTTCCTATAATATCAAACAAATAGATGGATTCCCCACAAAACACGCCTAAAAAGGGTCAAAATGGGCCTTTTAAGCTCAAAATATTACAAATCTAGACGTGATGGGCCATTCCCGAAAACAGAGACAAATCACCACCATTCCTTCCATATACTGAAAAAGAGTGGGTATCATGGGACGCCCGGTACGAGCGAAGCCCTACCGGACGATAAATCAGATTGTAAATTTAACTATTAACTCACTGTTAAGTCACTGTGAAATATCTGTGAAGTCACTGTTAAGTCACTATGTAGTCACTGTGAAGTCACAGTCAAGACACTGTTTAGTCACTGTTAGGTCACATTTAAGTCATTGTCAAGTCACTGTTAAGTAACTGTTAAGTCACTGTTAAGTCACTGTTAAGTCACTGTTAAGTCACTGTTAAGTCACTGTTACCCCACAGTTTACCCTTCTTCCCAACCTCGCACCCTTCCCTCTACACACCCACAAACACTCAACCCACCTGCTGCTACGACATATGGTAAAAGCGGTTGACTTAGCAAATACAAAATGCAAAGATAAGGCGTACCCAAAAGAATCTGTCGCAAAGATAAAATTTTACTAGTTTTAGTCCCCCAGCCGAACGTCCGTAAAAAAAGCTTCGCTCTAAAGAGACTAATTAGCGCCTACGAACAATAGCTCTTATTTCCACATTTGTGAAGATCTTCTTATAAGCTTAGAACAACTTTCTGGCAAGCAAATTCCATAATGGGAAACCACGATCGAAAACAATTAATCCAAAGAAAAGAAAAAACGCCATCAGGGTTCCACTACCAGAATGGTATAGGAGTCCTCTTGGCATATAAAAGCACACTGCGATGCTCTAGCGATGCGCAGACTCAATTGGGAAACATAGTTTACATCTCAAACACATTTGGGTATTTCCATGATGACGAACGCGACAGTCGTACGCATTTAAAGTGGAATAGAAGTCAAATCAAAATAATTTTATTTTCTTATGCACTTTCGAAGCACTTTATTTAGTGGGAAAAAAGTAGAGCCCATCTAGTGCTGGTTCCAAGATAAGTCAAATCAAAGAGCGATTCGCACGCGACTAAAAATGGAAGTGATGTTTTTGGCCATCAATATAAAAGCAAAACTCAGCGGGATCTGCCAAAACCATTTAGTGTACCTAGTTTTAAAATGTAGTTACATAATTTATCTGTATACTAGAATTTATTTGATCCAAAAATGTTCTTTATTTTTTTTATTTCAAAATAAAATAAGATTTGATACGTGTCATTGCGAACGCGACACTTTTTTCCATCATTTTATTTATGTGGTTTCTGTATAATGCGAAGCAAAAACTTACGATTAATTGCAATCACATAGTTTCCCATGGTTTCTTACGCATTCTTTTATAACCCTTTGTACCATCAGAAAGATTTTAGATAGCAAAAGTAAGAGCAGTCTATAGGCACTTTTATCAAAAAAAAAAAGTCTAATATTTATGCCCAAATTAGAAAATTCGCGCTAGCGCAGCCGTGAAACCGAATATTTAGAAGTTTGTTATGATTAAATGTCAGATTGGCTTACATTAGTTCAATTTAATTGTTTCCCCTTGAAATTTGGATAAAACAAAGTGTTTTTAAGCACTTTTAATTTTTTGGTCTTGGTGGACCTTTTGGTGGAAATGCCCATTTCGAACTTAGCACCTACCAAATTCCTTACATTTGTACAGGAAATCGAGCTACTACACACAAAACCGGTTAAATTATCCAAATTTTACAATAAACCTTTATGTAAAGATTACTATTGCAATATTTAGTATATCTAACCAAAAATATCGTTCAGAAATGCACCAACACATAAAGTTAGTAATATTTCCGATGTTTACAGTATGTAACTTTTCTTACTGTGTACACAGTAATTTTACCATACAAATAGTATTTTGAGAGTTGTAACTAATAGCATAGAATAACAAGCGTACATTCATTGTATAATCTTTGCTAATAGCCTCACTCCACTGATCCACATACATACAAAGCCTCTTATATACATTTTTCTCCCCAATTTTCTACATTTTGAAATTATATTGTTATTCGCCCCTAACTCTAAGGGCCGATTTCACATATTCTAAATAACTGCTATGTGTCAGATAAACTAAAAATGTACTCTGTTATTTATAGGCTTATGTGACAGATAGAGCTATGTAGCAGATGTGAAATCGGCCCTAAGAGTATTTTTCCTAAACGTACAAAGTGTCATTCCGCTCAACGATAACCTGGAAGGCTGGGCGTGGTCTCATTCGAAAGGTGGGGTCTTAAAGTTTTGTTACCTCCCAGTCAGGCGTGATCATGCGGTGGATGTACAAAGAGAATTTGCCGTAGAGGCCTATTTATCCAACGGTCGCTCAGTGATCGCAACGCAACGCAACCAAACTGTGACCTTTGGCGAGTGCAGTTGTCGGGGGTTTATCTCAGCCCAGTATCGCACATCCGCTCAGGTGAAAGTGAGCTTTATCACTGAAAAACACAATTGCATCATCAGGGACGTTTTCAAGAAACGCTTCACATCCATTTCTTCGAGAATTAAAGTCGCGTTCTGAAAGTTTCTGTGCCATGGCCAACTTGTACGGATGAAGATGAAGGTCATCGTAAAGAATTCGGCTTACAGTACAGTGGATGCTTGCCAGCAGAACGCTCCGGTGATTGAAGAATTGATTTGCTCACAGCCTCGACGTTTTCTGGTGATCTGATGCGCCGCACCAAACTACCGGTTACACGAAAACAGTTGACCCAACCAACAATTGATTTCTCGTCTGGAACAGGGGCCAAGGGCGCGAGATGAAAATGATTTCGGCAGGTCCGCTGCGTTGCGATCACTGAGCGACCGTTAGATAAATAGGCCTCTACGGTAAATGCTCTTTGCACCATCGGATGATCACGCCTGACTGGGAGGTAACAAAACTTTAAGACCCCACCTTTAGAATGAGACCACCAAGTTATCGTTGAGCGGAATGACGCTCATTTCAGTTACGGGAGTTATAATGCCCCACCCTGTATTAGACTTTTTTTTTATGAGAATGTACATTTCCAGTGGAATCACCCAATTTGAAAATGTACATATATGTACCTTATGTGTCAGTGGAACTAGGCTAATTGTAGAATAGCAGGGTTACTATTTAAGCTGTCAAGTTACCGTACTACATGAGCTCAATTGTTCTCAGCTCACCATTATCCCAGAGCCCAACTCTCCCACCAATTTTGGTTCTGAATAACAATGAATTAAACAAATTAATATTTTATTTTAAATATTTTTTTTTACTTTGGGAAACACAGACTCGGGCCGAACACATTTCGCTATTTACACCGACCCGAGCCGAACGCATGCCGAGGCTAGTTCCAAGAGAGCAAACAAATTTTCAGTCGCTGGCCAGTGGTCGCAGAAGCAGGTTAGTGCAGCTTTATTTTCACACACCAATACACTCTCTTCTTGATCAACCATGTTTTAGATAGGCATCTGACTTAGGCAGTTTAAGCTCTCTGAGAATGATGTCTAAGAATATGCTCAGAGCTATTGGTTCAGGCTTGACTTATAAATTCAAATTAAACGTACAAACAAATTGGTATAAATTCTATTCTGTTCCTACTATAACTTTACTTTGTTTTCTCTGAGTGTATATATATTTTACCATGCCCAAGTTATTAGATTGCAGTCTACTATGGCAGGGAGGCCATATCATATTTAACTCATGTGCCTGAGCTCCATCTGCGTTTTATGTGCATATAAAACGTTGGGTGAGCCGGGCAAAGAACCAAGTGCGGGGCAACAAGTCATCCCCTTTTATAATGACAAAGCAACTGCCTCTGGAACTACTACTAGAGCTTTCAGGCAAGAAATGCATCATCATGGAATGAAATCAAGTGCATTTATTTAGCGCAAAAAACCTGCAGCCCGAACTAAACTGCCATGTGTGGGCGTGGGATTGGGGTTGGGGGTTGGGGTTGGCCTGGCGTGGCAAGATGAATGATGCCTTTGCTGGCCGCCGTATGTTATACAAAGTCCGCCTTCCATTTAGTTGCAAGTTTAAATACACACGAGACGAGTGCAAAAAAAAAAAAAAAAGTCAAAATGTTTGCGCTTTGTGCTAGAGCAGCAGCAGGCGCCGCCCTGAGCAGGGGGAAGCAGATGAAAAGTATTTTTATAAGCTACCCAAGCTGAACTTTCAATAGATGAGAAAGAAGACTTTATGCTTGATGGATGGACATTTCGTAAGAAGGGAAATGTGGCTTAGGCCCTGAGCATGAGCCAAGTCAAAGCGTTTGCTAAAAGTTTCTTTTCTATTTTGGCAAGTTTTGTGAAAAGTTTTTGGCGAAAGTTCAACTTAAAGATGGATGTGAAAGGTGTTAAAGTAAATATTTAGTTTCAAGTGAAAATTAATTAAGTATCAATTGATTTAAAAGCTAACAAAGTGACACAAACATCCCTTAGTTTGCTGAATTCAGAATTTAACATATTGAAAAACTATTTATTAACTTGCCTTCCCTTTGTTTAAATACAATTCCCGGCTATTTAGTCAGATTTATATTTCACACATTTTTTCCTTTTCCCCTTTCTCTTGTTTCATCTGAAGACTGTAAACAAAGTTGTGCCATTAATAAAATTAGAGCAAGATCCAGCCATGTGTGTGAGCCATAAAATGTTTTTCCTCCTCTGGCATATTTAAATTATTTTTCTGTCTTTTGGCATATTTATGAAAATTTGTTTGTGTGTGTTTTAATGCTAAATTAAACTAAAAACCAAAACTAAAAAAATAATGGAAATTATAGAACTTACACATAAACATGTGTACAATAATATGAAACAAAAAGTTTTAAGCAACTGTGAACCAACTATTTATGAGTGCAACAAATTAATTAAAAGTGTGCAAAGCTTCGGCTACGAAATAAATGAAATGCGAATGAGAATGGCAAAAGTTGAGAATGAAATTTTAGTGTTTGTTATGTGCAGATGTTGCTATTGTTTGTTTTTGTTCTTATTGTTGTTTTTCCTGGGCATGATAAATTATACACCCATCACCTTATTTAAAATGAAGATTAATTTAAGTACTGGTAAAAGCTATTTGCTTGGGTTTTTCACTTTTGGTTTGGTTTGGATTGGTTTGTGGAGGTGTGAGAGTTTTCGTATGTGATGGACTGCTTAATGAATAGAAATGCTTGTCAAGGGATTTGAACACAATGAAAAGGAGATTTGTAAGAGATTTAGGAAGAGCTTTTCGAAAAGTTTTGCCCTAGTATAAGCAATCAATTTAACCTTTCTTTGTCAATTGTTTTATTCTAATAAGCATATGCAAAGGTCTTTATATACTTTATAAGAGTTCGGTTTCGGAACTTATTATTTTCATTGTTTTGTAACCGTTTTTGGCTAAGGAAAACATTGGTGGAAGCCATTAAACTGTTTGGCGAAACTACTAAACTATTTGTATAGTGTTTTTACACAAATACATACATGCATCGACTTCGTGTTCGCTTTCAGAAAATCTAAATTTTTAATATTCAAGCTTACAATTCAGCAAAATTCCGTACCCCAAAAATAAGTGTTCACTTTGCATTCTAGACCGATACTGCACCGGTACAATGATTAGGTTCTTTTCAGTCCTTTCGGTTCCAGAAATATCGATTCTCGGATACATGTACACAGAATGGTCGGTAAGGCATGCTTGCACACACATACAAAGCTTCTGTATTTAACGATTGCTACTGTTGTCGGATTGGGATTCCCAAGCGGTCATAGCATTTCTGTCATAAGGTAGCCTGTAATTTCATTGAAGACAGGCAAAGATCGCTGATGATCGAATTGTGGAAATTCATAAATTATCCATACGATCAATCAGCCTCCTTTGTGTTTTTGTGCGTGTCTTGTTTTGGAAAAGTTATGAACATAAATCATAGCTTACTAACATGGAGCCAGCTAAAAGTTCAATGATTGATACTCAAAGAGAGACCTCTCTAAAACAGTTTGTGTGTACACAAAAAATTTAAAATATTGGTTCCGGTCACGGTTCTTTTCGGTTTACGGTTTCGATTCTGGTTCCGGTTTTATTCCCTGGTTAACAATGTACATAATACTGGATATTTTGTAAGCTTTTAGAATTCAGACCTCTTTGCAGGCCTCTGAATTTCTGAAGAAGGTTTGGTACTGGGATGCTGGAAATAATATCGATAGATCGATATTTTTGTTAAAAAATACGATATATCATTATCGAATAGATTTCAATATATCGGATATTGAATATATTTTGCTGATGTTTTCCATCGATATTTCTGTAGGTTTACTGGGTGTACTTCTTTTGGATACTGTGTGCTCCAAATTACATTTTCTTCCTTAAAATAAGTGAAAAAGTCGGTCAAGCCCGACAATAAGATACTCTGTAGCAGTTAATGGCGTCACTCGCATTTGCTCGCTCGTTATACGTGTTATAAGAGTTATACGCTGTCTTACGCGTTCTACGCTTTATACGCTGTTATATCCGTTATACACTGCTATACGCTCATCTCTAAGTTTCTCTCTCTTTCTCTCTCTCCCAAAGATAGTGTTTGTTTGAATTCAGTGGTGGTTTTTTGCTCATAGCTTGTGTATCATTCATCCGATCTTTATCATTCTTCAGCAAATCGTTAATAATTTTACTAGATATCTCTAGAAGGTACGAACGATCTATCATCAAAACTGTGGTTGATATGACGTTTTTTCCAAATTGCGGGGGCGGGAGGGGGCTTGGCAAAAATTAAAAATAAACAGCCTGCAAGTATAAGAAGTATATGTCCCATACATGTCAAATCTCTATCTCTTAGCATTTCTGAGATCTCTTCGTTCATACGGACGGACAGACGGACATATGGCTATATCGACTCGGCTGTTGATGCTGATCAAGAATATATATACTTTATATGGTCGGAAATGATTCCTTCTCCCTGTTTCATACTTTTTTACAAACTTTATATACTCTGTGTACCTTTGGTACAGAGTATAAAAATGATTCGTGCTTAATTCAAGAAGAAAAGAACCAAACCATTTTCAAACTTTTAGAACAAAAAGATCTAAGTTCAATCTCAAACATACCTAAAATTAAAATGCAAGTCCAAAACTTGAGATTAATTGCTCACCAAACTCTCCTCTCAATTGGTCCATGATTTTGCGTGCCGTCTGGCATGTGGTGTGCCGTCTTGTTGAAACCAGGGCTTAATACCGGAACTGGTACCGGAACCGTTAGCCGAAATAAACCGTTTCAAATCAAGTACCGGAACCGAAACCGTTTACCGTTATTAATGGAACCGATAGCACCGGAACGAAACCGAAACGTTGATACCGGTACAGTGCACCTTTGCAGAGCGCATCGTAGATTTGGTCACGAGTTGTAGCTCAATCTACAGGATGCTTAAATATTTGCATCGGAAGACATTTTCAACATTTGCCCCAGTTTTGCGGCTGCAGATAACGCCTTTCTTCTGTCCGCGAAATTGTACGCATATTAAAACCAGCGGAGGTGGCCACAACTAAACTTCAAGCCGAAAATCTTGTTTTGGGTGATTTTAATTCCATTTCGATACACTGCAAATTGGAAATATATAAATTCGTCGTCTCTAGCAAAACAGGTACTGGATTCCATTAAGACTTTTCTCGCACTTAAACGCGTTCGAAACTAAGAAAACATTCTCAACTGGTGGTCAGAATCCTCCACAAAGTTCCCAGAATTGTATGAGATTTCAAAAGTCGTGCTTTCTGTTCTAGCTACGCAGGGTAGCATAGAACGCCTATTCTCTGGCGAAAAATGTATAATGAGTTCCCTATAAAGTTGTATGGACTTAACCACATTGAATGCAATTATCTTACTGCGAGCAAATCACAAGAATGCTATATTAGTTAAATAAGACGTGGACTTATTAAATTCATATAAAGCCCACGATCACAACTTTGAGATATAACTCAGAACTTTCCTGGGCCTTAGGCCCGGACTTAAAGACCCTGGGCGTTAATTTTTATAAGCATAAGCAACGTCTAATAAAATCGCGAATTGGAGGACGGTTTTTTTTGTTTAGAAATGATCCGAAACCCTTTTTTTCTGTGAACCGCAACTAGCGACTGTTTTTAAGTTAAATGTAGCAATGATAGACCGCTACAACTTCGAAGAAAAGTTCTTTAATATTCCTATGGCGGTAGGTGCAACACTATCTAACAATTACAGTGAATTCCCTATATTTTTTTCAGATTCTTGGCTTTATTTTGAAAAATGGTTACACAATTCTAAATTGAAGATACGCTGCCCATTGCGAGTCTCAAATTCCCATTTTCTTACAATAAAATTTCGCGTTAATAAAAATTAATGATTTAGATTTATCTCAGAATTTAATTTTTCCAATTTAAAAATAAGGTAGTACTTATACCGGTACGTACCGGTATACCGAAATAAAAATCCGGGTGCCGTATCGAAACCGAAATACCGGAACCGAGATTCGTTTCGGGATTAAGCCCTGGTTGAAACCACAAGTCAACCAAGTTCAATTCATCCATTTTGGGCAAACAAAAAAGGCGGTAATCACCGCACGATACTTTGCTCCATTGACTAAGCCGTTGCGATTTTCATTTTTTTTTTTAAAAGTACAGTTCAATGATGCCGCCGGCAAACAAACCGCACCAAACAGCCCATTTTTCAGGGTGCATTGGCAGCTCTTGAACTGCCTTTGGGTGCTCTTCAAACCAAATTTGGCAATTCAGTTTGTTGACGTACCTATTGAGCCATCGATAATAAGGTGGATCTTCATTCAACTTTTCTAAGGCCCATTTTGTATAAATTTAATGATTTGCAAGCGCTGTTCGTTTGTAAGTCTATTTATGGTGAAATGGCAAACCTTACTGAGCATTTTCGGGCATTGCCACATGTTTCGAATGACGCGTGAGGTTTCGAAAAATGTACATTGAAAAATCAAATAGCATAAAAATCACCCTTTATATAAAAGTACCAAATATACAAATGAAGACGGATACGCAAGCTTCTTCTATAAAATCTAAGATTGCAGGTTAAAAACAGTGCACTATTCTATTGGGTTGTCTGCCGACTTTTTCGGAATGAAAATATACCTACAAATGCTAAAGAGCGTACTAGAAAATTCCCTCCTGTCTTAAATTGGATTAAGGTGAAGAAGCACGACGAATATTGAGAACATCGTACCGTACACGAAATACGAGACCCATACAATTCAAGTAGAAACTTTCAAAGAAGAATTGCAGACTGAAGACACGTTTATTAAGATGTCCGAGTTCAATATCAGAAGATGAACCAAACGACGACAGTTCGGTTTAAGAGCTGGAATTTGCGGTTCAGAACCTGTTTGAGTCCGTTGATCTCTATGATTTATGTGAATTAAAATAGCCTTATCGATAAGAATTTTTTAAAAAAACTGGTGGTATAAAGGCCAAGGTCCCATTTCTGGCTTCGGATAAAGATAAAAGAAGCCTTGTATAGAGGATTCGGTACTAAAAACAGGCAAGTAATCTGTGAGCCGAACCCGTCCTTTGATGTGATGCAAAAGCCAGTTTGTGAAGCGAACCGGATAATGCCTTTCATCTTTTAGTCAACACATTCGTTAAAATACGTTAAATTAAAATAAAATTTATATTTTGAAACATCTGTCAATTTGTCAGCAATTTTCTCTGTTGAAATATCCGGATAATTGCAAGTCTCTTTGGCATTATATTCTTTAACTTCTGCATAAATACCGCAAAAACTTCGACTGTGTTGTTGTCAGCCTTTCTGTCATTGCTGCTTCAGGCCTGGCATCCCACGGCCTATATAAATATGCATATGCTCCACAAACATTTTCCAAGTCATCCCCGCGCTCTACACCCCCCTGAGCGCCCTACAACCCACCTCGTCAGCAGCTGCATAAACTATAAACCCCCCGTCTGAAAATTCATGTGAAAACTGCTGACATTTTGGAAAATAAATGCAACGTCAGAAAATATTTCACATGCAGGAAGAATGTTTCGCGTCGCGATGCGATAAATATACAAATCCCATAGTGCTCTCACTCTGGTTAGACATTCATTTAATTGAGTCAACATACCGACAAGCAAGATACAGATTTGGAGGAGGAGCCTGAATGGAGGTCGGAGGCTGGAGGAAATACTTCAAATTAACGCTGCCAACTTTCGCGCACACACACACAGAAAAGCATTAAAAACTAATTTATGGATTTGCAGAGTCAACTTTTTGGGGGTAAATGATTTATGTGGAGAGTTTTCGTTGATGCTACTCACAGCACTTGGGTGTCCTGCGGCACTTGCGGCAGAGAGGTGAGGCGGGAGCGTATGCAACGCACAGTGCGTTCATAGCAGGTGCAGCCAGTGGGACAGTACAGGGCAGTGGTCAGACTGGTGAACGGCAGCAGCAGCAATGGCAGCAGGAGGGGTATCACAGCAGCTCCTGGCCAGCCCATGATGATGTGGAATTTGTTTTTGTTTAAAGTTTATCAACTTCTTCAAGCGGAAGTGTTGGCTAGTTTCTGCTGGATTAGCTTATCACTTGGTGGTTTACTGCGCAAGTGCGCCTCGCATATCGCTTATGAAAAAGTCCGTATAAATAAATTCTTCTTTTGATTATTTCGTATATTTTTGTCCGTTTGCCGAACCAACTGCACGCGCCAAATGCCGACGAGCATCTGAAACGTGGAGCCGAGGAGCCATCAAACAAGAGCTGCATATGCACAGGCACCGAGGAGCAACGCAGCTTCGTACGGTTCTGCTGCTGCCGTCGCCGTCGCCGCAGCCGCCGCCGGATGCAGTTGGTGATAACATTTTCCTGAGGCTAACACAGCAACTGAAGAGTTTTCGATTTGTATATATATGTGTTCCTTAGCTTAGCTAAGCCAAGCCTAAAACCACTTGCCACACAGCCAGCCAGCCACTCAATGTATTTTAAATGTGCAACAAAAAAAACAAGCATACGCCACGTTGCACTGCATCAGCAAATGTTTTGCCTGGCGCTCATATTTAATGCATAAGCCATTTGTTGGTTCGTTTTTTTGTTTATTTCTGTTTTTTGTTTTTTTTTTGGGTGATAAGACGCGAAATCAAATTTAAAAGCTATCAATTTGATATTAGTTCGGGGACTAACCCTTTGGGGAGGGTGCAACTTTCGAGCGCGTGCCAGGATGCAGTTGAACGAGTTTCAGTTTTTTTTACCCCGCCTTTTTTTTGCCTGTCGAAAGTTTGAAATCAATTTACAGATGATTTATTACGTCAGGTTAGGTGAAAAAGGGGGGTGAAGCTGCATGCGACAACGACTCCGACATTGATGAATGCCGTTGTGTATTGTTTTGTTGTCAGTTTTGATCAAATTTGTCGTTTTGGTGCACTAAATTGCAGGTAAAGTGGAAAATTTGCCAGTTAAGCGACAGTTTTATGACTGAGAAGAAGTTGTGGGGGTTAGGGAAAAGGGAGAGGTGAGTTGCAGGTAGCATGATAATCCGCAAATGGATGTATGGCCCTGGGAAAAAATTTGTATTTGCCTGCCAAGAATTCAAAAAGTAACCGCTCTGAACTTGCAGTGTTGCCAGAGTGACAAAAATTTATCAGTGTTGACGACTTAGAAGCCGTTTTTAGAAAAACGGCTAAATTGACTGTTTTTACAGCAGCCTTTACACTTATCTTATTTCTTTAAATAGTCGGTTGTCTAAATTCTCTAAATAGAAACTCTTTAGAGAATCTATGATTAGCTATTACACTTTTAATTACAGAGAATCTTGAACTAGATGTTAAGAGCTAATTCAACGAATTCAGTACTGGTTAAACAATTTTTGACACAAAACTCAAGAAAGAAAAAATAAGACTCGCATGTGTGAAAATGGATAACAATCAAAACGCATTAACATTAATGGTTGCAAAGACGAAATGAATGATCCGGGACCAAAAAAAAGACGACTTTGTAAAAAGCGTTCCATGTGGGGTCGACTTTTGCGTCGCTGTAAAGGCAAAGACATGCCGCAGCTTGTCTTACGTGAGCTCCAGTACGAGGACGACTAAACCTTCAGAAATTTGAATCGCATGAACAAATCAACTTTTCACAAGTTGCTTGAGTTTGTAAGACCTAAAGTTCAAAATGAGGATACATTCTTAAGAGAAGCCATTCAAACACAAACACGGTAAACAAACAACTACATAAACAAACAACTACATTTTCCAAACATAGCTAATAGCCTATTCACATTGGGCTACATCCACCATCCATTGGCTAGATGTGCCGTAAGGTTTTGCCTTGCCGAAATTTTCTCATCCATTTCAACATCCATGGTGGATGTTCCTATCTCACAATGTTGGATTACGTTTTCAGCCGATAAATTTCAGATGCAACACTAAAAAATTGTCATTCACTGTGCAAAAATTGGTATTCACCTCGAATATGTAAACAATGATTGGCAAGATAAAAGAAGAAGAAAAATGTCGGAATAAGCAGCAGGTATGTTTAATAAATATATTTGATTATATTTGTATAATTTTAACATTTTTATTCCTTGAAGCCGGTTAAAAATCAACCACCAACAGAGTGAAGTGGTCTGAGGCGATGGAGAACCATCTCACTGACCTGTGGCAGGAAAATATTGCGGACTTGCGAGGGGCCCGGAAGAACTCCCATGTCTCCCATGGACGAAAACGCTTTGGATAATGAGAGTAAGTTTCAAATGTTTTTTTTTCTCTCCACAATATTAATATAATGCGTTGGCTGCAGATGTGGAAGAATATTTCGCAGATGTAATCGAGATGGACCGTGATATGGCTAGCTGCAGTTCCAACTCAATGATAGCCACCAGTGCTTCCCCAGCAAAGCGAAGTAAAGCTAATTCCCAAGCCGAGCTTGTGGAAATAGCTCGTGAGAGGCTTGAGGTGCAAAAGCAGCAACAAAAATCGCAGGAGGAGCATCAAAAATCTCAAAACGAGATCCTGCAGCAAATAGCGAATAGCCAAGCCACATTCCAGTCGGCATTGCTGCAGTTCTTACGGGAGTCAAGGGAGTAGAATGGTTTTATGTAAAATATTTTGCTAAAAATAGAATAAAAGAATAAAATAAAATGTTAAGTTAATGTTTTTATTGGATCTGTTCTGCTGACGGGCTAAAGTCTGCAGAACTATTGCCCCGATGTGGTTGTTCCATATTTTATTACAATTTGTACACCATTGCACATGCATCAGCTGATTGCCAATGGATGGTGGATGTTGGATGTTGCCAGTGTGAATCGGTGTTTCACATCTTTCAAAAATCCCATTCGTTCCCCAAAGATGTGCTCAATGTGAAAACCATATAAAGTGTTGCTCTTTTAGCCTTCTTGTGACACTGCGATTTCTGCGATCTGTTGAATTCAGAATTTTCCAACCGACAATTTCCAAAATTGTCCCAGAAGTCATGAATGCAATCACTAATTTTCTAGATGCCTCAACCACAGCTGGAATATCGAACAATTAATCAAAATTTTGACAAAATGTGGAAATTTCTTTTTTGCCTCGGTGCAAAATTCCACTTTTTAACATTTTTTCTTTAGATAGCAAAGATGGTGCATTTTAATGGTTGATTTAATGACGAATAATTTTATTACAATTATATGGGATACCACAGCATTGTGCTTCTTGCTCTGGTAGATGCAGAGTACAGTTTAGCTTATGCTGATATTGGCTGCAATGGAAGAGCAAACGACGCCGCCGTTTGCCGCAATTCCACGCTATGAACAGGCATTGAAGATAATCTTCTTAAAGTCCCGGATGATGAAGTTTTACTTGGCGGTACAAGGAATGTGTCATTTGTTATAGTTGCCGAAGATGCATTCAAACTAACCACTCGAATGACATATCGCTCACTTACTTCAAAACTGGCATAACTCAAAAAATACGATTTTTGACTTAATGATGCAGAAATATTCGCTGTATCGTGTTCTATGTTGTGTAAAATTTTCATATTGATATCTCTTATACTTTTGATGTAATATGAGAATATCTCGCCATATCAGTTTTTAGGTTCATTTTCATGTTATTGCAAGAGCGTCATATCTCAGTTGTCCTGCAGTCGATATTGCTCAAAGATCCTTCGGCTTTCAGTTAAAACATCATATTTTCAAATTTTTACAATGAGCATTTTTATTTGTTAACATTTTACTAGATTAACTCGAAACAAAAGGAACTATTTTCTCGCGCTTAAATCTATTGAGAACTTTAAACGCGTTTTTCCAAAAATCGAATTTTTTGAGTTATGCCAGTGTTGAAGTAAGTGAGCGATATGTTATCATCTTTCAGAGTTCTCAATTTAGATTAATCGATAAATAAAATCGAGAATATCGAATAAAAATGTATATTTTTTGGGAAATGGCAACGCCACAAAATTGACAGCTTTGTCTCAGCAGTTACTTTTATCAAATAGAACAGGGTCTATTTCATCAAATTTGTCTAAAGAGAAGGCAAAAGTTTCTCGTTAGAGTTATATGTTTGCCTATTACACTATAATATCATGTCTTTAGAGGTTCTCTTTAGAGATATATGACAAGTGTAAAGACTGCTTAACAAAAGAAAGCTAAACTATATGTATAGACCAGCGCACAGTGGGCCAACTTGTATGGAGACTGCGGCCAAAAACACTTTCAGTAGATATACCGACTTGAAACTTTGTTTACAGCTTTATAAAACCGTTAGATATGAGATTTGATCAAATTGGCGTGGCTAAACATTCACACTCCCACCCCTACCATACAATTTTACAAAGTGTAAGAAAAAGTTATATTACAATTTTTTATTTGTGTTTCAATTTTTGCTTATTTTGTTTTGTTATGTTAGTTTTAGTATTAAAAGCCTCCACTTAACATAAAAAGAAACAGCAGTACAAAAAATAAAATTAATTTATAAAACATACTTTATATCGCTGCCATCTCAGATTTTAAAAATAATCCAGGAAAAAAAAACACAGATTTAAGTCGAATTGACTTGTGCTTGGATGGAGCACACAAAAAAGAATCAAACACCACAACAACAGAGATCAAGAATGTAACAGTTGCATCGCAGTAACAAATATCAACTAAACAAGCAGACTTTAGGCTTTGGGAAAGAAAACACTTTCCGGCAATTTCCGGCAGCTAAGCTTTGTCGTTTTAGAATCTTAAAAGGTTGTCCAATTTTATCAAATAAATCCCATTGGGGGAATCAGGGGGGATCATAACTATTACTTTAGCTGAAATTATAAAAATAGTACTGACAAAACATAAAATTTATAAAAAGAACTCAACAAATTAAAATCATTTAATATGTTAAAAAATAAAGTTAGTATCTCCTTGGTTTACCTTGGTGTCCACCTCGACAGAAGGCTCACTTGGCCCAAACAAATAGACTCGAAAAAACTTCAAATAAGGCTAAAGGCCAACAGCCTTCACTGGCTAATTAACTTCCTGTTCCCCTCTATAACTGGAATATAAAGTCTTACTGTACAAAAGCATCATAAAGCCTGTCTGGACTTATGGCTCACAGCTATGGGGAAATGCCTGTGCGAGCAGTGAGAACATCCTTCAAAGATGACAATCAAGAATTCTTAGAACACTGACTGGAGCGCCATGGTACATTCGCAACGAGTGTATCCACAACGACCTGAGGATCCCATTGGTCGAAACTGAAATACAGCAACTAAAGCGCAAATATTCTGAAAAGCTTCTAGCCCACCCTAATGAACTTGCACAATCTCTCACCCTGCAAGCAACGCATTCTCGCCTCCGAAGAAAGATCTACCAACCCAGCGACTGAATTAAAGGGCCGCAGAACATAAACTAGCTGCAATAGGGGATGGTTGTACAATAGTTTCTAGATTAAGATTTGAAAAATTATTGTTAGTCTCATTAAGAGAAGATTCAAAAAATACTAAAAAAGCTAAAAAAAAAAATTTTTTTTAAATTTCACTTAAATCTCAAAAATCTCCCACAGTAGGAACAAATATATTTTATGCTCTCTCTTTTGAAGCCATTCTTATAGAGTACGGTTGTAATGAAACAAAATCAACTATACAATTAAAAAGCTCATTCTTTTGCTTTACTTTTGAAGTCAAAATTCTCACTTTGCATTTTTTATTTTTGGCCTATGGCAGAAACCACTATGCAGCGGTGGGGAAGCCCTTGCTCCCATTGCTCCGAGATTTTTTTTTCGGCAATTGACGCCAGTTAGTCTCATAATAAACTGCGTCGCAGATTAATTCGCTTCAAATTGTAAACAACAACAAAGACAATGCGAATCGGAGCACGGCGCCTACCAGACGCGCACACAGACGACGCAACAGCGGAATTTTGGGCGATCGAGATTCGCTGATAACGGCGGTTGTTTTTTCTGTTGTTGTTGTTGGGCTGCTCCCAAACTCAAATTTCATGCCCACCGCTGGTATAGACGATCATGTTTCGATTGTCGATACGAATTCCGTGCATATGTTTAAATTTGTAATTAAAATTTTCGCTTTAAACAATTCTAGTTAAGTAATTTCCTAAGCTGGTTCATTCTGATGAGGCTGTTCGGGATGTATTTGCTTGTGATCTGAAGGCCAGGTTCATAGCACCAGATTGACATCAGATAGGAAGAGCAGGTCACAATATCACGATTAGGTTTTGCTTTCTTGTTTGCAGAATGTTCGAAAATGTGTTGGGATCTTTTTTCAACTCACTGTGAGACCGTTTATACTAAAAAATGTCGACCTTCTTTTGGTATTACCAGATTTTAGCTATTGACATTAGTGTGACAAGTTCCCAAAATATAAATAAAGGGTGATTCATTAAGGTTTTTTTTTCAATAGTCTTTTTTCAGATATCACGCGATATTGGTGTCATTCTGTCTTCTTATTTTTGTTAAGGATTGTTTGACAAATCATTATATAAAGTCTCAAACCGCAACTACGTCACCAAATTATTTAGCTGTATTAGCACATCGAGGTACAAAGGGTCAGCATCATCGAACTTCCGAGACCACTATTCGCAAAACCATCGACAAATTTAAGTTTCAGTGTACTTTATTGGATAATACGCAACCAAATAGACCACATCCAGCCCGTATTGAGGAGAATATTGCGATTGCAGCGGAGAGTGTGGCCGCGATCCGACAAAATGGCGAATTTTACGCAAGGATCTTGTTTTAAAGGCTTACAAAATCCAACTCGTTCAAGAATTGAGCTTGAATTTCAGTCAATGGGCTCTGACACAGTTCAATAAAGATCCGCTGTTTTCCCGAAAAATTTCTTCAGTGAACAGACACATTTCTGGCTAAATGGATACGTCAACAAACCAAATTGTCGCATTTGGGCTGATGAGCAACCCAAAGAGACTCTCGAACTACCGTTACATCCACAAAAATGCAATGTTTGCTGGAATCATCGGTCCGAATTTCTTTAAAAATGAGGCCGAACAGAACATAACCGTCAATGGCGAGCGCTACCTCACCGTGATAAATGATTTTTGTTACCTGAAACTGAAGCCCTTGATGTCGGCGACTTTTGGTTTCAGCAAGACGGTGCTACGGTACAAGCAGCGCGCGGAACAATGGCTTTATTGAGAAATCACTTCGGTGAGCAGCTTATTTCGCCTTCCGGACCTGTCAACTGGACGCTTAGATCATGTGATATCACACCAATGGACTTTTTCCTGTGGGGTTACGTGAAGTCAAAAGTCTTAGTCGATGAGCCAGCTACGATTCAAGACTTGGAAGCCCACATTACTCGCGTAATTTCCGAGATACCTGTAGCAATGCTGGAAAGAGTGATCCAAAATTGAACCATACGAATGGATCATTTACGGCGTAGTCGCGGTCAACATTTGAATGAAACTATCTTTAAAAAGTAAATGTCAGAGATAGTTTTTTCAGAGCTCTGGTAATTATGTCCGAATTTAATACGGACTTATTGCCCATATCAAATCTGAGTTATTTGATATGTGATATCAGTGTGAGGTCAGCCTTTCTATACGCCACCCTGTATATTAGCGGTTTTTCGATTTTTCAGCTATTTAAAGTAGCCATATCAGCTAAGTCGACCACAATGGGGCCCATCTCTAGCACAGCTGTTGGTCTATCGGCAATCGGCTCTCTTCGATACACTAACTATCGATAGCTTAATCTAAACAAAAACAAAAATAAAGAAAAGCCGAAAAAGCAAAACATATTTTTGCAGTGAAATTTCACTTAGATCCCGCTCCCATTACGCCCCATGTCTACGTTGCTATGTCCAAGCGTAACAATATAACCTACGTGAAGCCACAAGAACCCAGTTTTTTGGCCAAACTCAAGGCGGAAATTGGCTATAAAGAAGGGCCCACCGTCGAAACAAAGGTGAGCACCAGCCTCCGTCTCCATAAGAATCTTCTGTCTGTTGACCAATAGGTTAATTTAAACAGCGCCAAAAGCTAGAAGATAACGACCAGGATCCGGACTACGAGTCTGGTGAGGAGCGGCCAGAGCGGGAGGACGAACAGCCGCTGATTGTGGTCTTGAAGAGTGGAGATCTAACGGCTGAAGAGGTGGCCATCGAGCAACAGCGGATAGTAAAAGGTATGTATGTATGTATGTATTTGAGCCGCATGTCGGTGTGTGTGTGTATGTGTGCCTGTGTGAGTGTTTGCGTAGGTAGGATGTAGTTATCGTCGGTGGCAGTTTGGCTTTCAGTTCAGTTGAGTCAGAATCGAGCGTCGGTCGTCGTTTGCGTCGTTTCCACGCTTCTTGCTGCCCTCTATATATATATATACATACATATAGAAATATATATACATACATACGTGTGTATGTTTGTGCCCGCGTGTGTTGGTGTGAGTGATTGCAATATTTTTTGCATATAAAATATTTGAAAATTTTAATAAAACATAAACAAAAAACAAATAGCAACAAATTTGCTGCCGCCATAAAAAACGCCGCGTTTCATCTTACAATAATTCTCTGGGTTTGTGTTTGAAAATATGTGCCAAAATTGATGATGCAGTTTTTTTCTTTGATGAAAAATTGAATTTCAATTCAACTTCAATTCTAACCTCGAAATTGTGTTCTTTTTTTTCGTCTTTGGCCTGGAGTTATGCCACGCCTCCCCCTCCCCCAACTAGGCCAAGACATTGCCCTGTGTAATCGTTGCCATGACAATATCGTCCGTTTTTATTCCTGGCCAAGATTCGGGTTGTTGCAATTAGTGGCCAGCGGAGCACCCTCTCACGGACACACACACACACAAACGCATAGACAATGGCCAAGGCATACACACTGACATTTTCATTAGGGGGACTCCGCTGGCAAAAGCAAAGCATGTGATGAAAATCAAAGTCAAAGTGAAGCGCATGATAAAGCAGCCGGCAAAGAAGTTAACAAATAACGGCGACCCAACAACAGCTGCCTGCCTCTACCGTCACCCGCCACCGCCGCCCGCCACATCCACATCGTGGCTGGCTGCTGCTTGTGCCGCCCGCTGAAAATCGGGTGAAAACGTGTGAAAGAAAGAACGAGGCAGAAGAAGGAAGAAAGAAGAGGCAGAGACATGATGATGAACGAAACAAGCGAGCAAAGAGCATGGCAAGTGGCTTGACGACGACAACGACGTGGTAGTAGTACTCTACTGAGGGGGGGCCGCGGGGACGAGCCACAGCCGTTGTCCGTTTGTCGTTCGGGTTGGCAAATTCTTGCCGGCGGTGGCGGGGTTCGGGGGAGCGTGAGTGGGCGGCTGGGGGGGCGGGTTGTGCGTGTGTGTGTGGCACAGTTTTTGTTTTCGATTTTAGTTCATTGGCATATTGCAATTTGAATGATCAACTTTTCCCTCAAACAACTTCATTGCAGAGGAAGCTGAGAAACCTGCGGATTTAAGCCAACCCATTGTCTTCAAGCAACGCCACAAACCCACAAATATTGACGACAAGAAATCCAAAAAATCCTCCTCCGAGAAACGTAGCAAAAAGTCCAAGGCCAGTAACAGTAAATTGTCCTTCAACGAGGACGAAGAGGACAACGTCGGCGGAGAGGATTAGCAAAGAAAACAATTAACAAGGATAACCATTAAGCAGCCCTCCCCCAGTGGTTGGCCCGTGCAGTGAATGATTAGGTAAGGGATTAATGTTATGTATTAAGGTCCTTGTCTTTTATTTACAAAATTTTAACCAGTTCTGATCTTGTTTCAATTGGCTTTAAACCGCCCACCAATCATCCAGTTGCAAGTTGATTGTTCTGAACCACTTTTCAACCGGTTCAAATTGGCTTGGAAACCGATTTTTAGCGGGAAATTGTTTACTTCACGTACACGACAAATTGCAAGTTTATAGTTCAAAATATAGCTTAGTAGGTTCGGCTGTTCAAAGTATCACATATGATGGACTTTGTACACATAGCCAAGAATTCATCTAACTTTCAATCTATTGTCAATTAGTAATAAGCTTACCTCGTCATTTTACAACCCAACTTTTGCTGATGTATTTCAGCCCTTGAAGTCGTACAACAAACTTTAAACAGGCTCCAGGTCAATAAGTTATGTTTTTGTTCATAACTTTTCTATAAATAAGACACACACATACCACAAAGGACGCTGGTTGACCATATAGCTATTTCATGAATCACCACGACTCAATAATCAGCAGTCTTTGCCTGTCTTCTGCGGGTTAGCAGAAGCTACCTCATGCCAGCATTGCTATAATCGATTGAGAATTCCAAAGGCAGGATTATAGCAAATTCAAATTCAAATTCCCCTCAGTTAACACAGGTGCCATGATATGGCCTCTGACGACTTGCAGAAGACAGGCAAAGACTGCTAATGATTGAATAGGGACGATCGTGAAACAATCGACCAGCCTCCTATGTGGTGTGTGTGCTTGATTTGATCAAATTTATTAACAAAAACATAACTTATTGACCTAGAGTCTTAAAAGTTAAAAGTTCTTTAATTGATATTCAAAGAGGTCACTAAAAACGTGACATTGCAAATTTTAAAACTTAAATTCGAACTTAAAAACATTTTCAAAAGCTTCTATAATAAATTACGCATTAATACAATATTTAATAGTTATTTCGACGTGGAATTTGTTAAATATAAGGAAGGAAGAAACGAACCTTTTATCCAAATATAGAAATATGGTTCGTTTCATAGTCCTTAACTGAACCGATCCATAAAATCGTATCCAAAACTAAACTATCAGAAAGTAAACAAAATATGGTTTCATTTAAAAAACAACAAAATTCCCTGTTTGATTGCATTTGGGCAATTCAAACAATTTGCGCCTGTGTTAACTGCGGGGAGAGAATTTCCCCCACTAACAACAGAAGGGCCGATTACGGGGCATGCACAAACACATATACAAAGCTCTTGTGACTTGGCGTTTGCTACTGTTTGTCAGAATTTTTGCTACAATTCTGACTTGGGATTCCCAAGCGGTCTTAGCAGTTCTGGCATGAGGTTGCCTCTGTCAACTCATTGAAATTGGGCAAAAGATCGCTGATGATTGAACTGTTGGAAGTTTATGAAATAGCTCTCATAACTTATTGACCTAGAGCCTGCTAAAAAGCTCTAAGATTTTTAGGCTTTGCCCTAATCGGTAGTCGTTTCGGTTTTAGTCTCAGACTATATAATTGTCACAATCAAATATCATTTCCATACTCTGAACAATACGCACAATTTACAACCTAGAACAACATCCACCATTTCAATGCTTTTAAAAAGCTTTTTACGAACCCAAATCTTACTTTGCTACTGATCATTTTTTGGTCACACTTCTCAATTGTCACAGTTAACCGATGTTACTGAGATCAAGGCTGTAAACCGGCTCGGTTCAAGTTTTTTGGGTCCCTCCAACCGCACCATCAACCTCCGTAGACCCTTACAACAGTTTGTGTCAATTTCTTAAGAACCTGTCCTGATTCCAAATCTGTCATCAATTTTTTCAGATCACCCTCAGTTTCCAAGATATAGCGTAAATGTGAATTTTGCATATCTGTCGACATTTTGAATTATGTGGCCACTTAAAGCGGTACTCAATACATCAACGCTTCGTACACATCCGTGAAATAAGAGTTCAAACTTAAAATCTCCATTTTTATTTCAGATAACATGTTCACCTTAAATAAAGTAAAGCTGAAAGTCCATTCTATTTTCTAATTTCGGTCCTTGTGATATTTATGTAACTACTAGAATGGTAAAGTTATAGCTAGCTAAATAAGTGCGAGTTTTTCACTCAAATTTGTTACAATATTTTCTCCCATTTGGGAAAACTCATGGCAATCTGTTGAACATAATGTTTGCACAATGTTCTTTTAAACGTTTTTACTCTCATTAAGTACAATACCTATAAATGGTATATTATCCACTTCAAACCTTTCCCGGTAAACATCCTACATTTTCTTCCTGCAAGCTCGTCCAAAATATGAAGAATCCAACTAACACTCTGGAGCCCACAGACATGGCAGACATGAGGGTGCGTCGTGTTAAGCTAATGATGAGTTCGACCCTTTGAACTAGAGATGGACTCGGGACTTGAAAAAAAGTGCGGGATCGGGAGGCTCGGGATTGAATTGAAAATTGTTGGTCGGGATCGCCTATGTCTACTTTGGACCGAGCCAGCTTAGGAATTTTGTGGGATTGTAGCCTTAAAATATTTGCCATCAAGTCAGTCAAATTGCAAATTATGTAAAATTTTTGTATCCAATACAAGTTTGAAACAAAAACCAACCGGCTTGTTATTTTTGACGATTATACAATTCAGCAATGGAAACGTAGCAAGCTAATGTTGTTCTAAGATAAAAAATATTTGGATTCTTGGATCCAAAAATACATATGGAAGAATTGGGATTGCGTTGAAAATGTAAGAACGTTTTTCTAAGCACTCAAAATGCTATTGGAAAGTTAGTTTTGAAACAAAACCCTTTTCAATTTATTTTTTGCAAAAAAATTTTTCTGCTCCGGTTCAGGCTTGGTGCGGACTTCCCAAATATCTTGGAGTATCCGACTTCGGAGCGTTCGGGTCTGAACCGGTTTGCAGCCCTGATTTCAACAACCGATTGATCTTTTGCTAGTTTTATCGGATTTGGGGTTAATTCAATTCATTAGAAGAGAATGATGAGTAAAACTAAGTAAATACTGAAAAAACCGGATAAACTATGACTCATGCTGTTTGAATCATTATATTCTTTTGAGGGTGGAGTCATGGAATACAGCTGTCATATGTACATACATATGTTAGATATACGCATTGTTTTGATTGCAACTTCTTATGCAATAGATACATATGTATATTGTACATACAAAGATAAATCTCAGATATTGGTTACATTAAGAAATTGTTCAAATAATTTTTATTTTAAAATTTGAAGATATCATCCAATGTTTTCAGAGGTATTTTGTAAAAAAGGTTTTTTTTTTTTAACTTTTCAATAAAGTTTAATCCAACCAATAGGTGGGGGAGTATGAGAAGAAAGGGTCATGTGTATGTATAACAGACAAAATTGGTTTTGTTATCGGAGCCATATTATAAAACTATAGTTTAAGTCTTAAATGAACTACACCCAGGCCAGTCCCTGGCCCAGGCTAAAATGTTAGTGTAGGTGAGAAATACAACAAAAACTTCCTACCAGTTGCCGATCAACGGGGGTGAGAAGCGGGTTACTTTCAAATTTTATACTTGCATATAGACCAAATCGTACAAGCACACACACACACACACACACTCACACATATACTTGGCAAACATACAGACATGACATACACCCTTACATATTTACTTATATGTATACATACATATATATGTATGTACGTTTGTATGTTTGTATGTAGCTCTATATAGCGTGTGAGAGCGACAGAGAGGCAAACGTAATCTGAAATAAGTTGGAAAAGAAGAAGCATCCGCAGCGCCAGCAAAAGTATCGTGATGAGTATACAGTTTAAAAACTTACAGACGCTTGCCATTAGTATGTGTATGTGTGTGTGTGTGGCAGGGAGGGGGGAGCTGTAACTATCTTCTATTCATCATTTCCAACCATCTTACACTTTTTGGCGCCCTATTTTCAAATATCTGCTCAAATCATAAAAAAAATCTCGCCGGCAATGCCGTTTCATTTTTGTTTTGTTCATTTCTTTCGTGGCGCGCGTACAATTGTCAAATTTGTTTTTCCCTCCCATTCCAATCTCCATTCACACACACACGGCGGGTCCGCCGCCATGCGCCTCACATGGCCATTCGGCTATGTTTGAGCGCAAATTCTCTAAGTTGGACTGGCTCTCAGTTGGGCTCTCTGAAAATGCCGCATGTTATGTTTTTGTTATTGAATTGCGGAGCGGGCGGTCGCTTGGCCCAGCATCAATAATAAGAATAATTAATTCAAGCAACTTACCAATTAACTGTATGATTTTGTGGCACTTGATTTAATTTTAATTTTTGCATTTTCAAAATGTATCGATTAACGATAATAGCGTCTGCAACCCTGGCTCGCCCCCGGCTGGTCTGTGCAACTCTGTTTTTGCTTTTTCCGCTTCACACATTTCCAGTTTGCCTTTTTCTTGTTGTTTGGTCGTTTTGTGTCCGCGCTTTGGTTCAGCGTTTTTCGTTTTTCATCCACATAAAAAGAAAAATTGTTTTGTTTTGTTTTGTTTAGAATCTCGGGAATTGCAATACGAGTCCTTTGTTTTGTGTTTGTTTATAATTGAGAGTGAAGAAGCAGCAGACAATAACAACAACCTGTCAAAAAATATGTGAACTGTAAGTCCGGCGACGACGCTACAAGATGCAAATGCAGCTGCTGTTGGTTCCACACCCCCACCTCAAGTGTAAATGAAATTAAATAGATTAAGTTTTGGAAAAAAGAAACGCACACATACTTACACTCAAGCAAAAAACATGCTCCTGTACCCAGCGTTAGACTCTAGCGTAAAGTAGTCGGCCCAGCCAGTCAGCCAACCAGCGCCAGAGCCCAAAGCCAAACGTCGTCATCATGGTCTCTTACCCGTCGTCCCGCCTGTTCTGCCCCCCTAGCGTCCCCGGCCCCTTTGTGCTGCCTTCATCCCAATGTCTGCGTGTCCGTTTGTATCCACATGTATATATGTATGTATATATAAAATGTACGTATGTACGGCTGTATATATAGATTGCACATACATATATATAGGTACGTGTGCGTTGGTTGTGTGTTTGTATGTATGTCAATCGGTTTGTGGCTGTGCTCGGTAACTGTTCATTTAGTACATATATATATATAATATATATTTACATTGTACATACATACCACTTTTTATGTAATTTACATACCTACATAGTTGCTGCAATTTTACATATTAATTGTATGTATGTACATTTTTAAATTGTATTTTAGTTTTAATCCAATATGGCAGCCATTTTGTATCAATCCTCGCCCATCGTTCCGCCCGCCCGCCCCCTCTCTGCTCAAGTTGGAATCAGTTTTAATTCACCTAGATTTTGCAGTTTTTTTTTGGTGATTGTTTTTTTTTTTTGTTTAATACTCTTTGTAGAGTTGAGTTTTATAGTTTTGCCCTGATGTTTGAAAGCTGCTGCTTTGGCAACGATCGAATCTTATGATTAAGTTGATTAAATTTTAACTAAAATTAGATTTATACCTGCTAAAGTTGGCGCTCGCTGCCATTTACTTACAAATTAGACTACAAATTTCAAATGAGAAATGAGTGTATTAAATGAAATAAATTGCCAAACTTTATAAAAAATCAACAACTCTTTGAACTCATTAACTCATTATTTTTGTCGTAGATAGTCTAAAATTTGCTAAATTTGCAAAAACAAATAATTGCTAGAAATATCAAAAAAATAAATTGTCTAACAAAATTGCCTAAAGTCAATACTTAAAAAATTATTCGTGTATGTTCCACATTTCGACGGCGATTTCTGCATAAACGTTCTCATTTCGCTTTGAAATCATACAACTTAACATCTTTGGTCACTAGATATAGTTTAGAAAGATTGACGTTAAAATCGTCAAATAATTGCAATTTTCTTTCGACCTGATCTAGTAATCGCAGATATATATGTCACATTTCACATAAGGAAATCGACGTCGATATGTGAAGGAACACACCCGATTGATTTTAGAACTAAAATCCAACATAAAATTACACAAAACTAGCAGGTCCCCGGCGTGCCTTTTAGAAGTTTAAACACAAAACGAAGAAGTGAAGCTTACTTGGCTATTGCCATCTATTCAATCTTCATGATAATCTAAACTCATTAAAAACTTTTTAAAATTTCGCGATTTTTTAGTACGTTTGATCTACACCTTCTACTTACTCTTCATGGCAATCTAAACACATTTAAGAATATTGAAAATGTTAAAATAACTTTGAACCGATTGACCGAAATCTCTTACTTACCAGTGTTTAATTGCCAACTATTAAATCTTCATGATAATCTGAACTTATCATAAAATGTTGTGTATTTCTGGATTTTTTGTAACGCTTGATTTTGACACGTCAATTTACCCTTCTACCTTATAGTCTAACTCATAGAAATTTTTTTTAAAAATTTCGCAACTTTCTCGACCTTTGGATCTAACCGTCTACAATTGCCCTAATGATTCCCAAAACTCATAAAATTTTGCAAACTTCGCAAAAAATCTAAGCTTAACAGCGGGGTCACAGAAATCTCATCCAACCAAATTCCAACCCAAAACCAATTCTCGGTGTCACAGAAATCTCTTACGGTTGGTTTAAAATCTCTCGTGTTTTGTTAGGAGACTTAGCACAATTCACCACCCAAACAATTTTGACAAGTAAAATTAGACATTTTTCTGTTTAAACATTGAAACTTTCGTTTTAATTATTATTCGCAAAACCAACCAAAGTCTTTCATATTAGTCAAAAGCAACCACCTTAGGTGGCGCCATCAGATTGCGACTATGTGACAGCCAGCTAACTAAGGGCTGGCAAGTTATACTTCATGAGTGGCGCGAACATATTTTTCAATTTCGCATTATATTTTTGGAGAATATGAAATGAATATGTATAAATTTGAATTATAATTTAAAAATGCATCATAGAACATATAACGCAATCAATAAATATCACTTGAACATCAAATTACCCCTTAACTAAAAAAAGGGAAATTTTTTTACGAGAGATGCAGCCCTGTTTTAAGTACTTCAATTTTAAAGAAAATGAAATCTCTTGAAGTTCTCTGACACCGACTCTCTAGAGATTTCTGTGAAACCGCTGTAAATGACGATTTTGGAAATTTTGAGATATTTTGAACAGTTTGGTCTATATATATATACACTTCCTATATTTACCCGTCTACTACTGCTGTCCATTAAGTCTTCATAATAATTTGCAAATTTCGCGATTCTTTTAACAGTTCGATCTATAATTTCGAATACTTCCGTATTTTGTCACCTTGCGTATGCCCTTTTGATTGCCTGTATCTTGGGACGTTAATGTCTACAACTCTCAGCTTTTGCATTAAGGGCCGTTTTCTCATGTTCCTTTTTTTTGTTCAAATCTAAATCCATCTAGATTTTCCAATACAGTGGCGAAGATAGATTAAGGTGATCAATCCCCTTTTTTATACTTGCATCCATGGTTTCTTTTTAAACGAATTTTGAAAAATGCTGGTTTTATACAAAAATATGTACAATGTACATATATGCTTTTCGTCTAATGTAAAATAAATAATGGAAATACAAAGTTTTTAACGACGCGTCACGATGTACCTGTAAAATTTAATTACCATTTCCAAGTTGAATGTCTATTGCTTGAGCGAATTGTGTATAGATACTTTTAGACTTTCGTGAGATTTTAATATATATTTATTATATTTTAGCTTCAAAATGTTAACTTTGTTGACAACATTCGTTGAAAATTTTTTTTTCCCCGTCTGTGTTTTTCGTTTGTGGAAACGGAATTAGTGTACATTTTCGCTCATTACATCTCACCAGATTCTTATGTTTTGTGTGTGTGTGAGTTTTTTAAAAACCCTTTGTCACCTAAAATTATTTGATGAATCAAATTTTTTTACGATTACTCAGTCTAAAATTTTAAAATTTGTATTTTAAGATAAAGATTTGAAAAAGAAACCATGGCTGACCGCCGCATCTTTATTGCATGATAGTTCTTCATAATTCGCGGTCCATCGAAGGGATTTTTGATCTAAGGGGGCAATAAACTTAAATTCTTGGGGTAAGTCGTTCAAAAATTTGTTATTTTCATCATTTATTTGACATTTGAGGAATAGCATATATGGGCATTTCCATAGAAAGGTCCAACAAAAACCGAAAACATCTATTCCTTCATTGCAGATAACTTATCTTATGAATATCAATATAAGTTCCTGAATCAAAATTTTTTTTATTTTTTTTAAGATTACGCAAAAGGAATCATATATAAATGTATGAAAAGCATCAGAAGTACTGCGTTAGAGCAAGGCTTATATAAAAAAAGCAACATTTATTTTTGAGCGAATCATAAAGCTACATCATTGCAGAACATATTAAAGTTAATTGCATTAAAAAACTCGAATGTATTCCGCAGAGTTTTGCTTTTTTGTGAAAGCAGGCAAATCGCACTTCCTTATTCTCTGCCTGAATCTTGGGATCTTAATGTTTACAACTCTCAGCTTTTGCATTAAGGGCCGTTTTCTCATGTTCCTTTTTTTTGCTCAAATCTAAATCCACCTAGATTTTGCAACTAGGTGGTTTTTGTGCAATCGGTTGTCTCATGTAGGTTGATTATCAATTTGGGCATTTGCGCCACGGTCAAACCAGCAGGACTGGAAAGGCTCTAATAGTAAGTTGGCAGCACCTCTGCACTCGCCTTTTTTTTTATGTCTATTGGGCGCCAATTTTGAAAAATTAAACAAGCATTTCCCAGAGGAGGACTAGGATCTTTTTTCGGAAATAGTTGTCACTATGATAGTGATGGGAGATTAAGCAATAGGTCTAAAGCTAAGTTCACACAGGCAAATAATTTGGACAAATTTTGATGAAAATTAAGCTATTTAGGCCAAATTGGGGATTTTTGCTGCCATATTTGATTAATTTATTTGCGTATGAAACCATAGTTTTAGTTTGAAGCCCTGTAAAATCTTCAATTATGACTATTTTAATCAACATTTTTGGCAAATTATTTGCCTGAGTGATCTTAGCTTAAGCAATGAACTAGAGGAATTAGTATGCGCATCTTTCTCTTCAGCAATGTCTGCAGTTGTCTTGTATACAAAAGGCACATCCAATATTTGCAATTTTTGCCCAACAAATGACAACAGCAATAGCTTAACATCTGGCAACAACTGAAAACTTAGCTGATTTCCAGAATGTGAGAGTACTAGACATTGAATTCAGCAGAATTCAGAGAATTCAGCAAAGAAGACATCGAACAAATATATTACATTTACGCATCAGCTGCGACAACACAAAAATGAAAACACTAATGACAAAAAACTAACCATAAGGATAGTTAATTAGAATAGTGACAAAATAATGTATGTATGACAAAAATGAAGAAAAATTGATAAATCCAGACCCCCTGAAGAAGGCCCAAAATGACGCCAAAACGCGTGGGAGGAAAATTCCAATAAAAAAATGTCTTTTTATGGTGGATGAGCCAAAACGGCCAAAGAAAACACGCAAGTAAGATAAAAACTCACATAAAATATCAGAAATGGCCCAGTAAAGAAAACTACACACGGTTTACTTATTAACAATTCAGACTTGTCTGTTTTTTAGCAGCAGTTGGTTTTAGTTTTCAAATATTTGTCAGTGTGACCAAATGAACGCAAACATAAAAATACATAATTTGCATTAACATGTACATTGTTTTGAAATCAATGAGGATAAAGTTGATGGCTACGCAATTCACCTAGAGGGTTAGACTTGAACATGAGCAAAGCAAATGCAGTAAAAACAACAACATGAGAAAACGGCCCTATATATGGTGCTACTAAAGTGCTAACCAAACACTAGTATGCGGAAATTTATTGTAAAATTTTTCTTTGTTTTTCTTCATAATAAAGGCAAAAAAAAATTCGTAAGATTGTCATGTTCGTAGCTGTGGATATGCCCATATTCAGCTTACGAAGCTATTCAAAACATTAAACAATACCCGAATTGACTTCGATTGTTATAGTTATCATTCATTCATTATATACCGATTCGGGTCCTGGTTTAGGAGGTTAACAATTTAGAAGGTTCGGTTCGAACCGGTTTTATCTGGGTTCAGTTCAGGAGCGGATTTAGGTTTTTCTGTCTGTCTGATTGCCTGTTTCTACGCATACAATACAATACAATTCCCATAGTCTTCTTATTAAGCGCACGAATCGGAAGACTATACTATCTCCTAGCTGCCATAAAAACCATCGGTCGTAGAAAAAAGCATTTTTGTCTTTTATGTGGGCATTCCTAAGCTCGGTGATTATTAAAATTAAGTGCTTTTAAACAGATTTGCAAAATTTGACCAAACTTGGATGACTATATCTTATCGGAAAATGGGTCTTAGTAAGAAAAACTTATTGTTTCAAGTATTAACCTTCTTAAACTCTGTCATTCTTAATATTATATCGTTTTCAATGGATTTGCAAAATTCCTTCAAAATCGTACAAATGTATCCTATGGCTGTCTTTGGACTGATAGGTCGAAAAATGGATCGTAGTGAGAAAACCTTTTTTGTTTTCAATCTAAGCGTCCTAACTCGTGGATTCTTAATGCTTTTAAAAAGATACATGGAATTTGGTCGAAATCGAATGACAATCGGTCGGAAATTAGATTTAAGTAAGTGAATAAAACTTCGGCACAGACAAAGTTATCTTAGCCTTCTCGTTTTATATCGAATAATGTGTAATGAAAATATTTGTTTTACGACATATTATTTTGTGATTTTTTCCGAAAGGGTATACAAACTTCGAAGAGAGAAAACTTAAATTTATTTCACAATTTGGTTTCCTCCACTTTTGCAATTTTAGCGTTTTGTTGGTTTCTTCTTTGTCTTGCCCTTTCGTTGCTTTCAATACTTTTTATTTTTGTAAGTTTTCCGGCGAGAAGCTCATTTGAGATCATTTGTTTTTCCAATTTTCATTCTAGGATTACATCCGGCATCAAGATAAACCACCAACCCAGCCACATTCCACACTCAACAAATGACGGAAGTCGATGTCGTTTTGCCGGAGGGCGTGGCTGAGCCCACAACAAAGCTGGTTGCTGCCAGCGCATCAGAAAGTTCACCAACCAAAGCATTGGCCGAACAGAACGAACACAAAAACTCCACAGAGACGAGAAAATTGGAGGACAAGGACAAGTCAGTTGTCGAAGAGGAGGAAGTCGCTAAAGAGGAGTCGGATAGCATCAGAGAAGATGTATCAAAGGCCTTGCCCAAAGCACCAGCAGAACCCATGGTTGAGGGCGAGGATGAGGACTCACAAATCACCAGCAGCAGTTCAAAAGATCCCAAACAGCTAGATGAAGATGAAGAGGATGAGGAGGAGGAAGAGCTGGATGGCGAAGAAGAGGTCACCACCAATGGTGATCATGAGGAAGCAGATGAGGAAGATGAGACAGAAAAGATAGGCAGCACCGCTGAGAACAGTTGTGAGGCTGAAGATCCTCTAGGAGCTGTCATTGAAGCCACAGAAGATGATGAATCTTCTGTTGGTGACAAAAAGAAAATTGTTGATCTCGAAGATGGTGAAGAAGAGAGCCAGCAAAGTGAAAACAATAAAACCGGCAGCGAAGAAGAGGAAGAGCAGAAGGAGGAGAAGTTAAATGGATTTGTTGCCAGTCCAAAAAAAAGGGAGAACGGTCAGGCCACTGAAACGGAGGCGAAGGCTTCCATTAATGACGGTGTGGTCAATCTGGACGAGGATAGCGATGAGGAGATGCCAAAAGCCAAGCCTTTAGTCTCCAGCGGAGCTGAATCCTCGGATGATGCTGTGCTGATAGCCTCTGACTCCGAGCCCGAGCTGGCTGCCCCACCAGTAGTTCCAGCTGTCAACAAGAGTAAACCTCCAGCACCAGCAGCAGCACCCAAGCCTGCTCCTCCCTCCACCCATCATGATGATGATGATGATGACGATGATGACTGTGTGGTCATCGAAGATGATACACCGCCAAGTATTTCACCCAGCGATCAGATTCAGCAGGGCAAGCGTAAATCGGATCTGGACGATCTTCAGCACAATAGCAAGAGGCAACGCAGTGCCACGCCCTCAGGTCTGGGCCAGCTGACTATCAAGGATGCCCGTTCGCTAATGCCTCACGAGGCGCAACGAGAGGGCGCCATCTATCCGGTGACTATCACCAATGCTGTAACTGGAGTGGCCACCAATCTGGGTGCTGCCCCACCCAAACTGGTGCCCTTGCCGGTAGCAAATAACATCTCAACCTCTATTCACCAGCAACTGAATCCACCCACAATATCTCTCACCGCCGGACTGCCCAGCATGACTAACAACGCCACCCTCCTGCCTGGACTCACCGATGATATGTTTGTGCTTGAAGCGCCCTCATTCATAGTACCCTACATCTATGAGAAGCCACCGCATGACAATATCCGGGAGGTAATCAAGGCCATCGAGACGAAATATGCTCTGTCCGCGGAGGACTTGGCCGAAGCGGTCAAAGTCGATGAGTTCGACATGATGACCGAACGAAACAAAGAGGACAAGCCTGCTGAGCAGGAGACTCCCGGTGAGGGTAAAAAGAAGAAGAAAAAACGTGGCGACGATGAGTCCTGGTCAGAGCAATCAGACGAAGATGATGAGGAGGATGATGATGATTCAGAGTCTGGAGTGCGTACTAAAGTGCTGATTAAAGAGGCCAATGATGATCTGACTGCCCTTAAGGGAGCCATTAAGCCAGCTGCCGCCCTGGCGGCATCCGGGGGAGGGGTAGCTGCCACCACGCCGAATGCCGTCACCAAACCAGGCCAAGAGAATTACTTTGAAAGTCCGCTGGGCAAATTCTTTATGGACATTGGAGTGGGCCTAGTCCAGGAGTACGTTCAGTCCGATCTTTTACGTTTACAGAAACGTAAAATGCGGAAATCCTTCTCCCGGGATGCCAAGGGCTTTGAGACGGCCATTAATGCGCTGTCCGGTAACCTGTTGGCCTCCAAAACGAAAAATGCCCCCTTCAAGTTCACCATGAAACGCTGCGAATTCTGCAACTTCAAATCGGAGTCTGCCCTGTCCATGGCCAATCATTACGAGACGCCGCATATGAATGGTGTGCTCTACAAGTGCAACTTTTGCACCTTCGAGATTCGCAATGCCACCGAAATTGTCTATCACATGGAGGCGGTGCATAATATAAAGGCGCGTCTAATTAAACCGCTGCCGTATCATCAATGTCCCAATTGTGGTTTCGAGGACAATGGCAAAGCCAAATTGGCGCGTCATCAACCGGTGTGTGCTAAGAAGTTCCGGCCAGAGTTGAATCTAGCGCCACCCAATGACTGGGAAGCGCCGGCTAAAATACCACGTATTAAGCCACGGCATGGACTGGTGGGCACAGCCACCGCCTATCAGGTAAGGATAAGATTTGAAGATTAGATTAAAAAATGTACACATGGTTGAGAATAGATAGAGATAGCATAGAGGCAGGCAACTATCGGTGAAGTACATTAGAATAGGTTTTTATTACAAATGAAAATCGCTGTTAAGAAGTATACAAAAAGCGTTCATACCAAAACAAGGAGACACGATCCAGCCTCAAAATGTGCTGCTGTAAGATTAGAGCATCCAGAATGTAAATACACCAAATTTTCTAATACCAAGTACTTTCGCTTTTCTTTTTCCAGGCCATGGCCGCTCAGGCAGCAGCTCAAAAGGCTGCTCTGGCCACCATTCAACAGCAGCAGGCTCAGGCTCAGGCCAGAAATATGCAAGCAGCCGCCTTGGCAGCCCAAAATGCGGCCAAGATGCGACAACGAGCTCCCCAACTGCCCAAATCGATGCCCCCTGGTAACAGTTTGGTGCGCAATCCCTCGACGCCCGTGCGTGGTGGAGCCTCCAATACGGCGGGTCTGTCGTTGCCCAATAGCTATCAGCTGGCTGCCGGACAGCTGGTACAGGTAAGCAGAAAACCAAAATTCTTTTTTTTTTTAAATATGAATGACTGACCTCTCCTACAGCAGGCCTCAAAGAAACCCATGGCCGGTCAGCCGAGCATCTCAATAACGCCATTACCTCGTCAAACTTCGTCGGCAGCAGCGGGTGCCGCCTCGTCCAGCAAAGTGCCAGCTGGTGCAGCGGGCATGAAACCCGGCCAAAGTCCCAGCGGCAACAACAAGGCGCAATTCGTCATATGCGAGATATGCGATGGTTATATCAAGGATCTGGAACAACTGCGCAATCATATGCAATGGATGCACAAAGTGAAGGTAAAGCTGAGTTTCCATTGACTTTGAGTTGCAACCGCTAATCCATTTGTTATTGAAACCAAACAGATACATCCCAAGATGATCTACAACCGGCCGCCATTGAATTGCCAAAAGTGTCAGTTCCGCTTCTTTACGGATCAGGGTTTGGAGAGACATTTATTAGGCTCACATGGCTTGGTCACAAGCTCAATGCAGGAGGCTGCCAATAAGGGCAAAGATGCCGGACGCTGTCCCGTCTGTGGCAGGGTAAGAGTTCTCATATAAAATGCTTGTAGTTTGTCTTGTTTTAAGTATAAATGTCTTCCCTAACAGATGTACCAATGGAAATTGCTGAATCACGTATCGCGAGATCATCACATGACCCTGAAGCCCGCTCATCTCTCCTACAAGTGCACCGTGTGCACGGCTACATTTGGCATGTACAAACAGTTTGAGACGCATGTGTATACGGCGCATAGCACAGTGGCTCGCAAGGCTATGGATAGCAAGAAGAATAGCGGCAACAGTGCCCAGTCATCGAGTGGGTCCGGTACGGGAGCGGGCATGTCGCGCAATTCGCTGGGGGCTGCCAACGATTCGCTGTTAAAGCCGCTAAAGATCAACGATGAGATCACCATCATACCACAACCCGCATCGAAACCACGCATCACAAATATGGAGAGTCATGTTATAGGTAAGTGAGAGGAGAGGGAGTCTATAAAGATTACTAAGATTAACCTTCTCTCTTGCTCTCCCCTTGCAGATTAAGCAGCGCATTGGATTAACCATAAACCAAATCTCGCAGCGCTTTAAGTTTAGTGTTATAAATTTGTTTTTAAGCGGAAATCGTGTCGTCCTTCCCGCCAGGTTGCGTCACACATCTATTTACTTTTATAAGACTAAATTGTATAAAAGAGAAAAAAAATATTAATATAATCCTCTTTAAACTATAAAGCAACACAAGAGCTACAGGATAACACGCTAAACATAAATCTAAAGATATATCTAGTTACGGATTAGTTATGGATTACATTAACGTGTTTGGAGTGTGCACATAAGTTGAAGTTGTAGCTACTACTAATATTTACACCTACACATACTACACCTACTGCATAACACATACATAGAGAGTACATCCTAGGAGTCTAAAAAGTAAAGAAAAGCATAATTATTATTATTATTATTATTACAAAGAGGCCGCCACAGCGCATCGTCTGCATGATGACTATGTAAATTAGTTAAAAACTAAAACAAAACTATTTATACGACAATTATATGAGTATCCAAATGTTGTGTGTCTGCAGCCAACCGTCGTGTGTGTGTATATACATTTTGATTAGGTCTGTCTCACCCTCAAATCCTTACCAATCCAAATCCCCCTCCCCCCAAATGCCTGCGTCAGGTGCCAGGCGAAGAGATCAATTTATATTGTGGTGTGGACTCTTCGAATCTTTCTAACTGATCTGAGAGACGTTCATCAATTTTAATTTTTGTGTACAAGTTTAAACTTATATTTATATTATCGATTAATATTAAAATATATATCATCTATTAGCGCCTAAGAAAAACCCATGTACTACAGTTACAAAGCAAAAAAAAAAAAAAAAAAAACCACACAACAACAAAACAAACAAACTGAAAATGAGAACATTAAAAACCTAGTTAATATACAAAAAATAGTTGAGCAATTAATGGAAGTGTTTTTTAAAAAGGAACGGCGGGTTTCAAGGCATAAGCAAAACAATTCATTTTGCCCGATCAGCCTAACATGTCTTCTATCTCTGTATGTATAAAAGAGAATATTTATACTCTGTACCAAAAGTACACAGAGTATATTAAGTTTGTGCAAAAGTATATAACAGCTAGAAGGAATCATCTCCGACCCCATAAAGTATATATATTCTTGATCAGCATCAACAGCCTTGTCAATATAGCCATGTCCGTCTGTCCGTCCGTATGAACGAAGAGATCTCAGAGATGGTAAGAGATAGAGATTTGACATGTGTGGGACAAAAACTCATTATACTTGCCGGCAGATCAAAATTATTTTCAGTATTTCTCAATTTTGTGGCCGAAACCAACAAAAATATCCACCTTTTTTATCAACAGAAGTTATTCGATATCGATACTCAGGCATCCCTAGTCCTGACTAATTCACTGACTGACTGATTGGCAATCTAGGCATTGCCCGAACGTTAAGAGATAGTAGGCTGCAATTTTTACAGGAGCTTCCACATTTGTGGTGAAATTAAGCCCTAAGACGCGGTTTTGGAAAATGACTTCCCCAAGGGGTAGAAAAGCGCCGGAAAAGTTGGTATGGGATAAATAGTCAATCATCCGATTGATTTGAAACTCTGCTCGAAAGCATAATAGGCGAAATAATTGGACCCGTGTTTTCCCGATTTCCGAAAATTCTGCATGCAAAAAACTATTTTTCATCCGATTGACTTGAAATTAGGTTTGTAAGGATAGAATACGAAATAATTTGAAATGTTATTCTCCAATGTTGGAAAATCCGTCCTAGGGTGTGAAAATGCCCTGAAAATATTCTGTATGCAAAAAACTATTTCATCAGATTGACTAGAAACTCGATTTGTAAGGATAAAATTCGAACACATTTGTGATTTCATTATCCAATGTTGGAAAATCCACCCCAAGGGTGTGAAAATGCCTGGAAAATTGTGCATGCAAAAAGCTTTTTTTTATCCGATTGATTTGAAACTCGGTTTTGTAAGGATAGAATTCGAATTTATTTATGATTTCAGTTTTCGATGCTGCAAAATCCGCCTCCAGGGTGTGAAGTGCCCGAAAACTCTGCATGAAAAGTACTTTTTTTTATCTGAATGAGCTGAAACTCAGTTTCTAAGGATAGAATGCGGTGGAAAATGGGCTGCGGGGGTGGGTTAAATGCCAAACGTTATTTGTAATCTTTTCAATATGAAATTTGGTTTGTAAGCTCTTTTCGCCAATTAAATGGGGAAAAACATTCTTCAGTCTTCGAAACTCACCCCCATGGGAAAAGGAGGCTGCGGGGGAGGCCAATTGTTATTTTCTAGCCGATCTGAATGAAATTCCGTTGGTAAGTTGGGTATGTTCAAGGCTAATCGTTGCTTTCCTGCCGGTCTGATCTCTTCGTAATCTCCGTTTGTAATCTCTTAAGGGCATATAAATAGAAAAACTATGCTCCAATTTTGAAAAACCCACTAGCAAAGTCGGATAATGTGGGCAGGTGAGTGTTCAAAGCTAATAGTTGCTTTCTAGCCGATCTGAATAAAATTCATTTGTACAGCCATGCTCCCATTTTCGCTTTCGCAAAACTTTTACGATTTCAAACCGGTTTTTGTACCAAATTTGTACTCTAAATCGCAAAATTTTAATCTTTTTAGGGCATATAAATGGAAAAACTATACTTCAATATTGGAAAACCCAACAGTAAAGAGGTAAAACGTTCATTTCAAGCCGAATGTATGTAAGATTGGAATCTACGAGGGACACAAATTGAAGAATATTTCCAATTTGGGGAAATACCAAGGTCGGAAAAGTCAAATAATATATAATATGACTCTCTCGATTGACTTCAAACTGATTCTGATATTGATTCTCGTACCGTCATCGTAGCGATTTCACGTACAAATGACCTTACATTTTATGTCGCACACTTGAGTTTGAAGGGAAAACAATTACGGGAAATGAAGGGAATGAAGGGAAATGAAGGGAAACAATTTGATGATAGTCGTCATCCTATCTAACCCTTCAAACTCAAGTGTGCGACATCAAAGCGACATACCTTTTTAACGTGTGCAGACGGCCTTACTGATTTCGGCGCAGTGAAGCTCGACGGGCTATATGCTAGTTTACTATAAAACCTTCGGAAAACTGGAACCCGTTTGTCCTATTACAACTCAGCACAGACCGTTCTTGTGAAACGAAACTTTGAGGTTTCGGACCCATTCCGCACCCAACTCTAAACTATCAGGGGCTCCTAGAAATCCCAAGAGGAATTACATAAGATATGTTTCTTTTTTTATACTCTGTACCAAAGGTACACAGAGTATATTAAGTTTGTGCAAAAGTATGCAACAGCCAGTAGGAATCATCTCCGAAGTATTACATTCTTGATCAGCATGAACAGCCGAGTCGATGTAGCCATGTCCGTCTGCCGTCCGTCCGAATGAATGAAGAGATCTCAGAGATGGTAAGAGAAAGAGGTTTGACATGTATGGGACATATATTTCTTATTCTTGCAGGCAGATCAAGTTTATTTTCAATTTTTGCCACGGCCCCTCCCGCCCGCGTATTTTGGAAAAACGTCATATCTCCCACAGTTTTGATGATAGATTGTTCGTACCTTCTAAAGATATCTAGTAATTAGTATTATTTATCGATTTGCTGAAAGAATGATAAAGATCGGATGAACGATACTCAAGTAGTGTGAAAGAGAGAGAGAGAAAGAGAGAAACTCAGAGATGAGCGCGTATAACTCGTAAGCAAATGCGAGCTGCGACATTTAGGGTACAGAGTATGTAATAGTCGGACTTAACCGACTTTCTTCTTTTTTTTAACTTTTGAAGATTTGGTTTTCTCTTCCAGGGATGCAAACCTGTTCTGAACCGAACAGAACCAAACCGTAACCGAACCGCAATTTCAGCTGATAAACCGAAACGGCGTCCTTTTGAAAATGCCGAACTGAACTGAAAACCACAATGCAAAAACACTTTGGTTCAGTTCATTGACAAGTTTAAGCGCTTTTAGCGCTGTTGTTCAGACAATGATACTTGCAAATTTGGGAATTTCCATCGATTCCCACAGAAATTAGGTTAAATTAAGTTTTGCTGATAGACTCAACAAGGGACACTACTTATAGACCGAATTCATACTTAGCGACAACCATTTTAAAACATGTGATCCCGTACATTTCCTGCTCCTGCCGGACTTGAAAACGGTAACAGGCCTTCATAAAATATATAATAAATTTAGGGTGAACCACTGAACCGAACCAGTCCTTAGTTTCCGAGCTTTTTGTCCCTCTTCTGTGCAAGGTTGACACATCATTACAACACATATCATACAATTTAATGTTCGGACCGCGGACTGGTTTTGATTCAAACGATTCGGTGAACAATTTTCGGTGAATTTTAGATAATTATAATATGTATATGTTAAAGTTTGAAAATTTATATACCAGTAGACGCAATCATTTTTTCAAGCGACCTCTTCCACAGCTAGCAAAAGTATCCGATTGTCGACACGGGATTGTGACCCTAACTTTCTATTCTGAGTGGTTTGTATGGCTCATTTATAACTCTTATCTAAAGCAAAATCTGCAAAGATTCATTTATTAACAATAGTGAACTGATTAAAGCTTCCAAATTCGATGAGTTGAAGCAATTGTTTTTGAACCGAAACTTTTCTCAAAGAGAGGACAATAGACAATCCTAGTCCAAAGCTTTTTAAATTTATGACCTCCCAAAATCGATTCAATCCAAATATAACCGTTCCGTTTAATTTACGAGCCTGGGTACAGATGCCCCCTTCGTATTTCCCCCACCTTCAGATTTTTGGCCAAGGTTTGTAGGTGAGAAGTGAACCGAAATGCTTTTAGCATTCCGAATATCACCTGACCAAGACACTCCCCCGCTCTGCGCTGAGTAACACCACCAGCAAATTGGTGGTGATGGAATTGAAATGGCAATAACAAATCCAGTTTATCTAGCACTAATGTGAAATTTATTTTTACTTTTAAGGTACAAAAATGAAATTCCAAACTTGTGATACGACCATGGCAATGTGTCGGTATGTGTGTGTTTGTGTGTGATTAGTGATCTCTCGTCCAGTCTTTTCTAACACGGTACTAGGGTACTTACAGCTAGGGCTAAGGGATATGATTAGCTAAAAATATGTAAAAGCACAACGCACTGCATGACCCACTAAACTAATCCTCCGCCTCCTCCTCCACCTCGTTTGCTGCAATGGGATTCACAGGCAGTTTTTGTCCATGATTTCCAGTGGGTGCAAAAAGCTGAGCCGCATGCGTCAGCTTGGCAAGAGCATCTTTGTCCAAGACTTGTGGTTTCTCCGCATCGCTAACATTGGATTTGGTCAGCTGATAGAAGGCGGTGTCACTGTGCGTTATGTTCACTATGCTCCCAGTCAGGGGCAGTGTCTCGAGCAGCTCCTGGGCACTGCTGAAGGCACCCAAATTAACCGGAGCAATACCGGTGAGCACTTGACCCGTGACATTGGTCTGAATGGGCAGTGGAATATTGCCCAGATCGATGTGGCTGTGATTGCTGTGCGTATCGTAGAAGGTAAGATCCACACGCTCTTGACTCTCGAAACTGGTGTCGTTCTCGTCCACCTCGGTGAGTATGCCTATCTCATAGACCACCGCCTTGACCACGTAACTACAGGGACAGTGTGAAAAAATTGTTAGACGCCTTTTCCACGGTCAAGATCAAGCGAAACTTACAGATTTTTGGGAGTTTCATTCACACTGGATCTTAGCTCTTCTATGGTGGCATTATCCAGACCTGAGGTCACATCTAGCACTGGCAGAGAGCAACTTATAGCCACTAAAAGGCCCAGCACAGCAGCTCCAAGTACAGCCTGTGGGATTTGCATCTTGGATCTGTTTTGGATGTTCACTCAATGTGGCTCTAGCTCTGATCCCTTCACTGACTCTCGCGTGTTTAAAGGTAATTAGTGCAGATCTTTGCGCTTTTATAGCCAAACAGAAGCTTCAGCTTCGCGATTCCGCGTAATTATTGACACCTGTTAATTGAACGACAGGTTTACGCTGTCCGAGATCTCTAGCGTTCAGCTCACAGTTTCTAGGCAGATCAGTTGCTGGGACTTCCGTTTCCAAAACGAGGGGTGGAGCTGGCTAGGAGGGGATGCATTGTTTTTAATGCCAGGCTCTAATTAATTGTGCTCGTTTTGAAGCGTGTCCAAGTCAACATCAATTTCAAACCCAGACGGAGTCTGCCTACGCAAATCTCAGCCTGGTGTAATATCTAAACACGGTTGTTTACCCACCAAAAGTGACCAAAATAAAAACACAAACATAAATGACGCACTGGACACACGCCTGAGAATCGATACGCCATTTCATCTGGTTACTCATTCGCACTTTTGATAAACATCGTAAAATGAAATTTAAATTTTATTATGAAATTGTTTTTATCCCTTAACCACTATTTCGCACAAATGTCAACCGCCTCAAGCCAGCCCAATCTTGACTTCATCCATTCGTATCAGAGCTGTTCTATCAGAATTACGAAACTCGACCGGGGATGGTATTTCCCGACACGTTTCTTTAACACACTTTTCTCTTCGGTCTGAACTGTAGTGGAAAATTTTTTCAAAATTAATTTGCACTTTTTTTTTTTGGCAGAGATGCCCCCCTGGTAAAGCAATGCCCCAAATGCTCTAATTATGAGAGGTGCTAAAATTGGTCCATAAGTGCAGTTGAAACAATAAAGTGCAGGGTGACCAACAAAAAATCAGACACCGCTCAACAGGGCACGAGGGCGGATCAATTAGATGAATTACAAATATTTTATATTAATAAAAATCATTCATTATCATTAAGCAATGCCGCCAATGCATTTTCGTTTTTAAGGTTTCAAATTTGTCTAGATTTTTGAAAGATATACAATCCTTTCACAACGGTTTCAACAGAAACAAATCAATCAATCGATCCTTTCGAAAATGCTGAACTTAACAGAAAACTGCAAATGATTTAAATTAAAATATTGTATTTTCACTTGTCCAATATCACATAAATGTTTCTCATATGAGTTGTTCGGATAGAGTAATAGTCAATCTGAGATACTCAAAAACAAGCATATCCATTTTCAATTTCGTAAAACTTTTGCGATTTCAAACCGGATTTGGACTAAATTTTGACTCAAAATTTGACGTAAAATTTTTGTGAAAGCGAAAATGGGAGCATGGCTAAAAATCGCATAATTATTGCGAAAGCGAAAATGGGAGCTTGGCTAATAATGTTCTGATAATATGGAAAATAGGCTGTCTGACCCAGCAAACAATTTTTTATCGCAGAAGAAAAGAATGCGGTTCTTCCATTAGGTATCGCTTAACTCTGGCGATATAGCATAACAATCGCATTCTCATCTCCCTTCGGGAATAAGTGTGCCAATATGCGACACTTCTTGGAGTTAAGAAAGCGATTCTTCCTGGAGATAAGAAAGCGTTTCTTCCTGGAGATAAGAAAAAGAATATTCTGCAAATAGTACCTCGTTTCTTCCTGAAGATATGAATGCGTGAATGAGTCTCTTATATGGGAGGATACGATTTTTTAATTTTATTATTCCGAAAAACAATAAATTAATCAAACTTATATTTTTTATTAAAAATTTTTACTTACTCTGCGGGGATTCGAAGGGCCCCGGCCCTTGCACTGAAACACGTTTGGAACGACGCCTTAGACGGCTGTGCCAGGCTGCGCGTGTAAAGCAATGCATCTAATGTGTTACTTATATTGAATAAAATGTACTTGTATGGAAAACATACATCAATTTTTGCTTGCTTGTAATTCTCAAGAACAAATTCCTTACTCAGCCCATAAAATAGTGAAATTGAAATTTGCGACGAGAATCGCATTCATGTCTTCAAGGCGATGTTTTAGCTATATATCGCCAATTTACCGATTGGATGAATAAAAAGCGATACCACAAATCGTTTATTTATCCCTTGTATGTAAAGAATGCGATACCTTACGTATTTTGTTTGTGTAAAAAGCCAAACTATCAGAAAACTCTCCCCTCTAGCTATCGCCAAACTCTCTTTTTGACAAGCGAGATAAGGAACCCGAAAAAATGTTCGTAGGGGAGTGCCTCATATGCGTTTTTGGACAGCCAACTCACAGTAAACTGAGGTATATTCCAGCCATATCCAAGGGCGTACACAGGATTTCGAAATCCTTAATTGTACTACGACGGGTACTATTTTGTTAAAGTTGTTACTTCGGCTCGACCGAAGTTTATATACCCTTGCAGCTTGTATAATTAATATAAATTAGGGTTTTAAATGATTTTCGTCGAACATCTCTCAATCACCTGCTCTCAACAGAACTCTCTCTCTTCTCTCTAAAAACGTCTCTCTATAATTATCTCCGGGGAATCTCTGACCACTCCCAGCTGTGAGTAGGGGCATAGCTTGCCGGACTGGGCTAAAAAATCCTCCCCCACCGGGTCAGAGATTTTCCGGTTATTTAGTTTTAAGTTTTACGTATACATTTTTTATTTTTAAAGTTTTCTTTTAGATAGTTTTCCCTCTCTCTCTCTATCTCTGTTTTAGTTTAATTTATTATATTATCTTATTTTTTCCTTTGCTCCTACATAACTATAGGTTTTGGTTTTTTCTCTCTCTCCCTTTTCTCGATCTCTATATTATTAAAGTTTTTGTTAGCTCTAATAACGTCTCTGACTACAATCGGCTGTGAATAGGGGCATAGCTGGCCGGACGGGCAAATAAAATACCCCCACCGTGTCGGAGTCGTTATTAGTTTATTTTGTAATTTTATTAGATTTTCTTTGATAGGCTTACTTAGCTCATAAAATTTTTTTGTAACGTATTTATACTTTCGTTGACAGCATTTGTTTGTCGACTCTAAATAAATAAATAAAAAAATAAATAAATTCTTAGCTCAATTATTTCCCAAACTCAGCCATAGGATGGCGGCACTACTTTGACCATTTGCTTGCCAATTTGTTATATGGCAGCTATAAAACATATTCATCCGATTTTGACCAAACTCCCCTAAATTGTGTGAAAACCAATAATATTCATAACTGCAAATTATAAAGACGCTATCATTGAAAACAAAAAAGTTTTTCATACTAAAACTACTTTTTGACCGATCGTTCCTATGGCAGCTATATGCTATAGTCATCTGATATTGATCAAAATTTGCAGAATTTTGTGGTTGTATATAGTATTTATCTATAACAAATTTGGTTGCGATAGCATTGAAAACAAAAACGTTTTTCATACTATAACTACTTTTTTTACCGATCATTCCTATGGCCGCTATATGCTATAGTCATCCAATTTGGATCAAAATTGGCAAAATTGTGTGGCCGTATATAGTATTTATCAATAACAAGTAAAAACAAAAAAGTTTTTCCTACTAAGACTTTTTTTAAGAACTATCTTTTGTATGGCAGCTATACTATAATAGGTGTCCGATTTTGATCAAACTTGGTGGAATTATGTGAAAGCATGGAAAACCTATAAATACGAAGTTTGGGAACGTTCGCGTTGAATACAACAAAGTTTTTCTTACTAAAACTACTTTTTCGACCAATAGTTCCTATGGCAGCTATATGCTATAGTTATCCGATCCGTCTGGTTCCGACAAATGTGCAGCGTATTTGTACTAAAAGACTTCGTGCAAAATTTGGTTAAGATAGCTTTAAAACCAGTTGTAAACTGCAATTACAATTTCAATTACCATTACAATTTTTGTATATTTAAAAACTTTAATTATAATTACAATTACAGTTATTTCGTAATTAAAAATTTAGTTACAATTATTTAAATTACTTCATTTTTTTGGTAATTGAATTAATTGTAGTAGTTTCTCTTGCAAGTTTTAATTATATTACAAATTGTAAAACAATTTTAGTTGCCTTTATTACCCACAACAATAAAGGCAATTTAAAAATACATATATTAACATGGAGAATCGAATCTCAATAAATCGGGCACAATAACGAATCGACACTTAATAAAACCAAAATTCAAGAACAATTATCTCATTATTTGCGAGATCCAGACACGAACTTCAAGATGTTAGAAAGTTATCCGTTGCTGCAAATGCTTCTCATTCGCAAGCATTATTAATGACTCGCGAGAAAATCACTTTCTGATTTTTCACTCGAAAAACTAGTTTTGATGAGAGCTAATACATTGTTTCTACAAGATTTATAAACCTAACCTAATTTGTAAAACTTATCAATATTTTAACAACTATCTTCATTACATTTGTTCCTCTTTATGTTAAAATTTGTATTTTTCACTCACAATGGTAAAGGTAACTAAAATTGTTTAACAATTTATTATGTAATTAAAACTTGCAAGAAAAATTACTACAATTATTTCAATTACCAAAAATATTAAATTAATCGAAATAATTGTAATTGCAACTAAATTTTTAATTACGAAATAATTGTAATTGTAATTAAAGTTTTTTAGTATATAAAAATTGTAATGGTAATAGTAATTGTATTTGCAGTTTCTGTTTAAAACTGACGAAAGAGATCGCATAGAATCAGACGGACAGACGGAAACTGCTATAAAAATTTGGGATGGGAATCTAGTTGTCCTCCCATAAATTTTAATCTTGATTTTCGGGTTCAACAGGCTATAAAAAAAAACAAAATTTCCATAATTAGTGATTACGTTTAACTGTATGATAAGATGGTTCCAATAAATGTACGACAAAAACAATGGCTTGTGGCAGATGGTTTAGTTTGACAAAATTGTTATACATTATGTAAAATTTGACTTTGAAGGCCAATTTCGACACCATTGACGTTACTTATACAGCGTGTTTAATTTTTCATAGTGTGGCTTACGAAAATTCTACTAATATGAATTTTTGATGTGACTTAAGATATGACTTTGACATGCCAACTCATATTTAGCATGGGTAGACAAGCAGGAATTAGTTAAAGATGCTCGGGATACTTTTCACTGTAGAACAGTGTTATTATTCCAAAAAATTGAAAGTGTCATTTTAGCCTAAGACAGTTTAATTTATGTCTCCATATCCGGTTAAACATTTAAATTTCTTTGCCAAGCCTTTTTTAAGTTTTTATGATTTTTTATTAAATCTATAACTTTTAGTTGTGCCATTGTCTTCATATCTTTGCGGTTAATTTGTTTTCTATTCTCTTGGTTGTTTTGGTTAGCATCCAATCATGGGGCACACAGAATTGAGAGATGTTGCCAGTTTTAACTGGCGCGAGGAGGCTTTGTTTTACTCAATAGTAGTGCAGCCATTTGTTTTATTTCAGTGATGGACACTTCAACTGGATGTGAAAAAGCTTACTTCCAGACGAGTGACGCACTTGCTGATAGAGCTAGCAACAAACACAATCGATTTGCTATTTAGCGGGCAAATACAAAATTATTGGGAATTCTTGGAACAACGTAATGCGAATTTAATGCAAAAACCACATTTGGCAAAATCTGGTGCATCGGGAAAGGGCATTGGCATATAGAAGCGTCATGGCGATATTACGAATTTGACAATTGTTTAACTACCAAGGTGTATATACACAGAGGGAAAGACAACTGTTCAGAAAATGAGTTGCCGTAAGTTGTTCTATAGCGCGATTTCTCCAATCCTATGGAGTAAATCCAAGAGACCAAGAGATTGAGAGAAGCTTGGCCCTGGCCCTCCTGGAGGTGCTGTTTGAGCCAATTTTACATTTTATGGAGTAAATCTTGTGGTGTGAACTTTCCACTGCAAATGAAAAAAACTGTTCTTGGGGACGATTTCTAGTCTCCTAAATAGATGCTATGTGTCAGATAAACTTAGAATTTACTCTACTATTTGTTGGTTTATGTGACAGAAAGTGTTAAAAGTTGTGATATGGGTCCTAACTGTATCGAAAACAACACTAATTGTGCTCATATTGAGTCCAATGCTCTCCGCTTTTTCCCCTCTGTATACACCAGAGATCCCCAGTCATAGCCCCTGGGGGCCGAACGCATTCGGTAATTGACACGTATAAGAGCCGAATGCTTGTCGAAGTCATTTCTCATCTCTCAATCAGCGTTACAAGACAATCCATTCCGCGTCAGTATATAACAGAGCAACACTTCTACACAGCATTAACACATTTTCTGTCCTCTCTTCTTGGGAAACCCTGGTTTAGTCACTCTTGTTCAGTCTCTCTTGTATACACTTACAGTTCCTCAAAATTCATTTGTACAAAAGAATTAATGAACATTTTGAAGATATTGCGATGGAAAACAAGCAATTGTTTCTTGCTTATCATTCCTATAAGAGGTATATGCTACTGACTTTTGGTATTTTCCCCAAATTGATCAATGTGGATATCTTTCTATCTTTAAACCGAACACAAAGAGTTAGTCGGGATTTACAAGTGAAGCAAACTTCATGAAGTTTTTTAAAAAGCTCTGGCTTGTTGGAAATAGGTGCCGTGGTGATGCTTGCCTCTCTACACCTCTTTTCTACAAACAAAAGCTTTTTCAGAAACTTCATGAAGTTTGCTTCACCGTGTAAATCCAGATTTAATTTTTATAATTTCTCCTTAACTTTTTGTGCTGTTCATCAATAATCTGATCTTTAATAATCGTGAGGTACCTTACCAGCTTCTGATTCGTTCAAGCAAAGACACTACATATACAGATACCGCATCTTTTTTTTTTGGATCCAATGTCAGTTCCCAAGAAAAATCGATTTTTCTTTCACATGCGTCATCTATAATATCTATAAATCTTTGCTCTTAGGCAACACCCATTTATTAAAACGTATAGCTAAATTTCAGAACATATATTCCTCGTAAAGGCAGCGAGAAGAAAAAATTGGAATCCAATGTCAGCTCCCAAGAAAATCGTATTTTGTTTCACATGTGTCATCTATAATATCTATAAAAAAAAGCGTGAAAGCCAATACAAATGCAGAAAATACAACTCAAGCAAGAACAACCACAAGAAATAGAAAAAGAAACCCGATTTTTGTATGTGTGTGTGTGTGGTCGTTGCTATCTCAAGCACACACGCGCGAGGCGAGCGCTGACAACGCATAAGCAACATTGTTGTTGCGTTGGAGTTTGTCGGAGACATAGGAGATAGAGAGAAGAGAGACAAATATGAAATTGTTGTTACAGACCTTCGCTAGGAAAGAAAGAGAGGAGAGCACGCATATGAAATTGTTGTTGCATTTTACTGGCTTATGGGCGTAGAGCGAATGCACGCGAGCTATTCTGCATATACTGTTATTGCTTATTGCCACAGATATATCTTTGTCAGCAATATCTATTGGTTTATAAAATTTGGTACCTATAGGATGAAGGAATCAAATTTGGGCATTCGTCCACATGCGTGCATTCATGCATACTTCTATATATGTATGTATGTAAATGAAAAGTGAGAGAGAACTCGCTTACCGCAAGGTTACCTAAAGCAGTGCCGGCCAGCCTATAGCCACCGGTGGCCGAAGTCACTAGGCAATTCATACCGAATACTTGCTGAAGTCATGCATCAAAGAGAGACAGTCATATTTTTCTGTCCTCTCCATTTCGCGGGTCCTGATCTAAAGTTTGTCAACAAGAGCGAGGCCTGACCTGAGTCATCGACCTATGGCCAGCCACTGAAAATCTGTTTACTCTATTGGCACAAGCCTCGGCATGAGTTCGGCTTGTGTCGGTGTGAATATCGAAAATCGGTACCTGCGGGCCAGGCGTGTCAATCGCTGATCTAAAGTTCAGCATGTACAGGGCATAATGAAGTCAAGCATATCCAACTTTCTAACTTGTTTCGTAAAAGCTTTCTGCTGGCGAGGTTGATTCACCTCTACTCCTACTTGTCTGATGATTCCACCCGTGTTCCTGTGGTAGAAGTAATTTCTTACCAAACTTTGCCTTATTCAGGTCTGCCTTAATGTGCACATGTCTATCGTTTCAAACGTTTTTGGCAAGTGATAAACAAAATATTGTGACCAAGTCATTAGTGGCTCTTTAGATGGCAAAGTTAAAGAGAACTCTTGAGGAAACAACAAACGAATTTTCAACAATTTTCCTGGAATTGATATTTGATTTAATTAATGTTAATTGTGAGCTTCTTAGAGCATATCCTTGACAACTCGACGAACTCGTGCCTAGTGGCTTAGTTTACTAAAGGTTAAATCGATTACCATCTATTAAATTGAGAGCTTGAGATCTTCTCCTGAAAAGCACGCGCAGGCACCAAAACAAGTTCATCTCCAATTCAAACGTTTCGCGGCACGTTTAGAGAGTGCTAACTGAACACAAAAAAAAAAATGAAAATAAAGCTTAGTAGCAACTTTTGAGACGGGGAAATACTTTAAATACTCGCACTCTGGTGCCCGGTAAACTTATTATCAAGCTGGACTTTGTGGTGGCCACAACTCTCTCAGACAGTAGAAATCACAACACAGGAACTTGGACCATGAAGTGCACTTTGGTATTCACAGTGAGTGAAGAGTCTCTTAACATTCCCCCGCATCATCCATATACTTATATGATTCTTTACCTAGCAGCTGCTGGCCACTTTGCTCGCCTCGAGCTTGGCTGCTCCACTTGAGCTGAGCGATATCTTTGCCATCGACACAAAGCCTACTAAGGGAGTAGATGTGGTCAAGCGACAAGTTCACGCCAATCCCGATGCTGAACTCAAACAAATCTCATTTCAAGGACTTATAGGCGATCTGGAGAATAGTTTATTCCAGTCTGCTTTGAGTCTGCAGGGAGCCAGTGCACCGGATAGTGTGGTGTCTGAGGTTACGCCAGAGGTGGGACATGGCATTACCAAGCGTTCAAATGATTTTGCACCAGCCACCGATAGTCCCGCTGGGGAAGATGCTCAGGCTCGTCAGCTTCTGTTGCAGACCACCAAGAAGGTGCCTGAAAGTGGAGAAGGTGGTCCCGCGCATTTGATTATCGATCGAGTGTCGGTGCAGCCACATGTGGGTGGATCAGTACCCTTGATTCCCACATTCCAGGTGCATCATACCAAGCTTATTTCGGCCACCATTAAGGAGGACTCCAATAATGATGGCAATCCTGATGGCAAACAAACTAAGATCAGCATTACCAAGACCTCTATAACATCAACCGCTCCCTTGGAGAATGTGGAGACACCAAACACTAGCAGCACAACCAAAACAGAGCAGGTCAGCACGACTTCCAGTCCTGCCACCACAACCACAGAGAAGAAGCAGAAGAAGGAGACTTCCAGCAGTAGCTCCACGGAAGCCAGCTCTACTACCACCACCACTAGCACTACCACAGAGGCGCCCCTAGAAAAACTCAAGAAGGACGAGGAGAAACTCAAGGAGAAGGTAGCTGAGGTGGAGGCAGACCCCATCATACTCTCTTCCCGTCTCTAAGTCAGCTTTCTCTGCTAGTTGTTTAGTCCATCACCTGCATTTCTTACACTCACATATTTATGTCGCGCCAAGTTCAATTAAAGTCATGTGATTCGATCTGAGATTCGCTTCTTTATTTAAATTTCAAATTCACACACTCGCATAGATAGGGGGTACGAAGAGACTGGAACAAGATTTTGAGGCTCTAATTGATGAGCCAAACAACGCACAGCGGAATGGGATAATGAGACGAACAATTCACTCAGGCATGAAGCCTTTCTCAGGGTGTAACCTTCCCATTGAAAAGCTTTCGCGGAAAGCCCTCACCCAAATACAATACAATACATACACACACAAGTTGCAGATCTCAAATATTTGCATCAACTTGGATTACGTTTGAGAAATGCAAATATTATAATCAATTTTATATAGTATTTGCATTTGCCATTCCAATTGGGTTACTTTAAATTTTAGAGATTATTAAAACTTGGAATAGGCGTTAATCTGGTGAATGTGTGTATGTATGTATGTATATCGCTAGTGTAAGTTAAATGTAATGGAGAAGTAAGAGTACAAGTTGGAATTAGTAGAGTAAGCTTTTGATATGGTTGCTAACTGGCTGTTAAAAGCAAGCGAAAGGATTCACCACTAGTGAGTAGAAAAATCACTAGTTCCAGTGCGGTGCTAGAGAACACAGGGATATGTGTTCACCGACCTCATGCGAAGCTTCTTTCTTCGATTTTAAACCACACCATTGCACATTTTCAACAAAAGTGGAATTAACAACCTAATCTCTATGACAAAGACTTTGGTGTTTTAAGGGAAGACACTGTAATCCGTATTAGTTGTTGTCGCCTTGTACTTATTGAGGTAATGAGTACATTTGAACACTAAATACTTTAATCATTTTCATGATAATATATCTCTGTCATGGTAAAATATTATCATTGCAAACGGGAATTACACATTAGTAGAGATTACAATCGACGGCAACGGGACTGAGCTGGCGGTTTCACCTACTTTTGGTCGCGAGGCCCCATATTCCGTATAATGGTAGTCCTTTGACTAAAGACATATGCCGCTAGGGAAAGTTGCGAATGGATTACAGTTGAACTACTGAATCACAAGGGGACCAAAAAAATTCGTAAATTCAACATTAAACGAAATTAATTTGTTATAGACAGAAGTTAATTGGACTCTAGAGATTTTGGTCTCGGTTGGTTTTTTTAAAGGAGGGTCGAAAGGACGGAGAGACCGGCGTTAACGCAAACAGTTTGGAGAAAAGTTTGGCCAACAAACGGCAGCGGTTAGCCAAGCAAGCCAAGGTGGAGGCCCTAGCCAGCAAAACTGCTAGACCAGGCACAACACCACGCCAAATCGCATAGCCCATACAAGGAGAGACGTGCCAAAACAGCAGCCCAAAAGGGAAGATGACGCCTGAGCAGTAGAAGCAATTGTACACAAAAAAAGAATGATATTTGTTGATGATCCATTGGATAATTTCGGTATTTAGGTACATTTGGACTGGATCTTAATAAAATCCATTTAATGTTAGACTGATATTAGATTTTCATCATACGTATCTGAAAATAGTCCAAAGGATATGGAAAAAACTGTCCATCTTGTTATACTCTGTACCGAAGGTACATAGAGTATATTAAGTTTGTGCAAAAGTATGTAACAGGGAGAAGGAATCATTTCCGACCCTATAAAGTATATATATTCTTGATCAGCATCAACAGCAGAGTCGATATAGCCATGTCCGTCTGTCCATCTGTCTGTCTGTCTGTCCGTCTGCCCGTCCGTCCGTATGAACGAAGAGATCTCAGAGATGGTAAGAGATAGAGGTTCGACATGTATGGGACATATATTTCTTATACTTGCAGGCAGATCAAGTTTATTTTCAATTTTTGCCACGCCCCCTCGCGCCCCCGCAATTTGGAAAAAACGTCATATCTCCTACAGTTTTGATGATAGATGGTTCGTACTTTCTGGAGATATCTAGTACTCAAAATTATTTATCGATTTGCTGAAGGAATGATAAAGATCGGATGAACGATACTCAACTTATGAGCAAAAAACGGTCAGTTAACACCCCCACCCACCCCAGCCATAACCTAAGCATTGCGTTCAGCAGAAGCAATCTTAGAGGAGAGAGAGAGAGAGAGAGAGAGTTAACTGGCCGTTTGACTCGTGACCAAATGCGAGCTGCGACATTAAGGGTGCAGAGTATGTTATAGTCGGGCTTGACCGACTTTCTTTCTTGTTTTTTTCTGTTTAGTTGAAACTGTTCTAGGCCATTTTGAAGAGGAAACCAGAAGCGCGACTTGTAGCGTTCAACGAAGCAGGACGGCTCCTAAAGATCAAGAGCGATTCCACCTTCAAGTGGGAGAAGCCTATGGGAGAGTGCCCAGTCGTAGGTTGTGCCTATCTTGGACTGCGTTGGCAAAGTTCTTACTGTTCCTAACCATCTCAACCTAACCTAATCTACAGTCGGGTTAGGATAATTGTATTTATTGGATCTATACGATATATTCATCCGATTTGAATCAAACTCGGTAACATTGTGCTGAAGCAGATTATATAACAGCTCGCAAACTTAAAGAGGCTAGCAAAGAAAAGAAAAATAGAATTTTTGTCAGAACTATCGGTTCTATGTCAAACTAGGGTAGCTATACTATAGAGCAGCAGTGGTCAGCAAAAATAACGGAAAGTGTGGGGTAAAGATTGACCACTTCACCTAATAACGTTTTCACACTGGGCAATGCTGCATTGTCGAAGCTGCGGAAACCTGCAGAAAGCGTTCACACCAAACCCGCAGCTTCAAAAACAGATGTCAGCTACTTCTACCTAGTATGGTTGCAAAAGTATCGCCAGAAGCACTCGGAAACGATAACCATATACACGTTATATGATTACACCAATTAAAGCCACCATCCAGCCTACGTATTTCGTATGAAAAAAAGATCTCGCAGCTTCGACTTGGACAGTTTTTTTTGAAGCTGCGGCCGGTGTGATAGAGTATAACACATTCGCTTGTTCTATATTTTAAAGTTACTAAGTTGTTCGGTTGTTCAGCAAGAAGTTGTTAACAAGTCCCCGAGGAAGAGTGACTGAACAAGTTACCGAACAAGTCGCTGAACAAGTCCCTGAACAAATCACTGAGCAAATGACAAAGAAAATGTTTACTATTTCAGATTAGTGAACAACTCATTATTGTTCACTCACTCATTGAAAACCCAACACTAAGCTACGATTAAACACAAAAAAGTATATCTCACTAGAGATAGTTTTACGACCGATCGTTTGTATGACAACTATATGCCATAGTCATTCGATGCGGCCGTTTTCCACACTTGTGCAGCCTATATGTATGTGTTTCAAAATTTTGTGCTTAGTTGGATCAAGATGGCTTTAAAACTGAGGGAGGAGAAAGCATAAAAACAGGCTCAACTCTTCATGATGATCCGGAATGTATACTCCTTATGTGGTCGGAGTTGCTTACTTTTAAGCGTTACAAACCTATGTACAATTTAATAAAACCCTCTGCAAGAGTATACGCATATTTCATTTAAATATTAAAAGTTCCACTAAATATTAGATTTATATTTACTTGTCAAAAGTATTTATCTCTCTTGGTTGTCACAATAAGTTAAAAGTCTAACTCGCTCTATGGTGAGGTGTTTATCAAAACAATTACTGTGTGCTTAGAACTATCTTGGGTGCATTGTTAACCATTTTTATTGCGAGGCTTACTTGTTATTATAAATTGAAATGACTCATCGCCCCACAAATAATATATATGTAGCCATATGTAGACAAATGTATATTACCTCGCCCTTGCATATGCCATTCCATATCGATCAGCATACACGATCGCAAATTGATAAAATCACATCGACACGAGCCAATGTGTCCACGGGACCGAAAAATCCAAATATTAAGTATACGCCAGGTAGGGGTATAGTTCATATTGAAGTCCCCACAAATTCGTCATCAATTGTGAGTTTCACTTGGAAATCTGCTAATTTGATATCCAACTGTTTACACAATTCGAGAGGCATGTTCGCTTCTATTTATGTTGCAAACATCAACAAGATAAACAGATAAGAAACACTCATTCAATTTGTATTACAAAATACTCGGAGAACCAAAATATTTGCACTGCCCCTGGCCTAGTCTTTGCGAAGGGGTTAGCTGGAGATTGTCTAAATTAGGGACCAAAAGTTTATTTTGATAACAGGTGTTACCCTTAAAATTTCATTAGCTTTATCTTATCGCCAACAGCGGCGCACTCGATGCCCATTCAATGTGGAGCTTAGAAGTCGTCGGTCTGCTCAGTCCAAAGGAGGCAGCCGGTGTATGCGTTTCACCTGCCATTGCTAAAATAGAAATTAAATAGAAATTCAAGAAACGGTGAGAAAGATAAGAAGAATTCTTGTTGTTGTTTGTGGCCCTCATTGCGTATCGCGTACGTTCAACCAATTATTCAAGTGACGAACTGACAGTGAAATTTCCTTCAAGTGCAAACACACACGTTTTTAATTGTGACTCATCCAGTAATTGTGAAAATAATAAACGACTTTCTGCTATGCAGAAATCCCCAGAACTCATTAAATTGATAAGATTTAGAAATTCTACCCATACTCGTCGTATATGTAATTTCAAATTGAATTTATAGCTCCAGGGTCTTCGTGGTCTTATCGAGTAGGCAATTGACTGGCTATCTGAGCACACCCAAAGAGAAGGTTACACAACAACTCCAAACAAACACCTAAAGCCGGAGCAGAAGGATCGCTAATCAAGATGGCGGCAATTAGCGTTGGTTTTGCAAAATGCTTTATACTCTTTATGGCGGTTGTCATATTGGTAAGTTATATTAATGTTTATGAACCTTTGTCTTTTGGTGTAAAGATTGTAAAGTGATTAATTTACAGCTGAATTAAAATGAAAAAGAGGTTGGGTCTATTCAGATGGATTCAAAGGGTAATTACTTGCTTAAATTTCTAGAGAGCAAACAAATTTCAAATTGGGAAAGAAATTGAATGCAAACTAATAATTTGCAGAAAATCGGAAAATTCTTGGGATCTTAACAGAAACTTCTGGATATTTTAAACCGGTTTTAGACTTTTGATCTTTAATTTTCCATTTTTAGTCTTAAAAATAAAAAAATTGAGGAAAGCTAACTTCGGCTCGACCGAAGTTTATTATAAAAATAGAGGAAAGCTAACTGCGACTCGACCGAAGTTTATATACCCTTATAGCTTGTATAATATATATAAATTAAGCAATTAAATGATTTTCGTCGAGCATTCTTAGCTGAGTTATTTCCCAAACTCAGCAATAAGATGGCGCCTCTACTTTGACCATTTGTTTGCCAGTTTGTTATATGGCAGCTATACGATATATTCATCCGATTTTGACCAAACTCCCCAAAATTGTGTGGAAACTGATAATACTCACAAGTGGAATGTATAAAGACTCTACCATTGAGAACAAAAAAGTTTTTATCACTAGAACTACTTTTCGACCGATAGTTCCTATGGCAGCTATAGTCCATATACATCCGATTTGGATCATACTTGGCAAAATTGTGTGGTAGCATATAATATTGATCACAATCAAGTTTGGGAGGGATAGCATTAAAAACAAAAAAGTTTTTTATACTAAGAATTTATAGAATAGAAAACTTAGTAATACGAGGTTTGGGGACGTTTGCGTTGAAAACAAAAAAGTTTTTCTCACTAAAACTACTTTTTCGACCGATGGTTCCTATGGCAGCTATATGCTATAGTCATCCGATCCGGCCGGTTCCGACAAATGTGCAGCGTATTTGTATCAAAAGACTTCGTGCAAAGTTTCTTTAAGATAGCTTTAAAACTGACGGAGGAGATAGCATAGAAACAGAAGGACAGACGGACGGACAGACGGTCATGGCTATATCAACTCAGCTCGTCATGCTGATCAAGAATATATATACTTTTTTTGGTCGGAGATGCTTCCTTCTATGCGTTACAAACATCTGGAAAATTTTAATATACCCTCTACAAGGGTATAAAAATGAGTAACGGGTATATCGAAGTCGGGCAGTGCCGACTTTACTCTACGCTCTCGTTTTTTGTAAAGAAAGACTTAAGCGAGGGTCCCACAGGCAAATAATCTGGCCTATTTTGATGAAAGTTTGGCTAAAATAGGCCAAATTAGTGAACTTTTCGGCCATATTTGATCAACTTATAAGACAACAGTTTTAGTTTTAACTTAAACTTACTTAACTACTTGACTAAGATCAAAAACAGGCCACTAAACCCATAGATGTATAAACTAATGGTAGGCACGCCACAGATGTTTGCAATACGAACCTAAACGGTTTCTCTGTTAAAAACAAAAAACAGAAATACCTTGTGTATCTTAACCTGGCCGAACTAGAATTATCACTAAACAGAATGTTTAGAATCTAGCAACAGCCAAAAAACAACAGCAACACGCAACAAAAATTGGTACCACCTTCAAGCCATAGCATAATTTCAGGCTGACTATACTCTTATCAGAGGAATTTTGGGCTGGTTTTTACGGATGTTGAATTCTCAAGCCTTTATTCGACAACATTGAGTTATATCTCAAGTGTTAGGAAGTATTTAGGTACATACCTAGATACATATTTTGTGTACCTTTTACCTTACCTCGGTATTTTTAAATTCCAGTACCTTTTACCTTACCTAGGTCCAAATTTTCATTTACCTTGTCAAAATGCAAGGTATAAGGTACTTTAATATGAATGAGAATTTAATTTCAAATGATAGTCTGAGTGGGAAACTAATCTAATTTATTCATTCTATCAATTTGATTGTCGATATAATTATTAAAATAACATAGTCTTTAGCTAATTACTGTGTTGATCCTTAAGACGCTTTAAGTAAAGAAAATACAGAAAGCTGTCGCACAACTAGCATGGAAATAAGGTACATGAACTATCTTTTGAATGGTTTCACATTGCGATTGCTGTTCATAGTTGATTATAAATGACAGCATTTTATTTAACACACAACCAAATTATATTCCAAATTATATTCTAGGACCCTATCACCAATAGACTTTGCTATCAGCTAAAATAATTAGGTCGCTAATTTTACTATTTAAGAAGTTTTAAAAACTTGTCCATATCGCTTTACTTCCTATGTATCTAGGCCAAGACTAAGATCAAATATGTAGATAAAGCAATTTGTAAAGTTGACGCGAATGTGTAACTTAATGATTAATGTTAATTTTTTAAAATATATATTGTAAATTAGGTCGAAAATTCAAATAATAGGAATTGTAGACTAAATAGTCGGAAAGAAACAAATAAAATATAAAATAAAATATATATTTTTCTGACTTAAAACTAAAGAAAAGTGTATGTCCCTTTAGAAATTTTGGGAGTCTCGGAAGACAGATTTGTTGTACTGATTCCTGAGAATATTTTGCTCTTTTTCCGTACACGTTTGTTGAAATTTCGATGAAACCTCAAAGTTTTGATTGGATAGTTCACGTTATTCAGTTCACAACATTTTCGGGTAGGTAGTGTTGGATAAACCATGCTTTAAAAGGCATTTAAAAAGTACCTTTTTAGTACCTTTACCTTTACCTAGGTACTGGAAATATCGTATACCTTTTAACTTACCTAGGTATATTTTTTGACATTTACCTTGTACCTTACCTAGGTAAGAAAATTGTGTTCTTTTCCAATCACTGGATATAAATAGCGCCAATTGTCAGTGTTTGAAGTGTGGAAGCAACAAAGTCTGCTGATGAGTCAATTCCGAAACTGCCGGTTGTACAGACGTTACCCCATTGCTGTCCCAGTAATGTTGTGTGTGGCTCTGTTGAAGTGTGTTGAAGTGTGTGGATTTGCATAGAATTGCAATCAACCATTAATTGACCTTTTGCGCCCAGCTTGAAAAAGCAAAATACTTTGATTAAACTTACAACTTTGAAGTTATGCAAAATCTACAATCATGGCTATATTTAGCCAAGTTCATAATTTTGTCAAATTATTTCCCTGTGGGACCTTAGATAAAGAAAACTAAAATATATTTGAAAATTACGTTAGAAACAATAAATCCCGACAACCCTGCCTTGTCTTGCTAGCAGTTGACATGCTTTTTCTTTCTCTCTCAATCTCTCCCTTAAACTAAGCTGATTATGTATATGTACCCACCGGGTATATGTATGTAAATTGCCATTACAAAATCGATTACTCCTAGATTACTTAGCCTTCAGTATGAAGGAAATAGTCGCATACAATCTGCATTACTTTGCCGTATGCATGGCCGCTTTGTAAACGGGGTGCGCACAGACCGGCATTACTAGTAATAAAACAAGTATGCCAGAGCCGAACTGCCATCGGATTCCCATTACGAATGCGTATATTTTTTTAAAAATTGTAATGCAGAATGTTCGCACTCCGTTTTCAATTCAACACACAATTTAGGAATCGTATACTCAGTCGTAAAGCACTTGTAATACAATTCAATTTACTAAAGATTGAAAAGTATACGGGTGGGTAAAGTACTTGTTTTACGATGCAATGTATTATTGATAGAGAAGTATATGGGTTGGTAATGCACGTGCATTACAGCCTATATGAGAGTGGGTAATGATGTAGTAATGCAGTGGTTTTTATATTAGTTTATTTTAAATGATTTTATTTGTTATTCCTTGATAAATAAAATGTATGTTTTTACAAAGGTTCAAATTGTCCAGACCACAAATGGGAAATACGTCGTTAACAGGGGGCATGTTCTTTTTCGTCAGCTTTTTAAGGATGGCCAATATATCAATTAGGCATTTTTCAATTTTTGGTTGACTCTGCATAATCGTGTTTTGAGCCTCCATCACTTGCCTATTGAGTTTTCAACTTTACGAGTTTTTTAACAAATACAAATTTAGAAAATAGAAGAAATGTCAAAAAACGCTTATGGATGACGGGGGGAACGCACATAAGCGAACGAAATTGACATCGGCTCGTGTGTGGCACGATTACCATCTCTCTAACGAAAAGCAGCGGTTGTATTGCATTACTTTTTCGTCAGGCGTAATGCCTACTTTCGGCAGAACACGTTGAGCTCTGCGCCGCTGGGTAAGTATGTATGCCCTTGGGTGGCAAATCTTCTATTGCTTATATCCAGGGAATCAAACCGAATCGTATTTCGGTTCCGGTTCCAGTTCCAGTTCTGGTACGTACCGAAACTTTTGTTTCGGTAAAAGGTTCTGTTTTGGTTCTTATAATATTTCGGTATTCGGTTCCGTACCGGTAACTGCTTTCTTATTTCGGTATACCGGTATGAACCGGTAAAATATGAAGAAAGAGCGGTCATTGGTTATGCATTCATTCGATTTCTTAGCGAAGACTTAAAAAAGACTTGCCCTTCTCAAAGACCACACAATTGTGGAAACTTTGTAGAGATTTCTTTATTTTTATAAACGAGAGTTTTTTCGGGTTTCACTATTTAAACACGATTTTCTATTTACAATGTCTCTATACGTGTTTTTTCTCTTCACGGTTTGTCGATATGGATTTTTCTTTCTGTCTCTCTGTCTGTCTGCTTGTCATTTTAATCACAGCTTCTTTTTTCGTCCATCTTCTACTATCTACTGCGTTCCACTTTCGGTTTCGTCATAGTCCATTCTCTATACAGTTCCTTAACACTTAAATATCGATATATTTATACATTTTGGCGGTCATTTTCAAATAATTCCAAAGAGTTCAATTTGAAAAACGTTTTAAGCTCAGAAAAATTGATCACGATTGATGCCTTTAATCAGTTTTGTGAAAATACTGAACTATTTGTAGTGTTCTGCTTCTGAAGTAATTGTGCTGCTTTCCTGATTAAGTTTTAAGTTGAACAGAAATGGATAACACAAATACTTTTCAGTTTCGAGGTTAGCATTAACATGACATTATAATGTGGGCCTTAGAATAAAGGATTCAATATTTTTCAAGAGACTCTTGCTGTTCTATTTTACACTGCTCGCCACTTGAATAGGACACCCTGCATGCTCTCTTTAAAACTGCTCGTAACTCGAAAACGAAATGGTAGAATAACGGTATTTTTTGCATATTATCTTTGTGCAAGCATTCTTCGCTCTTTCTGGTATATTCCAAGTTTTGGAATAGAACCGTTATAAAGTTGTTTGCGCTTTATGTGAGCATTCGCAAAAATTCAATGGAATTTTTGCGCCACTTGAATAGAACATGCATTTTATTTGGTCGGTATCGTTGACACGTGCACACAAATTTTGGTTTACTTAAACTTTTTGCTTTAATTGAAGTGTATATAAAATTAAAAAAAATTAAAATGGGGCGTGGCACTTCATTATCTGAGTCGGAGAAAGGAAAAATCCAAGCTAACAAGTATTCTGGCCTTTCTATTGCCAAAATAGCAAAAAAAGTCGACAGGAGCCGTCACGCCATAACAAATATTTTAAATAATGAGGCTAATTAGGGTAAAAACATGAAGGGCCGCACCCACAGTGTGTTTACCATCGCGGACAAGCGACTTATATTAAGAGAAGCTTCCAATTCGCACGACTCTTTGGCCAAGATAAGGGAAAAATGCAACGTTAAAGCAAGTTTGAAGCCACCTCTTAACCCGGCTCGGAAGTTACAACGCCTTGATTTCGCGCGCGCACATGTCCCCTGGACTTCGGAGTGGCAACGTGTTGTCTTTTCGGACGAAAAAAAAGTTTAATTTGGAGGGCCCCGATGGCTACAGCTACTATTTTCATGATCTTCGAAAAGAACCACACCATCTTGATAAGTTGCACAGCAGTGCTGGAGGTATTATGGTATGGGGGGCCATTTCCTATTATGGCACCTGTGAGCTTAAATTTATTCCAACCACCATGAATGCGTTGTGTTATAATGGTATATTGAAAGAGGCCTTTCCACACTTCCAAAAACTTTCTGCAAATCTAAAATGGATTTATCAACATGATAATGCCCCTATACATAAGGCCCGGATTGTTAAATCGTATATAGCGAGCCAAAACGTGGAGTTATTAAACTGGCCACCCTATTCACCGGACTTGAATATCATTGAGAATGTGTGGGGATGGCTAACACGTGAAGTATATGGATCAGGTCAGCAATATTCGAGCGTTCCCGAACTAATTGCAGCTATCAAATTAGCATGGGGCTCGATATCGTTGAATTATTTGGGAAAATTGTATGCATCCCTTCCAGACCGAATGTGTGAGGTTTTGGAGAAAAAAGGAGGCTCAACACACTATTAAAAACTTTTTTTGGTTTAAAAACATGTTAGTAATTTCTTATTTAAGTAATATTGTTATTTGAAAAGGATTGAAATATTCTTAAATGGTTTTTAGATAAAGTGTCCTATTCAAGTGGTGCAAAATGAAGACTCCAAAATTTGTTACTTATTGGTTAACAATGTTTTTTGTATACTTACAACTTTTGAATAATTTTGTAATTTTCGTCTAATTACTACATTTAAATAAGCTTTATAAGAAAACAAAAATTATTTTCCTAGATGGCTTGGTTTAGCAGCAATTAACTATAGAAAATCGACTTTAGACGTGTCCTATTCAAGTGAACTCCTAAATATCGGTACTCGTATACCGGTACACAATCAATATCTATATATCTCCTTGATGTTTCTTCTGATTGTTACCAAACTTAGTATATCCAAAGACTTTTGAACTCACACTTGATGAGAATCCGTTATACAATTGAATGGCAAGGGGAAATTTCAATGTGGATCTACGATTTAACATGGTTGTGCTGTGCGTGTGAGAAGTCTGTCGAACAAACTTGTTCGTATCTACGTTCTCGAAATAAATACTATATTGAAGTGGTGGCGGTTTTCAAGATAAAAGCAAAAAAACAATGCAAAAGGTAGAATTTATGTACATTTTAGTGATTTTGAGCATGAAGACGGTTTGTTTTGAGCTAGTCTAAAGAAATGTTTTGTAGGCCTGGTTAAGAGCTACAAAATTGCTGAAGACAGTATAGGAAACTTTCAAATAGTTTATGAGATATAAACTTTAAAAATAAGACATTTTTTCAAAAAAATCAACAAACTTCAAGAGTCCATCACAAGAAAACCTTAGTCAATCAGACCAAACCCCTTTCAAATTTTGTTGGTTTCGTTGGTATCAAAATTTTTTTGTTCAAAAATGGTTCACAATCATCAATCACAATCATCAAATATCTCAAACTAGGCTGTACTTTTATTACCTTTAAACTTTACATGGACAATCCAGGCAAGGTTAATTTCACAAATAAACTTTCAATACTCAATAATATTATTTTCTTTTAACCAGGCTCAAGGCGTTATCTATCTGGGTTTGGCTATTTGGGGCATTACCCAACGTGAGTGTGAATCAGCCACAGATATATCGGACAATCCCTTCAAGTTTGCGATGGACTTGATTTATTTTGTGGGTAAGTAGAGTCAAAATACCCAAGAATGGACCATTAGCTAACCTAAATCATTCAACAGAAAAGGACTGTGGTGAACCAGATTTGGTGTACAATGAAAATGTGTTTCCTATTAATATGGGTGATTGGCAAAAATCCTATGAAGTAACCCATCGAGAGTACATTTTCATGATAACCTATGCGGTGGTCAGTGGCCTGTGGATTGCCACCTCATTATTGATAATCAGTAAGTGGTTAATGGAAACATTTAAGGGGAAATCAGCTGACATGTTACTTACATTTCAGTCACAATATGCAATGCAACCACCAAGATCATTTCGGGCATCATCTATTGGCCCTGGTTCCTGTCCGTAATGGCGGGCTGTATACTGGATGTGGTGGCCAGTGTGTATCATGGCCTGGACATAACCAAGACTATGGTAAAGCTGGCAGAAGTCGAAATTTGCACCTACTTACAACATATATTTTTGCTATTTCAGTCCCTAGACGATGCTTTCGAGTTTGTTGGCGCTAGCATTGATACTGAAGATCCCATTGCATCCGCCGTTTGGCCCTTGCTTCAGCAATTTGGTGTCTACTTCTCCACTCCGGCCATAGTCTTACTCTGCCTGAGTTGCCGTGTGGTACTTATTTGGCTGTTGAACATCTTCGGTTGCAGCTTCTGTTTGTCGCTGTCTACTATGTTGGCTAGCCAAACGGAGCGGAAGGCGAAGGCCGCTGCCATTGTGGTTACCAGCAATAGCCAGGCTCCCACACGCCAGCAGACACCTCAACCAGCCATGCAGCAACTGCAGGAAACGGCCCCCATTGAGCAGGTGCCGCATTACAGCTATCCCGAACAAATACGTCCCAAGCCGTTGCCCATTGTTATACCAGCACAAAATGTGGAACAATTGCAGCGTCAGGACTCGCAGATGTATATGCCAAGTGATCGCACCACTGTGCAGTCGCCTGTGATGGTGTTGCCTCCACAGCAGCGGGAAGTGGTTTCCCCTCAACCGGATATCAACACTTACCGCACCACTGAGGCTCATCCCGATCGTCTGAACTATCCTCCCACGGAACCGCAGTCACCACCACGTGCTGCTTCACCGGTCATGCAACAGTTTGCGGTGACCTCGCCACTTAATAATCGTTACAGCGAAATGTATCCCACAGCGCCGCCCAGTAATCCGCGTGTCAGTCAGGAACTACGCAATCAAATGCCTTGGTCCTATACCAGCATGGTGAACAAGCCACCTCCACCACCACGTAAACCGCAGTTGCAGGTTCAAATCTATCCGCAGATACCCGAACCCGATTACATAGAACACTAAGCTCAGCGTGGAGGGATTTGTTTGTGTTATTGTTAACTTTATTCTAAAGTAAAGCTAAATCTAATGGCCAAATGCTTGTTTACTCTTTGACTCCTCCATGCCATTCAATAGATTATACTTATACTTTACATGCTGTGCCACCACTTGTAAAACTTCATTTGCATCAAGTTCCTGGGTCGTTTCACCACTCACATGTAGCTCCAGTTTGGGGATTTTGGCTCCCACCACTATGATAAGAGGATGTCCCAAACGTTTGGCCTCCAGCAAACGTTTGCCTATGGTCAATTCCTTGCGTTCGTCATGCAACAGTTCTTGGGAGCCACATAAATGACTCAATTGCTGCAACAAATCATGTTCCAAACGCTCGGCAGGAATTTGCTCTTTACTGCCCTGTTTGGGTCCTATTAGGCAAACATCATAGGGAGCCAATAGCTTGGGCCAACGTAATTCCTGCTCTGTGGAAAGTACTTCCAAAGCGGCAGCTAAGACTCGAGTCAAACCTATGCCATAGCAGCCCATGATAAGATTTTGTGGCTTGCCCGAGCTGTTCAGGTAGGTGGCACCCAAAGGCTTGGAGTATTTGTCGCCTAGCAGAAAGGTATGTGCCACCTCTATGCCACGCACTTGTTGTAAACGCGAGTTGGGGCAGTTGGGACAGCTGCCTGCTGAATCTGCCAAAACTTCTGCATTGCCGGCATAACCGCAGGCCTCACACTCTAGCAGAGTATCTTCACCCACTGGGCAGAGGTAGTGATACTCGTGCGATAAACTGCCACCCATGATGCCGGTGGCTGCATTGACTACACAAGAAAAGGGGGGGAAACCTTAGTATTTCTCTAGGGAAATCACTTTTCCACTTACCCTTGACAAAAGGCACCTCCAGCTGGCGAAAGAATCTGTCATAGCCTTTGGATAACAACTCATAGGTATGCCTGGCTGTTTCCGCGCACACATCAAAGGTATACATGTCCTTCATCACAAACTCTTTTGCTCGCATCAGACCAAAACGTGATTTCAATTCATCTCGAAACTTGGGTCCAATTTGATACAGACGCAAGGGTAATTGACGATAGGAAATGGGTGCGGCTGTGGCCAACATCGCTGTCACCGCCTCCTCGTGTGTCTATCAAAGAAAATTTATAAAAATCAGCACAATTCGTTTCCTTCTGCATCTCTCCCACTCACTCACTGGACTCAGTAGAAACTGTTTGCCATTACGATCTCGCAGCATATAAAACTCGGATATGTCACCCTCCAGTCTGCCACTCTTTTGCCATAGCTTAGTGGGTGTTAGGATGGGCAATGTAATTTTTTGGCCTTCTACTGCTTGCATATTGCTCTGCACTAGGTTGATGCATTTGTCCAATGCCCGCTGAGCAATGGGCATGATTTGATAGGTGCCATTGCTACCGGATTTGACTAAACCCAAGTCGGTCAGGAGCTGGAAAAATTGACAAAAGTTGAAAATTTCATAACATGGGCGCACAGTTTGGAATTACCTTTTGACTGCGGGATAGTTGCTCTGTGGGCTTGACGTCCGCATTTTTGGGCGTCACTAGGAGGGGCCGGAAAAGTCGTGAGGCTTTATTCATCTTGAATTAAATGGATTTTAATGGACTGATAAAAACTAAACATAACCATGGCCGGCTTAACAGCTGATATCAACGACAGACCAGCTGTGATCGATAACGATAGACAGAACTGTGGTGAGTTGGCAATTTGATTGTGCTCAACTCACCGCTTTATTCGAAAAACTGCAAAATAATAGCCGCGGGTAATTCTTAAAACATTCAGAAAATGTTTTGAATGCTCACATTTTTTTTTGTAATAACTTAGAGGCTAAATGAACAGCACAGGTCGACTGGTCATCACTAGTTGGCTTAATAATATTGTTGTCTTAAGCTTTAGACGTGTCAAAATCAGTTCTAGGAGGTTTTTTGATGCTCTGATTCCATTTCTGGCATTATTTTTCGGATCAGGGGAGAGGGGGCTGACTTAAGGTTGATACAGGAAGGTAACATTGAACAAAAAATCAAATGGCGTATCGTTTTATAGGTTTTTGGTTGCTCTGATTCCATTTCTGGCTTTGGTTTTCCGATCGGGTAGGTGTTTTAGGTCTTCCGATTTCATTTCTGACAATATTTTTACCGATCGGCTGGAAGACGGCTAACTTAAAGAGATCGGGAAGAGGGTAAAATTAAAAAAATCAAATGGAGTTCGGGTATTTTCGGTCTTTATTTACACATTATTTACGTAATTACTATTTTCATTATCCAATGTTACAACTGGCTAGCTCAAGGTCTTCGTTGGTTGATTATAAGCCTTTTTATAACCAACACAAACCAACAGATATTAATTACAACATTTTGGAATAGCAATTGGGTATGTCCGTACAACGATCGCTGTTTCGAGAATAACCAAATTCTCTCATCAGCGGACTTGTTTTGCTGTTCACACTTCAAACAAACATCCAGTTAGCACTTATAGTCTCGAGTTGGCGAATAAAGACATAGGAATTACACTATTATAAATTCGCAGCCCTAACTTCGGCTATGGTTTTTTTTTGAAGGTGTTTTGTTTACCAATTTGCTGTAATTAATTCTGTTGCTTATGGCTGCTGCTAGGTGGTTGGGCTATCCGTCCAATGATCCTCCTTAGCAGGGCCACGAGTTTTTTGTAAATACACAAGGTATTTTTGTGTTTGTTTTATAATAGGGAAACCGTTTTTTGGTTTTTATTACAAACATTATGGCGTGCTGACCATTATTTATATGTATGTGGGGTTTGGTGACCTGTTTTTGATTTTAGTCAATGTTACAACTGGCTAGCTCAAGGTCTTCGTTGGTTGATTATAAGCCTTTCATTATCAATACGGTCTGTGTTCATTTATATACACACGTCCGTCGCGGTCAGCGTCCATCTCCTTCAACCCCACAATCCACTAATGTCTCCTTCTATGCTCGCATCAGTACACCGTTAACGGAACCTTCAAAACTGTACATTTCTAACCTCAGGTGTTAATTGGCTATTGATTGAGCTACTTTATGCAACCTCGATATGTGAAATTTCTGCCTGTCAGTTTTTCATTCTGTCCCAGTGTGCTGTGGTGAGTTTTTAGGTGTCAGCGCTGTGGCTCAAAAAAATTGATCAGTCTGGCAACATCTGAATTAGTTGCCAAAATGGATTCTAATTTTAAGGATTTATACAAAAAAGGCGTTGATCTTGGCGAGCAACAAAAGCTACGGCAGCTGCAGCTATTAAAAGACCAAAAACTAAGACGTCAACAGGAGCAGGACACACACCGGCAAGTGTCAGAGCAGTCGCCGCCAAAACAAAAACAAAGCAAGCATCGCAACAAAAACAATAACAAGAAAAAGAATGCAGGAGGCGGAGGATTTCTCTACAGACCACAACTGTCAGAGTGGTTGCGCCACCGACCCGAAAATCTCAACGATTGGCTTTTAGTTCCTTGTCCCATTGGGAAACGTTGCCTGGTGTTGGCCAGCCAGGGCAAGACCAAAGTGTACACCAAAGCCGGCTGGCAATTTATGCAACTTCGCACCCTGCTACCCGGCGATGGACAATTGCAAAAGTTTACCACCATTTTGGACTGTGTTTATGTAGAGGATTTGGATACATTTTATGTTTTGGATGCTTTAGCCTTTGGTCAACAACAGCTTAAGGAATGTGAGGCTACGTTTCGTTTCTATTGGCTACGCGCCCGCTTCGAGGAGCAACAGCACGATCTCAGCCAGCGTGGAGAACGCAACGAGTGTTCGTTTGTCCTGCTGGACTACTACGATTTTGAAAATCCTTCGGCTGTGGAGCAGGTACTGCAAAAGTATCCCATTTGGCAGGAGAATCAACCGCAACTGGACGGTTTTCTGTTCTATCACAAGGAGACGAGCTATGTGTGTGGCACAACGCCTTTGGTATGCTGGCTGTTTGCCTATATGCTGCCCGATGTACTGGGGTGGGCGGTAAATGGCCAGTATAAGGCTCCAGAGGACTATCAACCCGCCTTGGCATTGCAGTATATGGAAGAGTTTGATCGGAAACTCCAAGAGCAGAGAAAACTACAGCAGAAACAGATTCGAGAGAAGAAAACGAAAAAGTCAGCTATGGAAGTGAACCAGAATGCGGAGGAGAGTGATGAAGATGCCGGCCTGAAGAGGCTACTTGATCATGAACGACGCTTAGAACTGGGCGAACTGGACATGGATTGCAGTGAGCTGCCGCCGCCAGCAGCAGCAACAGCTGTTAGCTGCTGAGAAGGGTGGTGATTTTTCTGCGCTTGCGCACTAAAAACGCGGCCCTGGACCAGCCTCCGCTTGGAGCCCAGGCACAGAAAAACCCAGATTTCGGTCATCACTCTTAGGCAGCAGAAAATTTCATTAAAAAAATTTATATAAAATCAAATATACATAAAAAATGGTCATCCAGCGCAGTTGGAAGATTCTAAGTGATGCTGGACCAAATCAAAATACTGCAAATCCCAGCGAGGTGCAGCAACAACGCTCTCCTCCCGTTACGCTGCAGTTGCAGCAGACAGCAGCCAATTCCTCATCAGATGACTCGGATTGTTCCAATCAGACGACCCACTCAATGGATACACGAGTTGCTAGCCCCACAGAGTTGGGTCAGAGAAAGCCTCCAGAAGCGGAACCAACCACTGAGACCACTTCGCTCACCTTGTCTTTGCTGTGTGAGACAAGTTCAACAGATGCGGCGGAGCCACCTTTGGTAGATATTTGTCAAGAATTGCAACTGGAATTGTGTAGAATAAATGGTTTTTGTTTTGTTTCCCAAGAAATATGTGACCACCCCGGACATGGCGGAGACCATTTTGCAGCGTATACGGCAACGTTTAAGTGGTTCGCATAACATGGAAAGCGGCAGTGCAGAGTCGGCGATGAGAGCTTTGGAATTACTGCGCATCAGTGTGCAGCAATCTTTCGATACGGAGGTCAATGAAATAATCAAACGCTATATGAATGTAAGCATAAGTACATGAATTTCTCTATTACAAACATTATATTTTTTTAAATAATTTTGTTTTTATTTTTTGTTAATTAATATAAAGTTAATAAATTGTTATCAGGCCTGTTTTGGTTTCCACTTTATGTTGAAAGAGAATTGGTTAATGTTTCTAATTCTTAAAACGATTAAGGTAATCGATTTCTTTGAATTTGTGTTAACTTACTTTTAATACCCTTGTAGAGGGTATATTCAAATTGTCCAGCTACTCGTAAGAAGCATCTTCGACCACACAAAGTATATATATTCTTGATCAGCATGATGAGCTGAGTTGATATAGTCATGTCCGCCTGTTTCTGTGCCATCTCCTCCGTCAGTTTTAAAGCTATCTTAACCACAGTTTGCACGAAGTTTTTTGGTACAAAGACGCTGCAAATTTGTCGGAACCGGCCGGATCGGATTACTATAGCATATAGCTGCCGTAGGAACTATCAGTCGAAAAAGTAGTTTTAGTAAGAAAACATTTTTTGTCTTTAACGCGAACGTTCCCAAACCTCGTATTTATAAGTTTTCTATGCTTTTACATCATTCCACCAACTTTTATGAAAATCGGTCAACTATATAGTATAGCTGCCATACAAAACATAGTTCTGAAAAAAAGTTTTTGTAGGAAAAACTTTTTGTTTTCAATGCTATCGCTCCCAAACTTGTTACTGATCAATATTATATGCTACCACACAATTATGACAAGTTTAATTCAAATCATATGACTATAGCATATAGCTGCCATAGGAACGATCAGACGAAAAAGTAGTTTGAGAAATAGCTCAGCTAAGAATTTTTGACGAAAATCATTTAAAACCTTAATTTATATAAATTATACAAGCTGCAAGGGTATGTTAACTTCGGTCGAGCCGAAGTTAGCTTTCATCTTTTTTAACTCAAAAGTTCGGTATAGTTTTTTGTTCTGTATCAGAAGATAAAAATGTGTACTAATCAGGGAATCGAACCGAATCGTATTTCGGTTCCGCTTCCGGTTCCGGTACGTACCGAAACTTATGTTGTGGTAAAAGGTTTGGTTTTGGTTCCAATATTATTTCAGTATTCAGTTCCGTACCGGTATCTAGAATTTTATTTCGGTATACCGGTACGTACCGGTATGTACCCTTCAAATATAAAGAAAGATCGGTCACTGGTTTTGCATCCATCCAATTTTTTAGCGATGACATAATAATTATACTCAAAAAAAACAAATGTTTTACGCTTACTTGCCCTTCTCAAAGGCAAATGTGGAAACTTTGTCGAGTTCTCATCTTCTTTATTGTGAGAACGTTTCTCAGGAAAAATTGTGATGTCTTTTTTGGGGAAAATACTTTTTGAATTGTCCTGTTCCTTTTCATACAAATACATGTATGAATCCACTTAAGCTTCCACTTTCAACCGGTCCTGAACCGAATCCGTAGAACCAGTTGGGTTTTGGTTTTTGGCTCAATCGCACCGGACCTTTTAAATTTTTAACCTGATGAAAAACGTTCGGTTCAAAGAATATCTTTAGTCAGGTTTTTCAGAGTATCTAAAACTATCACAATATTTTGACCGTTTAAAAAATGCTTTATAGTGCTGAATCGGAGCATTACCATTTCAAAACTATATCCAAACTGCATATTTCGACTTATATATTGAAGGAAATAAACAAATAAAATCCGTTTATTGATTAACAAAGGAGGTGTGGCCTTGGTAGAGAACTAGTTAATGATTACTATAATGAATGAGGTCCTTTCTGGTATTAATAAACGTTTTTAATAACTTCGTTAGCTGAAATATGCTTTATTTTTCACTTGAAGAGAAATGGATAACACAAGTACTTTTTTGTTCTAAGGTTATCGTGACATTATAATGAGGATCTAAGAATATAGGATGCAACATTTTCAAAGAAACTGGTTTCTCATTTTTCTATATCACACTACAAAAGATTTGCTGAACCGGACTCTTTTTTTGAAAGCAATTTTGAAAGCGATTTAATCAAATTACGTAAAGGTCCCCCAAAACTAAGTGCCAGCTTTGCAGCCTAGTTGTTGCTCAGAACCGAAACTATACTGTGGTTTCTTTTCGGTCTTTTCGGTTCTGAGTGCAACAACTAGACTACAAAGCTGGCACTTTGTTTTTGGGGACTTTTAAGCAAATTGTTTTAATCAATTAAGTTCAGTAACTATTTCAGTGAATTGTTCAGTGTGTCCTGATCAAAGACTGCTCACTTAACTGGTGCCTTTTTAGCTGTTATTATAATATTAGAACCAAAACAAAACCTTTTGCCGAAACATAAAAATATTCGCGAGTGTTCCATAAATCTCTAGAGATTTTGGTATTAATTAATAATTTCAAATTAAAACTGCTTGACTTTATATGTGAAGTGCCACAAATGCCAGGCTTCTTGATTATATGACAAAAGTTGAGCGATTTAAAACCGACTGCTCAAGGACAAGTAGATTTGATGCGTACGGTTTTACCGACCTATGATCAGTGTTTGGAAGTACCTAGGTACATACCTAGGTACATATTTTGTGTACCTTTTACCTTACCTCGGTGTTTTGAAATTCAAGTACCTTTTACCTTACCTAGGTTTTAATTTTCATTTACCTTGTCAATAGGTAAGGGACTAGGTACTTTTCGTACGAGATTTTTTTCGTGACGATTATATTATAGCCAAGATGTTGCCGCTCTGCCATGTTGAAGAAAAAAAGTTTCAAGGACCTGTTTGTGTCTATAACTGGACGTCCAGTAAACATTCCCTGTTCAAAAACTATACGATCCTAGCTAGATAAGAGAAAGAAGGACTATTAGCCGTGCTTCCATTTTCACTTTCCCAATAATTTTGCGATTTTAAGACCAAATTTTGCGATTTTAAGACCAATTTTGTACTGAAACCCGGTTTGAAATCGAGAAAGTTTTACAAAAGTGAAAATAGAATAGTATAAGAAAAATATCGCTGGTATTTTTCAAAATACTCATTTTATTTGTACGACTGCCGATATCTGCAGTTGCAATAACAAAAGCTTATTTGGTGCCACTATATAGATAGCAATCTACATCGTCAATTTCTCGTGGTCGCATACATATATACATTTGCGATTTTCCCACACAAATGAAATACTTGCAACTATATTAGCTGAAGTTCATAGCAAATACGGACTAAGAAATACCAATATATGTGGAGCAGTTACAGATAATTCATTCAACTTCTGTAAAGCATTAATAGTGCACAGTTTTTAGAAGAGTCTGATTTAAAAGTAATATGCCTGGATAGTTCAACTGTTGCTGAAATTATTTTGCCAAGGCACTTTAGATGCGCATCACACACTTTGAACTTAGTTGTCACGAAAGATGCTGAACAGGCTCAAGAATTCTTCCTTAGACTTTGGTTTTGTTCACTATGATACTTCCAAAATTTAAACTGACGTGAATTCCATATCACCACATGAAAAGTGTTTTAAAGATTGGCTTGTTGAAGAAATTATGGAAAATTTGTAAACTGTTTTCAATGAGAATTCAAATATAAAGGATTCTGAAATCTTTTAAGATACCAGTTATGGAAGATTGGATGAAACTGAGAATTGTGATGAAATTTCGCCTGAAATAGAAGCCTTAACTTATCTTGCCGTTTATAGCAGATCTTTTAAATCTTTACTTAAGTATAAAAATATTTGAAATGTTCTATTGAAAAAGTTTTTAGCTGTGGAGGCCAAATACACAAAAACGAAAAAGACAAGGTGACGAAATTTTCGAAGCTGATGTTACGTTAAAAAAATCGAGATAGCATATAAGACAATAAGCACAATATCCCATTTTTAAACCATTCTTTTAAATTTAAAAGTACCCATTTTTGTAACTTTACCTTTACCTAGGTACTGGAAATTCCGTATACCTTTTACCTTACCTAGGTATATTTTTTGACATTTACCTTGTACCTTACCTAGGTAAGCAAATTGAGTACCTTTCCAATTCCTGCATATGATCTAGTAGCTGACCTTATTATTATCATTTGACATATAAATTCCTCCTATTTTATTGTACGAAAATCTAGAGTTTTCTGAAACATGCCCGACTATTCGGTTTGATTCCCTGTTTAAAAATGTTCTAAACAGCTGTGAAGCTAACAGATTTAAAACTGCATCCAAGTTACCCAAAAAAATAAATATTTTATTTGAACTTTACCTGAAAAATTAGCATTTCTGCCAATTAAATATTGGCAGCAGCACACAAACATTTAAATTTGTTTTTATAGCCACAAAGCACAAATAATATTTGATTGAATTTGTTGGCTTTCTGCACCATTTGCTAAATAATTATTTCGTCTGATTCTTGCCAAGTTTTAACATTGAGTGAGTGTCTGTAGCAGGTGTTGTGCGCATCAGCACGCGCCTAAAATATAAATCGTATGCCATTCGAGGATTCCCCAGAATGAATAGTATAAAAACAAAAACAAACGAAACCAGATATTGAAGGCGTCTAATAGCTGTCCAAAAACTAAATGATTATTTATAATTCTAACAAATTTTGTTTTTAAAAGATCGATTGCATTAATCTTTGAACTGAACCTTATATTGGGTCTCAGATCGAATAGTTCTTCTTTAAAGTGTGCCGTTTGGAGTATGCTTGGCTACTTTAAGTGTGACCAGCATTAATTAAAAAGTACCCTGACTACTTTAAGTGTGACCAGCTATGATTTTGCACATTAATTAACACTATCTTACTCAGAACTTTTTGTTGTGTTGAAAATTACGGTAAATAATTGGTCAAAACAATGAAATTTGAAATATTTTAGAATTTCTGAGAAAGAAAATAGAAAGAAATAAACTATGAAATTACCTAAAAAATTAAGGTTAATTGAATACCGGTTTCAATCACCTGAGTTATTTATGTGTTCATAAATCTAAGTAACAGTTTGGGATTTTTTTGTTGATGCCTGATTAGTCGTAACTTACATGATCTCCAGCCAGCTAAAACTTACTAATTTATTATTCATAAATATTCTCTTATATCCGCTTAGAGCTACTTCAAGCCCGCCTTTGGCAACATCAAAGAGAATTTGGGTCAACATTCGGTGAATGAGGAAACCCTTCAGAAAATGTCCTCTTGCGCTTTGCTAGAAAATGCCAAGGCTCAGTACACAAATTTTGTGCGTCAGCAGCGTTTGGTTCAAGGAGTCACAGATCATCAGCAGCGTCTTTCCCTAAAACGACCAGCCAAGCAAACAGACTACAACAACTCGAGCAAAGTTTTTGTGAATAATTTGGGTTATGTTGCGGCTGTGGCCAAACCTTTGCCCTGCTCGGCCACCACAGTAAATCAGTTGCCCAGTTTGATGCCCCAGCAGCAGCTGCAGCTCCAACAGCAGCAGCAGCCTCTAGTTCAAACAGTTCAGCCCATCCAACAACAGCAACAACAGATACAATTGCAAAGAACATCCATCACGCCCCTAGTGGGTGGCACTTTACCCACTCCCGTGCGTCGTCAGATCTTCTGGAATACCGCTCAGATTTCTACCACCACCAAATTTGTTTTGGATGTGCAGGCAAATCTGGCCTTTGGCTTTGGTTCTGATGGCAAAGAGCGTTTGGCCAGCAAACATCCCGAATTGATACGTTATTTGCCTGATGCCGAGGACAGGGAATGGCTGGCAGCACGCGGCATAATTCCCGCCGAGAATCGTAGTTCACGTTTCTTGTTTCTCATCTACGATGAGGTGTGTCGACTGCAGCAGACCCACGATTTATATCGGCACAAGAACAACATTGATTTGACCATGATGCTGACTTTCAATGTCACCGAAGCCATGATCCATAAGATGAAGCTGTTCTTTGTGGATTTGAATATTAAGAGTCGTGGTCTGATTACCAACTCGTTTATCATGGCCAGCAATCAACAGCAGCAGCAACAGCAAACATTGACTAATAATAGCCATTTGAGGAATGCGTTGCTTCAGGGGGCAGCTGCCCAACAGCAACAACTGCAACAACAACAGCAACAGCAACAACAACAGCAACAACAACAGCAACAACAACAGCAGCAGCAACAGCAACAACAAACGCAGCAGCTGACCACACCACAACAGGCGCTAGCTACACCGCCCGTTGTCGAGTCGGAGGCGGGGGGAGCGCTTAAGGAGCAGCTAAATGCAGCTTCACCCACACCCACGGGCACACCCTGTCTACAGGCTCAGGCAGTGGGCAGCAGCACTACGGCTGGACCTTTAAAAACCAAACTGGTGGCCAGTTCAGCACTAAGCTCTTCCCATGCCACGCTCACCGCACTCTTGAATAATGGCGGAACTGGTGGTAGCACAGCAACAGCTAATGGCGCCACCATCAGCTCGGCCGGCAAATTTAGAAACTAGACTAATTTAATCTAATCTTTAAACTTAAATCGTATATTAATTGTGTTGCTGAAATATAAATCTATATACTCTATATAAATCATGGTTTTCAGTTTTCTTTACTGGTGTTTACCATAAGATCTAATGGAGCTTACTGAAATTTGGTAACGAAGCAACAGATGAATTTTTTTTACGTCCAGAAGAATACTAAAGACCTACTCGTGCACAATACGACAACAAGCCGAGGCTTGCATTGCGCGAACCCCAGTCAAAACAGCAGCCCAACCGACCGAGAGGCTCAGCGGCTCATGTAAGACACGATCACCCGAAGAAAAAACATACAGGCCTGTTCCGGTTTTCACTTTCGACAAAAATTGTCGAATTTGTTAAATGTGCTGTTGTATCATCATATTGTTTATAAATTGTTGACCCATTCCTAAGATAAAGTTTCCTTTTTCATTCTGAAATACCTACTGAAGATATCCATGTAGAATGCAGGTCATCTGCATCACAGAAGTATATGGAAGGAACAACTAAATGATCATTCCATGATCACAGATCTGATTTTTGATAAAAACAGCTTATGACGTAGCAGGCGTCACGCTTAAACTAAGAAAACCCATCGACACACCAGAGGCTCTATTCCAGTGACCGAAAATCATTTCACGCAATGCTACATTTCTCTTTCGGAAATGCTTAAAAAGTAAAGCGCATTCCACACCATGATGTAATCCTTTGGCTCGACCAAGCACCCTATGATCAATCGCAACAAAGATGTGCGTAGAACAGCGTTGGCCAACGAGAGCGAGGCCAAAAAGTGAGAGTGTATTGGTGTGCGAAAATAAAGCGCCGTGAATTTGAATCGACCTGACAGTATGAAAGGCTAGCCAGCGACTGAAAGGCTTTTTGCTCTCTTCTCCTCAGCTTCGGCATGCGCTCGGCTCGTATATGTGTAAATAGCGAAATGTCTTCGCCCCCCATGGGGTACTGGTGACCATCGCTGGCGTAGAGACATACCCATCACCTAACATATACGGCTCTCGCTCTTGGATCGATTCCTCTTCGGACGAGATGGCAAAATGGTGGACATTAAAATCGTAACCGGAGCTGGCCATCACAAAACATGAGCGCACGTTGGCGCGCGTTTTTGATTTTGTTGTGATGAGTACGACCAGAAAATGGTTAGTATATTTGGCATAATTTACATTGATTTCGCATTTATTGGTACAATTTTCTTTCCACACTCTGGTCACACTACATTACAACAAACGAACTCCACCGTTCTAAAAGAATCCGTCCCACACTAAAAGAACGAACAGAAGTTCGGAAATCATTAACATCGGTTCACAAAAACCAAACGCAGCTGCATAAGTCACGCATGCATTTTTAGAAGACCGAAAGTTTTCAAAATGACACCAAATGTTTCCTTGTTGAGCACAAAATGTTATTAACACGACACCAAAACGTTGATGAAGATCGAACTACGGGCTTACAAATTGCGTTCATGAAATGACACCCACTGTTCACGGTTCAAGAAAAAGCGGGATTACTCTACTTTTGTCAACGAATGGGCTTGATTTCGGTAGATTTACAACGAATTTTTTTCCGAGTGTATAAGCCAGATGTGTTGAATCGCTATGTGAATGAGACCTGTGATATCTACTGCACCTGTTGACGCCTCTGCAGCTAACCCGTGCGACCACCGAGTCAAATGAGAAGCATGAGCAGGTACTGCCCACGGCCAAGTCCGTGGAGATTAAGCCGAAGGCGGTTACAACGGCCACGGTCACAGCTACGACGAATACCCAGGGCGGTGAACCGAAATCTGCCAGCTATGTAACTACCAATTAGCATTGTATTAATCAGAGCCAATTCTAAGAGCTTTGTGGATGCATGTAACAACTATAATATCCATTTGATTGAATCATTCACTAATCTATTTGTTTTCTTTGGTGATTCATTGTTAAAATTAAAACTTTTAAAGAACACATTAGTATTGAGATACTGAAAGCATTTGCGAAGCCTGCTGAGAATGAGCTTGGTCCTGCCAATTGCGTTTTTAAAAATAGATGATAGATTCTCAAATCAAGGTCAGAGAACTATAAAACTTATAAAATTTTTATGGTATTTGACCAATAAAAAGCATTTCAATGCTGGTCGGCATCTGCGCCACTTGTGGCTTAGAAACCTCTTATAAACCTTATTCTTTTCCCTTGGACATGTCTGGTCGGCCATTTTCCCTACATGATAGACCCGCCCCGTGCACACTGTTGTTTTTTTTTTTTTTTTGGCTCTACTTTTTAAGTTTTATATGCAGGGCTTAATCCCGAAACGAATTTCGGTTCCGGTACCGGTTCCGGTACGTCCCGAAATGAAAGTTTCGGTTAAAGGTTCTATTTCGGTTTTCGGATTCGATACGATACCCAGATTTGTATTTCGGTATACCGGTACGTACCGGTACGTCCACGTCTTATGTAACTAATATAGCATTCTTGTGATTTGCTCGCGTTAACATAACTGCTTTCAATGTGGTTGAGTCCATACAACTTCTTAGCGGATTCATTATAAATTTATCGCCAGAGAACCTGAGTAGCTGGAACAGAAAGCACGACTTTTGAAATCTAATACAATTCTGGGAACTTTGAGGAGGATTCTGACCACCAGTTAAGAATGTTTTCATGGTTTCAACACGCTTAAGTGCGAGAAACGTCTTAATGGAATCCAGTAACTGTTTTGATAGAGATCCAGTTTATTCAAATGGAATAAAAATCACCAAAAACAAGATTTTCGGTTGAAGTTTAGTTTATGCGTAGTAATATGCGTACAATTTCGCAAACTGAGTCCCACACTTTCCGGTGCAGAAGAAAGTCATCATCTGCAGCCGCAAAACTGGAGCAAATGTTGAAGATGTTTTCCGCCAGCAAATATTTTATCATCTTGTATGTAGAGCTCCAACTTGTGACCAAATCTACGAAGCGGTCTGCAAAGGTAAAAAAACCGAAACTGTACCGGTACCAACGTTTCGGTTTCGTTCCGGTGCTATCGGTTCCATTAATAACGGTAAACGGTTTTCGGTTCTCAAGGAATAATTTGAGTCGGTTCCGGTTCCGGTACTTGATTTGAAACGGTTTATTTCGGTTAACGGTTCCGGAACCGGTTCCGGTATTAAGCCCTGTTTATAAGCATATTTTGGGCCCCAAGGACGGCTTGGAAAGATTAACTCAATTAATTTATATAGCTGACATATAACCGATCTGGCAGATTTGCTCCAACTTTGTTATTCCTTATGCCATATAGCCGATCTGGCCGATTTGCACCAACTTTGTTGAGATTCAGTTTGAACACAATTTCTAAGCTACTTAAGTGACATAACGAATTTTGATCGATTGTGCACAGTATTTCATATAGCTGCCATATAACCGATCTGGCCGATTTGCGCAACCTATGTTGGTTTTTACGCTATTGAACTGAAATGCGGTTTGAATACGTATTTTAAGCTCCTTTAGCGGCTTATCGAAATTGTTTCGAAAAATGTTACTATATACCTGGACTTGCTGGAAATGCATGGGCATTGCAGCGAATATGCGAATATTTATGCGGCAAACTGATTTGGAATTCCAATCCGTCTATGGCGTCTTTCGGGATCTCCAAACTAAGTTTGTAACTATGCAATCGAATTTTCGCAATCGAAAAATTGTGGACGATTCCCCAACAAGAAAAGAATGCAGTCCGTCTATGCATAATCCCAAATCTTTAATCTTAATTCCAGGGGCTGATGAATGCTCCAGTAACGATCCGCCGTCTACCGTTGATGCCCCTTCCGTTGTTGTGGATGAAACTCTCTCACTGACTGCTTCTTCCAATGCAACTTCGGCCAACTCTGTAATGCCCACCACATCACTCACCACTGACATAACCACGGCTGCTGTTTTTTCCGCGGATACTTGTCCAGCTCCTCCTCAAGTGCCTAACAAGGGTCCCCCAACCACCTTGCCTTCCTCCCATATGCCTAATATAGTGTATGCAGCTGCGCCTACAGTTTTATCTGCAGTAGGATCAAACGCTCTAGCTGCCGTTCCTCCTCGACGATATATTTTTGTTTCGCGCCTTGTGCCATCGGCAACGGAAGATCTCGTCAGGACCCATATCTGTTCAAGGCTTAACATTAATGTCTCACCTGGTCTAGTGGTATTAAAAACTAACTCTAAAACTATACGTGATATTACCTCGTTTAAGATTCTAGTACCTGAGGCGTACTTTGATAGAGTACTCGAGCAATCTTTCTGGCCTGAACATTCCGTGGTCTCGTGATCTCGTTTCAACAATTTGCCTATTCCGTCAGCCTCAAAAAACTAAATACGACCTTTTCCCTCCTTTACCAGAACGTTCGCGGGCTTCGAAGTAAGCTTGCCTTACTCTATACTAAAAGTGTGTCTTGTGATGTCGACATTATTGCACTTAGCGAGACCTGGCTCAGCCCCGATATTTGCAATGGTGAAATTCTCACTGATAGTTTCACAATTTATAGAAAAGATCGCCTTGGCCGTCGTGGTGGAGGTGTATTAATTGCTGTAAAATCTGATTGGCCCTCTGTATTAATCGACTGTAATGCTGGCAGTGATGCCGAATTTATAGCCGTAAAAGTTTCTCTACACGCCTATCAAGTGTATATCTCCTGTTCCTATATTCCTCCAGCATCTGACTCTTCCATTTATCTGCTCCATGCTTCATATATTCAGCACGTGTCATCCCTTCTGGGTGACCGGGATCGTTTAATGGTGCTAGGGGACTTTAATCTCCCTAACATATCCTGGACCATTTCTGATGATCCAAATACTCTGTACCCTCTGGAAAGTAATGAGTTCGTGGACTGCATGGCTGAATTATCGCTTGATCAGATCAACTCTGTACTAAACTGTAAGAACAAAGTTCTGGAATCTAGTTTTTACCTCTGATCCATCTTGCTCAACAGTCAGTAAATCCGCTCCACTATCTGTTCCCGAAGACTCATATCATCCTACCCTTCTAATTGATTTGGAAGTGTCTAAGCCCACCACTGCTTCATTGACGTCCCCACTTCACCTCGCATTCTGCTTTCAAAAAGCAGACTTCTCTGTTCTAAATCTCTCACTCTCTCAGTATGACTGGTCTTTTCTTGACCATTTTAGGGACGTAGACGGTGCTTCTTGTGCTTTTTATGACGCTCTTTTTGAAATTTTTAATATCTGCGTTCCTCGCGCTAATCCTCCTACTTCTTCCCGCTCTCCTTTATGGTTCACTCGGCAATTGACTAGCCTAAAAAATAAAAAGTCTCGACTGTTTAAAAAATTTAAGCGCTCTGGATCGCGGACTGACTTCGCCAAATATGAGGTGGCTCGTTCTGAATTTGAACAGCATAATGAGGATTGTTATAGCAATTACCTACTCAGGTGTAAGCAGGACTTTCATAATGACCCCAAAAAGTTCTATGATTTTGTCCGCTCTAAACGTAACTCCTCACAATTCCCCCCTTCACTTCATTTCAATAATGCCAATGCTGAGAATGATTGTGACATAGCCAGCCTATTTGCCTCTTTTTTCCAACTTTGCTATGCTCGTCCGGATACGAAATACGATGTTTCTCAAATTTACCCTCACCATATTAGTCGCTCTAACTGCATTCACCCTCCTATAATGGATCATAGTTGTATTCTATCTAATTTAAAGGCACTTAAGCCGTCATTTTCACCTGGACCAGACAATGTCCCTAGCTGCGTCCTTAAATATTGCGCTGATTTCCTTTGCGATCCCCTTCTAAAGCTGTTTAATCTATCCCTTGAGCTTGGTGATTTCCCCCTATTATGGAAGGAATCGTTTATTATTCCAATTCATAAAAAAGGGTCCAGGTCCGATATAGCCAACTACAGAGGAATCTGTAAGCTTTCTGCAATTCCTAAACTATTCGAGCATATAATTACTTCCCAACTACAACATTTTTGCCAACCCATCCTGAGTCCATCCCAGCACGGTTTTATACGCCGACTGCTCAGTTTCCACTAACCTACTCGAATTTTCTTCAATAGTAAATCAGGGATTTCTTCATCGTAGACAAATTGATGTCGTCTACACGGATTTTAGCAAAGCCTTTGATTCAGTGAATCATAATTTACTTCTACATAAATTATGTTTAGTAGGTCTTCCATCCAACTTTCTCCGCTGGGTCAGATCATACCTTTCCAATCGGTTTCAACGTGTGCGTTTTAAGTCTGCTGTATCCGAAATCGTTCACGTCACTTCTGGAGTTCCACAGGGCAGTCATCTTGGTCCATTGTTATTCAACCTATTCATTAACGACATCCCGCAAGTTCTTTCCTATTCAACTGCCCTTATGTACGCTGATGATCTCAAGCTTTGCGCGTCATTTAACGATCCAGTTTCTCCACTTCTACTACAAAGTGACTTAAATGCTCTGAGTGCTTGGTGCCACCTGAATCGTCTTCCCCTTAATATTGCAAAGTGCAATATTATGACTTTTCACAGAACTAAGCCGTATCTCTACGAATACACCATTAATGGCGAACCACTAGTTCGCATATACAAGGTCAATGATTTGGGTATATTTTTCGAACCCAATCTGAGTTTTAACAGTCATATTTCCGTGATTTGCAACAAGGCAAAAAGCGTCCTTGGATTTATCAAGAGATGGTCAAAGGAATTTAATGATCCCTACACCACCAAACTCCTTTACTCATCACTGGTCCGACCAAATCTGGAATATTGTTCATGCCTCTGGTCACCGCATTACCTGACTTACCAGGATCAAATCGAATCAGTTCAGAAACAGTTTCTGATTTTTGCCCTTCGTGGCCTAAACTGGGACACCACCATCCATCTACCCCCCTATGAACAGAGATTGCGCCTAATTGACCTCCCGTCACTTAAATCCAGAAGAATCTGTCATTCTGTTATTTTCATCCACAAGCTTTTGGCTGGCGAGATTGACTCCATTGCTCTTTTATCTCTAATTAATTTGTCAGTGCCACTTAGAGCATCTCGACACTACACACCAATCTACCTTCCGCCCCGCCTGACGAACTATGCTCATCGAGACCCCTTCCGTTGCCTGTGCCTTGCTTACAACGAGTACTATCACCTATTTTCTATAGATGGCTCTATTATAGACGTTAAGAACTCTTTAATGTCATTCCTCAACTAAAACATTCATTCCACGGCTAGTGCGCACTCTGACCACTTATGCTGTGAGTTGGACCATAGCTGGCATTGGCCAATAAATTAGTCCCACCGGGTCAGAGTTTGCTATTAGCTGGATTTTGATTTGGATTAATTTTTAATTAGCGTTTAACTGAACATTGTTAAACCTACCTCTGAATAAATAAATAAATAAATATCATATAGCTGCCATATAACTAATATGTCCGATTTACTCCAACTTTGTAGTATTTTACGCAATTGAACTGAAATTCGGTTCTTAATATTATTTTTGGCTCTAAATACGACTTACAAAATTTTTTTTGGGATTTATTAAGTTATCATATTACCCAAATCCCACATCCCACAGTTCTACTACTTTTCTCACCAAAATCCACATGCCCTACCATATGCCACGTAGCGTACATTTCTCCTATGCGTTGTTTGTCTAGCGCATGCTTCAGTGGGGAATTTCTCCAAATCCCATGCATCTGCTTGCCTGCCTATATTTGCATACACACAGATCCACATGTACATATATTTATATACGCAACGCATCGCATTATAGCCAGCGGCCATGCAGCCTCCCACTCTCCACCCGCCCGTCCTCCCGACCGACTCCGCTCCACTCGTTGTCTTTGGAAAACCACTATACGGCTCACATTCTGGCTGGCTCTCGCTGTCGTCGCCCTCGACCACGTCTCTGTTCATTTTAATTTTGTTTTTGATCGCAAATTTACAGTTCTTTCTAAAAAACAATAAAATTCAAGCATCGGGCGTGGAAAAACGAAAAACGCTATAGTATACTTGTATTCGTGTGCCGATCCAACAAATCTGTGTGCAAGTTCATTTTCTGGGCTATATTTTGGAAAACTCAGACGCGCAGCGTTGTAGTTGGCACGAATATTCCGTGGTGATCGGTTCGATATAAATTTTGGAAAAAGCAAATAAACCAAAAACAGCAACAACATGAGCAGCATTGTAAGATATAAACACGCGATTTACCATTTAGGTACAAAAATTAAAGTGAATTTTGTTTGAAAAATAAATAACAGGATGAGGAACTGACACCTGAGCAGATTGCCGTGCTCCAGAAGGCCTTCAACAGTTTCGATAGCCAGAAGAGCGGCAGCATACCCACAGAAATGGTGGCCGATATTCTGCGTCTGATGGGTAGGTATTATAGCATTTAAGTTCGTTTTACAATTTAGATACCAAATTTGGTCTAAAACTGGTTTTAAGTTACACAATTATGATGGCTGGGTTGTATATGTTTTTATATAATATTGTTGAAATAGTCTGAAAAGAGCATGATTTTTTATGTATATCATGGAATTCTAAATTCAGAATTGAAATTTTTCAATATTATTACCAAATTTATGCATTTATATTCCAATTTTCTTAATATACTTTAAAAAATCAATCCATAACGTAAAGTAGTTTTTGCTTAGCAACATTTTTGTAACAATATTCTACGTTTTAATAGTTTAGAAATGTTGGAATAGATATAATAATTTTGAAAAAGGAAGTATACACCTTTTACTTATTAGAACTAAATATTCAAAATTTATCTTTACTAAACAAGGCGGTGAGTTACAGTTTATATAAGCAATAAGACTACATTTTAGATAACATTTGGCTTTAAAAAATCTATCTTCAGTTTGAAAAATCACAGAAATGCTGACGAAAATTTTGATAAAATCATGTTCAAATTACCAAAAATACTGACCTAATATAAGCATTTTCAAAAACAGATTTGCATTTATCATAGAAAAACTAAAAGCAATCACAAATCAAGCAAATAAGTAAAATTTGGCAGCCTTGTATTACGTTAGAAATATATCTCAACTTTTGGCTAAAATATCTTATATGTATCTTCTACATGTTACAGGTCAACCCTTCGACAAGAAGATCTTGGAGGAACTGATCGAGGAGGTGGATGAGGACAGTAAGTAAAAATAGCATTACAAATTGTAGACTTGTATCAACTGAGACATTGATAAATGACACAACTGACCACATAAAATAAACAAAAATAAATCAAAAATTTCTACAATTAATTCACAAAATCGTTCGAGGCAATTAAGAGTAAATTAATTTTGTTTTTCTTTGAAAAATCTTGCCCTCATCATTTTCAATTTGCCTAAACTTGTTTTGACTTGTGTAAGGATTGGTAAGGAGTAAAGATTTGCTCTCTGAACTGAACAACTGACAATATTCTACTTAAATTGCTCTTTTTGTTCAGTTACTCACATTATTATTAAAAGTTTGTAAAAGTTTTGTGGAAAATCTTTAAAGAAATAAGAAGCTTGCAGTATAAAAGACTGGAAAAAGTGTAACTCTTTAGAGAAATATTTATAGAATATGTGAAGTGTGTGAAGTCCCCAATCTAAACAGAGACGGCTTCCTAAAAATGCTTAATTTTGTGATCGTTTCTAAAACCAAGTAATTTTTTTAAGAGCTAGTCCATATATAAGGCAAAACTTTCAATTCCAATGAATGTTCCCATAAAATTGGCATGGTCAATTTTGCTTGATCTGCGAACTGATCTCGGGACTGGAGACTTGATCACTTTCCGTCCCAACTTCGACTCATCCCAGTAAACCGTTCAAATACCAAAGCCAAATTTCCAAAACTTCAATGCCATTTTACAGCCAGTTACGATTAGATCCGAAACCATAGTTTATGGGCCCCGTTCCGAATTCCGAGTCGATTTTCGTGTAAACGTTAGTATTTCGAATTCAAGTTGCATAAATTAATACGTAAGTGACAAACAAATCTGTGATTACAAGAAAATTTCTTACTGCCATGTTCCGGTTTTCACTAAAGTGAATTCAAATTTTTTACATGTTATCTTTTCTATTAAACAATCAAGAAAATCTATATTAAACCTTTAGTTTCTACTTACTATCTACCTGACGGATTCAAGTTATAACTTTTTAATCCGATTAACCCAATCAATTTGATACAACGGCACATTTAACAAATTCAAATTCGACAATTTTTGTCGAAAGTGAAAACCGGAACAGGCCTGTTAGTCTTTTTCTGTCGAATTGAATTCACTTGGGATTGAGAAATCGGTTTCAGCTGCTCAAACAATCCCGAATTTTGTTACATCTGATCTAGTAAACGAATGTATATTTGTCACCTTCTATACAACGTTATTAAATTGGACTGCAAAGTATTGCGCTTATACGAAAATCGACTCGAAAGTCGGAACAGGGCTGCATATTTTTATATTTTCAATCGCGTTCCAATGTTGATCCACGTCTATACCATTCTATTGCGAATCCGATCCCAAGTTATCAATTCAATATAGTCCCGCACAGACCCAGACTAACGTCTTTTCCGTTCCGTTCAAGTTCCGAAACGCACATTTTCAATTCAGAACCGTTCCATTCTAATCCAGACCCACGTATATACCGTTCCCATCTTGAACCCAATTTTTTAATACAATCTCATCCCGATTACGACCTTTAATAATTTTGGGTTCCGCCACGGCTTGAATGTTTAGAATTGAAGACAGTTTTTGGCATCGGGACCCAAAAAACTCCACGATTATGCATTAATACTTCCGTGACAAGCGGTTAGTACCCCGCCCATAGAGGTCTAACTTGGAAAATGGAATCAATGGAAAACCACTAGATAGAATTTTGTAAGATTTTAAATATATCGAGATGCTGACCAATAAAATGTGTTCTTAAGAGATGGTAACATGCATCGAAAATCCGCGATAGTGGGTACCACATTTGACATCACCCATTATCGAGTCAATATATGCCATAAACTAGAGATATAAATAGACCGAACTGCGTTTTTAAATACACCATCGAAGCCTTAGTTCGCGGGCTGTGGGTATCTTTGTACAAGCATTTGCCTAAGAGCAACATTTACCATTTGGGTATCAGGATCTTCACCAAAATTATGAAATTAATCCTTTGATAAAAATTAGTCATTTCCACTAAGAAAAAGCTAAATTCTGTCGAAAAAGTCTTAGGTGAACAAACCGCGATACGCTAAGATGCCTTCAACTTTAGTATTCAAATGAAATTAACTGTTTTTCTGCTGTTAATGAAGCAATTTACTCATAAGATTAATTCCATAATTTTGGTGAAGCTAAGGCAATTGCTAGTACAAAAATGCTTATAAACCGCGAACCAAGGCTTCGATGGTAAAACTGAAAACGCAATTCGGTCTATTTTTATCTCTACATCGGCCGAAAATGTTGTTTTAGTGATACAAACTATTTTGTCTTCAAACGACGCAAAACGTCCACAAACCTCTTATTTATGAGTTTTCTATGCTTTCACATAAATAAACCAAGTTTGATAGGACAACTATTTAATATAGCTGGCATAGAAATTATTGGGTGTAGAAAATGTATATAGGGGGCCTTGTCAAAAATGTGTACATTTGGCCGAATGTACATATTTGTGTCTACTAATTTATATAAATCATACAAGCTACAAGGGTATAAAAAAAACTTCGGTCGAGCCGAAGTTAGCTGCTTTCCTCTATTTTTTTTTTTTTTTACTTACTTTTCTGGGACTTGAACTCGGTACCTCGAAAGACTGAAACACGCACAGGCGACGGGCAGCTTAACGAGCTCAGCTATCTGCCGTAAGCTAAAAGACGCGACGAAATCACACTTATAAATAAACTCAGTTGCCTTTCGTACGCATCGCACAACAACACACTGCGCATGCGCTCTCACTCTCTGCGAGAGCGAGTCCAACGCTCTTCTCTCAACGACCAACTGCGCATGCGCCCTCACTCTCTGCGAGAGCGACTCCAAAGCTATTCTCTCAAAGTTAAGTTGCCCTCACCCCCCTTGCCTATAAAAAACCAAATTGAGAACGTTTAGAACGAATTCATCTCGATTCCAAGAGCGAAATTCTTGAAAATTTAAGAACGACTAATTTTTTTTTCAAGAGCGTCCGTACTCAAATTATTCGTTCTAGTTTTTTCTTAGTGTAGTTTATGGCCTACATAGACTCGATAATGGGTGATGTCAAATGTGGTACATGTTACCATCTCTTAAGAACACATTTTATTGGTCAGCATCTCAATATATTTAAAATCTTACAAAATTCTATCGAGTGGTTTTCCACTGATTCCAATTTCCAAGTTAGACCTCTATGGGCGGGGTACTAACCGCTTGTCCATTGGAGGTGGGAATTGAGTATAACAATTGTGATGACTCCCTTCATCTTTGGTGAATTTTACAAAATTTTAGCTCTCACCTTTTTTTAACCAGCAACAGATGTTGTAGCTGTGAGTTGCTAGTATAAATGTGACAATTAAACGCGAACCTGACGTGGTCAAGAAAAACTGGGTATGATGGGTATGAGTTGTTGCTCCCTGATGCCTCTAGTTTCATAATTTATTGGTCTGGGATTCGGGAGATTCATGAAATGGCTATACAGTTGACCAGGCGACTTTGTTGAGTGTGTGTCTTGTTTGAAATCATAACTTATTGAACTTTTCAAAAACTTTTAAAACATTTTTATTTCAAATATTTGAAATCATTATAAGCATTCAAGCCCACAGAGTGCAGAGAAGCTTGACAACCCAAAGACAAGTCTAAACTTATTCATTCACTTCCAAACAATTACCCTAAAATAGATTAAATTTCCACTCTCTGTTTTTGAGTGTAGCAAAATCTCACTGGGTCATATTTCATTTGGCCAAATCAGCAAAAAGCAAAAACTTTGTTCCCACTCATTCACCGGTTATATATTTTCTTTTGTGACGTGTTTGGGGGGGGGGACTATTGAATTTCCAATTTATGCAATCACTTACTAAATTTTTATACTTTTTTTTTCGCAGAGTCTGGTCGTCTGGAATTTGGTGAATTTGTTCAGCTGGCTGCCAAATTTATTGTGGAGGAAGATGCTGAGGCCATGCAGAAGGAATTGCGTGAGGCGTTCCGTTTGTATGATAAACAGGGCAACGGTTTCATTCCCACCACCTGCCTGAAGGAGATTCTGAAGGAATTGGATGATCAGTTGACTGAACAGGAATTGGATATCATGATTGAGGAAATCGATAGTGATGGTTCCGGTACAGTGGATTTCGATGGTGAGCTATATACATAATTGTAGTGGCTTGCGCCGGCTGCCTCCCACGCTTCCACACGATCATAAATTGCGATCATCATCATAATGATGACGATGGGTTCTGATGATGATCTTGAGTTCTGAATTATGACAACTTGATCGCATTTATTTTTTTGGAGCATATCGTGTGGGCAATGGAGGGGTTGCTATATTTTGGTTTATTTTCGTATATTTTCCACACACAAACACAAATACATATTTGTTTTTGGAATATGTATTTATTTATAAATTGCATATAGCGGGTTGCTGTTTCGGTTTATAATGTCTCGTATTTTCATTTTTTTTTTGTTTAATTTACAGAATTCATGGAGATGATGACCGGCGAGTAAATAGACGCACTGCGTCGCCTGCAAAACCAAACAAACTCAAATACAACACATACACACACACACACACAAACACACACACTCACACAAGTACACACACTCACACCTGTTAAGCTGATGTTTGCTTGTTTCACTTTTGTTTTTTTTTTTTTTTAAAGTTAAACAAATCAAATTGTATTTTAAATAGAAATATAAACTTTTTGTACTACTTTTTATAAAAACAATAAAAAAAACAACTAAATGCTGTGTATGCAAAAAAACATTACCAAACCAAATGAAATTAAACTAAATACAGCCATGGGTATACGAATAGCACAAGTGCAGAAATTAATGTAAGTATTATTGGCCGTGTTCAGCAGAACTAGTTGCTTCCTGATCAAGTATAAATTTGACATAATTTAACTACTGAACTCGAGTGATGCGGCATAATGATGGCCAATTTGAGGTATCATGATACAGGAGCATGTATCAAAGAAGATACTGCCCCTCCAACAGCAGAAACTATTCGATGTATAATTTCTTTCTGATATCTGCTCAAGGATCCACTATTCTGCTGAACACGCCCATTTATTCCGTCATATTTTTCGGTTTTTTTTTGTCAAATTTTATTTAGACTTTTCTCAGATTTTGGAACAACTTCCATGATTGTTAAGGAAATTACCAAAATCGACTGCTTTCTAGTGGTGGGCACAGAAATCTAACGAAAGTGCGTTACAACAAGAATTCATGTTTTAATACCCGTTACTCGTAGAGTAAAAAGGGTATACTAAAGTCTTGCAAATGTATGTAACAGGCAGAAGGAAACATTTCCGACCATATGAAGTATATATTGGTGTATTCTTGATCAGCATCAATACCTAGATCTTAGCGACTAAAACAGCTAGAGAAACCAAATTTGATATGTAGACTCCTATTTTTGCCACGCCCACTCCAGCCACTAAAAAATGTTTAATAACTCCGATAAGATATCGATTTAAAATTTACATTTATATTCGTTTTTTTTTGCCTTTAAATTCCAACTAACTTTATTTGCGTCGTAGTTTCGTTCTGCTTGTATTTTGTTGTTGCCGGGCCGGATATTAAAGGCACAAAATCCCATTGGGTAAGCAACGCTGCATTAAAACCAAGACCCATCTAATAGATATTAATTAAACGTTAAAGGCCTCTACTAGAGCTGGCAAAAACATCGATACATCGATTCGAGAATCGATTTTTTCCATGTTTGAAAAACATCGATATATTGGATAAGCGTCGCCGGCAAAACTCTTTCTTATATGGTTTTCACACTGAGCACATCTTTGGGGAACGAATGGGATTCTTGAAAGATGTGAAACACCGATTCACACTGGCAACATCCAACATCCACCATCCATTGGCAATCAGCTGATGCATGTGCAAAGGTGTACAAATTGTAAAAAAACATGGAACAACCACATCGGGACAATACTTCTGCAGATTTTAGCCCGTCAGCAGAACAGATCAGATGTGCTATAGCAAACTATTATGTGAACGGAAGTCAATAAAAACATTAACTTAACATTTTATGTTATTCTTTTATTCTATTTTTGGCAAAATATCTTACATAAAACCATTCTACTCCCTTGACTCCCGTAAGAACTGCAGCAATGCCGACTAGAATGTGGCTTGGCTATTCGCTATTTGCTGTAGGATCTCGTTTTGAGATTTTTGATGCTCCTCCTGCGATTTTTGTTGCTGCTTTTGCACCTCAAGCCTCTCACGAGCTATTTCCACAAGCTCGGCTTGGGAATTAGCTTTATTTTGCTTTGCTGGGGGAGCGCACTGGTGGGTATCATTGAGTTGGAACTGCAGCTAGCCATATCAGGGTCTATCACGATTGCATCTGCGAAGTATTCTTCCACATCTGCAACCAACGCATTATATTAATATTGTGGAGAGAATCAAAATATTTGATGAAACTTACTCTCATTATCCAAAGCGTTTTCTTTAACAAGTGAGTATTTGCAAATTATTCGTAGTCAAGTAAAATACTTACTTGTACTTTTTGGTCAAGTTGTCAACCTTCGTTCGAACATTCAACCACGAAATGTCCATCCCGCCGTTCTTCATGGACTGTTCCATCTCCATGTAGACATGGGAGTTCGAGTTCTTCTGGGCCCCTCGCAAGTCCGCAATATTTTCCTGCCATAGGTCTCCATCGCCTCAGACCACTTCACTCTGCTGGTGGTTGATTTTTTACCGGCTTCAAGAAATAAAAATGTTAAAATAATACATATATAAACAAATAGATTGCGAAAATTTTCTACTTCTTTTATCTTGCCAATCATTGTTTACATATTCGAGGTGAACACCAATTTTTGCACAGTGAATGACAATTTTTTAGTGTTGCAACTGAAATTTATCGGCTGAAAACGTAATCGAACATTGTGAGATAGGAACATCCACCGTAGATGTTGAAATGGATGAGAAAATTTCGGCACGGCAAAACCTTACGGCACATCCAGCCAATGGATGGTGGATGTTGGATGTAGCCCAATGTGAATAGGCTATTAGGGTAAGAAGAAAATTATAAATAGTTGGAAAAATAAGTCAAATTCAATTATCAAATTGTTTTAAATTCTAAAATATTGGTGTTAGTGGAGTGTAATAAGAATAAATGTGGACCATTTTTAAAGTTATGTTAACTTATTAACATTATGTTATCAGACAGCGCATGCTGACCCTAAATATATGACTATGATCCTTATAAAAATTTTAGTGATTATAGATATTGGATATATAAATGTGAGTTTCAAATTTGATCAATATCTTCAAAATTGTGCGAGTTATTCAGGAGGGAGCGTGGCCAAAATTTGATATATAATTGAATAACCAATACAGACGAACGGACGGACAGACAGATGGACAGGGCTATACCCAGCAAGAAATCGATACCGAAAGTCACCAATACAACTATACTTTTCTGAATTCACAAATACTATCACACATGGGTTTCAGTATAATTTACGTAGGTCTAACATGACGCCTAACGGCTTGGCAAATTCTTCCTCATCTAGTTATTGTTGCAGTGAGGCCTAACGTACGCTATAACGATAGATGATAAACAGCTGTTTAGTTCTTAAGAACTTTGGCCATTTCTCGCGTGGTCGTAGAAGTGAACGGTTAGTAAGTTCAATTGGTGTTAAAAAACAATTATAAAAGTGAAATAAATAAATAGTCAATAAATATGAATAAAAAAACATTTCAAAACTTAGTGTCAGCAGAAAAACGAAACTTACAAGCTACATTAAAAAATTATGTTTTTATGTTTTATGTTTTATGTTTTTTAAAATTAATTATTATTATTAACAGTTAGATGACTTTGCAAGTTCCAAGAAGGCTGAATTCCAGGACAAAAATACAAAGTGAAAGTTCTGAGGCGGATAATGCTGATAGTGAACGTTGAGATCTTTGCTCCAATATTTCCAGCTCATCGTCGGTAGAACCACCTAACATTAGACAGAAAATTAAAAAAGCGAGCATTAAAAGAACTATTAATATTTAATAAAATATTCCCATTTAAATATTACGTTGTTTTTTATTTATAACAGTTCTATCTTACATTTATTTAATGTCTATTCAGATTTTTTCGGCAAAGACGATTTTTTTAAGGAAATAAAATCCACCAAGCTGTCTCACAACAGGCACAAACAATAGCTGCACGCATAAAAAACAAAAGAATAACTTGTAAAAATATATATATAGATTAAAATAGTCACGAAATGTAAGAATAAGAAAATATGAAATAAAATTTACAGTTTTTAAACTTTCCAGTATTTTTGCTGCTACCTGCGCCAGAGAGTGTCATCTCTATATTCAGAGCTGCTGACTGCACGTGAGAGAGAGACAAAAGATATTGTTTTTGTTTATACATAATGGTTTCTGTGAGAAAGACTGAAACAAAAACAGCAAGAAAAATATGTATTTATTTGGAGCTCTTTCACTTAAGTTCCGTTTTCGCATGTTGGCTTTCTGCTAATTCTTCGGATGCTGTCCCTATTTTATGCAAAACGAAAGAGCTCAGTGCACAGTCGCCTACGGTTAATCGTTGTAAAAATTTTATTCGTGTTTGTGCTGCGAAACTGTAAAGAGTAATTAATTTATTTAAGAGTTGCAAGTCAATCTAAACGATCGCCTAAAACGCCAAGGACAAAAACAAATGTGTATCGGAAGTATTTCGCCTTTGACATTGAAGAAAATGTAAGCAATTGCAAAAAATAAAGGAGAGGTTGATATTTACGAATTTACTTTGTGAAATATATGATCAGCAAAACACAAATCAAGCAGCGAAATTAAAAAAAAAGCTGGTTTCAAGTCCAGGTGCATTGATGAATTGTTTAGGCCCAGCATTCGGGTGGAAATTACCAAACAGACTATTCGAGATGCGTGTGTTTCTCTGTGCACGGTTGAGGGAAGGCCGTTTGCCCTGAGGAACGACCTCGGATTCCGCCAAAATCGAAATCCAATTATTAAAGGCCTGGGTTGAGCGAATTTTATTAACCCGCAATCAGTACGCGAGAATGGCAGAGTACATCACTCACTTTGTTTGGACTGAAGTCTTAAAATTTCTGTTATACCGAAATAAAAACGGAACCGAATACCGAAATAAAAAAAAACCAGTACAGAACCTTTTATCGAAACAGAAGTTTCGGAACGTACCGGAACCGGAACTTGAAATTCGTTTCGGTTTGATTTCCTGATTCATATACTTAATGACATCGTAGATGCTTTCTTCTTCTATACCGTTCCACTGATGACACCATTTTTTAAAAAGCCTCACGCTCCCAAATCAGTTTGCTCAATAGAGTGTTGGAAAGAGTGTTCTTCATGTAATTTGGATACACTTTGATAATACATCCAATTACGGCTAGGAGCACATATTAAGACCACGTAATGTTGTTGTGCTTCTTGTTGAATACAGAAAATAAATTTGATTTCGATAAACATTATATTTAAAATCTTAGTCAATTAATACAGTGATATTTAAAAAACGATTTTAATCCATTCAAATCGATGTTTTCAAATCAAGTAAATCAATTCATCACGAGAGATTTAAGCGATTTCGTGACGTGTGAAACGGCAAGATTTTTGAAATGTTTCGAATTGTCTACCGATTTCCTTTCTACCTATGCAGAAACCTGGGCAGTGCGCGAAGACTACCAACAAACCCAAGAGATCTTGCACAACTTACATGTTGTCTACGATACAGCTAAAAGTGGCGTAAAATTAATGGAACATTATAATGATTTCTTATGCCGAAACGAAAAGGCATTCCAATCGGAAGGCATTTCCATTATGTTATAAAAATAAACTAATTTGATTTGTGACTCCATTTGCGTAGAATGCGTTTAATAACATGAAAATTAAAATCACATTTAAATTAAATGAAAATTTTTGTATTCAAAATGGTTTTTGTACTTTTGGAGTAATATGTAAATGCCATTTTTTTTTTAATGGGAGCAACCTATGGCAATCCATAACATTGTATTAATAAATCCATACAATCATACATTTTTCACAATTTTTGCATGGGAGCCCCCTTAGGAGTGGAGACAGGGGGTGCGTGCCAAGAACAAATATGTTGGGAAGTGAAAAATAGTTGGGGTTGTTCTTATATTTTGCATGGCTAGGAGGCACTTTTGGAGTGGTAGTCAAGTGGCAGTAGTACGAAATCAAAAAAAAAACATGAATGTTTCATCAATTTTGTATGGGAGCCCCCCTAAGGAGTAAAGACAGGGTGCCAAGAACAAAAATGTTGGGAATCAAAAAATAATGGGAGATGGTTATACGTTTAATACTCCTAGGCACACTTTTAAAGAGGTGGGGGGCAATTTTATAAAAATGTCATTTTTGTATGGGGACCCCCATAGGGAGGAGAGATAGGGGGTAGGTCTCAATTTGACCCCTCTAGAAGCAACCGCTGGGCAACTATGACCTTATATTATATATATATTATATTATATATTATTTTTAGCAAGTTGAAATCCCAAAGCTTACAATCTTCATGCATCACTAAAATATGCCTAATGCACTACTCTAGCCTCTACGGACATGCGACGTAACGAGAAGTTTCATACACAAATTAAAAGAAAAAGAAGCAGATAACGACTTCGCCACATTTAATTCGCCATATTTATGGTGTTCGATAGTATTATGGAGTCCTTTACTGAAGTTCAAGCCACATTGATTGAGAGAAATGATTAAAGCCTAGTACTGAGGGCGTTCGAATTTTCCTTTCGTCACAGTATTTCACATAAATAGAAACACTTTCTAAAAGCACATGAGCATCAAAGCCAAGCCAAGGTGTTTCTAATTATATGAAATACTGTGACGAAAGGAAAATTCGAACGCCCTCAGTACTAGGCTTTAAAATGAAATGATAACTTTCGCAATACAAGACAGTGTGGCCAGATTTTGACATGTATGCATATAATTTAGCTTTTTGTTTAATTTTAAGTTACAAGTTTCAAAATCACCAAATGAAAATGATTACCATGCGTGGGCAGATATGACACTTTAGTAAGGACTTGGACCAAGTCACTTGGTTCATATTTTATATCCAAATTGAATTTGGTTGAAGTTTCACGATGTTTTGTATCTTGCTTTGGAAATTGCGCTCAATCATTGATGGGAAAATTATTCAAATTGCACCCGTAAAATTCATAGTTTCTTGAGCTATGGATAAAAGCACTGAAAAACGGTTTTGGCATTTTTAAGGTATTTACTTGAGGCCTTTTGTGGCAAGTGTGTATGACCAACCAAGAGAGAACACCAAAGATGCTTTGTTGCCAAAAGTTTTGTGAGATTTTTTTATATGTAATTTTTTGTTTTGGCAGTCCCCTTTGTTGAAGTGTATTCTAAGCTTTACTTTAGACTGAAAGTGTGCTATTTGTATGTCTATGGTTGTAACAAGCCGTTGCGCCTGCCTATCAGCTGAAGAAAGCTTTACCCCCCACCCAGCCCCCCCACCAGGTCCAAAAACAAAAAAACTTAAAGCTTCCACAAGTTTGTTTCATTTTATTTGTATTTTTTTTTTTTTTTTTAACTACGTTAACTCTACAGCAAGCAACATTGGCCTCGACGCTTTGGCCGTAGTCGTTTCAGTTTTCAGTTGCTCCCACACACACGGACACACACAGAGAGCAGCCAACATCGTTACACGCGCGCGCGGCCCCCGTCCAAGTGTTTTGCCATAAATTGATAAAAGTTAATCAAATAAAAAGAAAAAAAACTACAATTATGCCGCAAAGGTAAAAGAAAGTGCTGAAACGTTAAATAAATTTATATAATTATAAAAAGTTATTGGTGTGTGTTTTGGCTTAAGAAAGTGCTTAAGGCGTCAGTTGTTGACAGTGTCTATAAAATTTATGAGGGCCTAAAATTTTTGTGGGCTTTTCATTTCATTTCTTGGCATTGGCTTATCATATCAATAATAACTGTTGTGTTGTAAAACCATTATGTGTGCGTGTGCGTGTGTGTGTGAGTGTGCGTGCGTGATAAGCACTTTTTGTTGTTTGAGAGAGGCGGTGGGGGGTTAGGGTAACCCCGAGCTTAGCTTACGAATGCAATTCAAGCGAAACGGGTAAATTCTGCAGCTAAGCGGCGCAGACGTCAGCAACAGCTGTAGGCCATGACTCACCCACAACAACAAAAGTTTTGTGCCAATTAACACTTAATATTGAATCAAATCAAAGCCAAATTCAATGATAAACCTGATAAGAGGCAAACACCACAATTGCAAATAATTTGAAAAGCTAACAGCCAAATGTGTTCATGTTGTTGTTGTTGTTGTTTTCGTCTTTCGCAGTCCGACAAACCAAAATTGGTCATTCCAGCCGTTGCATCGCCAGCGGAATCATGGAAATCATGTCTTAAATACAGTACCAGAGACAGCTGTGCTGACCACGCCCCCGCCAAATCGAAAACGTAAGTAGAGACCGTTACATTTGTTGTTTTCAAACTCAATCAAGTGACTTAGCAGTCAGCTGGCAATGAACTAGCTTGTACACTTGGTTCATTTTAGAGATGAGCGATAGTTATGGCGACTTTTTGGAATCACCGTGACTGGTGTTGGATCAAAATTAAAACAAATAATTATAAGATGTCGTATGAAACCGACATATACAGCCACTCTCCTATTTTCACTTTCGTAAATATTTTGCGATCAGAAACCGAAGTTTAATCCAGATTTGCTCCCAAATCGCAAAAAGTTTTGCAAAAGTGAAAATGGCAGCACGGCTGACTCCCATTTCGAGAAGGAAATAAAGCCTAAGTCAAGTTGAAATTGAAATTGGTCCATTCGACTTAAGATTGAAGTGCTTAAGAGCTGGGTAAGCTAGATGTGTCTTCCTTAACAAAATTATGTTTAAATTTTGACCGAGAATGGAGTCCAAAATCTATCAACTATATAAGAATCTATGAACCAATTCTTGAACCAAAACCTTAGGTTCGATAAGTACAAGAACCTGTCCGCGAACCGAAGCTAAGACTTTACAAAGGGTTCGAACCACCGGAACGAACTTTCAGCTGAATTCTAAAAGTTAGTTTTCTAATAAAATTGACCCCACCGAAACTAAAGATTCTTTTAAAAATGCACCGTATGATATTCTCATTAAAAAGTACGACTTTTGCCTGGCCCTTGTTAATAATTTCATAAAAGGAACATCAAAATCTTCAACCGTTGTCCGAACAATTATTTAGCTAAAACTATTCCGTCACGGTTTCTGCCTTTATTTTGCTCATCTCTAATTACGAACTGGTTGGCAGCTCTGCTTTTCACAACAAAACATTTGACTCGTTACTGATGAATATCGCTCATCTTTAAATACAATACAACAACAGCGCTCCAAATACAAATTTCTGCTCCTGTTCCTGGTGAAACACAGAAGAAACGCAAATATATAACAGCACGCAAGAAGCCTAAGGCCAACATGAAAATGAAAATGCTGGTCGATACAGAGCGAGAGGAGGCCTTAAATTTGGTATGTTCATCTAACTGTAATTGGGCTTCGCTTCTGTTTTGTTGCTGCTGCTACCGTTACAGTTAGTTGTGGTTGTTGTTGTCATTGTCAAAAAAAAAAAAGAAATACCCCCCTACTGTTTTATTGATTATTGATTGCTGTTTTGTTTTTCATCTCCCCTCCCGCTGCACTGCCCCACTCGCCTGGATGCCGATTTTATTATTGATTTGTACACGAAACGTGCCTTTGTTTGGTGGCGGCGCTATCGCAAAATACACACACTCACACTGGCACACATATGTATGCATGCATGTGTGTACATATGTAAATATGCAAACATACACACACGCAGCAAATTGAATTCGAATGGGTGCTGAGGCAAGAAGTACATGCGATATTAAAACAACTGCGAACTATTCTGGTGGTAAGTAGTATGTAAAGAACAACAAGAGCAGAGGAGATAACTAATCTGACCGCCCACCCACCCACCCCTTCTGCCCGCTAGGAGTGTGCGCATCGATTTCCCGTGCCGCTCTACGAAAACGAGGGAAAGAAGACTGAAAAGTTCATACTCAGCGTATCGCCCGATCAGCTGAAGGCTGTGCTAACCCTAACCGGCGATGCCATAACACAGGCGGTAAGTTTAGTTCCCCGTTCAGCAAGTCGGCCCAAGAACTAATCGAATCTTTTATTCCTGCAGGATATTAGCTTTAAACTCTGCAAAGCTCCCAGCCAAACGCAACGTACCTCAATCACCCACGATTCACCTTGGAAGCTGCAGCAGGTCCAGGATGCTGCCAATCATCTACAGACAGCCATCAATCACATTGACGACGTTGATGACTCTTATCATTTCAAGTGAGTCACAGATTTCAATGCTGTTGTGCTCGCCGTCTCATTGCTGTTTCATCATTTCCCCAGAACCTCCGATGAAGTCTTGCATGTGATAGGCAATATACTGGATGCTTTGCAGCGTGGACGCACCAGTTTGCTGGTACCCAAAAAGAAGCCCATCGATGAGCTCATCAAGGGACGCAATATGAAATCGTTGGTGCCCAATTTGCCCGAAGATTTGGCTGTTAGTTTCTATCTGCAGAGCCATAAGCTCATCATAGCTGTTTACCAATTGTTAAATAATCAGGGGACAATGCGATTCGATTCAAGGCAAGCAGAGGCTTCGGTACAGTGGCTAAATGATGTGCTACTATTGCTAATGAATGGCCAGAAATTGTGCCAGCAACTGAAAGACAAGGTGAGCATTGGGATAAGAGGGGATGAGCAGAGTAGAAGGAGCATAGATTTGTAGAGGAACTGTACATTAATTGGGTAAATACGAAATGTTTTAGTTGTTTCTTATTTTGAATTTTAAAATACAGTGAAAAATGGTTACGATGGGCAGTCTCTTATTTACTTATTTGTTTTATATATTGTCAAGACTTTTGAAATGTTCACAAGTGAACGTGGGTTGCCATTTTATTGTTGAGGTAGGTCGGTAAACACAAATATTTATTCTCATTTTTTTCCCCCTCACTTGAAATAATGTAACTCAAATTATGTGCGTTGTTAAGTCATAAACAGCTTCATTAGACGTTAAAGAAGGTGGAGCCTTTCAATTTTGATTAGCGTTTTGACAAAAACTTCATAATTGGCGCTTCTGGCAAACAAATGATGGTGTAGCATTCAAATTTGAATGTTCCCTTCACTTTTCATTTATTTGTCTAAACATAAAAGCAGCAAATTGTCAACTGGTGTTTAGTTTTTGTTATCTAGATAGATGTGTTCTTAATTTCTGGCGCAATTACTTGCACAAAACCGAAATTTGAATTCTCAAGCAGATTAAACTTGCAATATTAGTTGGGTCCCACCATCAATGGTGATTTCTGGGAATCCTTGCAAATTTCATTGTATAACTATGGAAGTACTTTGACCTTTAGCAACCGAGAGTAAAATTGTTATTGTCAGCTAAATATTTTGACCAACCATCTCAAGGCTAGACCTCGTTTGAGAAAATGATCCGTTCGTTCCCTTAATTAAATATTATTATGGTTTTGTTCGTTGTATATTTTAATAATTTTTTCACTAAATAAAATAAAAAATACCTTTTGAGTATTTTATACAAAATATTATATATAGATGTAAATGAGCATTTAACAATCATACGCTAAATGTTCGCTAAGTTGATTAAGGGTCTTCCAGATAGCTGCTATGTGTCAGATAAGCTCACAATTTACTCTGCTATTTGTAAGTTTAAGTGATATATAGCTTTATGTAGAAGATGAGAAATGTGCCCTAAGAAATATAATTTCCCGGATTATATAAAGGCTTGAATTAAAGTTTCCTTAAGTAAAAACGAACCCTTGCGTGTTCAGTTTTAGACAAAAAATATTGTCTTCTGTACTTTTTTCAAACTATCGTCTAAAAATTTAGCGAAATATGAAGCGGTTTTGTATCTGTTTTCGATAGTTTCATCCGCTGGAAGAAATACTTGTAGTTATGAATCTCTTCTGACCCAAAACATTTGGTAAATTTCGTGTCAAATGGGAGCTGGTCCAGAATGAACGGTTCAGATCAGGGTCTTTCAAACAGAACCATAACCTTTAAATAAATACTAGAGAGAGAGTTTGAAAATCATTAAAAAAAATTCTGCTTTAAAAATTATAAATGGGTCTGATTTCAAAACTGTTTCTTTTAAAGCTATGTATGGACTTACTTGCGAAAAGTGGTCGTAATAAGTGTGTAAAGTGCGTATATTTCGAATAAATTTTTAAATTTTATTAAGCGACTGCGCAGGTTTTTACACGGTGAAGCAAACTCCATGAAGTTTTTGAAAAAGCTTTCGTTTGTAGAAAAGAAGTGTAGAGGGTAGGGTGGGTCAAATTGTAGGGGGCCGAAAAAACCTCCACGGGCTCATCGCGATTCTGTTACTATGGGCCATAACAAGTATTTTTGCCCAAGGAACCATACCTCTAAAATCATTTAAGAGCCTGCTTAAATTGCGATTAAGATATTTCCCAAAAATAACGCGTACTACGCTCACTCGGAAAATATTTTATTAGCAATGTTGTTCGATAATGAAAAAAGAACATGCGATTTGGCTATAAAAAAAATTTTAGGCTACCGTAACCATGTGGAAGATCCATTTGAACTGAGAGTTTATAAAAAACCTATCATAAACTTCAATTGCTCGGACTATACATTGACATGAATGATAAATCAAACAAATTCGAACCACCATTTACTCTAAGCCAGAGCTCGCAAAAAACTGTTAACAATATCAGCGTGTCTGTGTAAAACTGTTCTGTTACAGACACAACGAAAAGAGGTTGCAAAAAAACACTTTCAATTCTGTTTTGCTCAATAGCTGTTTTCGCTCAACCAAAGATCCCTTTTTTCGTTTCTGTTTCGCTCGTGTCTTTCACTGACCGTTTTGCCGAGATCCGACTTCCAAAGTGTCTTCGAAGAACGTAAGCGAATTTGTGACTGGGGATGCCTGTGTGTGTGTGTTTGTCTCAGTCAACGATCTTTGTACATATGTGTAGTATGGAGAAATTTATTATTATTAACCTATCAAATGAAATGCAGAAAATATTAGTTTTTGGTAATTGCTTAACGCCCAAAAACCATGGTTATTTAATTATGTACATTGTACATAAGCCCACTGACTACCCCACGAACAAAACAAATAACACTTTTTGCTGAACTTTTTGTGTTTTGCTCATTTGAAGACAGTTTTTGCGTGAGCGCTCGCTCACAAGTGTTTCTCTCAGTAGTTATTGGCAGACCGTCTCGTTTGTTTTGATCAACCGAAAATGCTCAACAGAAAACACATGAGGAGAGAAAAAAGTGTTTTGCTCAGTGAGAGACCGAGTAGTCTTTGTTTTTTTCTGTTTTGTCAGTGGGCTGATCGCACTGAAAAAAGTGTTGAGGGTTATTTGCGAGCTCTGCTCTAAGCATTGCTTATGAAGTTCTAAAACAATATCTAGGAAACGATGAGCCACCGCTGCCGGATCCGAAAATTCCGTTACACATACAAGGAACGGAAAGATACGTTCAATTGCTGGCTAGCGTGTCCAAACGAGTTTTAGAACAGAATCGAGTAGGAGTTATGTCTGTGACATTAGAAAGACATGAAAAATACCAAGACTAATTCATTTCAATTCTTTTCTAAAAAAAATCGTTTTTCCATTCCTTGTATTACTTTATTCAATTAAATTTTTTTCTTTAACATTTTATATGATTTTATTTGTTAAGTTGTTTTTTGGTTAAAATATATTTGTTCATTTAAAGAGTAAAAAAAATCTAATGTTTGACTTAAATTCAATGAAATCCATATAGGTCGTGTAAGGGTACCCCACATAATTTTCAGCGCTCAATATTCTGGGCTACTTTTTGGCCAAAGATTCGTCGATTTGTGCAATGATTTCGTAAATTTTCTGCAAAAAGTTGAAAAAAATCCGCAAAAATTTACGAAAACGCTCCCTGGCGACAGTTAAAATTAAAAATATATATGAAATATGGATTTCCCGACCCAGAAAACCCCCGGTATACACGTTTTCAATTATTTTTGAGTATTATGAAAAATATCATCGCAATTTTAGCAGGCTCGAAAATGATTTTAGAGGTATGGTTACTTGGTCAAAAATAATAATAGAATCGCGATGAGCCCATGGAGTTAAAATAATTGACCCAATCTAGTATAGAGGCAAGCGATACCACTATTCCTCTTTCCTATAAGCCACAGCTTTTAGAAAAGCTTCATGAAAATAGCTTCCCCGTGTAAATCCCGACTAAGTCTGGGGTCGGCAGCATTTGGTAGGGCAATTCATAAAATAACATACAAAATTAAAAATGTGTAAATGCGAGGGGTGTTCACAAAGTTCTCGGCCTCCAAAAACGGGTCTCCAAAAAAAAGTATGTCCAATGTTTGCACGATTGTGGGAGAAAACAAAAACGGGGAATGAGTTAGCATAAATGCGTTTATCGTGTGAACCTCCAGAAAAAAAAATTTTTTGTTTAGTAATGGCAGCCATTTGAAAATGAAAAATGGATTATTCACTTTTTTTTTTTGTAGTCCAGTGTTGAAAAAAATATAGTTAAGAAATGTTTTCGGCAATGATCGAGGTTCACACGATAGCGTCTTTAATTCTGCGCCGTTTGGCCCTTATTTCATCAGAATCGGTCCAGAAAAACTTGAGATATCGTGCGAACATGTTTGAAAAACATGGTTTCGAGATCAAATCGCGTTTAAAGTTTCGACAAATGATCTCGATAAAATAAAAATGATTTTTAATAGACTTCAAACATGGATTTGATGCCATTGGAAGAAAGCTTTCACTGAAAAAAATATGACCAAAATCGGTTCAACAGTTATCAAGGAATTTCGGACAAAGTGCGTCAAGACTTGGTAAAAAAAAAATATCACAATTTTCAAGTAAATATTTTTTTTTTCAAAAGCAACTTTTTTTAAAATTAGTAACATTTTATAACTTCAATTGAAGTCTTTTGTTAAAAAAAAAGAAAAAACATAAAATTTTAAGAAATACGAGGGTCGCTGAAAATTTTGTTCATATACGTGGGTCGGAAACATATTGTAGGATTTGCTTGAAAGTTTAGCAGGATGTTTTTAAGACCCTAATTGAAAATTTAAGTTAATAAAAAAAAAATCGACAAAAAATTTCTAAGCCAGAACACCCCCTTAAGATGGATGTCGCTCTTAGTGACGTCTGCAGCTTCCGTTTCAATACAGGGATTTTCTGGTTCAAAAACGTCTGCAGCTTCCGCATCTATCAGAGTTTAGGAACGTCTTTAGCTATCCATCTATTTATAAAGTCGAAAATATGATGCAGAAAACTGATTTGAAAACTGTTTCTCTCGCTTGCGTAAGACTTCGTCTTCGTGGTCCATGCTGATTCCAGCCTGCACGCCAGATTAGTTGTACTTTCCAGAATGGACTGTCTTGAAAATGTTTTCTTAAATAATAGCATGGACAAAACAGACCTCTTCGATGGAAACAGGCTCGCTTCTTAAAAAATTGGTCTTAAAATTTCCCAAGAAAAACACATTCGATTCCTGCTCCTTATTTATTTGTTTCTCGATTAAATTCAAAATTGACAATATTCAAAATGAAACGGAGAATTCGTTGAGGAATTTTCGATGAGGCGTACTTGTCGTTACTTAGGTAATATTTGTGGAAACTTTGAAGCCTTTTCGCAAAGGTTAAAACTCAAATGAAAGCAATCATTTATGATGGTTTCTGTTATGTTTTCGCACGGTAGCTTGACGGCGTACACCCTAATATACATAAGTATGAAAAGAAAGAAGAAAGAGATCAAAAATTTAGTAGATGTTGATGTTAGGAATCCTCGTCCAGATCGAGGAATATGGCAGCCTCAATGGGATGGCAGTTTATGAGGATTTGCTGTGTGAGCAGTTCGTTGTGGTGCTGTTCGGCTGGAAGGATTTCTGTTTTCTGGTACAGGTAGTCTGGTGGTCTAGTCTCTCCGTTCCTCCTAACTTGCCGATTTTTTCTCCAATTAATTTAAACAAAACAAAAAAGGGTAAAGAGAAGTGGCTGATAAAGATGAAGGCTGCTTAAGAGCTGAATTCTTCATTGGACATTTCAAAAGCAACAATTTTTATAGTATACGCAATAACTGTGAAGGTGAAGGCTGCTGGAGAAATGAAAGATTTCATAGTAGATGTTATCAAAACGGGAAAAATTTTCAAAAATCTTTTGACCCAGCCTGCAGTTGTCTACGGGTCCCGCAGGATTTCCACTCCGCATCCATTGCTACTTCATACAGTTTGAAGTCTGTATTTACCGGATACAGATAAAATTTCTTTTTTTTTTTGGTATTTATTTTCATTCATTTGTTTGTGTGTGTGTTTCTTCTGACGTTTTGTTGTTTGGCACTTGATAGACCACTTGCTCTTGAGCTGATAAGCTACATGTTGGCTCAGCCTCATTAAACGTGCACACATGTGTTATGTCTGTGCCCAATATGGGGGTGGGTCACCCACAATCTACATAGTCTGTGCCAAAATTTGTATTTAGCTTTTTTTTCTTTCTTGTTTTGGCATTATGCCAGCCAAATGCTGCAGTTCACTTCACTGTGACGCAAGTTGGGTGGGTGGGTGTGTTTTGCCTATGGTAATTAAAGTATGGAATAGGATTAATATGCATGAGTTATGGATTATTTTTAAATGTCGAATTTTCTTCCGCAGATTTCGGTGTTTTCGGTGTATAAAGATTTCACAGTCGGTTCCCGCTCACCGTCCGCATTGTCCTACTAAAGGGAGCTGGATCATCCAATAAATATACATACAATACATACCTACATAATGGCGACAAAAAACAATAACAACAATAATAGCAAATAATGAAATTGTACTTGTAATAGCAAAAGAAAAAAAAACAAAGTAACTAATGTTAGTTGAGGCGGAATTTGCAGAGTTGCTATCCATTATACCCACATAATATATACACACACATATATATATTAATTATATACAGAGCCTATATACACCTAATTAGTTAACTATATATATATATACACCCAACCACAATCAACATTCATGTTTACGATAGAATTTGTTGTTCATTCGCTTCACGTCACTCCAATTATGCATCTAAATGCTAGAAACAATTGTGTTTTTGTATGTGCAACTAAATGAAATTGCTAGATAATTATAGTTTAAATGTGTGTGTGTACATTTATATTAATATATTTGATTAAATCTATTATTTATGCAAAGGAAAAACTGAAAGTCGGTACTTAACCCAGAGTTATACACGTACTTAAGCATGTACAACCCGCATATATTTACATTGACATTGACATTTACATGATGATATGATAATGTTTAAAACAAATAAACCAAACCGAAATGTGAACAGAATTTTTAATTGTACTAAAAAACACCATTTTGTATTCGTATTCGTATTCGTATTCTACGTACTATATGTGTTTGTTAATGGTTAAGAAGAGTTCGCCTAAACCCAATCTAATCCAAAGTCATTTGTATCTACGGCCTTTAACTTCTCGTCTTACTTTATACCTTACGGAATTCTACTTAAATAGAAAGAGCGATAAAGAGAGAGACAGAGAGATGATGATGATGATGATGATGATGATGATGCAACGAAAACAATTACCCCATGTACTTAGTGAATATGGCAATTTGATGAAGACAAAACTATTTATGGTATAAAACTAAGCATATTTAATGTCCACATTCATTTAATTGTTGTTGAATAAAAATTCAAATTTTACCAAAAAACAAAAAAAATTTACTCGCTGAATGCTGAATAAAAAAGCAAAATTAATAAGTTGCCCAAAAATCAGGGTATAACCTAAGTAAGCTAAAATACCGCAGGGGAAACTGCTCTGATTGGTACAATTCATTGTCTAACGCATTTAATTACAGTAATTATATAAAATCTATCGAGTGTGTTCCAGAGAACTGCAATACGTACCAAAAACGTATACGCATACGTATAGCTTCAAATGCGTCAATGCTTCAATGCGTATCCAGTCAAAAAATTTATGCGTACTTTAATACGCATTTTTAAAAAAGTACGTATACGTATACTTCATAGTGCGTATTCGTATTTCAACTACGCTGACGTATACTTCAAAAGTACGCACACTACGTTTTAATATTTGAGGCATACGCACACTACGCTTGGTTTCTGTGCGTATACGCCAGGGCTGTAAAAGAATGATTCATTTTTATTCTTAATTCACAATGAATTAACAAAAATTTGAATTAATTCAATTTTTCCAAAATCAGAATTGAATTGATTTTGATTTAATTTACTTAAAAAAAAAACGAATTGAATTGATTTTGTTTCAATTCAAGTGAATTAGAAAATTTGTATGTTCATTCATTTGATTTAAATCAAAATTGACTTAACTCTGCTTTGTTTGTATGTTCATTCTAAATCGGTTGAGAATGAAGGCGCTATACGTACCAGAAATCTGCTGCTTAAAACATATTTTACAGTAAGCAATAAGGTATGAATGTGTGGCGTACGCAGGGTTAAGCACCCCCGAATATATATTCTTATAACCTTAATTCAATATCTAAATAGACTTATGAATCAGAATTGAAAACACCGGATGCAAAATTGAAAATTTCAGCGAAATGCAACATTTGTGGAAAGGTGTTGTCCGGAACGATAAGCGTTACTTCAAATTTTCGTCGATATTTACGAAGGCAACTTAATGATAAATCAATCCTTAAAGATGGTTTTACCAAATCATATTCGATGCCTCAAATAGCATTTTGTACGATAAACATAAGAAAGTAAGTCAACCTTCTTTTTTGCAAAATTAGGAATTTTTTACTTACCAATTTTAGTTATTTCCTTTAAGGTATTAAAAAAATGCAGCATGCTGTGGGCCAAAATTAATAGACCTAAGTCGTCAGAAATAATCATGCAAACTTTAGGCTCTCAATTAAAGTATCCAGTAATTTCGAGGTGGAATTCATTATATGACTCCGTCAAGGACTTACTTTCCCATAAGTCCAAGTTGCAGGACTTGTGCCAATAGCTAGATACTGAAAGCTTTCTCGATGGTGATTTTGAATATTTGATAGAGTATCTGAAACTACTGCAGCCAATAGCAGAGGCCATTAATTTTTTGCAAGGGGATGAAGGAATTATGTTTGGATACTTGCTACCTACTTTAGCTACAATCCAAACAAAGTTTGCTAAGCTGCAGACTCCCTTGCGCCACAAATATGTAAGAAGTACGGCTAATAACTTAATGAAAGCGGTTAAAACCCGATTTAGCAAGTATTTTAATTTGGACAAATCTGTTAAAACTGCCATTGTAGCTTCCGTTCTTTGTCCACAAACAAAATGTATGTGGGTTAAGGCTTTAAATCCTAGTTTCGATATTGGAACTGAAGCTGAGATTCTTAAAATAACAAAGAACGCTGTCCTACAAATGTCTCTCGAATGCAACACAGCTATGAGCAGTGAGGATTCTAATATTGCGGAATTCTCATTTGCTGGTAAATATCTAGATACTTCTGAAGAAACATTAATAAAATTTTTAGGACTTTTTTAAAATTTAATACACCACTGCCATCGTCAGCTGCAGTAGAGAGGCTGTTTTCCTAAGCTTCAATTTTGAACGTATCCAAACGTGGATGTCTGGAAGACGAGAATTTTGAAAAGCTTCTGCTATTAAAAGTTAACGACTTATAAAAACAAATATTTCTAACTAAAACTAGTATTGTATTTAATAAAATGATAGTACTCTATGGGGTCTAGTTTGATTCCTTATGTCTGTTACATGCATTTGCCCGAAATTAGCAAACACTTTTTACTCTGCGAGTAAAGGGTATAAAATCTTCTCATAATAAAAAAAACATGCTTTTTAAGTTAAGTCAATTCTGTTTTAAATCAAATAAATGAACATACAAATTTTCTAATTCACTTCAATTGAAACAAAATCAATTCAATTCTTTTTTTTTGTAAGTGAATTAAATCAAAATCAATTCTATTCAGATTTTGGAAAAATTGAATTAATTCCAAATATGTCAATTCGATGCCTGAATGATTCTCAGGAATGATTCAAAATTGAATCATTCGTCTACAGCTCTGGTATACGCAAATCAAATGCGTATACGCACTTTTTATATAAAATTTTTAAAAGCCAGAAAATTCTCCCTATTAAATACATAAACTCAATAAGTATAAAAAATTAAACGAACCTTGGTCAAGACAAGATTACCCAAATATCTCTGGGGCAAAATCTTGTAAACTTGTGCAATTTGTAGCTGCCATAATAAATTGAATCTCGGCTTGGCCCTTAATGAATGGTTGTAGCCAAACTTATTTAACATGCTATAATAATTTGCGGCCGATGTTTAAATGCTATATTATATATAGGCAACTTCCAGAAACAGTTCACCAAAACCAAACAATTAAATGTGGTAAAAAGCACAATGTTTTCTCATATTTTAATAGGGAATTAATTAAATTGAATTAATGTAAGCCAATCTTAAATTTATTCATAGTTAAAAATCTCGCGATACACGTACAGGTCGCGCGGTCCAACTTCATTTTGTGATGGCGGTCTAAATTCATTTTGCAGAATGAAATTACACCGCGCGGTCTAATTTCATTTTGTGATGACGGTCTTAATTCCTTTGAAAAAATGAAATAAGGCCGCGCGGTCTAATTTCATTTGATGGTAGCGGCCTAAATTCATTTTGCAGAATGAAATTGGACCGCCATGCAAAATGCACCGCGTCCTAAATTCACGCGGTCTAATTTCACAGAGCCTTTCGCAACCTATTTTTAAATTATGTTTTATGCCTTTCGAAAGTACACTTCAATGTCACTAAACACAGTGTATAAGTTGAAGCTATATCTTTGAAAAACAAAAATATGTTTATATTTTAATCCAAAAACGAGTACAAAAGTAGCGTTCGTCACGCGGAAGTTGCCGATATAAAACTAATAGCAATAATAATAGTAATAAAATATTGTCGAGATTACTGTTCACGCAACTACCAAGGATAAGTTTTGACTAAAATTAACTCATAACAAGATAAACTAACTAAGTATATTGCCAAGTAAAACCAAAAAAACAAATTTAACAAAGTAACTTAGATTTCCTATAGAAATTTCGAAGTCCGCATAAATGAAGTAAAAATGAAGCATTTTGAAAATGCCAACTGCTCAGTTTGAGTACGTATTTTGTGCGTACTTTTCATAGTGCTTCAGCGTACGTATGCGTATTTCACCTTTTGCGTCTACATACTACGCATACTCAGTTTTTTTCTGATGCGTAGTGTGCGTATGCGTAGCCTACTATTTCTAATGCGTATGCGTACATATGCGTATTTTTAAAAATGCGTACTTTTTCTCGCAATTTTTCTAATTTTGACATTAATATTGCATATGCTTTTTCAGATCTTTAATCGTTCAAATTCTTGAAAATAATTTTTTGCATAACGCTATAAAATAGAGGTGCGCACACTGCTTAGCCCTAGAATCCCAAATGTTTTTGTAAAGCGCTGAGACATCGGCCGGGCACACGAATATGCCTTGAATATACCTCGAATAAATTTAATGCCCTGTAAATTGAAAAGAGTAAAGGTTATTAACTACTTCATCCACTGTGTAACGAGTATATCGGAATAGGGCAAGGCTTACCTTAACTTTAGCTGTAATTTTTTCTTAAAATATAAACAAAATGGATCATCCTGTAGGGTTTTCAAGAACCCTACTGGTTCTGAAGCTGAAAAGTTAAATCCAACTCATGTATTAAAATGTCTAGAAAACCTCAAAATTGGCTTGTTCCAAACAAAATCAATATCTATAAATGACATCTCATACAAACAATTTTGTGTGGCCGGTCCTGCTTTATTTCAACAACATTTGTATGAGATGTCTCTGCCCACCCGACAATCCTTAACGAAAACGGATCCGATATCGATGTTTTCTCGAAGTTTTCTCTAACAAAACTATCGAGAATGTGTTCCGTTTTCGGTCCGAAAAAGTATTACCTGTCGCTCAGTTTGTGGCAGCAAAACGTCAGTTCTCGACACTTTCTCGATAGCGAAAAGGGATCGAAAACTGAATTGTTTCCAATACGTTTTCTCTATCTAGAAAGTGTCGAGAACGGATTTGAAAACGTGTTGCAAACGTTTAGTTTCACGATAATTGATAAGAATGTTTGGTTTCATTCCATTTTGTTTCCCATTTAAAAATATGTACTTTTTGATAGTTTTGTTTATTTATATGAATTAATTCAGTTTTATTAAATTGTACCGGATTTTTGGCACAAAATTAACTGGAAATAACAGTTACAGCCAATAACAATAGTTTGCATTCTCTTTGCTAACTCTTCTAGCTGGAGCATTTAAAAAATGGTTAAAATCTGCGGAATATTGGCATAGCTTGCTTATTTAATTTAACACCTTTGGTAAAAAAAAAAACACTGGACAAAGAAGGCTTGACTCCATTTGGGTTGACTTGACAATGTGTTGTGCATCGGTCAGCAAACTGAGCGTCATGCAAAGCATTCATTTGCTCCTCATAGCGTGGTGTGGGCATCTGATTCGGGGCATTGCGCTGTGTCTCCTCCAGAAAGTAAACAGTGTCTTCGCCAAAGCGGCAATATTCCGGGCAATGGCCACACGCACAATGACTGCACTTAGTTCACTGGCCAAATCCATGATAAAGGGCAGTATATAATCGGGAAAGACATTGGCTTTGCTGCGTGGTATATTCTTAACTATGGCTAGGTAAGCAGTAGGTGTTGCACCTTGACGCAGATTTTTGGGCCAGATTCAGCTAAAGACGGAGGGAGAAAGAGACATTAAGATTTGGTATTCCATTTTGGTATTCGACTGCGTCAATCCACGTATGCAGGAGGTGACCCCTGTAATGATAAAAAGAGACCATCACCTGGTCGAATCCTTTTTCTCAGCAGCCTACTCTTCCTTAATCGAATATATAAACATATATCATGGAGATTAAGAATTGGCGCAAGCGCTCATTCTCAATGCCAGCCAAATGATTCTCCACCAGCTCGCGTTTCCCACGTCTGTAGGCCAGCAATTGGAAGAGCTTAAAGAAGGTTATGAAAAAATAAAAAAGTCCTAACTAGAATTCCCCTTTTCAACCCTATTTTACTTACCTTGCCTCGAAAAGTATTACTTGGAAGTATAGCTTGGACACCGAACGAACTTTTTCGCTCTACATTTATCAACAAATGAGGTGGCATCCAATGACTAGCTGTCACAAACAGAGAAAAAATTGAAAATCCGGATGAAACCCGCTTTTCTTAAGAAATTCGGATTTCGTTGTTCAGAGAAACGATCGTAAATGTCGTAGGTCGGATTACATACGTTTATTTGTCGCTTGGGTGCTTGTACAAAACAGCCGGGCCAGTAGACTTTTCGATAACTTCAAACAAACACTTGGCAACTCTAGCCAAAGAGAGGGATGAGTAAGAGTTGACGTCTTAAGCTCTAGCCAAGTTTTGGCCAACCATCAGTTGATAGTTGTCTATCAAACTGTTTGGTATACCACCGCAGCGCAGCAAGATCTGTTGGCTAACAATTGGTAAGCGGAGTTTCCATTCATCATTTATTTCGTGTGTGTGCAAGGGTCAATTGCAATCGCGAAAAACATTGCAAATGGCAAAACAAAATGAAAATGTTTCAAATGGCCAGCTTGTGTGCTCATACCTACTTCAAGTCAATCTCTTGATGTGTGCATGGTGAAATAGACGCGGAAACCAGTTCGTAATAATTATACTCTGTTGCTAGTTTATTGTTGCTTTTGTGTGCATGTTGTAATCGCTCGAACTCTAGTAGCCCAGCGTCAAAAAAGAAACGTTGAACTCCAAGTCTGCATCATGGCTTTTGTTTGAAAACTAATTTTGACCCTGGCCAAATAACACAAAAAGCGGAAATCGAAGAGTATCAAAACGAAACGAGTGTTTCAATGTTAAATTGATCAAAAAATAAAGAAGAAAACAAACGATTTTGCTAGCAGTATAAAATTGAAATGTTATGAAATTGAAACTGGCTTCATTTTTAGATACAAATTAAAATTTGCAAGAGTGAAAATAATATAAAGTAAAAATAGCTTGGTTTGGACCATATTCATTATTGTTAGCCTTTCCAACTCCCATGGCTTTCAGAAGTCCAGAATTTTGAAATTGGTAGTTAAAATGGGGAGCTTAATTCAAGTTCGAAAAACTTCATATGTTCTCGGACTAAAATTCAAATACGAATCGTATTATATAAGCAAATGATCCTGCAACAAGATTAAAGTAAGAACGAAATTCCAAAAGCAGTAAGGCCAAAAGTAACCGAGAGCAAGTTCGGAAATAAACCGAAATAGTTTTAAAACAATGAATACAATAATACAGTAAGGCAAATGCGTATGTCAACTGAACATTTGTTATTTGCTGTCGGTTTTTGCACTTTTGCCGCCTTGGGATTCTGCACTTCTGACATGAGAAGGCGGTTGCTGATTTGCAGTCAATGGGTAAACTTTACTGAAGATAGATCCGAGATTTGATCGAAGTCGATAACGAGAATAAGCTTGAATGTGTTCTTGTGGGAAGCATATTTTGGGATCAAAATGGGTTTGAAAATCATGCTTAAGTTAACTGTGGTATTTTTGAAGCAATTATTTTGAATATAGTTCAAATATCTAGCTCAGTTTAACATCGAGGATTAAATTAAGTTGGAATACTAAGTATTAATCAATATCGGGCCTTCTTGATTGGATCCAACGACTACATGATTGAGGATAAGCCACTGCAGCGCATCTATAAAGGGAATACAATTCGAGCCCAAGTTATTTTTCAATCGTCATATATCGGTTATTACCAATAAAGCTATTGGAATTCTTGGCTTCATCAAAGGATGGTCTAAAGAATTTAATAACCCTTACGTCACCAAAGAACTATACGTTTCTCTGGTCAGACCTATTTTTGAGTCTGGATCATGTGTCTGGTCTCCACACTATAGTGTGGAGAAGTACCTAAAGGTACTTCGTCTTGTCCTCGTTCACCGCTAAGCCCATCAGTTTAGTCTGCTTCTCAATCTCTGAAAACGCCCTACTTACCGCCCTTTCGTTTTTTGCCGATAATGTCAATATCATCGGCGTGTGCGAGTAGCATGAGGTCTTTACGAAGAAATGTGCCCGATCTGTTGGCAGTTGGGCACAGGCGCTGTATATAAATAAGTCACACGATAGGGTATGAAATGGTTCGGAAAGGTTCTTTCCTATTTTGACGTAGCTTTGAGTGCTTCTCAACGTCATCATACATAGTCGAACGTACTTTTCTGGTATACCAAAGGAAGACGGGGCTTCAAAGAACCTTGACCTTATCGGTGTGTCGTAGGCTGATTTATAATCAACAAAAAGATGGTTGGTTTTGATACCTCTCTCATAGATCTTCTTCAGGGATTGTCGTAATTTGAACATCTGGTCTGTGGTGGATCTACCAGGTCTGGTCGGTCGTGTCGTCTCCCTCTCCTAAATCAGGATATTCTATTTAAATCCAAAAAGATCTATGCTTGAAATCGATACTTTTTATGCTTACAACCAAGAAGATTTATGCTTGGCATGAAGCCGACTTATGTTAAGACTTTGGATCCAAGAATATTCCGTCTTGCCGTACTTTTCACATCAAAACTGCACAATTGGCTTGGTTTTTTCTCTGAATGTTTAGATCAGATCCGATCAAATAGAGAGGACAGAAAAATGTGCATGAGTTGGTGAGAAAGAGAGCTCTCTCCAGACTACAGCCGGTTTGCTTGCAATTCAGTGTTCACCGATTTACACAATCATGAGTTCGGGTCGCGTTTGCGTGAAAACAAGAAAGACTTCGGCTCCTGGTAGCTATGGATATCCGGCTCTGGACTACAGCCAGATAACAACCACTCATAAGTTCCGCTCGCGTTTGCGTAAAAACACGAATGACTTCGGCCCCCGGTCTAAGAAGCATAGACTCTCTGCGAGTGGATACTAATTACATCGTCTTGCCCTCAGTTTTGAGTGCTTTTCAGCAGTCACTTGATATGGTGTCGCTCTTTTTAAAACGTCTTCAGGTATCGAATGGCTCGAAGAGGTGCTTCCCCACGTCATTCAGCAAAATCGAACGTAGTTTGCTGGTATATCAAAAGTGGATAGGTCTTAATATAACTTTGACCTTATCGACGTGATGAAAGTGACTTTAAAATCAACAAAAATATGATGGGTGTAGGTTTATTTAGTCCGAGGCATTTCTAAACGGTTCAACCCTATTTTCCACTATATCGGGAAGTTAGCTCACGTTAGCCAGCAGCTTTAAACAAGGAAAGAGTAGATCTCTTAAAATCCACTGCATATTAAAACTCAACTCTCGCAGAGTTGAAAGCGAAAGCGACAAACGAAAGATATAATTTGATCTCTTTCAAATATTAAATCTTAATTATCATAATAGAGCGTCGTCACGTAAGACAAGCTTAACACAAACACGCCAAGTCATACTCAAACCAGCTTACTGACCGCCAATGAAGGTCTCGGCAAAGTGAAGATGAGCTAGTTTTATACGACCAGTTATACTATGTGGGCTACTTGCTTAAGTTTATGGCAAATTGCAGTCTACGATTAACCTGAGTTTTGGTTTCAGTTCACATTAGGCACCTAGAGGCGATGGACAGCAAGAGCGACAGCAAGAGCGACAGCGATAGCGGCGATGTGGTTCTGGTCACAGGCGGCAGTGGATTTCTGGGTCAACATATCATCAAGCATTTGCTGGAGCAGCGCGAAGAGTTGGGCATTAAAGAGATACGCTCACTGGACATTGTTCCGTATAAGAATAACATTGGTCACTTGGACACGCCCATTTTGCGTACATTTGTAAGCGACATAAGCGATGAGCCTGATAGCCTTAATTCAATATTCGCTGGAGTGGATGGGGTGTTCCATTGTGCCGCATCGGTGAAAATTGAATATCCCCCCAACTATGAGGAACTGGAGCGAGTGAATGTGAATGGTAAGTACAATGAGAAGGAAAACAATTAAGGACTTCATCTCCGTATTTACTTCAGGTACCCGTGCTGTGGTCGATTTGTGCATTAAGAATAATGTCAAGCGTTTGGTCTACACCAGTTGCACTTCGGTTTGCTTTGTACCCTTTAAGGGACGCAGCACCTTCTCGGCAATCATCAATTCAACGGAATCCAAAACGGATACACCCACCCTGGAGGGTGGCAGCCTGTGGGAACAGGATGGTGAATTCCTCATAGCGGGTTATGCTTCGAGCAAGCTGCGTGCGGAGAATATTGTACTGAACTCCAATGGAGCTCCCTTGGATAATCAACTGGGTAAGTTATATGATCAGTTTTTGTTGACAACCGAGATTTCTAGATTCCTTTGCAGATTACCTGGCCACCAGTGCCATACGAGCCCCCTTGACGTACGGCGAGTGCGATTCACATTTCATTACCAACATCTTTAAATATCTTTCTACTCGTCGATGGGTTTTTCCCCGGATCGCCGGCGTTGGTGGCAAGCAGCAGTTGGTCTATGCGGGCAATGTGGCTTGGGGCCACATCTGTGCGTATAAGGCGCTTAAAGTCTCCACCAAAGCGGTGAATGGTTTGCCCGTTTTCGTCACGGACGACACGGGCATCAATGATGTTTCTCGCTTTGTGCAGAAAATGGCTCTGCTGGGTGGACGGGTCAAGGTCAGGACCAGCTGTTGGTATTTGCCTCATTTCCTGTTCTACTTTTTGGCTTTTCTGGTGGAGTTTGTGGTACGTGTGGCTTACCCATATACGAAATACCGTTTGCGCTACTCCCCCCGAGCCCTGGCCTCCTACACGTCCTCCATGCTGATGTATAATCGTCTAAGGGCCTCCATACACATGGATTATATGCCATTGTACGAGGCGGACGCAAGTGCAGAGCGCAGCGCCAAATGGTATGCCAAATGGTGGGCTGAGAAGCGACAGGCCAAAAAACATAAGAAATCCAGATGAGATTGTAAATTAACAAATGTTGTGTATTATGTAGTCTAGTGTACGTTTTGTTATAACTGCAAGTTGTGTTTTTTCTATATTGCGTGTAAATTAAATTGTCTTTTGCCTTGTTATGCGAAATGCCTAAAGATTGTTATTATTTGTCAGCTTTGAATTACAATTATTAAAAATTGATAAATGAAATAATTTGAATAATTTGAAGATTGTTTCTAGCAGGTATGCAATGCGGTTCTGAACCGAAGCTTATTTCAACTGATAAGCCGAACTGCAAACCGAAGCGACGTTCTCTCCGAAAATTCTGAACCAAACCGAAAACCACAAAGCAAAACGGTTCGATTCAGTTCACTGACGAGTTTTAAGAAGTTCAGTGTTTTCTTTCAGACCGGTAAATTTGGGAATTTTAATCCGTCTTTCGGTTAAATTAAGTTTCGCCAATGAACCCTCTACAAGAAAGACCACTCATAGACCCAACTAATCCTCACACAGAGAAAAAAAAATATGCAAAATCTGCATTAAAATGTAGGAATTCTACGCGTTATGACCAGGATGTTCAACCAAACACACTACATATATAGATAACGCATCTCCTACAAATTTTTTATTTTTATACCCTTGCAAAGGGTATTATAATTTTGCCCAGAAGTTTGCAACGCATAGAAATATTCATTTCCGACCCCATAAACTATATATATTCTTGATCAGGGCGACGAGCTGAGTCGATTGAGCTTTGTCCGTCCGTCTGTCTGTCTGTCCGTCTGTCTGTCCGTCTGTCTGTCCGTCTGTCTGTCCGTCTGTCTGTCTGTCCGTCTGTTTCTACGCAAACTAGTCTCTCAGTTTTAAAGCTATCGAGCTGAAATTTTGCACAGAGTCTTCTTTTTACTGCACGCTGCTAATATGTCGGAACGGATCGGATGACTATATCTTATAGCTGCCATAGGAACCATCGGTCAAAAAATGGGTCTTAGTGAGAAAAACTTTTTTGTTTTCAATGTAAGCGGCCTTAAACTCGGCCATTATAAATATTATATGCTATCAAACAGATTTGCAAATTTTGGTCAAGAATAGAAACCATCGGTCGGAAAATGGGTCTTAGTAAGAAAAACTTTTTTGTTTTCAATGCTAGCGTCATGAAACTCGGCCCTAATTAATATTATATGTTTTCAAACAGATTTTCATTTGGTTTTGGTTAAAATCGGATGACTATATATAGTCCATAGGACCGATCGGTCGGAAAATGGGTCTTAGTGAAAAAACATTTTTGTTTTCAAGTAAATCGTTCTTAAAGTCGGTGATTCTTAATATTAAACGCTTTCAAACTAATTTGAAAAAGTTGATCGACATCGGGTGACTATATCTTAAGGTTGCCATAGGACCGATCGGTCGGAAAATGTGTCTTAGTGAGAAAAACTTTTCTGTTTTAAATTTTATCTTTCTTAAACTCCGCGATTGTTAATTTGATATGTATGCAAAAAGATTCGCGATATTTGGTCGAAATCAGATGTTTATCTGTCGGAAAAAGGGTATTAGTTAAAAATTTTTTTGATTTTTATGTAAGCGTTCTCAAACTCTAACATTTCAAAAACAGCATTGCAAGGGTATAAAAACTTCGGCACAGACGAAGTTAGCTTGGCCTTCTCGTTTTTTTTGTGGGATCCAATGTCAGCTCTCAAGAAAATTGTTTTTTGTTTCACATGCGTCATCTATAATATCTAAATCATTGGTTCAACCCATTACTTTTCTGTAGCTTTTCTACATGCGGCGTTTACATTTCCCATTTCTACATGCGGCATGTAGAAAAGCTTCATGTGTTCAAAATACCGGTCAAAAAGTGTAGAAATCCCACATTGAACTCGGTGCCCTTGGACTGAACACGATTGGAACGATGTCTTCGACGGCTCCGCTGGGGCCCGCCTTTATGCCAAGGCATCTAAGATATTACTCTGCCTAAAAACTTACACCAATAATTGCTTGCTTGCAATTCTCAAGTTCGGATTCATTGCTCGCCTAATATAAAACGGGAAATTTGCGCACGTTTCTTGTAGATTTCCTACATTTTGAAATCATACATGCCACGTGTGAAATGCAGTTTTCTAAATGAATAATATAAGAATTCAGTAATGAGTTTGAGCTACATTTTTCGTCTAGAATTTCCACACGCGCATATAGGATTTCAATATCCAAACGTTAATGTAGAAAACCTAAAGCGTTCGTGTGGTATTTAGATCGCGAGGACTCTGAAGGGCAAACATTTTTTCTTTTGGAAAAACTGGCCGTTTTTTGCTCATAACTTAAGTATCGTTCATCCGATTTTTATCATTCCTTCAGCAAATCGATAAATAATTTTATTAATATTATTAATATTTGATAACAAGATATCTCTAGAAGGTACGAACAATGTATCATCAAAATTGTGGGAGATATGACATTTTTTCCAAATTGCGAGGGCGGGAGGGTGCGTGGCAAAAATTGAAATAAACTTGATCTGCCTGCAAGTATAAGAAATATATGTCCCATACATGTCAAACCTATATCTCTTACCATCTCAGAGATCTGTGCGTTCATACAGGCGGGCAGACAGACGGACAGACGGACATGGCTATATCGACTCGGCTGTTGATGCTGATCAAGAATATATTATATATACTTTATGCAGTCGGAAATGATTCCTTCTCCCTGTTACATACTTTTGCACAAACTTAATATACTCTGTGTACCTTTGGTACAGAGTATAAAAACTTTTACACATCCGGTCAGCTTCACCAGCTATTGACGGCAGCTGTGAAGTTAACTAGCCATGAAAAAGCTTCTCAAACTTTGCCGTTTGTATTCGGCTTTCAACTGTAGGTCCCTTTCTCTTGAGCGAAAATGATAAGCATACACGCCAGGAGGTTGAGAGAAGCTCGGCTTGTGGCCATTGATTTGGGCTGTGTAAAGTCAAATATTTTTTTTTTAACTAGTCATTATTGTGTCAATTAATCGCTGTGTGATATTCCGATATGATATTAGTGGTGATATAGTCGATAACACTAGGCAACAAGTCACAGTTTATAGAAGGGATGCTTGTCATTCTAAATGATTTGCGTGTGCTGAAAACGAATTTGTTTTGTGAAATGGTCCATCACGCCTGGATTTTTGGTAGTTTTTTACCTACTATTACAGGAAACGGCATTGCTCTTTTAGGAATCTTTCAAGAAATCATCACAAAGTGCCGTATTCCAAACAGTTCTATGCAATGCAAAAACAGCACAGAAGGTTATCCATTTGAATTCCATTGAATTCTATCCATTGCAAACTTTTGAGCAGTGTACAATCCTGTCATTTCTTACACGGTTCCGTAAAACTGTTTGGGATAGCTGAAAATGTTATTTGACGATTATATCAAAGAGAGTCAAAACAAAAGTGTAGGTTCTCTACGAAACGCGTCTAAAAAGTGTCAAAATAGGCACTTTAAGCAACTTAAAGTTCCATTTGATTCGTGTTCAGCACACGAAAATTGTTAAAATTTGTTGGCTTGTTATCGACAACCCTATTGCAACTTCATTTGAACTACGTAAACAAAATAATGAATACGGAGAATTCTATACTGCTAAAGATCACTACAAGGCAATTTGTCGGCAAAAGGATGCAGCTCTCAAAATGGTATATCTATTCTTTAAAAAATCGTAAAATTGTTTGGAATAATTTAATTAAAAGCAAAAAATATACAAAGCATGCATCAAAATGGACATGTTAAGATACTTTTAACCAGGGAATCAAACCGAATCGTTTTTCGGTTCCGGTTTTGGTACGTACCGAAACTTATGTTTCGGTAAAAGGTTCTGTTTTGGTTCTAACTTTATTTCGGTATTCGGTTCCGTTTTGGTACCTTGATTTTTATTTCGGTGTACCGGTTCGTACCGGTATGAAAATTTAAATAAATTTTTAGCCTAACAGCTGACAAAGTGGATAAGCAATCTCGACACACACAAATACGGATGTATTCGATTGTTTTCATAAAATATTTTCAAGTTTGTAATATTTTCAGCTGGAACAGCTTGAAGAGCTTTTGATAGCTCCTACAATACCGAAAACTTTGTCGACTTTTATCTTTGTTAACGATTTAAGCTTAGAAAACCTTATTTAATGCCATTAAACTGATTTGTGAAGAAACTGAACTATTTGTATTGTCCCAATTCTTATCATATAAATACATATCGTTCACTTACTTTAAGACTGTCAAGACTTTTTTGTTAATGATGCAGACATATTCGCTTTATTGTGCTCTAAATTATGTACAATTTTCATATTGAACTAATTTATTCCCTGGAAATATGTAATTTCATTTTACAGGTTCATTTTTATGATCCAACAAGAGCGACATATCTTAGTTGTCCTACAGACGATATCGGTACAGATACTTCGGGTTACTGTATAGAGGTTACTGTTTTCGAATTGGATTGAATATAAACAAAAAGATGAATTTTCCATAGAGAATACAAAATCGATTATATTGAGGTATGATAATGTTACTGCAAGTGCGCGAAATATGAATCGACTTCGTTTTCACTTTTAGATAAAAAACTTTTATTTTTCACTCTGAGCTAATTTCCACACTTGGTTGGACTTGAACAGAATTCTTGAATGAGTATCCGCCAAAATTGTTACTCAGGGAATTTTATTGTTCAGAGGTAGGCGTGGTATTATAATGTGGGTCCGATAAAATGCCAAGAAAACTTTCTCAAAATTAAGTGCTCGCTTTGCAGTCTAGTTGTTAAGCTCAGAACTGAAACTGTACCGGTACAATGTTAATGTAAAGTCCTAATGTATGCTGATGACATGGTCATGTTAGCAGAAAGTCCCGCGCAGTTGCAAAACATGATAAATGCTACACAGGATTATTGCGACACTTGGAACTTAAAGATTAACATCGAGAAGTCTAAGGTACTAGTGGTACGGGACAACCGAGGGAGACAAGCAAGCAACGAATCATGGACCCTAAATGGAGCACCGCTCGAAATAGTAAAGTCGTTCAAATACCTAGGAGTGACACTTACTGGTAATATGCAATTTGACAGACACGCTGAACTGAAACTGAAAGACACCCGAGCAGCGATAGGAAGTACATGGAACACTCTCCTAAGCCGAAAAAATGTCAATCCTAGCACCAAATACAAGATGTACCAGGCGACCGCTAAGGCGATAACGTGCTACTCAGCACAAGTATGGGGATGTTTTCAATATGAAGACGTTGAACGCAGTCTAAGGTTCTTTATAAAAAGGATTTTCCAACTCCCACAAAACACACCCAATTATGCGATATACTTAGAAACTGGATTGCCACCCTTATTCGCCCACACGCTGCAACTTCATTTTAATTATTTAAAAAAAATATTCGATATGCCTGAACGAAGATATCCGAAAATAATTGCAAAACACCTGCTCGCGACCAAATCACAACTCTTCCACCAGTGGTTAAGTTTGGCACAGGAGTTCGGGACGGAGCTTACTCTCGAAATTCCAGAACAGTGGGAAATACAACAGAACCGGCTAATACAAAGTATAGAATGCACATTTCGGCAAAGATGGGAATCAGAAGCGAGACAGAGCGACACGAGAAACACATACTCAAAGTTATGTTACAACATGGCTGAAAATAACTACTTTCAAGATGATATTGGAACTTATATGATTTCGCACATTTTTAAGGCTCGAGTGGAAATGCTCCAGCTTAGCTACAGACCTCACCACCAGAACGAAAACAGTTTATGCACATTGTGCAACTTGAGAGAACGTGAAGACACACAACACTTTCTGGGCAGATGCCCGATACTACAGGAGCTGAGAATGGCCTACCTGGGAAAAATAAGGCTGACTGAGGATGAATGCCACACGGTGCTAAATGGAAGGAACTGGATGGATTTGGCTTTATACATAAGCCACGCTATAAAATATAGGGATCAAATTGTACACGAGCTTTTATAAATGTAGTACTGTTATCTATAATTTTTTATCTTTTTATGTTGCCTTACATATGTATATAAATTTTAAATAACAAAATTAAGTGTAAAAAAAGTAAATATGTAATTAATATTTAAAGCAAAACGGCTTTAGGCTAGCGGCAAATTGCATGCCTATTATAAGCCCAAATAAATGCCTACTACTACTACTACTACAATGTTAAGGTTCTTTTCTGTACCTAAATTAACGGTTCTCGGTTCCTGTTTCAGAGTTTTAGTCGGTATACGGTTCCGGTTCTGGTTCCGGTTTGATTCCCTGCTTTAAACTCAAATTAACAACCATCAGATACTATACGATACTTAGCTTACTTTGAAAAGCTCTTCTCCTGACTGATTTGTATTTAGTGTTGCCCCGAGTCTCTTTTAAGTTGAAACCATGTTGTACCTTAAAGTTCCAGAATTGCTTGATAAGCGTTGAAGGGTCGTTTCATGTTACCTTACCTGCCTTACCCAATGTTCTCCCCAAAATGGCCCTTCCCTTCGCCAAATGAAACTAGCAAATGCAGTTGTATGTTTTTGAACAATGTTCATATTTGTTTATTTATCATTATGAATTAATTTATTTATTTTTCAGTTATTTCATTATAATTTGTATTATATATATATTTTGTTTTTGTTTCTGGTTGTTTGTCTCGTTTTTGTTTTTTGTTTTTTTGGTTTTTTTTTGTTGCTCTAGAGCATTTCTTTGCCGTTGTTTTTTAAACTTATGTACCATTATCTTAACTTAGTATGCCATTATTTAATTTTCCTTTTTTTAAAATCATGTTTGTTTTTTTTTAGGGGGTTTGTTGTTGTTGTTTTTTAAATATGCATGCATATGGCGCTTGTTCTGCCGATCTTGGTGCCGATCTTCTCCGGAGTCTCCAGCAAACTCCCGTACGTGGCACATGGTGAACAAAGGTGATTTTACTCATTTGCAGCTAAAGTGTTATATTGTTGTTTGGTATAATGCTGATACTTCAGCGAGCGGGGGTGTGTGTTTGTGTGTGTGTGTTAAAAACGTATGCTTTACGCCCAAGTGCGGGTAGGCACTTGGCCCCGATTTCATTTGAATGCGCGGGGGAGGGTTCTGCTGTGTCTGCTCGAGGATGTACTTATACATAATTGAATTACTTTTGTGTTCGTTCTCTCATCGTAGGCTTAAACATTATTGAATTTAACTATATGTTTATTTGTTGTTCTTGGTTATATTACTATATATATACCATATATATATATATATACTAGATGTATGCGTTCATGTGAAGGGTTTGCTTTTTTTTTTTTGCCTTTTCTCTATACATATATATATTTGTATATATATATATATATATACTTGTTGCTCGTAGTAAATATACAAATTCGTTACCGGATTTCTTTATAGAAATGAAAAAATTGTTTTTATTAAATTCTTGTCATGAATGTGTATGCCAACTTCCTTTGTGGTTGTTTGGTATTAACTTTTACCTTGTATAGTTTTCTGTAAGTGTAGTTATTTATATGTATGTAAGTTTTATATGTATGTATATATATACACACATTGGCAACGCGTTTCCTCCCAATGTGTCGTCGTCTGGCTGGTGCTTAGCCTTCGATTTTGTTTGTTTGTCTGTTTAAAGTATTCGCTTTTTCCAAAAAGTTCTGATTCCTCGGACCATAATAATTGAATTGATTCCTTCTGGCCTACACTTAGAATACTTACAAACAAGCTTTATTTTTATAAATGTATCCTCCTTCTACACGCATTTCTTCTGGTAGTTCTTCTTCTTTATATGTGTATAAAGTATTAAAATGATTTCATTTGCTTTCTTTTTTGGGTTACGCATTTTGTAAATACAATTTTAACATCATTTTACGCCAGTTTTGCCTGCTTGTTTTTTTTGTTTTTTTGTATATATTAATATATAATTTGTTTGGTTTTTTTTTGTTGTTTTTTTTTTTTCGTATAGTATAGTGTAAAATATATAAGAGATATTGTCAATATAGTAAAGGTGTTTTGTCAGTGGCCGGTAAGGGGAGTACCAAACTGCCAAAGCTGACACATTCCTGGGGGGGAATTTTTTCTTACTTATAGCAAAAATAGTCAAGTGATCGTTCGTTCATCATATATGTAGGGTATATGTGGGTGTGTGAGTGTGTGTGTGTGTAAGTGTGTGGTGTGAGTGTGTGTGGTGTGGGGAGGTGTATGTACATATGTCTATAAAAAGAGAGTACAGAACCGAGTTGGTGTAAGAAAAGCGTTGGCTATCTTCTGCTTTCTTTCATTTATTTTTTTTTCAAAGAACTGATATGTTTTTAAGTCAATCAATCAATAATGTAAGAGTGAAAAATAAACATAAACTACTTATTTTTTACATCTTTGTTTTATGTTTTAGTTTATACTTTTTTTTACTTTTACTTTTTAATGTCCCTTCGTGCCTCCAGCGACCACAAATTGACTTTTGACTGAAAAACTGCATTTAGCTTAAAGTATTTATTTTTGGTTTTTTTTTACACACATTTTTTGTTTGTTTGTTTTTGGTTTTTTTTTAAAGCTTTTGCGCCTGCGCCGTCGAATTTCGCTTCCGTTGACGGCGCCTCAGTAAAAAAATAATGAAAAACTGTTCGTTTTTTTGTTGGTTTGTTTTTGTTTGCTAAAAAATGTTCTGTTGTTTCTGTGTTTTTTTGTGGCTGTAACATTTTCTAATTGACTGAAATTGATTTTGTTACAAGGACGCATTTGCTTGTTGTTGTTGTTGTTGATCCGGTATACCAATTGCATGGGATGTGGTTGATGAAAAGTTGTTGAGTTTTTTAGAGTGTACTACAAATAATATTATAATATATATAACGAACGTTAACAGTTTAGAAAGTTGCTAGAGAGAATTCAACAGTACACCTAAAGCTGTTTCTTGACCACATATGCAACATAAGAAACCAGGAATCACAAATCCATCTAGGAGTAAGTACTCTGAGTTCATCCAATTTAAGAAAAATTGAATTTTTTTAGAATAATGGAATATTACTTGTTAAAAGACCCCAAAAAGTATGCTAGGATTTAGGTCTAATTAAATAAAATACTTTTAGAACTTTACTTTGATCAAAAATAGTCTAGCAGCCTAAGGGCGCGCTCACACAAACCACTGAAAGATGAACTTCCAGAGATGACTTTTCGGAGGATGCCTTAAAGGTTCTTCACAATGGACAAATCTAGAGATCGACTCAAAGAACAAAACATTTAATGGCTCCATTTAGCAGTGCTGCTTGATCCCTGATGATTATTTATTATTATTTCCCTCATTTCTCAATTAATTTTAACAATGCTTTAAGCAGTATTCACCAGCCCCTGGGGGCCGAACACACTCGGCAATGCACATCGAAAGCTTGCCGAAGTCATGCATAACTGAGAGTCAGAGAAAGAGTGAGTGATACTCTCTTCTTGGGGAACCCTGGATTAAGGTATGTAAAGTAAATAATGAGACTACAAAGTTAGCAATATATTTGCATGTCCCCAAACATCTCAAACACAGAGCGAGAAATCCTGTTCTGAATAAAACTTTCTCAAAAATGTTGGACACAAATATTCTAAAACTGCTTTAAATTAGCCCACTTCAAGTCAACTCAACCACCGCACAGAGTACACCGGGAAAAAAAAGTGATATTTTTCATATCAATTTTACTCTGATATGAAAATATATCAAATTGATATGTTGAAAATTTCAAATCGATATTTTTAACATGTCATAATTACATTTTTAATGTCATTCTGAAACTATTTAATATCAATTTAAGAAAATTATATTAATTTGGATCAGAAAGGTTTTATTTTCTTGCAAATGAGATAAAAAAATTTATATTTTTGAAAAGTTAATTTTAATCAGTTTAATATCAACATGAAATTTATCTTTCTTTTCTCTGTATAGTATAAGTAGCCATTTAGCTACACGTCTAACAAACGTGTACGATGGTGCAATGTTCTAACACGCCATTGCAGTTGTTTGTTGAGTGCAAAAGGTCCTGGTTTTAATATCCAGATATTTAAGTTGTTGTTCTGCGACGTCTCTGATTCCATGTGTTGACGCAGATACAACTCTTGTGGACTTTTATAGCGCCCGAGAAGGAATGCCTTCCCAGCAGCCCTTCAATGGGGGCGGTGTTGACGCAGATTATATTGAAATATTAAATTAGTTGGCGTAAGCCTTTGAAAACGAGCACAGCTTCTTATATCTCGTCGTCAAATTATTACATTATTCAATCCATAAGAACTCATGTGGATTTTCATGGCGCCCGAGCAGGGATGTTTAAGTTTTAAGTAGTGTTCGATAGTTGAGAATTAGTTGAAGCTATTTTTTGAAGTCTAGTGTAAGTTAGTTTAGTACGGAGCGGGAGCGCAATAAAACTATCTTTCGTCGCTCTGAGCGAATTCGTCCCGTTTCGCCACCCTAGCTTAAGATAGGCTTTAGAGAAATTGTATTGAAATATTAAATTGGTTTTCGTAAACCTTTGAAACGAGCTTCTTATTTCTCGTCTTCGATCAAACTGTTAAAAACTGTCCATTAAAACTCTTGTAGATTTTCACCATGAAAAATGGGCGGCTCATGTAAATAATATTGCCTTCCACCCAATCCAAAGTTCCCCTAATCCGAAATCTATCAAATTTTTATCCAGTTGAGTTTAAAAAGCTTGTTGAAAATGAAACAATGGGCATGTTTAGCAGAATAATTGATCCCTGAGAAGGTATCAGAAAACACATTATGCATCGAACAGTTTCTGCTGTTGGAGGGAGCAGCCATCACTTTGAAGTAGCGTACTATTTCTTTGATACATGCTCCTCTATCACGATACCTCAAATTGGCTATCATGATGCCGCATTACTCGAGTGCACTAGAAAGATTATTGCAAATTTATACTTGATCAGGGAGCAAGTTGTTCTGCTGAACACGGCCAATATCAACTCAAATCAAGTTTTTGCGTACTCAAAAAAATGGTTCTTAAAGTGCAAACATTGTACTACAAATGAGAAAAACCCTTCTTACACTGTTTTAGATAACGTTTGTGCTCATTTTGTACATAAATAAATACAGAATGAACCTTTTCACACGGAAATTAGTCAGCTTATCGCTGTCATTACCGCTCTCACTAGAACCACGCAGATTGTGGATTACAACACAACTTTAGTTAAATCAGGTTTAAGGGATGAAATATTAAGAATAAAAGCAACATCACAGGAAGGAATGAGGCAGTACAAACTGAAAACTACAATTGTGATCAGTAAAGGTGTATAATTCAATGCAATTACGGTGACACTAACATTAACAGAGAGCAGCTGATTGGATGGTTTTGACTTGTTCAAGTTATATTTCCATTTGTTTGAAATATTAACATTCCATAACAAAGAAAAACACAATTTATGGGCTTAGTCAGTTTTCCATAAAAGGGCAATAAACTCTTCCTCTGTAGTTACAATCAGCTGTTCCTATTGCCGATATTAAATCTAGACTTTATCGATAGTTAAATCTAAAAGTTGTTGCAGGGACTTGAACATTCGTCACGGATGCTTATCCGATTGAAAATACAGCAAATCTTTGGAACAAACTAGTCTGTCTTTGTATGAATCCGCCGGCACTAAAGCCGTCTGAGGAGACATAAATATTTTTATGACAGCCTAAGGTCCGATTTCACATCTTCTATATAGCACTGTCTCACATGAAATGGGAGCTGAATATCGTCCCTAAAAGTAGACCACGCCAAATTAAATCAAAAATGTTCAAAAATAGAATTTCATAGCATACTTTTGACTCCTTTGACGATTTGCATTATTCCTGGCTTTTCATCTCACAACATTTGAAATAAACTAATTTGATTGGTTTATCGAAATTTCCATTTAGAGTTGTTCTAGGACAGTCGAAGAAATGTGTTTTGCATGATCATTTTACATACGTTTTTACCTAACATTAATTCAAAGACTCATCATATTTTTTTTCTTCTATGAGTTTGCTTTGACATTTTCTTATGCAGTTCTTTGGGGGTTTTCTTTTTCTCAATCGTCTGTTAAACATATTTAATATATACTATATATATATTCTTGTATATATATGTATATGTAGGTGTATATATATTTATGTATATTTATATATTGGTGTATATTTTATGTATTCAATTTTGTTGTTGTTGTTGTTAAACTTACTTCTCTCTGCTTGTGGCTTTTCTTCCTTCTGTTTTGTTGTTGTTGTTGTTTTGAATTATTGCTTTTAGAACATGTCTTAAAAATATATTTATTTATATATATATATGTATATGCCTTAGAAGTAAGTTTTTATATATATATATTTTATGCAAATATAACATGGGTTTTTTTTTTTTTTGCCTGCAGCTGGAATACTTGCAATGTCATTCATTCATCCTCTGGCCTGATCTTTTGCCTATCTAAAAATTGAAGTTTTTGCTGTCTTTTAAGCTTGGTTTGGTTTTTCTTTTGATTACATATGTATGTATGTATATATAAATGTGTATAGAGCTTTGCCGCTAAAACTTAAATGAAAACTTGAAAGAAAAAAGAAAAACCGGAAAATTTCTGTTCTTAGTAACTATTTCATATAACTATTTAAATATCGTATAAGTTTTGTGTGTTTGTTTTGAGTTTTTGTTTTTTTCTCTTTAAGTTTGTTGTTGGTCCGAGACTTTTGACTGGCAAAAAGTCTTGGAGAGCGTTTTGGTTGGTATCTGACAATTTGGCAAAAAAGTTATTAAAAGGAACATTTTCACTGTTTATGCAAAACACAAACACAAGAAGAGGAAAAAAAAAAACAACAAACAAAGATAAAACAAAAAACGAGCTCAGACAGACAAAAAACATTTTGTCAATTATAGAGAACTAAATGGGCATATCTGGTGTGCGCTGCTAGGGTTCACATTTACTTATCAATTAAGCAAATATATGTAAACTATTGAAACGATGGAATTACCAATTAGTTTTCACAACTGTGCAGGCAGAGGAGGAGAACTAAGTTCCATTGATATCCTTAAACTTTCTGTCAAAATTTGCAATTTTCTTTACATTTCTATAAATTCTTAAACATTTTAAATGATAAAATGATCTCTTACTTCTGTATTAATAACTTTATTCCAGAGGTAGGCAATGTGAGCAGAGAAATTGCCACTGGCTACTGGGAAAAACTTCTTGTACATATTACTGAAAATGGTCAGAGAGCCAGTGTGCTTTCAACATCTGCTCCCTTTTGCTTGGATTACAACGAAGAAGGTATGTCAAGCTCTCAGCTTGTTCTCTGTTTCAGCTTACAACTCAGCTTGCAAGTCTTCAATGTGTTGCGAAATGTTATATGCACGAGCTTTCATAGCTTGCCATACCGTATTAGTTGTATCATTGTTGGCAGCTACCGACGCAGCAAGCTTATTTATACAAAAGATAACTTTTAAACTCGTTGTTTGAATGCGTTCAACACATTGTCATACTTACATTTGCTAACCCACAGATACTATTGCAGTAGCTGAAATTCTAACAACTTCTCTGCTCTAATTGCCGACCCCTGATTTATACTCTTCAAAAAGTTTTTTTTTTCATGAAACGAAGACGAAATAGTTGTCAGTTTTTACCAATCAAACACGAACAAATATCGCTACACGAATTAATTAATACAAGACGAAGGACGAACTACGATGAAAAAACACAAAGAAACTTGTCAAAATCACTTTTTTTTCACCTTAAAGCAGAGTCCGGCGCTTGCCCATCTTCTGTGTATACAATACTGCTCTGCGGAAGCTTATCCTGCGCTCTTTTTGCAACAACAGCGAAGGGCTAAATGAGCATGGCTAAACACACACACGCAACGCCAAACCTGCCTTAAAGCAAGTGTAAAATAAGTGAATTCATTCCCTGTGTTATTTCAACGATGAAATGAGGCCTCTATCGTTCTCGAAATGCAACATTGGTATTATTGGCGCCATTTCGAAATTGGCGCCAATAAAGTGAATGGCAAAATTAATCGTCAAAGATTAAAGATTTCAGCACATTTTTTGAACAGGATCCTTTTCACAAAAGAGATCATTTTCAAAGCGAACCGAAGTACCGAAATAACCAAAATTTCTTATAAAGTAATTTGCAGACATTTTTCCTCAACTTTTTTAGGTTAATTTCAGAAATTATGAACTTTTTAAACAATTTGTCAAGTTTCATGATTTGCCAATGAATTGACAAATGTTCTATTTTAATTTTCATGTTATACCTAGAAACAGGTTGGTCGACGTAAGTCTGTGAGGCCAAAAGTACACAGAGCGAAACACCTGCTCAGAAAAAAAGGTTGCCGTCAACTTAAAAAAAGAACAAAATATTCTCAAATTTTATGAGAACCAATTTTCTAAACCAGAGGTGCCCTTAGCCAGCTTACGACCGCGTAGACATCAAAACAAATAAAGAAAATAGTTCTTAAGCGAGTACAACCTCAAGAAATTGAAAGAGAAAAACGATTATTGCCTGCTAATGCGTGTGTCTGCTCGTGGCTTTTTGATACACACGAAATCATTTGTCTCCCAACAACTAAATCTTAGGTGAAAAGGACCCAAACACATCTTTGTTGTTGCGTTTGAATTGGCAAGAGACATAGGAGTGGAAGAGAAAAGAGAACATATATAAAGCCAGCAGGGAAAGTGTCTAGTTTACAACCAGAAATGTAGCTGTCGATATAAGCTTGCAACTGGTTGCACTTCCTATCCAAATCAATGTTCTGAAGTCGTCCATTTTACACAAGCATGCCATGGGCAGGTGACAATTGTCCCCAGCAGCAGCCATTTGCAACCAGTTTAATGCTAGACGGGCATAGTCGGTAGAGAATTGTCCCTGCAGTAGCCATTTTCAACCACTTAAATACCAGTTCATCTTTGTGTGTTTTTGCTTGCAAAAAACCATAATTGCAAAACATGTTCTGTCAGTTAATTGTGTTTGGACCAAATGTAAATTGCAATGAAACAGGGAATCCAATAGAAGCACTGAGCAATGAGCAATTTGATGAGCTGTATGGAAAGAATCCAGTGGCTGACATCGTATTGAACGACACAATTGAGCCGGAGAGCTTTGTGTTGAATTATGTGTCCGACGTTACTTCAGGCGAAAACGAATACCATCCAGCTCCTGAGACTCCCACGGGCAGACTTCAAGTAATAACAGTTTAAAAGTTCTCAATGCAATTAATGATTCTTTAATTATAAATAAAAGTGACGTATTGCAATTGACATGTCAAATGACCTCAAAGATGATTTTGATTCTGGATTTTGCATCAGCGTCCAGAAGGCATCTCTCTTCTACGCTGGCTAAGCAATCTTCGCATTCGCGGTCTATGCACGTTCATGACTGCAAGTCCACTTGAGTAATGCTGCATAGAAATGTGTCGGCTTTTAAGGTCTTCAAGCGCCGCTTTCTCCAATCCGGAAGATAAAGTACTAACTTTGATGTACGCGTATATTATTGAATATAAAACAATTTCTTATTTGTTCGTTCCATTTAAATTCCTGGCAATTGTTATTTTTTGTTTACAATTCATCAGCTAATTATAAAAGAGTGTTGCCACCTTATTTTAAAATTTTCATAAGTGGGATCTCACTGCAGAAATATCATGGTTTTTATATAGAAGCATAAACAGGCGCATTTTAAAAAGCGTGATTTTAAAAAACCAAGATACTGCTAGCATTAACGTAGTATATGTCGATGCTCATTATAATATCCTTTTCACTTGTCACATTGTCGAAGCTGCGAAAATCTGCAGCATGCGTTCACACGTTAGTATTCGTTAGTATTTCAAACGAACATTTCTTCGAAATATTCGGAATATTTGTTGTTGCGAAACTCACCCGAATCTAGCTATTTTGCTACCAGTTAAATTCTACTAGCATTCCAACTAGGTGTGGGACAGTTCTTTTTTGTTACACATAGCGAAAAAATCTGTTCAGAAAATAAGTTCCATTCAACTTAAAATACAAATACAGAACAAGATGTCAAAATTCTTGACAACAAATGTTCCTGGAATGAGTAAAGTTGTTCTCAATCGGATAGTTTTTGCTTTATACAACACCAAAACCGGTTTCCGGTTAATCTCTCTCGCTTGGTTTTTTTTCTTTCAACTTTACGTCTTGTTAGCTTAACCAAGTAGAAGTAGCCCTCTAGATGCGAATAAGCTAGCGCGTCATCCCCATACGTTGTTCCTAAAATGCAGAAGGTACCGGGTTCAACTTTCAGTCAAGCCCGAAAAAATTTTTCTGTGTTTTTCTAAAAGACTTGAATGAAACAAGTCGGGTAAAGAGTGGGTAGTTGAAGTTTTGGTGTACAGCGATGTCCCTTTGATCCTAAGGAATATGGGTGGAGAGGGAGCAGCATATATGAATATCCAGCGCTTGTGTAAATTGTTGCCGCCGGATCCCTGCCCTTCTTCCAATCCAATGCGGTTTTTATGTGCTCAGATTTTTCCCTCTGTGTACCAGTTGACAATTTCTCTGCATGGAAGTTGCTGTTGCACTACGCCTTAAGCTATGAGTGGTATGAGCTATACGCGCGGCTAGCTCAATGCGGTAAATAACAACGAATGCCCAGCGTGCGCATAGGGACTGGAATGCAGAAAGTTCAACTCTATTGGAGAAAAATTGTTCTTGAAGTGAGAACATTGTGCTACATATGTTTCTACACTGTTTTTGACAACGTAGAGTGGAGTGAAAGAGAAGAGAGAACAGATATAAAGTTGCTGATGCACTACGCTTAGCCTTAAGCTATGTATTCTAATGCGGAAAATAACAACGAATACGCGACGTGCGCATAGGGCCTGGGCACCCCTGTACTAAATGTTCTTGAAATGCAGAAAGTTCAACTGAAGAGATAACATTGTGCTACAAATGATAAAATACGTTTTTACAATGTTTTTGACAACGTAGTGGTGTGAAAGAAAAGAGAAAACAGATATAAAGTTGTTGTTGCACTATATGCGCGGCTATTCCAATGCGGAAAACAACAACGAATGCGCGGCGTGAGCATAGAGCCTGGGTACTCCTGTACTAAATGTTCTTGAAATGCAGAAATTTCAACTGAAGTGCTAACATTGTGCTACAAATAAGAACATCTGTTTCTACGCTGTTTTTGACAACGCAGAGGAGTAAAGGAGAAGAGAGCACAGAAATAAAGTTGTTGTTGCACTATGCTTAGCCTTAAGCTATGCATGAGGGCTATACGCGGGGCTATTCCAATGCGGAAGTCAATAACAAATGCGCGCCGTGCGCATTGGGCCTGGGCACCCCTATTTTTAATGCAGAAATTTCAACTGAAGTGATAACAATGTGCTACAAATTAGAACATCTGTTTCTACACTGATTTTGACCACGTTTGCGCTGAATTTTTTCTCTGTTTACGCTTCCATTTTAAGTTCAGGCTCGTAACACCACCAAAGGATCTCGACTTCAGGCAGTTCTGCCGAAACATGTGGGTTCGATATCGGTTCGCAAAACGATGGGTCTTAAAGTTTAGACCAGATTTTAAAGAATCTTGACTTCAGGCACTTCAGCCGAAACATATGGGTTCGATTTCGGCTCGCAAAACGTTGGGTTCTATAGCTTAGACCAGATTTGAAAGGATCTCGACTTCCAGCACTTCTGCCTACGCAATTCGCTTTGATTTCGACTCTCAAAATGTTGGTTTCAATAGTTTAGACCAGATTTGCCTACAGCAGCACAGGTGTTGTAGTAAACCACGCAGCCATAGTATAGGGCATTCCTGTTTTTAAAACCTCTAGAGCGCACATCGATACACACACACATTCATTCAGTTTAATATATATATATATATATATTTATATAGATTTTGGTAGTTCATTACTTAACTAAGTGATAGTTTTTGTGTTTTTTTATTTGTTTTTTGTTTTCCCAATAATTTAATACTCCTTGCAGTTGTTTTTTTTTGGTTTTTTGTATATAAATATATTTTTCTATTACGCTTCCCCAAAATTGTATCATCAACAGCGTCGTCGTCGTCATTGTCGTCTGTGTGTCAGCCGTTGGCGACTAGAAAAATGTAATTGCACATAACGTGGCCTGCGTTTCCTTTTTGCGAAAAAAACTTACTCTCCCTCTTTACATAATACATACTTATTTAGTTAAATGTTTAAACATTTGCCACATAGCATTTTGTTGTTGTTGTTGTTGGGTTTATAAATATTTTATTTACTTAAATTTAATATATAATGTTGTATGTATAATAGTTCATTGTTATATTTGCATATGCGCTTAGATTGTAATTTGTTTAAGTTGTTGTTGTTGTTGTTTTTGATTTATCAGTTATGTGTGTCAGTGTGTGTGTGTTCAAAAATGTTTCTTAAATATTTAGAGATTTTGTTTTCGTTTTGGTTAGCAAATAAATTGATTTATGCCTTTTCTCACTTTTTGTTTTGCTTTCATTGTCTTAAATAATGCTTTAACATATTTGTCTAACTATGCATTTATTTATTTGCTTTTGGTTTTAGTTTTTCATTTTTTTCTTGTTTTTCTTTTGAAGGTGAACACAAAAACTTGTCAAACTGAGAAACTAATTTTTGTAACATTTTTCAACTTTGTTTTTTTTAGTTTTGTTTTTGCTTTTGGCCAATAAACGATTTTGGTTGTACTTTCAACATAAATTCATAATTTTTTGATCTTTTGAAAACGAAAAGCAAAAATAGTTGCAATTTTTTTGTTTTTTTTTTTAAATTTTTTTTATTTTTGCTTTTTGATTCATGTAAGTTTTCTCTTTGTATATATTGCAGTTTCCTTTATATGTATGTATTGTATATATATATATATTTTGTTTTTGTTTTGTTTTTGTATATATATAACTTTAAAAGTTACAACTTATTTACGTAAGAATAGCAATAATAATAATAATAATAATTGTAATAATAATAATAATTAATAATGATCATAATAATTTGCATAAATAATAACATTTTCGCTATTATTGCAACATTTTTAACTTGTTTTTTTTGTTTTTTTTTTTGGTTTGGTTTTTGCTTTTTAACTTTTTTTTGGGGTTTGCCAAAGACCAAAACAACAACTAGATGAGACATTTCATAATACAAACTTTTGTAAATTTTATCCTACCAGCAGGAATCGCCTTACAAAATGTTGTAATGTCCCATCTAGGTATGGCCAGGTCTTTGGTTTTTCTCATTACTTAAAAGTGGCCTCCACTTTACGTTTAATTTGCATTTTAAACGATTTTTGCTGCACACGCTGCATCTTTTTGCGGGTGTTAAATTAAAATTCTCGTATATGTAATATGTAATTTTTGTTGTTGTTGTTGTTCAATCCTTTTTTTTTTGTTTTTGTTTTTGTTGTTTTTTTTTTATATACGTTAATTAATTAATCATAATATGCGTGTGTTTTTGGTTTATTGTTGTTGTTGCCTTAGCGGATTTCATATTTTGTAAGTATATATATATATATATATTTTGAAATTATTATTATTATTTTGTGGCTGCAGCATTTTACAGTTACTTGCTTGTGTCTGCCAAAGTTGCTGTTGGTTGTTTGCTGTTGCTGTTGTGTTTGTTGTTGTTTTTGTTGTTGTTGTTGTCATTGCGGTTGTCGGCGCCACCTTTTTAATGGTATCCATTTGTAAATGCCGCAGGAATTAGTGGTCCCTGTAAATAAACGTTTCGTCGGCGAACAAAACAGACAAAAACACCAAAAAATTATTCAAATAAAATACAATTTTTTGTCTGTGAACAAACTACGCACACATTTTTATATGAAGATATATGTATGTATATATAGAAAGTTATTCAACATTTATAGGTAGACAGATATATAGAGTAATATATTATATATAAATATTTAGTAAAGAAGTGACAAAATGTTTTTTGAATTAAGAAAAAAACAAAAATGGATATTGAAAAAAGTTATAAACTAAGAATATATCACAATTTTGCTAGCGAGGTTTGACAACATCTAAGGAAAAATATAACATAACTTTTAGTTTACGACTAGTCCTCACAGAATCATTCGACAGTTTGATCAACAACACTTCACTTTTTCTAGTTTATAAAATGCTGATTTTTGGCAATTTTTTAAAAGTCGAACAGTCGACATAGCTAAATATCTTGGTAAAGTACTGGATAAAAAACTATATTGGAACGAAAATATACTTGAAAGGGACAAAAAGGCGACAACAGCGCTGTACTCGTGCAAGCGCGCCATTGGCTTCTCCCCTTAAACTATACACCGTCCGCCCTATACTACTCTACGGAGTCTTAGGGCCGTTTTCTCATGTTTAGATTTTGCAACTAGGTGTTTTCTGTGCAATTTTTGTTGATTATAAATTCGGGCATTTGCGCCACGATATATTGCGCGTCAATTTTAAAAATTAAAGCAAGAATTTTACAGAGGAGGAGAAGGTTTTTCTTTTGGAACAACTTGGTACTATGATGGGAGAGTAGTGGGAGCAGTAGGTCGAAAGCTATGTTCACTATGTTCAAGCTAGGTTTCATGAAAATTGGGCTATATAGTCCAAATTGTGGAACTTTCCGGCCATATTTGATCGAGTTATTTGCGTATGGAACCATAGTTTAAGTTTTTAATCCTGTAAAATCTTTAATCATGGCTCTTTTGGATCAAAATTTAGCCAAATTATTTGGATGTGTAAACTTAGCTTAAGCAGTGAACTAGGGGAATCAGAATGTGCATCTGTAATTTCAGCAATGTCTGCAGGTGTTCTTGTATATTAAAGGCACATCCAATATTTTCCATTTTTGGTTTACTCAATAACAATTCAGACTTTACAGTTTTTAGCAGCAGTTGGCTTAAGTTTTTAAAAATTGCTCAGTGTGACCATATGAACGCAAACACAAAAATACATAATTTGCATTAACATTTTTAAATCAATGAGGTTGAAGTTGATGGCAACAAAATCCACCTAGATGGTTAGATTTGAACATGAGCAAAGCAAATCCACCTAGATTTGCAAAAACACCAACATGAGAAAACGGCCCGTAGTCTAGTGGCCGGTCTTGTGTGAACCCTCTGTTCTTAGGACTCTTCATAAAGTACAACGCAGTGCTAGCTTATGCATGAGCGGCGCCTTGCGTACTACTCCTACAGAAGCCCTTAACATTATGTTGCATCTAATAACCCTAGATCTAGCAGCCAGAGAAATATTTAGTAATACTGCTATTAGGCTTAGAGAAACTGCTGACCCATGGTTACTCGGCTATACTAAGTAGTCAAATAGCGACAATAACAAATATTGATTATTGCATACCCACTTAAGTCTTTGATACTATGTATGAGGTCTTAATACCTAGTCGTTTGGATTGGAACTCACTGCCCCATGGCAAACCAAACGCCATCAAAATCTACACAGCCATCTGGAAAGCCATGTGTTTTCAGTCCAGACGTAGGTATAGAAATGTCCTTTCGTCTTCCCGACCATTGTAGCGTCTTTCAGGCAGAGATCATCGGCGACGGATGATCAAGTCACTGTCATGGATGATCTAGCTACTGTCACGACTTTGAATTACAATTGTAGACATAGCAATTCGATTAGCTGTTCTTTGTTGACGTTAGTGTAGGCGTGAACAACGTCAGTGGAAAAAGGAAAATCCACTTTTCGAGAATGTGATTGCATGTTCGCCAGTGAAACAAGGGTATAAGAGAACTCGTGGTCAAGTAAGGAGATGTCTTATCTTTTCAGACACTCAAGCTACATTAAAAGCCCTTGACGGTAATACAAACAATACTAAAACACTTACTGAGTGCCGAAAATCTCTGAATGAGATGGCTCAGCACTTTAAAATACGTCTTTTGGTGGTGCCTGGACACCGTAACATTGAAGGCAACGAGATAGCTGACAGGCTCGCTAGACTTGGCACTACCGCCCAGCTCCTACCTGTTAGAAGCACAATAGGGGTGTTTTTTGCGTCATGTAAATTAAAAAAAGGGAAACTACCTACAAGATGACAATTTCAACCTGAACGCAATTGCGTCTAAGCAGGCAGACCGCCTCCCTACTCGTAGGAATTCTCACTGGACATTGTCTCATCGGCAGGCGTGCAGCGAGACTTGGTATCAACCATAACGACTATTGAAGAAGAAACCATTCAGCATCTTCTCTGCAACAGTCCATGGTTCTGTAGGAAACGATTCGCAATCCTTGGTCAGCCTTTTCTAACTAACATTTCTCTGAAATAGAGATTACTTTGCTACTCAAGTTTGTGCTACTTTCTAAGTGATTCATAAGGGAAGACCCACTCTTTACTGTCTAAAAGTAACAATTTAGGGGTTATATGGTATCACAACGGGCCTTTTATTGGCCTAAGTGAAGAAGCTTCACAGCTTCTACCATTGCAACTTAACCTAAACTAACCTATACTCTTTACCAAAGGTTAAGTTTGTGCAAAAGTATGTAACAGTGAGAAGGAATCAGTTCCGACCCTATAAAGTATATATATTCTTGATCAGCATCAACTGTCGAGTCGATATGGCAGCATATGCGATATGACGCACAGATCTCAGAGGTGGTAAGAGATAGAGGTTTGATACCTATGGGACATATAAAGGGTAATTTTTTAGTAACTTTCTTTTTGGTCACAAAGCTTTTGGCAGCTCAGCTGATTTCGTGTCACATGTTACTGTCAAACATGTTCAGTTTGTTCTATAATTTAACCATATATCGACTAACAACTCTTGCAGATTATTGAATTTTATTATCAAAATTCATGTTCGATTAAGAAAGTGCATCGTGCACTTCTTCCATTTTATGGTCAGTTTGGACAACCTTCTGAGGCGGCTATTAGGAATCTTATAACTAAATTTCGCAACAAATTTACATTATTGAACATTAAACCACCAACACGCATAAGTCAAGTGCGGACAGAGTAAAATATCGCAGCTGCATCCGGCAGTGTTGTTAATGACCGTGAATTAACGATTTGGCACCGTTCGCAGCAATTGGGCCTCTGTTACTCTACTACGTGGAAAATTTTGAAGAAAGAATTGGGTATAAAATCTGCCATTGAAGCCACACGACCTGCCACAACGGCTAACTTTTGGTGCATGGGCGCTGGCAAAGTTGGGTGAAGATTCACTTTTTTTAACGGAAAATTGTGTTCCGCGACGAAACTCATTTCTAGTTGAAAATTGCCGTATTTGGTGTGAAGAGCAGCCAGAAGCATTGCAAGAACTGCCTATGCATCCCGAAAAATTCACTGTTTGGTGGCCGCTGGCCTCATTGGACCGTACTTTTTTAAGGATGACGAAGGCAGGAACGTTACTGTGGAGAGCGCTACCGTGCGATAATTACAATCTTTTTTTCGCCCAAAATGGAAGAGCTGGACTTGGCTGACATGTGGTTTCAACTAGACGGTGCCCCACAGCAGGCGAAACAATGACCCTATTGAGAGGCGAGTTCGGTGAACAGTTTATGGTCACGTTTGGCCAGTTGGCAGTATGACAGCTGTATGATATGTTCCTTCGATTTTGATCAAACTCCCCAAAATTGTGTGGAAATCGATAATATTCGTAACTACAGTGTATAAAGGCGCTACCATTGAAAACAAACAAGTTTTCCTCACTAGAACTACTTTATCGACCTATCATTCCTATGGCAGCTATAAGCTATAGTCATCCGATTTGAATCAAACTTGGCAGAATTGTGTGGAAGCATTTAGTATCAATCAGTAACAAGTTTGGGAGCGACAGCAATGAAAACCAAAAAGTTTCTCTCACTAAGACTTATTTACAGACACATCTTTTGTATGACAGCTATACTATATATTTGTCCGATTTTCATCAAACTTGGTGCAACTATGTAAAAGTATAGAAAACTTAGAAATACGAGGTTTGAAGACATTTGCATTGAAAACAAAAAACTTTTGCTTACTAAAACTAGTTTTTTGACTGATGGTTCCTATGGCAGCTGTATGCTATAGCTATGCGATCCGTCCGGTTCCGACAAAAGTGCAGCGGATTTTGTACTGAAAGACTTTTTGCAAAGTTTGGTCACGATAGCTTTAAAACTGAGGGAGAAGTTAGCTTAGAAACAGACGGACATACGGACATGGCTATGTAAACTCAGCTCGTCATGCTGATCAAGAATATATATATACTTTATGTGGTCGAAGATGTTCCTTCTATGCATTACAAACATTTGATCAATTTTAATATACCCTTTTGCAAGGGTTGTTAATTAAAACAGTGTGGCCATAAATGGAGAAAAAATAAAAACGCTAGGAAAATAATAGCTAAGCAGTCAACGAAGTGAACAGTCACTGACCTGGTCACACTGAACAATTCAATGAACTAGTAACTGAATTGTTCACTGCTATAACAATTGACTGAGCAAGAACCATTCAACAACTCACACTGAACAACTCACTCTAAGCTACTGACTGAGAAAGAACAACTGAACAACTCACACTGAAGATAAGTGAACAATTGAAGAAGAACATGTGAATATCTCAATTTTATTCACTCACTTATGAACAACCCATTACTAGTCTACACTCATACTGATACACCAAGTGTGTGGACACATGGAGAATGAGTATTAGAGAACAAATTGGCGCTGCCTCACAATTTTGGTGGTGCTAAACGATAGTGCCCAAAAAGATACTTTACAGAGCCAGTAGGAAAACGCAGTGGTTAGAGCGAGACGGACATATTCCCAAATGTATCCAGAGAGCGTATGTGAGAGCGAACAGCTGACCAAATGTATTCAGAGAGCGTAAATGAGAGCGAACAGCTGACTTATTTCTGACATAAGCGGTGCCGACTGAGCAATTGTGTAGTCTAGATATCTTAGTTTAGCGTGCCATAGAAGAATTAACATAGAAGCACACTTTGAAACGCCTTTCTTTTTTGAGTGATGTCAACTCCATTGTGACAAGTAGATACTTCATAGAGACAACAAAATCTGTTACTCACAACTACTGTCGACGTAGGAAAACACGGTGGTTAGAGGGAGACGGACATAGTTAACAAAAAAGTCAGAGAGTCAAAAAATAACTCCAAGAGCCAAAATGACAGCGAACAGCAGACATATATCTGAGTGAAAAGTTGTCGACGCAGCAAAGTGTGCTTCTATGTTAGTTCTTCTATGAGCGTGCACAGCTAGTCAAAATTGTGTATCATCTTGTGAACTGAACGGATACTTCCTCGCCAACATTTTCTAGAATGGTATGTATATTAAGTTGTTATCTTAAGCCGAACTTATATGCCCACTTTTCCGATTACATTCACAGAGAAAAAAAAGCTACACGAAAATGTAGGATTTTTAACCCCTAACGTTTCGTGTAGCTTTTTAACACGTCGCGTGTAGCTTTTTCATTTCAACACGTTACGTGTAGCTTTTCTGAACGCCGCGTTTAGATATTGAAATCCTTCACGTTTCGTGTAGCTTTTTAACATGTCGCGTGTAGCTTTCTCATTTTAACACGTTACGTGTAGCTTTTCTGCACGTAGCGTTATCTTTATCATTTCAACGGCTGGCGTGTGGCTTTTCTGCACGCCGCGTTTAGCTTTCACATTTCTAAGAGAACTGTGTTTAAAAACCTATCGATCTTGTAATGGGCATTTGTGAAGCAGCTGAGCATAAGCAACTAAGTAAAATGAGCCAAGAGTCAGCGTAAAGTATCTGTTTGGTTGTTGCTGCGTTTGGTTTGCCCTCTAGAACAGACCCGGCCAGCCATAGCTACCACGAGCCGAAGTCTGTCGTGTTTTTACGCAAACGCAAGCCGAACTCATGATTGTGTGCATCGGTGAGCATTGAATTGCAAGTAAAACGGCTGTCGTCTGGAGAGAGCTCTCTGTCTCACCAACACAAGCACACTTTTTTGTCCTCTCCATTTGGCCGGCAGTGCTCTAGAACAGGGTTCCCCAAGCAGAGAACGTGAAAATGTGACAGTGTCTATCTCTAACACACAGTGAAGCATGACTTCGGCAAGCATTCGGTGTGAATTGACGAGTATGTTCGTGCCCCAGGGGCTATAGCTGGGGAACTATGCTCCAGGAGCACACAAGCACGCATACACACTTGCAGTTTACTGATCAAGGCACATGCGCAACTTTCGACACACTTTCGACAGATTCTGCCCAGCAAAGTGTCTCCAAATGCACACAAAGAGAAAAAAAAACAAATCTCGTTGTTTGAGCAAAGAGTTCGTTGAGTGAACACAGAGTTGAAATGATTGTTCACTAATCTTTGTCATTGTGTCCTTGGGTAACTGTTTTTATACCCTTGTAGAGGATATATTAAACGCATAGAAGGAAGCATCTGTATATATTCTTGATCAGCATGACCAGCTGAGTTGATATAGCCTTGTCCGTCTGTCCGTCTGTTTCTAAGTCAAGTCTTTCAGAGAGGGTTAGATATTGAGTCGCAGTCAGAGCTTCAAGACCAGAACTTCGAAGGAAGTTCACAGTCAATTGAAAATTCTGTTTGGTAAAACAGAAACCAAATTAAAATTTACACATAGTTTGTTCTCTGTTGCCTTCACGCTTACCCATTTTAATAAAACGAATTAAGGTTGGATAAATATTGAAATATTGTGTTGCACCGCTTCTTTTTCCTTTACCCTTTCTCTGTACCATACCATTCACTGTTGATCTGTGAAGTCTTGTTCCCAAAGCTTTCAAGAAACTGACTTATCGTTCATATTTTCTCAAAACTGCATTCCGAAATCAAAATGGAAATTGCCACTGAAATAAAAATTCAATTCATATAAACATAGATTGAAAATTAATAAATTCTGTTTATTTTTCTTTTCACCTATTTCAACACACACCTCCCCCACCCTCCCAAAACAGCACATACTGTGTGCATCCTGGTTTTGCTTTATCAAACCTCGCCAACAGCATGGATAATAAATATTGTGTTTTGTATATTATTTATTTGGATGTTGATTTGTAGCTGCGCTTTGGTTTGCATATTGATATAATACATTTTTTTTTTGTTTTTGTAGTTTATTGTCTGGAAATTGAAGGAAATCATAAAAATTGAATTGAAACGACCTAGTAAACTGTGCTTTGTGACGTGCATACATAAGTTTAAGATTTGATTTTCTTAATAATCGACTAAGTTGGTTTTGTAGTTAAAGAAAAATGTTGTTGATTAATAATTGAAAATTTGTTTAGTTGGAAAAAAACACTCTGTAGTTTTGTTGGTGTGCCTACCTTGTGCAACTGCGTTTGTTATATACTCTTATTTCTTTTTGCTTGTTTTTTGGTTTCTTTTGTTTTTCATATATATTTTTCGATTTAAATATATAATTGTATATACGGTTTTTTTGCTTTTCTTTTTTTGCATTTTATATTTTTGGGTTATCAGTCTTTTTATATATTAGCCATCGCAAAGTTCAACGAATAAATCTGTACGAAATGAAAGAGAAATACATACAATATATATATATATATAGAAGGATAACGCAATAACTAATTTGGTAGGTAGATTTGTAACAATTTTCCACTAGACTTGTTGTGTGTGACAAAAAACAAAACAATAAATATTGGTGTGAATCAACAGAAAACTGGAAAATGTTCATAATTGTTTTTTTTTATTTTTGTTTTGTACGCTCTCTACGAAGAATGAGTTTCCCCAACTACATTTGGCAGATCTCTCGCTCTTTCTTTGCTTGCTGAGCTCACTTACCGGGCTATAGTTCAACGGAGCACGGCTAACGGCTATGGGAAAGCCTGATGGTTGCGGACTGGTGGCCTGCACATAGCCCACATTGTCGCCGCCAGCCGAGCTATACATGTCAATGGTTGGTCCGGGCGAATTGGTTGACGGAAATCCCTGCCTGGTGGCCGTGTTGGCGGCTGCGGCATGCGGCGATGCCGAAGGACCAAAGCTATGAGCAGCCGCAGCAGCCGCTTGATAGTTGTTCATCACTGCAAAAGGGATAAAGGAATGGATTTGTATAGAATTTGTTGCTGTTTGGGTGTTTAAGCGTATGACTATCAAATTTAATAGATGTGAGGTTCAAGTGACGTGGTTATATATATATAAAAACACACGTCTGAATTATTACGTAAAATAAATAAAATTACAATTCTTTATCAATCTGATACTATTAAACTGAAACGTGTTAAATATTTTCAAATTTGTCGCCAGAACACTGTGCCAAACTCAATCAAGTTTGTAAAGCATAACCTTAGGCGCCACATTTTAAAATGTACAGAGCTGCCACCTGGCTGAAAAAATTAAGCCGAAGCAAAACAAAACATGTTCTTTTATCAGTGTGGCAAGTGCGCATTAAAACTGTACCTCAGCAAAGTGATAAGCTACCCGCAATTTGTAAAATTTTTTAGAGTAAATCTCTTAAGTTTTGCTTGTTAAGTGTGGGGTATGAGAAGGCAAGACTGCAGCTGCCATAGAAATTGTTTAATTAACATGTAACTGTGAAGAAGAAGAGAGCGACAATGGAGCGCTCTAAGGACGCGCGCACACTTGCGGCTAAAAGATGATCTGACGTTCTGTGCATGCTAGAGTGCACAACCAGCACTGGTTTGTTCTTTAAAAATCAGTCTTAAGCTTAGTTTAGCGGTATCAATCAAGCATGTTTGTTTATTTCGGCTTGCAGACTTACTAATATATCATAATCAGCCGTCAGTTCATCTTTCAGCCCCCTTAGTCACGTTACATATTATGGTAGAATAACTACGACATATTCAAATACTCATGGTCAGCCTAACGGCTATTCCCTTTAACATTAAAATAACCATAACACTTACTCTATTGCGCGCCGCAGTCGAGAGTGGAAGTGTTAAATAAAGAAGGACAACCATTAAACGAAATTAAGCTAAACTACAACCTGACTCCTCTTTCCTCTCATAATATCACCTTATATCTTAAGCTTAGTATTCAGACAAACTAAATCAATTACGATGGGTGTCAACTCCAAATAAAAATGGGGTGTCAGAATGCTTTCGTACGCTGGGTCAACCTCGACATTTTCGTTCATACCCATCGCAAAGCTCTTGGCGCCGCTAACTTGACAGACAGCTGATTCAATTCCTCCACAAAAAATCATCGATTGGCATAATTTGACTTCTGATTTCCATATATCTTTCAAATATTCCTAAATTTATTTTAAAAAATTCAATTCCAAGCAAAACAGGTGACAATGCAGTGTGATCGTTTCACATTTGGTGGTATATTGCTGTCAGTCACACTGGGTAATCGGAATAAGCTGTCGATTCCGCTATCGGACGACTTACTTACTCTGAGTAATAAGTCCCAAATCATGATTTTTTGCTAAATTTTTGTATTTTAACTATGGTTTTAAAGAAAATTACGCTTTTTATACTCTGTACTAGAGGTACACAGAGAATATTAAGGTTGTGCAAAAGTATGTAACAGGGAGAAGGAATAAACGTCATATCTACCACAGTTTTGCAGATAAATGGGTTGTACCTTCTAAGGACATTTTGTAATCAGTATTATTTATCGATGCGCCTAAGAAATGGTGAAGATCGGATGAACGACAGTTGAGTTATAAGGAAAACAAACAATTATGATGGGTAGCACTGGCCGCAACGGCGATGGGCAGCATCTTTGTGTGGCTTCTAACTTAAATTGATCATATATATATTAACAAACTCTGGGAGGTACGCAGTATATTATAGTAGGGCTTCACTGACTTTCTTTCTTGTTTAATACAAAACAGTCCGGTAAAAAACAGCGCTTCTGTTAGTTAATTGTGTTTGGTCTAAATTCCAAAAATTATGGCAACTAAAAAAAGCCAATGGACAATATAACAAAACGGATGAGCTTCTTGCAATTGGTAAAGAAGTGCTAAGCCAGCCTGGGATATCCGACTTTCATGTTTCATGTGTTGCGCCTCTGTCCCCCAAATTTAAGTACTAATTTTGATGTACGTTCTTGCCGTTGAATACAAAACAATTTTTTTTTCTTTCTATTTGAATTACTTGCAATTGTTTATTTTATTCAAAATTCATCAGTCGATTGTGCTACTGTGCTGCCACCATATTTTAACTTTGATAAGTGGCATCTCACTGCAGATATATCCTGAATTTTATTAAGTAGCATGCAATAGCCTAAATCATAAAAATAAAAGAATTTTTCAAAACATCGCTTAAAGCATCGTTGTTTTGACCAGCTCTAGCGGCTAGACAGACAGACGAACAAGGCTCAATCGATTCAGCTCGTCGCCCTGATCAAAAATATATACCTATTTATGGCTTATTAACTTACATATGGACATTTGTACGCATATTTTTGCTCATTTCAGGCGATCTAACCGATAAAACCTTTAACTAAACATAATGGTACTCAGTGCTTGGAGAGTACTTTCAAATCATGGAAAAACATTTTGGTCAACTTGCTTTAACAAAGAAATAATGGTTGATTTACGTGCCGTTCTTACGTTACTTAAATTGGAAGTTGTATTTGAAATCAGCATACATTTTTTTTTATTTTCAGCGCTTTATGCAGTATAATTAAAAAAGGCCTAAAGAAAAGAGCAATATTCAACGAATATAAAACCGTCTTGGGGAGCTACTTAGAGTGGTTCGTTTGTCAGTAATGTTTAATTACATTTGTTCGTAAGTTACTACAATAAACTACTACTATAAAATAAGAAAAAATGGTTAGGGCAGGCTACAGTGTTTACATAAATGGCCACACTGGTCAAATTAACAAACCCTCTACCTTCGCTGACGACACTTATTACCATTATTTTAACAAGTCTGAAGGAAGGCAGGGGCTCGTACCTGTGGCTAGGATTAGGAAGCTGCATTTTGGCGAAATAAAGTTTCTTAAAATTAAGCAAGTGGTGTACACATTTAAGCAGTACTGTAGTGCCTCACAAAATCTACACGAAGAGTCTTCACAATCTCATATTTCAATGTTGCTTGCAATTTGTTAAAGTATGTAGATTATCTGAGCAGAATTTATCAATGGCAGGCGTGCCAACTGCGGCGCATATAGCAGAGCCTTCAACGTATGGAATTGGTATTGAATTGGAATGGAATTGACATATAGTTGCTAAAATATATGAAATATTTAAAATTTTCGTAATTCCATTTCACGAAACCTTAAGCAAGATTCTATACTGGAACAGACGGTAAACATCGACATGGAGCTAAACTCTCCAGCGGACATTGACGACGCAGCCCAACTATTTCTCGCAGTCACCGTAGTCCCCCTCAGGCACTTTTAAAACCTGAGGTAATCGCCATTGTGAGACGCAAAAGAGCGCTGCGTCGGAGATGGATGGGCTCTCGCAACACATTAGATGAGCCTGACTATCGTAGAGCTGCAGACTCCCTTAAAAAGCTTCTCTTTGATATAAAGGCTGAATACCTGGAAGAAAAACTTCGTGACATCGACCCATCGCAAGACCGAGGTTTCTCCCTTTGGAAATGCACCCGTCATGTTTAGAGACAGCCCTTACAGAGGTTTGTAGTCCAGAGGGAAGATGGATCCTGGGCTCGCTCTGATCTGAAGATAGTCGAGGAGTTTGCCACCACCTTCAGACTAGTTTCAGCTGAGGATGCCGCCACCACTCAAGCTGGTGTCTCAACAGAAACTGGCCCACTCTCTTACATCAGAACCATTTCTCTGGCCGAAGTGCGTCTTCAGATACGGCTGCTTAAGTCCACTAAGGCTCCGGGCATTGACGATGTTGACGGCAAAACTGTCAAGGCACTTCCTGAAGTGGGAGTCCTGTTCCTGCTAAAGGTATGCAACGCGATGTTACGGTTGCAATACTTATCTGATACTTATACTGATCGTAATGATTCCCAAGAAGGGCAAGAATCACTCAAAGCCCGACTCCTACCGGCCAATTAGTCTACTGCCAACTTTCTCCAAAATATTTGAAAGAATATTTCTTGGAAGAATGTTGGCAATTAGCGCGGTCGGAGATGCTATACCTGACCATCAGTTTGGTTTTCGCAGAGGACACTGTGCGCCGCAACAGGTCCACAGACTCTCAAACCACATTTTGAAGGCATTCGAGAACCTGCAATATTGCTCTGCTGTCTTTCTGGACATAAGACAGGCGTTCGATCGCGTTTGGCACTAGGGCCGGCTTCAAGTTTAAGTCCCTCCTCCCTCCAGAACAATATCTTCTTCTCTATCCTTTCTCCTAGAGCTCCGTTTTACGGTTGAGCTGAGAGGCGAGCGATCAAGCATCCGTCCCATTCTTGCAGGCGTACCTCAGGGTAGTGTTCTCGGACCGGTACTATACTCTCTTTTCACCTCGGATCTGCCTTATTCAGTTGCACATCGCACCTTTATCGCCACGTGCGCTGACGATACCACTTTTCTTGCAACAGCCGCAAAAGAGCATCTGCTAAGGTCCAGCAGTTCCTGGATGGCTTTGGTCGTTGGGCGAACCGCTGGAACATAGCCATTAATCGTGCACCTTCGCTATGAGACGCGGGAAAGTTGCTCGAGTGCGACTTCTAGGGTCAAGAGTCCCATGTTTGAAATCTGCGGTTAAATATCTTGGTGTGACATTGGACCGCCTGGTGGCCCACTCCAATAGACTTGCATCTGAATTGGCAACAAACAGGCTCAGAAGTCGTCTTAACCGACGACATCCCTCAGACCTCTGGGTCTATGGACGGCGTCCCTCGGGCCGCCTCATCAACTTGGCACAAGTGTCCCCTTGGGACTATGCCCTACTAATATTTGCACGCTGCTGGTTTCCCCAGCCAGATAACAGATCACTCCCAGGACCTGTGCTGCATGTTAAGTTGTTATCCCAGGCTTTTGCCGTGCTGTCTAAGCCCCGTATAGTATTTGTAATTCTTGTTAACTATTTGTAAATAGATTAAGTTCTATGTATCAAGTATTCTCCTAGCTATCATCAAACAAAAAAAGATTCTATGGCTTCTTTAATATCTTATTTCGTTGAAGTCTACCAAAATCTATCATTATTAAGTCCGCTGCTTGGGCGGACCTTTTTTCGAAAATACCCACATGACTTAGTATCACTATCACCATTGCGCTCTCGACGCCCTGTCCGTTATATAACATCAAAATACAAGTTCAAAGATTGATTAGTTTTTCCGTTTTCTTAGATTTTGAAGCCCAACACTATTCCGAATCAATCGATCCAATTTTGTACTAATCGAATTCTGGAGCTTAGCTTAGCTTACATTTTGAATTATGAAAATGAAAGTTAAATAAGAAATTTAAACAATTCCCATTGAACCGAGTTCAATTACTATTGCTTCCATAGCAGCAGCAGATTGTTTGTTATATGTATTGGCAATACCGACACTGATTCTTTTCACTGAGTACCTCTATTAAATTTGATAGTCATGGGCAATACCTGTGTGCGAAACTCTTACCTGACAGCGCCTGTGTTAGCAGTGGTGTATTGTTGTTGGGAGTGAGTTGCCCATTGGTTAGATCAACTGTAAGTGGCAAAAGATTACAAGAGGAATGACTTTAATAAGGAAGCGACACACACACAATGACGCAACTAAGTTTTAGTATTAGGAATTGGGCATATATATATGTATGTATATAGTTGATATGTATTTACCTAAGACATAAGAGTATACAAAAAAGTAACCAAGGCTGAGCACTAAATATTAATTGAGGTACGAGTAGTATGTAGTGAGAGTATATACGAGTATTGATTGGTGGTGTGCCATGGAAGTGTAAACATATCAAACGAAAATAAAGCGAAAGTCAGGAGCCACTAACTAAGGCTCCGTTATTAATCCCACAAAAAATAAAAAAGAAAGAAAGGCAACTAACTAGAGAACGCAAGAAGAGGAGCTAACTAGAGCGCGCAGGTTATGAAAACCCAAAGTGCTCGGTTATTAAACGAGGAGGGGCAAACAAAAGCTAAAGCCAGAAACCAAAACCCAAGCCAAACCAAGCCAAAACCAAACCCAAAACTCAGTTACTACGCTTGGTTTGGCCAGTGGTGTGGACTTTCCTTTGGGCGCTTTTTTCGTTATCGTTATTGTTGCCGTTGCCGTTGCTTTTACTGTTGTTATGGTCGCATCTGTGCCAATATTGAAATGACAACACAGAATGTGAAATGGGGGACAAAAAAAAAGCTGAGGGAACGAGCGAGCGAACGGGTTATGGTCAATGGGAACGTAGCAGTTGCATTTCCTGCGGAAACACAAAAATTGATGTAACGTAACGTGACGTAACGTAACGAGGCTTGGCCCTGCCAGTCGTTTGCTTATTGTCTCCCACTCCCCCCCCAAACCATCATTGTGCGTTCTATGGCGCCAATCAACTTTGGCTTACGTTTAGTTTACGTTTTTTTCTCTTGTGCACCATGTTGTTTTCATTAGAAATGGAGAAGAAGCAGCCCCAGCAGCAGCAGCAGCAGTTTGGGTTTCCTTTTGTAAATAAATAACTTATTTAGTTGTTTTTATGGAATGTGTTTCCGTTTTGGTTTGTGCCAATTTGCAGTCAGTCTTGTGGTTTCTGCCATTTAAATGCTTGCATATCACAGTTGAAGAATTCTCTTCTCCCGAAACGCCCCCGGGCAGGCATTCAGTTTGATGGATAAATGGTTGAATGGTTTATAGCAACAACAACAACTACTTATGTTAGTTAAACAGAAATAACAATTAGTTGACAATTAGATTGAAAGTCACTTTTTGATTAGATTTGGTTTTTGTTTGGTTTTTAGATACTACACAAATATTTAGTGTGACTTTAACTAAGCTAAAGTTATATGATTTCTACATCATGAGACTTACAGTATAAGAGTATTTGGTTTTAATAAATTGTTTGAGATTGTTAATAAAACTACTTCTAATGGCAATGTGTTACATGTATATGAGTTAATAAACTTATTGTTTAGTGTTTTGTTTTCACTAGACTGCCTCATTGCTCAATTGAATAATGTTAAAGCCAAGTACCCAGGACTACATCTCACTTACTTTATCTGAATTCGAATAAAACACTAACTGATAGAGGATTTTTAATATAAAAACAAAAATTATCAGATTACAGGTCCGCGGGCGAGTACACACAGCAGAACTGCCAAATCCGCTTTTTAGCGTGGTTGTTGATGCTTGACAAATGGTTTTACTCAGTGTCTGGATGGCGAGTAGAAACGTTTAGACACTCTGATTTAAAACTTTACAATTCTTACTCTTGCTCTTTAAAAAAACCTATCTAATGGTCAAAGGAATAGGATACCTAACATATGGAAGACGCTTGCTATGTAAACTGAGTAAATGGTAATTAGAATATACATTAGTTTTGGGTTGTTCATGAGTTAGTGGACAAAATTGAGTTGTTCTTTAAACTGAACAAGTGAACATGTTCTTCTTCAAGTCTTCATTCTTGTTCAGCGAGTCTTGTTCAATCTATCTTGTTCAGTCTATCTTGCTCTGAGTTGTTCTAAGAGCTGTTCAGTCTCTTTTGCTCTGTAAGTTGTTCTGTCTGTCTTTCTCTGTCAGCCAACATTTTGAACTAAGCCAGAGTTCCACAGCGATAGCCCCTGGGGCACGAACATACTCGCCAATTCACACCGAAAGCTTGCCGAAGTCATGCATCACTGTGTGTTAGAGAGAGACACAGTCACATTTTCGCGCTCTCTGCTTGGGAAAGCCTGAACTAAGCGCTTTTGCTTAGAGCGCGAGAGAGAGCGGGAGAGTGATCGCAAGACTAAATGACGCCCATTCACACAAATTAGGTATGTGTGTAGAACAAAAAAGCCATGCAGAAAGAACAAAAACAATAAAGCGATCAGTGCTACAGAAACCCACCCCTTTGAAATACCGACGGCAAAAGAAAAAATCATAGAAATTCATGCGCTCACACAATCTTTCGGCATAGACCTAGAATAGGTGAACAAGAACAACTGAACAAGTGAGCAATTTGAGTAGAGTAAAGCTAACTTCGGCTCAACCAAAGTTTATACACCCTTACAGCTTGATGGCGCAACTACTTTGAGCATTTGCTTGCCAGTTTGTTATATGGCAGCTATACGATACTTTCATACGATTTTGACCAAACTCTCCAAAGTTGTGTGGAAACTGATAATATTCACAATTAAAAGGTATAAAGACGCTACCATTGAAAACAAAAAAGTTTTTCTCACTAGAACTTCTTTTTCGACCGATAGTTCCTATGGCAGCTATATGCTATAGTCAGCCGATTTGGTTAAAACTTGTTAGAATTGTGTGGTAGCATATAATATTGATCATTAACAATTTTGGGAGCGATAGCATTGAAAACAAAAAAGTTTTTCCGACTAAGACTTTTTTCAGACATATCTTTTGTATGGCAGCTATACTATATAGTTGGCCAATTTTCATAAAACTTGGTGGAATTATGTGAAAGCACGGAAAACTCAGAAATACGAGTTTTAGTCCCGCTTACATTGAAGACAAAAAAGTTTTTCTAACTAAAACTACTTTTTCGACCGATAGTTCCCATGGCAGCTATGTGATATAGTCATCCGATACGGCAGATTCCGACAAATGTGCAGCGTATTTGTACTAAAAGGCTTCGTGCTAACTTTGGTTACGATAGCTTTAAAACTGACGGAGGAGATAGCATAGAAACAGACGGACGGACAGAATTACATGGCTATATCAACTCAGCTCGTCATGCTGATCAAGCATATTTACACTTTATGTGGTCGGAGATGCTTCCTTCTATGCGTTACAAACATCTGGACAATTTTAATGTACCCTTTGCAAGTGTATAAAAACATCAAGTGAACATGTTCAGTGAAATGAACAACCTTTAGCCAACACTAATGTACATCATTTTAAAGTTTTGGGATACTAAAAATATTGTAAAACTTTCTAAAGAAGGAAAAACTTTTGATACCATTTTGATACCCTTGCTACCCGTTATTTACCTAAACCCACGTTGCAATAGATATTACAACAAACAAGCGCTGATCGAAAGCAAATGACAAAATGATTTAAATACTCGATACCTATTAACAAACGTACTAAAAAGTGGGACTTTGCGAACAAACGAAATAAAGATTCGCGTAATATTCGCCAAAGTGCTTATAACTGGCTGTAACTGTAACTGTAACAAAGCACAACACTAAAAAAAACCCCCGACATTAGACCCTTAAAATCTGATTCAAAGAACTTCTGTAAGTATCAGTCAAAGTAGCAAAAGTCTAAAAATTTTTACTTTTCAAAGCTTCGACTCTGTCCAACTGATAAATATGTACTCTTGCTTCTGCTTTTGTGACAAACAGAAGCCGCAGTGCAAGGCAACAGTACAAAATAATTATTTAGAAAAAGTTAACAGCAGCAGCAGTCGTTGCTTAACATTTTTGATTTTGATTTTGCGTAAGTTGAAGCTGCAGCTTGTGTTCGCCAGTCGACGGCAAAGCTATTGCCACGAAATTTTCTCGGAATTATCAAGACCACCAAAATTTAAAGCAACGCTGTTGTTGTTACCTTCAAACGAGCCGAGACGCGTAAGAGTAAATGTGAGAAATCAAGCGCCGGATAAAAAGCAAAATGCAAAAGCAGAAATGAGATGTGAGAGACTTCTGTTGCAGAAGCCAACACTTGCTGCTGCTTCAACTTACGCCACTGAACAGTTCCTCTTGTTCTGGTAGCTATGATCGAAGACGTAGTTGAGGCGAACTGATTGAGGGGACTGGAGGCGCTTAGAAGTGTTTGAAAGCTGCCCAAATAGATTTTCAACTTCTCGCTGGTGGTTTGTGGTGACAGGGGACGTCACATGATGTAACGCACACCGCCACTAATACCACCCACACAGTTACAGACCAGACCGTGCACCGGTCCGCCAGTGTTCTCTGGCGGCGTCACTTTCATGGCGTTTATTAAATTCAGCTTGCCCGCCCTAGAAAGTGCCATTAGGCGACGCTTTCTGCTGGAATCTTTTTCAGATGCGCTCATTTTCAATTTGGCCTTCCAATTTGGCCGCACAAATTAGAATCAACCTATTTTGTCACAGCAAAAAAGAGGCGTTAACAGCACTTAGAGCTATGTTATCATTTTAACATAGCGCAGTGGCAAAAGTAAGCTTTTTTGAGAGATGAGAAGAAACCAAATATGAAACGGCTACATCAAAAAATTACTCAGAAGTTTTTTTATATGGTGTTTTTCATTCGTGACTGTGGAATTAAGATAAAAATCTACAAAATTCAGCAAATACGGATAGGGTCATTGGGAACGCCATATAAAAATTTCCTTTTTAATCGTACAGCTATCCGTATTTGCTGAATTTTGTAGATTTTTGACTTGAACCATTAAAAAAAAAGTTTAAATTGTTGTCGCTGTGTGTTTTAAGTACAAAAGTACCCATGGAACGCGTACCTAGGCTTTTTGGAAAAACTAGGTATGAAGTGATGTTTACAAAGGTCCTTTGTAACAGAATTTAAGGGCCTTATGCATGAATTTTTTCTGTAGCTTATACTGCCACAAACTCTGCGAAAGATGTTTCGTTTTCCGATACATTTTTAATCGTTTTAGGTTCGAAAAACTCTCGTAAGCGACATAATTTATCAAACTTACATAAACAGATAAGTTATGATGATATCTACACAATCTAAATTAAGTTGCCAAATTTATATAAATTGATAGAAAATTTAGAAACAAAATAAATAATAAAAAAAACGACATAATTTACGAAGGTTTAGCACATTGGGTAGGCAATAGGTCAGATTTTTACTTGGCTATACTTTTTGTTGAACCGAACCGAGTATTATAGTTCGGAACAGTTATAGATTCAGCTATTTTTGAAAAGTTTTTGAAAAGTTGGAGTTCCCTGTTCGAACCGGTTCGATTCAAGACAGATTTTCAACCCTGATTAATATAAATATCGTTAGAGTGGAAAACACTTCTCTGATGGGAACCATTTGGGATGAGTTGTGTGTAAAGTCTATCTAACTTTTCCACTAAAACAACAATAAGATTTATACACATGTTGTGAATTATGGGCACAGCTCTAGCTAAGCTAGATTAAGGTGATATTATAAGGCTCTCAACAGGTTTGTAAAATAAACAGTTGTTGTGCTATTTGTTTTCGTACATGACAGCTTGTGGCCCTAAATATGGTATTGCCCCTGACCTTCCTTCCATTCTTACAAAAACTAAAGCTGACAAAACAGAGTGACCATTGCATTCTTAGTGACTTTTTGAAGTTTTCTGGTCACACCACATGCTTAAAATTATAAATATTTTCAGTATCCCAGAATTAAATTTAAATATTGTGAAGTAATGAAAAGTAATTTAAAATATTCTCCACTCTTACAAATGATTTGTATATAACGTTTACATTACTTCTCATTACTTCACAACTCCGTATGGGACTTAAGAAATGAATACTAAGAGCAGTCCATAAAATGATGCGCCTACTTTAGGTAACCAAATATGATTGACATCTACAAAATTTGTGTTTCAAAACTAGCTTTCTTTAAGCTGTTCCAGCGAATACATTTCCTTAAAGCAATGAAGCAGTTGAGTGTCGTAATATTGTTATAAATAGTTTCATAGTTTCATTTCTATATATAAATTGAGCTAATCTAAATTTAAGTATAAATCGATATGTGAAACTAAATGTTTAAGAAATGAAGAAAACTACACATAAATAGATGTATATTTCAACTACGACTGTTGCTTGTTTAATTTTTATTGGCAAACAGTTTACAAATTTTGTTTTTATTATTGAACTTTTGCTATCCCAGACTAAGACATTTAATTACAATCATAAAAAGTGTGTGAATGGCTTTTGGATTATGAAGAAGCCCAACAATATAGATAGTAGATGTATATAGATATACGAATATAAGTGACGACCATTAGCTGACCTTGTTGAGTGTTGAAGTTGCATTGTTGTTGTTGTTGTGGTACGCTGTCGGTTGCCAAGTTGCTGTCAAGTTTATAAAGCATACGCCTCGTTGGCCACTTTGTCACTCACTCTGACTCTCTTTCTTTCTCTTTCTTTGGGCCCTGTCAATTCCATTTTGGCCAAAATGCTATCAAAGCCTTCAGAAATGCTAATAATACCAAAAGCCTTGCGGCCGTAAAAGGATAGACTTTTGCGTTTTGGTTTGCGACTTTTGTTTTATTTTTGTGCATTTATTTAGTTAATAACTTTTTGAATGCGGCATTTGGTTTGATTTTGTTTTTATATATTTTGTTGTGTTCTTTGAAGCGTTTTCTTATAAATCACAGTATATACGTGTAAAATACATATGCAAGTGTGTGTGAGTGTGTGTGTGTGTATAAATAACTTGCAAGCGTTTTATAATCATAAATTTGAAGATACCTCGAAGCAGTTGCATTCAACTTGAACTGGATTTATATTTATATTGTATATATATATATATATATATGTGTGTGTGTGTGTGTGTGTGTGGCATAAATATGTATGTAAGTATTGTAGATATAGCTAAATGGAAAGGACATAGAAAAATTGCATTTTTCATCAACTTAAAGAAAGTTTCGCTCTTCGAAAATGGATGGACATTAATATTGTATTTTCATTTAAGTTGTTTTTTTTTTTGGTTTTTTTACAAATCAAATGTTGTTTTTTTTTTATATAAATAGTCAAACTTATGTTGTAAATTTCATATATTAAATATATAGATTTAGTTAGTGTATATAAATAGTAGAAAAACAAATTTCGCTTGATGCACCGATGAAGGAATGCCAAATGTGTGGATTATGGTATATATATAAGTAAATATATATAAACAAAATGTTAAGAATCGCTTTTGTTTTTTTTTCTATATCCAAAATCTCTGCACAATTTACTAATTATCTAAACACGAGAGTGGCAAAATAATTATAATAATAATAATAATAATAGTATGCAGCAAATTAATTAAAGCATAATAGCAGGCCCCTCCTCCACAATGTGACAGGCCTTGGTAAAAATTTGTGTGTCGTTTGTGTGTTATCTAAATGTTTTGCCATGTGCATTCGGTGTTAGTTGTGGGTGAAAGGGAAAAATATGTAATTTATGCATAGAACATGGGACTACAAATGAAATTTGCATTTAAATGCAACGGTAAAATAGTTTTATAAACAATAGATAGTATGTGTGGGGCTAAGGGACACTAAAAACTGGAAAACAAAATGTTGTTTTTTTGTTGTCAGGATGGAGTATAGTTGTCAAACTGTTGTATAAATGTATATGTATATATATATATATAGGGGGTTGCTACACACGTCTATAGTTGGTTACACACATTTTTACTTGGCTTGATTATGTGATCCTAATAACTAGTTGCGGGAAGCGGGTAGAGTATACTTTTACGTTTCTCCTACTGCGACAACTACGAAAAGTGCTAGCTAGTTGACTAGGGATTTTTAGCTAAAATTGAACGTATGCCTTTTATATGCTAGGCGGGATTTTGTTTAGATAAGGTGACTATAGGTGAATATAGAGAATTCTTGAAGAGAGTAGAGAGTAGTTCTAAGAGTGATTAACAGTAACGAGTATACAATTTGATTGGCGATTTCTATACCCTTGCAGGGGGTGTACACACACATATACAGATTCGTTTTTGAAACGTCTGTCTGAGTAAAAGGACGAAATCATTAGCTGATGGCTGCATGATATAACAAAAAGGAATACAGGGTGGGTCTGCTAAACCCTCAGTTCGTGACATTTCTATAACTTTAGTTTGACTTATTACACCCACTTTATAAAGCATTAATCTTAGTGAATTTGATACGGGCGAATTGCTTTCTTCGAAAAGAAAAGCAAAAAAATATTGTCGAATGTAATTCTTTTCAAAACCAGCTTCGTACTACAAGGACCACCCTTTGAATTTATTGCCTTACCTACTTTAGATGTGATCAGGTTCGATTCGCCGCTTACATTCGAAACTTTGATACTTTCTAGAACAACTCAGAACATTTGGGTGTAACATTTGCTTGTATGTAGGGCAAAACGGCAAATGCTGTTTATTACTTTTTGCGACGAATAACAGGTTGGGCTACGTGTCAACCCTTTTTATAGTAGGTTGTTCTTTTTCTAAATTCCTAGTCGATCGGCTTACGATTTGTGGTCTTCCTTCTCGGAACTCGTTCGTAAAATACAAGTACGCTGGAGCTCAACGCTCTACTGATGGCGCTTCTAGGATTCCGCTTTCTTAATAAAATTGTTTTTTTTTATCATTCATAAAAAGACTGTATTATCAAAACGTCTCGACTTCCAGGTTAAGGTTTGACTTGCCACAACAAGTCAATTATTTCTTGAGTTAAAGTTTCGTTCGCTTTTTTAACGCTGCCCTACCCAAACTCGTTGAGTCAGGCCTAAAACATATCACCTCGAAGGTAGATTTTAAATAGAAAAGTCCGACCAGCTGTTGACGAATTGACAAGGATTAATCAATTGTTGAGAGCAAATGCAAAAATATTTCAACATTCGGGAAAACATGATTGTTTTTCTTCGATTTGATGATCTAATTGCTTGAACTCTGTTTTCTGGCAAAATATTTTCTTGTTAAAACTCGGTTTTGAAATCCGAATTTCTTACCATTTCAAAACAAGACGTTTATCAAGGCTTAATCAAATTTCATACGACATATCACATGCACATGTTTAACTAAAGAGGCTCAGCTCAAAATTGGAAATTTTCTGGATTACTTGTAAAAATAGTTTATCATGCAAATATCCAACAGCACATAAGATATTGGTTGATATTTCTATAGCAATTGATCAGAATTCATCCTCCGCTTTTCCAATTAGCATGTCTAGAATGGCGGATAGAATTAATTGAAATCTGTTAACCTGTTATGCTAATTTCTTCAATTGTTTAAAGTAAATGCTGTTCACTGCTGCTGGCTTTTTTTTTGGGAAAAACCCAATACACAGTTGTGAAGTAACGAGAAGTACCACTGTGAACAAATTGAAAGTTGATGTCTTATATCGAATTTACACTGCGGTCGTACGACTTTTTTTTTGGGGCTACGACCTTTTAGGTGTTTACACTGAGCGAACAGTCGCAAATAATCGCAAACTTCATCAGCTAGTTTTTGTTTACTTTAAATTTAGTTGGAATGTCGGTGTTAAATTTTGAACATTTGCAGATGCAGATGGTTGTCTAGATAATTGAAAAGTTGTCTAGTGGAAAATCTGATAAATCGCCATTTAAAGGGAATGGGAACAATTGCAAACGTCATCTAATCAGAGCCATAATGCGTGAATTCCACAGCACAGTTGAGGGTGACATCAATCTGCTGCCGCATTCCACACCATGATGCAATCATTCTGCTAAACCAAGCACCCTATGATCAATCGCAACAAAGATGTGCGTTGAGATAGACCCATCACATTACATATACGGCTTTCGCTCTTGGATCGACTCCTCTTCGGACGCAGAAAAACGGTGGACCTGAAAATCGTTACAGAAGTTGGCCATCATGTTTATGCCTATAATGAGACCTGTGTTATCTACGCCAGCTGTTGACGCCTCTGCTGCTAATCCGTGAAACCACCGAGTGCGTGTAGATTAAGCCGAAGGCGGTGACAACGGCCACGGTTACGGCTACGACGAGTACCCAGGGCGGCGAACAAAAATCTGGCACTGCATCACATTAGCCACCAGCTATGTGACTACCAATTAGCATATTATTAGTCGGAGCCAATTCTAAAAGCTTTGGGGATGCATGTAAGAAGAATTATTCCAATTTGAATGAATCATTAGCTAATCCATTGTATTTTTCATTTGAAGAAAAGTTTCGGGTGTTTTTGGGAGGCTGCCGTGGCCAAGGCAATTCCTGTCCAATATAAAGAATTTTTTCAAACGAACGCGGGTGCATATTCCGATAGCTATCGATAAAAATTGTACACGGCTGCCACATTTTTGGGATAAATTTGGTCTGGCAGCATTGTTTTTTTCGGTTGTAGATTCAAAGTCAACTGCCTTAATTTTGTATGGCCGGACAACCAGTCTCAGGCAAAAAATACCAAAAAAGGTCGTACGACCGCAGTGTAAGCAGCGTATTAATTTATTTTAATTTGGTTTCTCGAATCGATAATTTTTTTCTTTCTGTAAATTGGTAACACTGTTAGTGATAGCTGTGACGGCTTATTCACCGGATTTGGCTCCGTATGACTTCTGTCTATTCAGCAAACTCAAGAGACCGCTACGGGGATACCGTTTTGACTCGATTGAGATGATAAAAGCAAGATCGCAGAAGGCGCGGAAGGCCATTTCGAAGGAGGATTTTGGTCAAGTGCTATGATAACTGGAAAATTCGTTGGCATAACTGTATTGCAGCGGAAGTGGATTTCTTTGAAGGGGATGAAATAGATTTAGATCAGGGGCCGGCAATACACACATGCTCATTTTGGCGTTGCGTGTGTGTGTTTTGCAACGCGAGAGTGCGCTCATTTAGCATTTCTTTGTTCTTGCAAAAGAGAGCAGTATAAGCTCGTATACTGTCGGTGTGTCACGTCGCTGCCGCAGATAGGAAGGCGCCGGACTCTGATTTAGATGTATATAAAGATTTTGAAAATATAGGAAAATTCACCTTTCAAATTGATCACTGTAAAATTATTGATGTTTTTCGATTTGATGACCTCAAGTGCAGTCTGGGCTTTTGTTACAATTTTTGTATCTAATCTTAGTATCGAATTACTTCTTGTTTTAAAACATGACGTGTATTAAAGCATAATCCGATGAGTTATGAGGTTCACATTCAGCCAGAATCAGTCTGAATTTTCTCTTTGACATTTAGGGCCGATTTCTCTTCTTCCAAATAGCTGCTATGTGTCAGATAAAATTAAAATTTACTCTGTAATTTGTTAGTTTTTGTGACAGATAGCTCTATGTAGAACATGTGAAATCGGCCCTAAGATTCTTTTTTCACTTCTCAAAAGTAAAATACAGTTGCGATGGAAAGCTTGTCCATTGCAAATTGGCTAAGTGATGCATGTGAAGCATGCCTTTCTTCCGCCATTTTGTACAAAAAATAGGGAATACTCAATAATGGTCGTTGACCCACCTCTGAACCACGTTAATGGGCAATGCACTAAATTGAGGTGACCAACAAGATCTCTCCTTCTTCATTTTCAAAGAAAAATGGACCAATAATGCCTCGAGACCAAAATCCGCACCAAACAGTGACACGTGGTGGGTGCATTGACGCGGATTTTCTGTGCCTCAGATGTGACAATATTGTTTATTTACATAACCACCGAGGTGGAATGTGCTTCATCCGAAAAGACGATTCTTCAGCCAAACGATCTTCCGCCCAATTTGCGAACTGTAGACGATTCTGATGTTCAATTGGCTTGAGCTGCTGCACCAATTGAATTTTGTAAGGCTTCATGGCAAGGTCTTTATGCAAAATTCGCATTTCAGCAACTGCAGCAATGTTTTCGGTCGAACGCACCGGACGAGTACGTACACGGGTTGGTTTATCCACCATCATTCCAGTTTCACGAACTCGCTTCACGAATTGATCCACAAATTGAATTTTCGGAACATTTTTTTTGTTAAATTTTTTTTCAAATTTCGCACAGTTTGAGTCGAGGACTCACCACTTTGGAAATATGTTTTTATTATTTCCCAACTTTCTTCAAGCGAATAGCCACCCAATTCGTAAATTTCAAAGTTTTTACTAAATATTAGTCGCTTTTAAAGTCAAATTCCAAACACTAGATGAACATAAGTTCATCGTTTGTTTACTGGTGGCTTTCTGGAAAAAATTCAAATTTTCCCCTGCCTTGCTTTCAAAGTTTTGTTAAAGGGAATCAGCACCCGTATTTGTCGGTATTTGGTTTAAAGATTTTTTGTTACTTTTGTATTTTTTTCGAAGGCAGTATTTGGTATACTTATAAATGCAGACGAACTTCCATAAATCGAAACTCAAGAGGACCAAAAAGTCATAAAGAAAATTCGTAATATAGAGTAAGAAATACGTAATACGAAATTGCAGTGTTCAGGAAGCGTTACGGAAGTTCGTAATAGAGAAGTTTGACTGTATTGGTTAAGTTTGGTATTTTTGACAATATTTAGTATATTTTTTGTCACATTCGTATAATAGATCTTCGACGAAATATGGGAAAAGTTATTTGTTATAGAAATTTTCAGTAATGTTTGGAACTATTCAACTACTTCTGCAATTTGGGCATATTTTGGTATCTTAGTAGTATGCCTTATTTTTGAGTTTATGACGTTTTTAGTATAATTAGTTGTTTTCTAGTAGTATTGGTTATTTTTGAAAATTGTTCCAACTTATTATTATTGTTTGGTATTTTCTGCGTTATTTGCTTTGCCAGATATTTAGGAGTTTCAGTAGAAGCTAGGATCGCTTCATAAAGATTCTTTGTTCCTAGGTCGAATGAAAGTTTTGATTTGTCATCTGCGAATGTCAGAATTAAGCTTTTCAGACTACATTTTATGGGATTTATTTGTCCATATATTTTTCGAACTTTTTCCATTCAAATTAAATGTTGTTTATTTGCCCACCCTGTCCTTGTCAATTCTAATTTGTTTTCAAAAAAAAATGCTACCTCCTCATAAATATTGATGTATACAAACTGCAAGGGTATATCAATTTTGGCCTGCCAAAATTAGCTTTCCTTTGTTTTGTTTTTTTTGGTATGTTGTTTGTTACCATTTGCGGTTGTTGTTGTTTTTTTTTTTTGGTTATTATTGTACCTACTTGTCACAGAACAAATGATTTATTTGCAGGCCGTCGAGTAAAGACACACAAAAAGTGGCTATGAAACAAACGAAATGAAAAAATTGTAAACAAAATTTCGGCTGGCCTCTCATATTTGCTCTCATTGTCAGACTTGTTTGGTATTTTTCAGTTTTTCTAGAAATTTATGTTGCCCAAAAACTGCGATTTGATTGCCGTCGAGCGCGCTGTCAATGCCGTGGCCAGCGGCAACGTCAACGCCTGTTGATGGTATCCCGACTGGGGCTGACTGTGTGCAGCAGCAGCAGCGGCAGCAGAAGAAGCCCCAGCGGGAGCAACTCTGCTGCGGCCTGGTGTTGTGCTACATGTGGTACCATAACTTCTACCGATGCCACAAATTGTCAAGCCTACAAAATCATACGAGATACAGAGAGAAAAATAGAGAGAGAGAGAGAGAGAGAAATAGAGACGGGCAGCACTGAACAGAATAGGGGAACCACACACACGCTAGAGCTGCAAAACAATTGATCAACCACAAAAAAGGCGGAAATCAGTTGGCGAACTCACGTTACCACAGCGTTCATTTGGATAGTCGAGTCACCATAGTATACAAAGTAAAATTTCAAAGCTTCTGTTTATAGCTTATTCAATTCTTCAAACTCCAACAGTGAACAGAGAGCGCCATACCTTGTTCGGTGTCATGGGTATGCATAACTTTTATTGCTCTCGCTCTCTTCCTCGAAAAAGCAAAGACAAACGCCGTTAAGTTATTGTTATCTAAAGAGAGAGAGAGAGACAAATGGGAGCAATAGAAATACAAAGGGGGTTTTTTGGGGGTGATAACATCAACACCCGGATAAAGTTATGACCAAAAGAAAGTTCGCTGCCGCAGCGCAGTATCAGCACTGCTTCCAGCTGCTACTGTAGGTACAGAGTATACAACAGTCGGGCTTGACCGACTTTCTTACTTGTTCAAAAAAGGAATCGTTTACTATCGATGATGACGAATATCGATAGTTCTTCACCTTTTAATTTGTAGCTGCTCTAACAATTTGTCTTAGTTAAGTTAAACAGAAATCCGCGAACGTTGTACTTTGTTGTTTGATGCCTCAATTTTGCAACGAAAAAAGCCACCTGAACATTCCAATTTATAATTCAGATGGGCTGAAAAATTGACCGTGTTTGCTCGCGGTCAACTTTTTCAATGTTTTCGAAAGAACGTTGTATACGTTGGAACCAAAGCAAAATATCTACATCAGCGAATGTCACGCCTGGCACACATTTCATTATTCACACCGACACGAGCCGAACGCATGCGCGAGTCCTGAGGGAAGAGAGCAAACAGCTTTTCAGTCGCTGGATATCAGTCGCTGGATTAGTCGATGAATTAGGTAAGAGCTGGTTTATGTCGCATTCTCACTTTTTGCCCTCGCTCTTGTTGACATACGCGTTGACGCAGATATGAAACACAAACTATCCATATTAACAGGTTTACGCACCGTTACAACAGATCTTTTTTCCCATTGCAAAATTTCACAAACTGCGCTTTGATGTTCCCCAGATTTAGCTATTCTGTGACTACTTTTGGTTACAAGTCTGGAAGAAATTGCTTAGTGGAAAGAGTTGGGACCATTTGTGACAACTCCTTTTGAAAGGTTACTGGATAAATAAATAACTGGTTTGGTTAATTTGCGAAGTTTTTTAAATGTTTGCCTTGTTATAAATAAATCAGATAAATATCTTCCCTTCTGGTAAAACCTTCACCAAGGTGTCCCTTAGCTAATTTAGAACTATCGCTACCAACGATAGTTTTTTTTAGATTGTTCGATTGTTTTACAGCTCTAACACACGCAGTTTCAGTATTTTTTTTTTGGAATGGACCGACTGGTATTATATTAACTAGAAGCCCTAATAGCCAGTGTTGGGGTAAGTGGGTCGTGTTGTTTTGTTGGTTGCAAATGATAAACTCAAGACCAAGCAGCAGTAATGAACAAATCATGAGTCTAGTGGGTGTACTAAGTATATCAGGGGAAAATGGCTTTCGAGCTGCTGTTCTGTTGTGTTCTGTTTTTGTGCATTGATATGACGAACGCAAAGAGAATTGTTTACAAAAAAAAAAGGTTGTTGTATTCTTTATTCATAATCAAGTTTTAGGTTGAGTAATACTCGTTATAAAGTCATTTTTTCAGCAGATCCTAGGCCGAGCTGGTAGTGGGGGCAACCATGTAATCACCGATCAGTATACGATTCTCCGGCATAACGCCCATTACATTAGCTGGAAAGCAAAAATAAATCAAAAAAAAGAAAAAAGAAAAACAAAAAACAGAAAGAAAATTTTGTTTCTTTGGCAACAATAAAAAAAAGTTAGTGGGGATCTAGTGATTAAATGGGACTAATCGTTTAGTAAGGCCTTTCGTCATATCAAATAACACAAATTAGTCACAAAAAAAAAAACAAAGAGTTGGGCTTACACATCACACTCTCACTCACATACAAAATGAGGGGCAGAGGTTGGGTACGAATATGTACGTATGTGTGTGTGTGTGTGTGTTATTGTTTGTTTGAAACTTACCAGTAGGATAGGGTAGTCCAAAGCTGGGATAGCCCGAATAACCGCGACCAGCGGCATAAGCAGCATAAGCAGCTGCCGGAAAGCCTGTGAAATAGAGTAGAAAATGGCATTAGATGAAGCAATTATAAGGGATTTCAATTTAGACTAGACCAGCGATGGGCATGTAATGGCCCTTTGCGTCCACGATATGGAGAGAATTTAAGTTTTATAATTTGGGCGTGGGCAAAACTCAAAAAAGCCACACTTGGAAATTTTGTAGAAATTGTCTAGAAATGAAAATTCAACTCTTCCATACTCCTTTACTCCTGTCGTAAATTATCATATATTTATCAGCGTTTTACTCGAATTATTTCATTTAATTACCTTTTATTTATCAAATTAGTGTACAAATTATGTTTCTGTGGGTTATCGTGCAGTGTTAGCTGAGCACGAGCATGCACGAAAACCACGAGCAAATGAAATCAAAATCCGAAAAACGCGGGCGAATTCTAAAACGTCATATGTTCATTTTTAGTCGCGAAACGGCTTAGCGAAACAAAAATGATAGAATCGTGTCGCATTTTCTGTAGCTCCTTCCTTTTTTTTAAATTAGTTTTAAAATTATGTTTTCGTGGGTTTTCGTGCTGTGTTAGCTGAGCACGAGCATTTACGAAAACCCACGACCACTCATGAAATCTTCTTCTTCTAGTTCCAATCCCGTGTGGGACATAGGGCATCAACTACTCCTCTCCAGCGAACTCTGTTGTTAGCCGTCCTCTCTACCGAGAGTAGTCCTCCAAGTTTCTTTGGGTCTGCCTGGTGTCCGCCCGACTCCGTCCAACGGGTTCCACTCCATTGCCTTCCTTGCGATGTTATTCTCATTTTTCTGCAATGTGTGTCCTATCCAGATCCATTTCATTGACAGTCTCCATATTCGCTCGTCTGAGTAACTCGGAATTCCTTATTCGGTCAGGCCAGAATATGCAGAATATGCGTTGCAGGCAAAGGTTAACAAATGTTTGGAATTTTGACATTATGGAAATTGTCATTTTCCAAGTGGAAGAACTGTATAGGAGCACTGGCATTGTGTGGGACTTGAAAAGCCTTATTTTGAGCCAGTGTGGATATGACGAGCATCGCCAAACAGCTGACAGCTTCCCAAAGGCACCTTTAGCCTTTTGCAGGCGCAAGTCCGTATCGAGCACCATCCTTCCATCAACAGCGAATACTCTACCCAGGTATCTGAATTGCTAAACTTGCTCAATCGGCTGATCGTCCAAAACCATAGCCTGGGATTGTCCGGAACGGATGCTGAGCGCTTTCGTCGTGTTGATTTTGAGGCTTGTCGCTTTAGCTGAGGTGACCAGTTCGCTTAGCCCATTTGCCAGGAATCATATATCGTCTGCAGAGTTCAAATGCCGCATAGTTGTAGTCATTGACCACTTTATGCCGCTGTTGTTGGGAGCAGGTCGCATTGTAGCGAACACATCTGCAACCACCATTATAAACAGAATGGCCGACAGAGCACATCCCTGCCGAATTCCACCGTGAAGTCTTCACTAGGCGCTGTCGTATGTCGCTCTGATGAGTGAAATAAGTTTTTTCGGTATTCCTCTTCTTCGCAACACATTCCATATGCACTCCCTGCTTAGTGTTTATGTGGTCCGTGCACGACGAGCGCTTTCTGAATCCGGCTTGCTCTTCGCTTATGGTGTCCATAATGGTGTCTCTCAGGCGATCCAGAACTATTTTGGCTATGAGCTTTGAGATGGTTGGCAGCACTCAGACTCCACGCCAGTTGTCGTATTCGCTCAGGTCGCCCTTTTTGGGGATTTTCACTAGGTAAAAGGTCGAGACCTCACAGTTGTGAGGTTGTGTTACGACTTTCCAGTCGTATGGTACTTTCCATCTGTGTCCTTAATTGGGCACTCCGCATTCGTCTTTTTATCTGCTGTTTCGTTGGTCGCCTTATATACCGTTTTCAGATCGCCATTTGCTGCTGCATTTCCCGCGAGATTGTTGATGCAGCTGTTTTTGTCCCGGCGCACGCTTCTTTTGATCTCGTGGTTTTTGGCGCGGTATTCTTGTTTCATAGCCGTAAGTTGTTGTGGTGGCAGCAGTTCGGATTCTGCAGTATGAAATCCCCAAGCCCTTTACGACGATAAATCTGATTGTAAATTTAAGTGGTATGTCACTGATAAGTCATTGTTAAGTGACTGTTAAGTCACTGTTGAGTCACTGTTAAGTCAATATTAAGTCACTGTTGAGTGACTGTTGAGTCACTGTGAAAGCGGTTGAGTTTGCAAATACAAAATGTAAAGACAAAATGCAAGATCCAAAAGAATCTGTCGCAAAGACTAAATGTTTCTAGTTTAAGTCCCCCGTCGAACGTCAGTAAATGAGTTTCGCTCTAAAAATTATGATATCTTGTCGCATTTTCTGTAACTGTTCCCCTTTCCTTTTATTCAAATTAGTTTAAAAATGATGTTTTCGTGTTTTGTGGTTTTCGTGCTTTCGAAGACGCAAGAAATTAAAATCCAAAATTCGCGCAATTATCTCGCTTCGAAGTGTGTTACAACAACAAAGAGTCGGCGAATCGGACCACACAAAGACGGCGAAACAGTTGCAGTGTGCGCGTTCAAGAATCGCTAAAAAAGGCTGGATTTTTCTGTTGTTGTAGTTGTTGGACTGTTCGCAAACTCAAAGTTTGTGCTTTAGATTTTGACACTCACCGCTGGACTAGTCTTAATAAGCAATTTATATAGGTCTTACCTTCAGGCAATGTCCCCAGACCCCACATGATGTTATCTAAATATGGCGCATGAACAAAAACAAGAGAGAGAGAGAGAAAGAGCACAAAAAAGAAAGGCAATGAACATATAAATAATTACTAACATTCAAACACAATTCGGTATTAGATCTAAGTTGAAAGTAAATCAAAGCAAGTTAAATATTGTTCAATATATAAAACTATTGATATATGTTTGTATACAGATATATATGTATATATATAAAAGAGATCTTTGTTGTAAACTTAGAGTTCTAAGTGTTTTGTGTGTGTAAGTGGAAGCTAAGAAACAGTTTTGATTGTTTCACTAAAACTAAATAGTCTAAGAAATGTTTTTGTTTTTGTTTCGACTTGTTTTCGAGATTTGCTTTTGGTCTGGTACAGCCTTGATCTGAGCTATGATTTGATATATATATGTATATAGTGTTACATATTCTTGTTATACTCAATGCTAAACACTTATTAGATATATATGATTTAAGACATTTAGGAGCTATGCTAGAAATATATAAATTTTCTCTGGTTTCTGGGAGCAATGCTAAGGGCCCCAGTGGGACATATCTACAAATATGCCGCCTACGTTTAGGCCATTGCTCCCAAAGGAACCAACTAAGTGCTGATTAACACACACACAAATGACAAAACTAAGAACTGAAAGCTATTAGAAAAAACCACTACAAATTAATATCCAAAAATCATAAATTGGTTAATGGCTAATTAAGTTAAAAATTCATTAAGGAAAATTGTTGAAATTTTGCATAGTTTCCAGCAGGACATCCTCCTCCAACTTCTCCTTCGCCTCCTTCACTGCCATTTCCACTTAGCACTTCATTCGTTCATCTTTGGCATCGATGTATGTGAGTGGGTTTACGTTTACGTTTACGTTTCCTTCTTAGGCTAATAGTACAATGAATAAAACTAGAAATTTGGGCGCTTAGTGCGCTTATCGTTAATGTGTAATAAATAATAAGCTATATTATGCAAACATGTATGTATGTATGTATGTACGTATGCAAGTCTCCAGCTTATAATTGGCTCGGTCATTTGACCAAATTACAAACTGTCAGCTGTGCGGCCGCCCTCTACAATGGCCGCCTCTTCAATCATAAATTTTCCAAAAACTAATTTCAGTACACATACATAAGTAGTTTATATATATATATGTATATGTGTATGCATTTAAATACTTTCTAAGCCTGTCCGGCTTCTCTCTTACATGGCTAATATATTCATACAATTTGCTAGTTATTCTGTTATCATTAAACGTTTTTTGAAGAGCTATTTTGATAATGAGTTTAAATATTAATGTGTATTTCGCATGTTTTGTTGGAGTTAATGTTCGATTTACAAGAGAATTGGCTGTTAATTTCAAATTCCATATTCGTTTTCCACATTTTCGGTATTCTATTACATTCAAGTCGGATTCTTAAGTCTAAGACTTTTTTGTCGCCTCTAAAAGTCTCTAACAGTTGCTTAGCTAAGCAGCTCTCTAGAGGACCTGCTCTTAGTTTCTAGATCTTAAACAATTCACTTAGATTCTATGGAAAGAAAATGAATGCGCTGCTAGGTAAAGTTATTTTGTACGCGACTTAGAGACAGACACATAATAAGTATATGGATTACATAAGTAAGTAGTATAGTATATATATATATTTTGTAGGCTAAGGAATAATTAGTACACGTAATCCTAGACCTAGGAATAAATGCGATGCTTTGCCGCTTTGTTGTTTTATTTTTTTTTTTGGACTTTAAGACGGAATGAGAGTTGTATGAGTCTGTTTAGAATGGAGATGTGTGGTGTGTGTGTGTGTGTATGTATGTATGAGTTAACCCATTGACGTTGCTGAGTTAAGGCAACACTTTTAGTTGAATCGAAATTGGTAAGGCTCTTAGAGTTATTTCCATTATTTTTCATCTTTTTTTTACTTAAAAAAAAAACTCAAATTTTGAGAGCTCATTTCAGCCTGAATCGCACACATCAAAGAAAAAAAGAAGAATATTTTCGTTATTTAATAAGATAAAAGCAGTAATCGAGAGGCTTTTTAAGGAATTTGAAATTAGAATGATCAGTCACAAACAACTTTATAAGTTAAACACTTTCCACGTATTGAAAAAAAATTTCAAATTAATATTTCCGAAAATTAGAAATCGCCACATTCGCTGAACCATTTCGCTTTGTCTGCAAAAATTCAAATTTTGAGCGTCGCATTGACTTGGGGAAGACCAAGCTACTTCAAAATTTAAGCAAGACAGTGATGGAATTTCTTCTTTTCTTCTCAAGAATTGCATTGGCGAGTTCTGTGATCCTCTCATTATGATATTTTCCAAGTCCCTTGCACTTGAGCAATTTTTGAATAAATGGAAGGTAAATCCTATTCACAAACGGTATTCAAAAAGCGATGTCTCTTATCACACTAGTTTACACCCAAAAAGACCCATTTCTACTGAAACTATTTTTAAGGGTAGTTTGGATTGGTGATCTCAAAAATCGATTTCAAAAATTTTTTCATGGCAACGTTTTTTAAATATGAATTTTTTCCATTTTTTCGGTAGGTGCACTTACATTTTATGCCATATCTCAATTCATAATGGTCAGATGAATTCAAGCAAGATATGGATCGAAAGGCAATTGAATGGTCAATAATCGGTTAAGTAGTTTGAATACAATAATACAAAACATTTCAAAAAAATCGAGTTTTTGTTCGAAAACGCAATAAATTTCATTTCCAAACGCATGGGAAAAATATTTAAAAATTCAAAAAAAATATTTTTATATTTTCTACTTAAGAACCGCACTTCTTCGAAGAAAATAAGACATCGATAAACAAAATTTATAAACAAATACAGGAGCTGGTGTTTTTGAGATTTTTTAAATAGTAAATTTTCATTTGCTTCGACTTTTGTTCTGTTCTGGAATTTTTTTTCTGATCTGGCTATTTAGCCACTTCTAATATTGAACAAAAGAATAAGAAAATAGAAAAAAAAAAATTTCTAAACATTTAAAATACTCAAATTTGACTGTTAGTTCCTTCACTTAAATTGATCCAGCTACAATATTTATTCATAGATTTTCTTCATCAATACCTTATTATCTTTGTAGAATTGCGATTCTTAAGTCAAAATAATAAAAGTAATTTTTCTGAATTTTTTCATATTTTTTCAGAAATGAAATTTGTCGCATTTTCGAGCCAAAGAACTACTTTTTTGAAATATTTTTGGTCATTGTATTCAAACTTCTAAACCGATTTGAAAACAACGTTCTACTTTATAATTGACCTTTCGATTCATATCTTGCTTGACACCATCTGGCGATTATGAATTGAGCTATGGCATAAAATGTAAGTGCACCTACCGAAAACATGAAAAAAATGCATATTTAAAAAACGTTGCCATTAAAAAATGTTTGAAATCGATTTTTGAGATCACCAATCCAAACTACACTTAAAAATAGTTTCAGTAGAAATGGGTCATTTCATTTTTTTTTTTTTGTAAACTAGTGTTATAGACCAATTGCAACCAGTTTTCTTTTAAATTCTTACATAGATAACGAATCTAACAGTATTTAGCAATATTTGCATTTCTCCATATGAAAATCGTTGTCAAATGGATGCGTTCTACACAGATTTCTCTAGAGCATTTGACAAAGTTTGTCATAATGCCGTTTAATCTAAGCTCTCTAAGCTTGGCATTCATTCTTCCATCCTTAATTGGATTGAATCTTAATTGAATCTTCTTAATGGCCAATCATATCAAGTCCTCATTAATGACAAACGCTAGGAGCTACGTAGCAACATCTGGCCTCTCTCAAGGGAGTGTACTGGGTCCGTTGCTTTTTACGCTATTCATTAATGACTTCGGTTGCCTAATTTATTCGCATTATCTAATGTATGCTGATGACTTCAAAATTTTTAAATCTATTTAAAACCTTAGAAATTCTGAAGCCCTTCAATGTGTTCTGAATTCTGTTACTGCCTCTTAACTTTTCAAAGTGCTTCTGTGAAACATTTGGAAAATGCGAGATGCCGATTCTAACCTCGTATACCATTGATCATCACGCTTTGAGTCGACAAAATTAAGCCTTGGATTTAGGGGTGGTGTTTGACTCTAAATTTCAGTTTTCTGGGCATCAAAATTATATCCTCTCCAAAGCTTATTCAATGCTCGGCTTTGTAAAGCGCAACTCTAAACAGTTCAATGATCCTTATACACAGCTAAGCCTATACTCTGCCTTAGTGCGTTCTAGGATTGAATATGCTTCGCTCATCTGAAATCCTTCCGCTGCCGTTCATGAGAACAGGCTGGAGCGTTTGAGAAACGATTCCTCAAATTTGCACATGCCAATTTAAATTTTTTAGAGCCTTTGCCACCGTATTTAAGTAAATGTCGTCTCATGCATATTTCTACCCTTGAGGATAGGAGGACAATTGCTTCCTTAATATTTTTAAATGACATTATTGTCGGCAATATTATATATATGCCATGGTTCCATTTAGAGTGGGGACACATAGGGCCAACTATCTCTCCAGTTGGCATGCGGTTCGACTTAAGCAGCAACAATGTTACCGTTAAACAATTACTTAGGGACTTTTTCACTTGCTTGCACACAGAGCCATTTTGATAGTAAGCTATTATTCTGTGCATAGAGCGAGACAGGTTTTGCTTCAAATTTTGCGTCTTTAAAGTGTGCGGAGCTAAGTGAAAATATGTATTGTTGATTATTTACTAGCCCTGTTTAACTATTGTTTAATGATTTAATGCCAAAAGCTTCGTTGAATTATCTAAATAACAAATCAAACTGATTTTTACTCTTCCTTTGATTTGGAGACCAAATTTGGTCGAAAAACCGGTTTGAAATCAAAAAACTTTGGCGAAAGTGAAAATGGGGCACGGCTGATAGTTTTTCCATTTATTTTCACTAAAGAGTTTACAAACAGAATTTTATTCAGATCGGTTAGAAATCAAGAAATTGCCTTGAACACACCTTGCCCTGTATGAGTCGACTTTGCTAGTGGGTTTTCCAGAATTGGAGCATTGTTTTTCGAAATTAAAGACCAACAATGTTTTGAAGAACCGTTCTAACTATAGAAGAATTCGATTGGAAGATATTTTTGAAAATTTTATTGGACGATTCAAAAATCGAGAGCTAGTTCTTCTGAATATCGCATAATAGCCGAATAGTGGAACTTAAGTAAGTTGTGTGCATAAAGGGTGCCCCAATTACTCATACTGAAATCAAAACGACGTCGAAAAGAGCTTCTCATCGAATGTTGGACTAAGTTCATGTAACTGAAGAATAAAACAAAGAATCTGTTCCAACGCAGCTCAATTCATTTTGATATTACCCTGTTTAAAATGAACTTTTCAAAAATATAACAATTTTTTCATTTCATTTGGCAAGAAAAATATATGCTTTTGTTAAAAAATAGCATCATTTACTTGAACTGATATTAAATAGTTGCAGAACGTTACTAAATGTGTAATAAAGATTTGATAAAAAATATTGTTTTAACATTTTTTAACATATCAATTTGATATTGGAGTAAAATAAAAATGAAAAAAAATATTTTTTTTCTTGATGTATGATAATGGCGTCTGGAACTATCCTTAAAGCATGAAGATGAAACAGCTCTACAACAGCGATGGTCACGTGTAACCCTCTGGGGCCAAACACATTTCGATATTCACACAGAAATAAGAAGACTGCATGCCAAGGCTGGGGCCAAGAGAGTAAACAGCTCTTCAGTTGTTGGTCAGCGTTCGATGCGGTCAGGTCGAAGCTAGTTCGCACACCAATACACTCTCACTTTTTAAACTCGCTCTTTTTGACCCACGCTGCTTAGGTTTCCCAAGAAGAGAGTGCGAAAATGTGCCTGCCTCTCCTTCTAACACACATTGAAGCAAGGCTTCAGCAAGCATTCGGTGTCAATTGCCGAGTATGTTCAGCCCCCAGGTCCATAAGTGGGAAACTCTGCTTTAAAAGGTATAGCAGTCTCTCAATGCGCTCTCTTTTCAGTTAACATATTTCCAGTGTACAATTGACACTTAATGCGAAATGTTGTGGGCACGAGCTTGCAGCAAAAGCTCTTAGTTGACAGGTTGAAAGCTTCAATTGAAAGCTAATAACAAACATTTGACTCTAACAGCTCAGAGTATGATGCAACAACAAGGAGAGACAACACGTTGCAACCTAATGTAGCGCTTTCTTCTCAGCTTATACCATTTCAATAAGCAGTGAACAACTCTTGGTACAACTTATAAAGCAGTGTTCTCCAAGAAGAGAGGACGAAAAATGTGCCAATCTCTCTATGACACTAAAGGCCGATATCTCATCTTCTACATAGAGCTATATGTCACATAAACTTACAAATAGCAGAGTTAATTGTGAGCTTATCTGACACATAGCAGCTATCTGGAAGAAGAGAAATCGGCCCTAAGTGATAAATGACTTCGTGATGGCTGGGGAACTCTGATATAAAAGTATGGTCAGCGTTCAGTGCGCTCTCTGCTCAGCTTGCAAGTCTTCAGTGTGATGCGAAATGTTGTATGAACGAGTTTTCAGAAAAAGCTCTCAGCTTGCAATGCTAGGCTGCATTTCTAGCAAAAGCTTCACCAAGCTTCTTTGAGTTTGAGTTCATTAAAGGATCACAAAAAAGGAAAGCTTAAAGATCAATTCACAATTTGAGTACTAAACTAACTTCCAATCTTTGGTAACCCAACAAAATGTATGGCCTTGTCAGTGCTTTAAAGTCTCCTTTATCGGTTTTTTTTTTTTTTTCTAAATCATTAAAGAAAAAAATTAAATTCAAATCATTTCGATTCAATTTTACGTCAATGGGTTAATGCAATGGGTCACGGCTCACTGCTGCCTTGGCGGTCAAATGCCGGGCAATTGATATAAAGTGGCAGCTGCAGCTGCCGCTCCCGGCATTTCCAGACCCCCCGGCATGGCCAACAGCTCGCTGAGTGGATAATGAGCAGCGGCCAGGGCAGCATTTTGACGCAGTTGGGCCTGTTGGGCCACTGCAGCTGCAGCTGCTGCCGGTGCAGTGAGGGCTCCCAAGGCGGTGGCGGGGCCTCGCAGCCCACTGCTAACGGCAGCGGCGGCCAACAGCCGCTTATAACCCATCATGGCAGCTGCATCGGCATACAAAGAGTTGGCCAAGGCGGCATTGCTGTGGGTGGCATTGGCCGCCGCTGCATATTGCAGCAGGGAAGGCCCAGCCGAGGGTGCGGGACTGGAGAGGGGCATGAGGGCGGGAGCAGCGGCACCCGCTGCAGCGGCCACAGCATGAGCCAGACTTTGTTGTTGCTGCTGGGCGGCTACGGCCTGCTGTTGTTGCTGATGTTGTTGCTGTTGCTGCTGCTGTTGCTGATTGGCAGCAGCTGCTGCCGCGGCCACTGCAGCGGCCGAAATGTGAGCGGGCAGGGGATAGGGGGTATATCGCAGCGTAGCGGCTGCCGCTGCCCCCAACAACTGCTGATGATGATGATGATGATGGGATGTGTGCTGTTGTTGTTGCTGTGAGTGTTGTTGTTGCTGCTGCTGCTGCTGTTGCTGCTGCAGCACGGAGGCGGCAGCGGCTAAACTACTTGGCAGCAGGCCAGCAGCAGCGGACGTGGCCGCCGCTTGATTTGCGTGGCTGCCCCAGACTACCAACTCACCGTAAGCAGAGCGACCGGCCGCACGGGTCTTGGCCAGATTTGCCGGCAGCATCACCTCCTTGGGCTGCGCCTTCTTGCACTCGACCTGCACGCAAGATGGTGGCACGGGTAGCGGGTACCGAGATGGGGTTGGGGGGAGAGAGAAGCCAAGTTAAGTCTCCATCGCTGCGTTTCATTTCGCTACGGCTGACTTACCATTTTGTTGTTTATCTCATGGAAATGAATTTCACAAACTTTGTCTACCACATCTTCGCTTTGAAATGTAACGAAGCCAAAACCTGCAAAAAAAAGGAGCAAACCGAGAAGAGTCGGTGAGTGAGTGCGAGTAGGCGAAAAAGTTTAAGAGGTGGAGAGCTGCAAAAATTTAACGAAATTTGCTTTTGTGTGCGAGCAGCTAAATAATTTACTCAAGTGTCGAGACCGAGACGAGGCCCATTCCCTCCGCCTGACCTCAATATGCAGCCCCTGCAGGGACTCAAGTGGCGGCTGGGCGAGTAATTCAAACACTGGACGCTCCAAGTTTACATAATAAACTTTTGCCAGAGGACACAACTCAGAGTTGAATTGGGTGAGAGAGCGAGAGAGATGGAGAGAGTGGCCATAATAAGTTTGTTCTAAAGTTTTTCGGGGCCATCTCTCTAAAGGGAGTGAAGATATTCTCTTGATCTGTGGAAATGAATGGGTATGGAGGAGGAGTATGGAAACTCAGTGGGGAAAATATTTACTTTGAATTGATGTTAGAGAGTGAAAACAAACTTAAATAACCTGCATTGAAGTTATCATTAACCAGAGACTAGTTATCAGTGATCAGCTTACTTTTAAGGCTTCTTAAAAGTTCCTTCTAAAACGTGTGTCAGCTTTAATATCAAACGAAATCAGAAATCATGCTGTTCTGCTAAATGTGTCCATTTTATTATTAGAGAGAATATAGTTATTTGAATTCAGACCGTACACTTCGAACTATTTTAAGATACAGAATACTTTAGAACCCATTCCGATTAATTGCTGAATCGGCAATAACCATACTTAGATTAAGCATTAAGTATGCTGAGTTAAGGTCCATAATATTTTGAAATTAGTACCGATCTTTTGAGTGTAAACTTTCCCCACTGAGCAAAAAACCTTTCCGCTAATGGCAACGCCCTTGATACAGCAGTAGTTCCTATCGATAGAAAATCTAGCCTCCCGGGTCCTTTGCATTGTGTCGATATGTTTTCTAAGAGAGCGTTTACATTGCCATTTGACCTGTTTAAACTTGTTCGAAAGTAGTTTTCAAATGAAAAAGTTCCCGCACATCTAATTTTTAGTTAACAGCTTACAATGTAAACCTTCAGACGAATTTTCCAGATCACAGCTGCAGTAATTTCTGAGATGTGGACTTCAACCACTTTTGAACTGGTGCAATTAGCGAATTGAGTGGCGCAAGCGAGGAAGCGAGGGCAGCGGAGAAGTGGCAACACCGTTGGGACCTATCCACTAAGGGTCGCTGGACCCATAGCCTAATCCCGAAGTTATTGCCATGGCTGTCTAGAAAACATGGTGAGGTGAACTTTCACCTAACTCAGCTTCTTTGTGGGCACGGCTGTTTTAGAAGCTACCTGAAAAGAGTCGGCCATGATGATAGCCAGGAGTGCACATGCTGCGAAGAAGTCCCTGTGGAGGAAAGGGCGGAACTATCCAGTGTGATGGGCGGTAATATAGCCGAAGATAATTTAGTCCCATACATGTTAATGTTGAAGGAAAATTGGGAGGCAATGTGCGAGTTCGCAGCTACCATTATGGCTAAGCTTCGTAGACTGGATGTGCAACGTAGAACCAGGGAGTAGTCGGGGCTTCAAATCTGCGAAGCAATGCCTTGCGGCCGTCCCGCAGGTTTAAGATGTTTCTGTCTAACTTTTGGTATTATGTTGTTCCAAAGTGCTTGTATGTATACAATAGTTTTTTAATGTTACAATAAAGGAATTATACAAAAATACAGCGAAAATTTCGTAAGAATCGATGCAGCGGTTAAGACACCTATAAGGAACAAACATACATACAAGCATACTTTCACTTTTATATATATTTGATGTGGAATTACACAAAAAGAATGAGGTCATTTGGATCATTCAGAGAATGACCTCTAGATTGTGCCAGTGGAACAAGGGTATTATCCAGAACATGTTTATGTACGGTCACTCTGTCTCAGCATGCATCGTTGTGCATGCTTAGCTCAGTCTGCGGACTAAGGGCGCACGCACACATGCGACTGAATGATGAACTGACGGCTGACCATTATATTTTAGTACGTAAGCAAGCCGAAATAAACAAACATGCTTAATTGATTCAGCAAAGCTGAGCTTACAACTGTATTTAAAAGATCAATTCAGTGATTTTAGAGCACACTAGAGATCAGCCTTAAGTTCTGTCGTCAGGTCATCTTTCAGCAGCATGTGTGCGAGCGCCCTAAAGGCTGATTTCTTTTCTCCCAGACAGCTTCTATGTGTCAGTTAAAACTTAGAATTGTGAAAGTGATGTAGAAGAATGTGAAATCGGCCCTAAATGTTAACATTAATATTATTGTTAATGCTCTGTTAATTATTTTTTTAATACATTTTTCTCTATGTAACGGACTTTGAATTGACCTTATTTTCCTAAAATTCCTCACTTACTTTTTTGTTGTATTTTATGGAGCTAAAAACTATAGTCTCATCTGTTAAGTATTTCCTTTTGCAAACCAGTTTTTTGTGTATCTTCTTTGTTTTCAAGCAAGGCGTTTACCACTTTGTCTTTATTGAGGCTTTTCAATTAGCGCAATTGTCTGAGATTTCACATGGTCGAAACCGAAAGAATCTCTCTGTCTCTGTCTCTTTCTGTGTGCAATTAGCAAAAGGCCAAGTGCAGACACCTGATGCCTGTCGTCGCTGCCGCCTCTGTTTGCCTTGGCATGCGGGCGAGTGGGGCGTGGCCAAATGGGCGTAACTGAGAAATTAGTTGAAACAAGTAACAGTAAACACGCAGGCTTATTAGCGACATGTGCCAAGAGGCAAAGGAAGCTTCCAGGCTGGCCACCAAGACAACGTGCGGGCTTCGCTACGCTCTCAGAGTGTGTTTGTGTTTGTTTTAATTATATAAAATTAGCGCACGTTGCACGTTGCACGTAGAGTATCCCCCAGCTGCGGCTCATAAATCAGCCGTGGAACAAATGAAGCTAGCAATTTTTGGCTTGGCCGCCCACCCACAGGTAACTCAATCAAAAATGTATCTGCTAGTTACAAATGCTCTAAGGCTGCATAAGGAATATGTTCAGTCCGTTTTGCCTCGTTGTCTAGTTAATTCTGCGGCCCGGTTGCCATTTTTACCTGTCGAAAATTTCCCGCAGGACAACAACGTTGGGAGCTGACGATGGTTTTGGCAACTGCAAAAATTGCACACTCATGCATGTTATTGCCAAGCAGCAGCAGCAGGCAGGCAGGCAGGCACAGATATATAAGAGATACTCGTAATGCTAGTGAGGAGCAGGGGCAGCCCGCCAGCTGTTATGACTGCGCTGCGTCGGCTGTGCCAAAAAGAAAAATTACAAAATTTTCAATTTTAATATTAGTGGCGGCTGGCGACGCCAACTGCCAAGCAGAGAGATCCCAACTCCTCTATCTCTCTCTCCCACATCTGCAAAAAAAAAAAAAAAAAAACACCCGCAACTTACTGCTTAGGCACACGTTGTGCATGTCCTTGGCTTGCCAAATGAAATTCATTGCATAGTTTTGGGCGCTGCTTGTCGTGAACTTTGCCTGAAGTACAGTAGAAATTGCTCGGTATGGAATGGCGAGATTTGAAATCATAAATAAGGTTTTGAGTGGTACACTCTGCTCACCCGCAGAAGATAGGGAAAGACTGCTGATGATTAAATTGTGGTGATTCATGAAATAGCTATATAGACAACCAAATGGAAGTTGGAAAATTTTAAGGTCGAGCAGCAGTTTTCCAGAGGTGGCATTAAGGCTGAACTGCAGCTGCAGTTGAGAGCTGCACTAAAGGCCGAAGCCATGAATTTGCTGAAGGAGCTGGACTCGAAGTCAACTACTTAGAAAGATCAGCCGGTGGCACTCAATGGTCAGTGGATGGAAGCAATGCAGCAGCTTATGTTGCAAATAAAACAACAATGTGAAATACAATCACAAAAATTGTCATAGCAGATGTCAGATATGATGAAAGAAAAGTGGGCTTATGTAGACCAGAAACTTAACGCAAAATCAGAAGCTGAATCCTAAATGTGAAACAGAAAAGCAGCAGGGAGAACCGAAGATGCAATAGATGGAAGAAGCAGAATTAAAGGCAAAACATGAAGCGGAAGAGGAAAACATACAGAAAGCTTAAAGTGAAGCAGATGATAAGAAACTGAAAGATGAATCAAACTAAAGACAAAATGTGAAGCTAAAGTAATGGATAAACAGAAAGAAAAAAAGAATTGAAAGCGAAATGCAAGTCGGAAAGGCAGATCATAGAAACGGGGCAGAAAGAGAAAACGAATGCAGGATTAAAGGAGAATTTAGCAGATGTAACTAAAAAAAGAGTCTACGGAAGAACAGCAGCCAGTGGAGAAGATTCGACAGAACTCGCAGACAGCAAACGTCAAGAAAACGCTTTCCAAGCTGAACAAGGAGGGCATCAAGAGGCTGAATGCAGTGCAGATTGTCGAGAGGAAAAGCGAGAAGCGTGAATCCCTGAAGAAAAATATCGACTATTTTCAACGACAAAACTGTCAGATCTTGTTGCTTGAAAAGAAAGAGCGCCTGCGTAAGAAGAAAGAACCTGCTGCCGAAGAAGCCCGCTTTCTTTAGAGCGAATCTAGGAGGAATCTCAATATGAGAAACTTCAAGCAAAAGGAGGAGGAAGCTAAAAGCAAGATCAAGGAGGTCCGTGAGGTGGTTTTAGAGCGCAATAACTGGCGTCTACGTGGTGGCAAACGGGCTGAGGGACGACCAATATGATGATGATAAAAAGGAAACAAATGAGCGAGATCAACAGATTTATAAGAGGGAACTTACAAATGCGGAAGAAAGGACCAATTGGGAAGGGACATGCACAATCGTTTAAAGGCTCAGCAATGTGGTGTATCGCATAGAAAAGAGTGACAACCGAAGAGTGAAATTAAAGGTTATAAGCCTCGAGAGGCTGGCGCCTTGCACAAATAGTTTTCCATTCCTCAACGAGTCGTTAAAAATCGTAACAATATAATAAAATACCTAAATTACCTAATGCCCAAAGCTATGCCATGCAAAAACTGTACAATTGGCTAGTAATTTGTATAGAATTTGGGGCTGCAACAATTTTATTTTATTTATTTAGAGTCGACAAACAAAGGTTGTCAACAAAAGTATAAATACGTTATGAACAAAATTTTATGAGCTAAGGAAGCCTATCAAAGAAAATCTAATACAATTACAAAATAAACTAATAACGACTCCGACACGGTGCGGGAATTTTATTTGCCCGTCCGGCCAGCTATGCCCCTATTCACAGCCGATTGTAGTCAGAGACGTTATTAGAGCTAACAAAAACTTTAACTTTGGGAGAAAACTATCTAAAAGTAAACCTTTAAAAATAAAAAATGTATACGTAAAACTTAAAACTAAATAACCGGAAAATCTCTGACCCGTTGGGGGAGGATTTTTTAGCCAGTCCAGCAAGCTATGCCCCTACTCACAGCTGGGAATGGTCAGAGATTTCCCCGGAGATAATTATAGAGAGAAGTTTTTAGAGAGAAGAGAGAGATGTTCTGTTGAGATTAGGTGATTAAAATCATTGTAATTCTTACATAAAACCCGAAATCAATTATGCTGGGCATAATCTAGACAAGATAAAAGTTAAACAGTTTCTAGTTGGCCTAGAATTAACGGAAAAGTTAAGGCGACCTAAAAGATCAGAAGAGTCTACATCACCGATAATTAGCTTATGAAGAAAAGAAACACCTAAGATTGTTCTACGGTTAGCTAACGAAGGAAGGTCAATAAGCAAAAGTCTGCTGGAGTTCGTTGGTAAGCGAAGGGCAAAAAGCAAGAATTGTCTTTTTCCCGGATACTTATGTCACGCCGATAGATGTAAAACTTATTTTATTTTTTAACGGCCCGACGCATTCCATCAGACTGCAAGCTGTATTCAAGCTCCTTGCAGTCCTGGTACTTGATTAATCAATTACACCTTAATTGCTCCAAGTGCATGTTTATGACTTTCCATCGTTGCAAACCTTCGCTGGCTACCTATACGATTGGCAATGAACCCTTGGAACGAATATCTACAGTCGTTGATCTTGGAGTTCTTATTGACCCAATATTGAGTTGTAATCCTCATATCTCGTCTATTGTTAATAGGGCGAAAGGTGTACTTGGATTCATTAAACGTTGGTCGAAGGAACTTTAATGATCCATACACCACAAAGCTTCTGTATACTGCTCTAGTTCGTCCTGTACTTGATTTCTGCTCGTTCGTCTGGATTCCGCAATATAAAAAGTATATCGATCGAATAGAATCAGTTCAAAAGCAATTCTTGCTTTTTGCCCTACGATGGCTTAAATTGGGACCCTAAACCTTCGTTTGGACCAATGTACTCCAGCAGACTCTTGCTAATTGACCTTCCTTCGTTAGCTAACCGTAGAACAGTCTTAGGTGTTTCTTTTCTTCATAAGCTAATTGTCGGTGATGTAGAATCTTCTGATCTTTTAGGTCGCCTTAACTTTTCCCTTCCTTCTAGGCCAACTAAAACCTGTTTAACTTTTATCATTGTCTAGATGCACAACTGATTATGCCCAGCATAATCGATTTCGAATTTTATAAGGTTTTGAGTGAAAGCTTATACAATTACGAAAATTGAGTATATTTTCATTGAAAACAAGAAAGAAAGTCGGTCAAGCCCGACTATAACATACTCTGTACCCTTACACTCGCATTTGCTCAGGAGTCAAACGGCCAGTTAACACCCCGCGCACAACGCGGTGCGCTCTCTAAGTTTCTCTCTCTTTCTCTCTCGCACTAAGATTGCTCTCGTGTTGAACGGTTAGGGTATGTTGCTGTGGTTGTTTGTGGGGGGGTGGGTGGTGTTAACTGGCCGTTTTTTGCCCATAACTTGAGTATGGTTCATCCGATCTTTATCATTCTCAGCAGCAAAACGATAAATAATTTTTTTTACAAGGTATCTCTAGAAGGAACGAACGATCTATCTCCAAAACTGTAGGAGATATGAAGTTTTTTCTCAAATTGCGGGGGCGGGAGGGGGCGTGGCAAAAATTGAAAATAAACTTGATCTGCCTGCAAGTATAAGAAATATATGTCCCATACATGTCAAACCTCTATCTCTTACCATCTCTGAGATCTCTTCGTTCATACGGACGGACGGACAGACGGACGGACGGACGGACGGACGGACGGACAGACGGACATGGCTATATCGACTCGGCTGTTGATGCTGATCAAGAATATATATACTTTATAGGGACGGAAATGATTCCTTCTCCCTCTTACATACTTTTGCACAAACTTAATATACTCTATGTACCTTCGGAACAGAGTATAAAAATCGTAGAAATGTTTGGGATAGTTTATTTTAAAGTTAAAAAACATGTTATTTACGATAGGTCAAAACAAAAGTATGGGTTCCCCACAAAACGCGTCTAAAAAGGGTCAAAATAGGAATTTTTTTTGCCACTTTCTGAAAACACATTAGTGTTCAGCCCACGGAAATCATCTAGAATCCACCACCAAACCTTCAATATACTGAAAAACAAGTCTAATTTGGTTGCCTCTCTGGAGGTCACTAAAACAGTCACATTCGAACCAAAACACTTTTCCTTTCCTCGAATTTAACACCAGAGATTTGGGCAACGTTGAAATTTCAAATCAATATTAATGGAATATTGTGTGGTCCTTAGGCAATTTGCACTGTAAAATGCAATTGCTGTTATTGTCGTTGTTATTTTTGTTGCCGCTGTTACAGCCTGCCTATATTGTTTTATGGCATATTCATATATAGTTCTCTATTCCTCTTTTTTTTTGTTTTGTTTTCCACCCATACACGAAATGTTTTTGGGGGCCAACTGCCTCGTCGCTGCAATTTTCAGTGACCAGGCTTATGTGTGTTCCAATGTTCGTACGGTTGTCTGTCCGTCTAACTGTCTGTATGTCCGTCTGTCGCTGCACACATGATTTATGAATGAGTAACAAACTTGCTGCCGTGTAGCCGGAGCAACCAACAACGTCTTTTCCCACTTTTCTTTTTCGTTTTGGCTTCTTTATTATAGCTTCTGTGTGTGTGTGTGTGTGTGTGTATGTTGGCAATTGCCACGTATATACTGAGAGTCCGCTCTCGGATCGATAAAATGCAATTACAGGCATATCGCAAGTGCCAGTAGGCAGGCGGGACACGAGCGGCAAAAGTCCAAACCTCATGGCAAAAAGGTCGTACATCGTCGTCGTCGTCGTCCTCGTGGCAATGAAGGCTACTGCTACAACTAATACCCTTTGATTAACGACACACATTTTCTATTGACTTGGATGATGATGATGATGAAGGGGACTGGACGCAGGGATATGGTCTCCTGTGAAGTTGGGCAGTTGCTTGGCCCTTGGCTAACTAACAATGCTTGCATATTTCATTATATGTGCTCTGATCGAACCACGCAATTGTAATTTGCAAAATTGACATGTCTTGGACAACAAGAAAAGTATCGGCAATAAGTCGAGTCAATATCTAAAATGTATTTTCATACATTTTTCATACGCAAATCACTTAAATTGAGGCTAAAGTATTTAAATCGATTTCAAGGTAAATTGAAAATTGACCAACAATTATAATGAAATTAACTTAAATTGTCAATTTAAATGTGCAAACTATAATTAAGGTATTTAGTCTGGGATTAATTCTGAAACGCATTTTGGACTTGGGGGCACCTGTTTTCGAATGTGGTTTTTAAGCAAATGAATTGTTTTAGTGTTGATTTGTAGGGAGCTTCGGACAGGACATGGTGTACACGTTTCGATGAAGAAAGACATTGGGAGAAATAGTGTACGATGGGAAGACCGGAGTGCGGAAAGACATTGCCAAGCGTGGTGTGAACAACTGGAGCCAGCTGGCGGGCTATCATCGTTCTGAGGTAGATAAAAAATCAAATGGTTCGGCGAGGTCGAACGTACTTTGCTGGTATACCAAAGGTAGACAGGGCTTCAAAGAACCTTGACCTTAACGGTGTGTCGAAGGCGGCTTTATAATCAACAAAACGATGGAAGGTGTCGATCTTTGTCTCACGGGTCTTCTCCAGCGTTTTGCCGCAGTGGGAATATGTGGATTTACCAGGTCTAAAGCCACACTGTTATGGTCCAATCAAGGTGCTAATAAGCGGCAAATAATACACTACAGAACCTTAGTATGCAATGGGAAGAAGACTGATCCCACGATAGTTGGCGTAAGCTGTAGGGTCTCCTTTTTTAAAAATTTGGCAAAGTACACTTAGATTCCAATCGTCGGGTATACTTTCGTCGGATCATATTCGGCCAAGGAGTTGGTGCATGCACCTTATCAATTCCTCGCCTCCAGCCTTTAACAATTCAGCGGCCAAGTCATCAGCGCCAGCTGCTTGGTTGTTCTTTAGCCTTTTTATGGCTGAACAGACTTAGTGATGGTCTGGCGGGTCTATCTCTGTATTGTAGGTTGGCATTGCTACTTCTCTAAGGCGGCATTGTCTTCTTCATCGCCTCCCAACAGGTTGGAGAGGTAGCTTCTCCATTTGTCTAGTACCACTTGCGGATCTGTGACCAGATTCCCGTGTTCGTTCTTGCATTGTGTGACTCCAGGCTTGAAACTTTCGGTTAATTGCTTGACCTTTTGATATAATTTTCGAGTCTCACTCATGCCGAATAGCATCTTGACTTCCTCACGCATGCGCCTTTCTCGCTCATTCTTTTTCCTTCTAAAAAGGAGCTTCTCCTGCAGAGTTCTCCTCTCTGCAGTAGCGCGACGGCACTCCTCAACGTACCAAGTCTGCTTTCGAGGGTACTCGGCGTAACCTAGTATCTCCTTGGCAGCCGTACTCATGGAGTGTGATATTTGAATCCACTGTTCGCATACACCAAAAGGGAATGGCGAGATTTCCCTGAGCAGTTGGGTGAGTTTAGCTGTGTAGGCTTTAGAGGTCCTTTGTGATTGCAGCTTCGACGTGTGCTAGAGCGTGAGGCATGTGCCACCCTGAGCCGCTTGCCTACTTTGGCTGCAATAAGGTGGTGATCCACGTCTAGAACACTCGATGAGTGCCTTCCGTCGATTACAACATGTTCTTTCTGGTTTCGCGTTAATTGATCAGGGGACCTCCAGGTCGCCTTATGGATGTCACGATGTTTAAATCTGGTACTACTTGAGACCATGTTCCTGCCCGCGGCAAAATCTATTTGCCTCTATCCATTACCGGAGGTTGTTTCATGAAGGCTAAATCGGCCGACTGTCGAAGTCTTGCACTGACTGCAAAGCCGCACCTAAACTCGTGCTTTGAAGCAGGGGGTGCATCACAAGAGTTCAAAACACAAATTTTCCTTCGGTTTTTAATTTATTTATATTATATAATAGTATTTTGAACTAAAGTTGCAAATTAGACTTGGCTTTCAACTTGCATAAAAAACGGCCAGCCTCAGCGGCCCTTTTCATCTCATCTTCTGAATGTCGGACACATTAGGGATGGCTTTGGAACAAACTTAATTAAGCGAAACGAGTGGGTGTCATGGGACGGCCGGTACGAGCAAAGCCGGCCCCCGATGGCACATCTGATTGTAAATTCAAGACACGCAATCTTAAAATAGCAGAAAATTATAACCGATTTTGAACAACTTGTGAACTATGATATCTGAAATATAGGAAATGCATTTTTTACTGTATAAAGACGCCATTAGTTGTTGGACCATCTCTTGTTGTAGACTGCTAAGGATTGTGGTTCATTGTCTAACTGAATTTGTTAAAGGAAAATCATATTCTTTAAGGTCAGAAGCAGATCTGTCATTAGGTTCAGAAACGCAAATCGCCATGCGCTTCTGGTATGGGCATGAAATTCCGGGTTTGCCTCATAATTCCTGGCTTAAGGACCCGAGCAGTTTCGATATCTTCCGTCTAGCAACGGATAATCGAAGATTGTTCTAGCTTGTAATAGGAGATACAATTCTAGGCCCAGCTGCGATGATGTTTCTCTGTCAGCTCTCGTATTAGGCATTGGCCTGTCGGTGTACTAGATATGCCTCTGTTTAGTGGTTCCTTTGAATGTTAATAGCTACAATAGTCTAGGATCAGTATTGCTAGTCGTGATATTCACCAGAGGTTCTTCGTGTGAGACAGCGTGTATTTGCTTCCTGATGTACGCATTCTTATAAGTATAAAGTCAAACTTACAGATCGAGATCATTAAAGGTGTATCATTCTATACAGTAATGAATTGAACAGTTATAATGAATCTTCCTCTAACGACATTCGAATGTTCATCTGCTGTTATAGATTAGATTCTTAACTATGCCAGCATGGCATCCGATGTTCCTCTCTAGCCCTCGTATTAGGATTGGCTTTCACGACTACTAGCCACGAGATTTTCGTCTCTTAAACTTGGGGGCAACTCATTTTTGAATTTTCTGTTAAGTCACTGGTTAGCAGCTCGTCAAGTTTCTACTAACCCACTCGATGAGTCTCATATTCTGCGATTTAGCAACCGCGAGCATTGGATTCATGATGATCACAAAAGTTACCACAAACAGTGCATAAACGGTATTTCTTAGTCATAGGAAAATGTTTTCACTTCAAGAACGATTTTTTGAGAATGCAAAAACTCAAATCAATTTGATTTTGTTCCGTTTTCAAGAACTCAATTTGAGTTTATATTGTTTCGTTTTCAAGAAAATTTTGAACTTAACTGGGGAAAAAATTTGATTTGAATTTGAAGGTTATAAGCGGATTTTTCACATTTTGGGGCTTCGGAGGAACAGGGAATGGGAAATACCTCTTTGGATTGGAAGGGAAAGGGGGAAATGGAGAGGGAGGCAGGCGGCAACTAAATATTATTTTACAAGCACTGGATAATCTGTTGCTCCTCCCTCCCATATTCCATATGAATCAGAGACATGTACAACAATTTCAACAATCCACCCGATTTGTTTCACTTAAGTCTTTCAGATTAACACATAAAACCTTTTTTCGAGCTTAACCGGGAATTGAATCCGGTAGCCTTCTGCGCTTAACGAACAACTTACGGAAAGGCGCTTTAGCACATTGAGCTATTGCACACTTTTGCAAATTCCCATCTAGAGGGCTACAAAAACAATCAAAAATAGAGCCTCCGAGCTCTCTCTGTATCTGCCTACAACCGATTCTGCGTTGGTATAAAGCAGAGTTCCCCAGCCACAGCCCCTGGGGGCTGAACGCATACGGTAATTCACTCGTATAAGAGCCGAATGCTTGCCGAAGTCATTTCTAACTGAATGTATAAAAGTCAGTCGCACTCAATGTTACAAAACAATCCCTTACTCGACAGTATATGGCCGAGCAACACTGCTAAAAAGTACTTTCATATTCTCTGTCCTCCCTTCTTGGGGAACCCTCGTATAAAGCAAATATTATCCGATTGAGTACAATTTAACTCATTGCTAGAACATTTGGAACATTTGTAGCCAAAAATGTTGACATGTGGTTCTAGTTTAGGTTGAAGGCAACTTATTTTATGAACAGGTTTTTTCCCTTTATGTAGAGGTTGAACTTTAAGCTAAACTTAAAGTAGAAAATTAGAAATTATTTATGGGATTTCTTGTGGAGCTTAATTTGGAACTCCATTAAGTACTTTGAGCAGGGCTTAATCCATTTTAGAACTTTATTTCGGATTTCAATAGCCTATGTAATGACTCTAGGTGCTGGTCTTGTGTATGTATAAAGTACATAGGCGTTGCTTTACATTCAAACAGCACATGAACATCTAAGCCAAGCCAAGATGTTTCTAATTATATGAAATACTGTGACGAAAGGAATTTTCTATCGTTCTGAGTACGGGGCTTTAACATACACACAAATATACAAATATGACAAGTTCAATTAACTAAAATTGTACTCTGACCTTGTTACAAAATTACGTTTCTAGAAATGCCAAACTTTCTGCGGTTCACAACAATCGATGGTTGGACAAATACACTAACATCGATAGTATCGATGGTGCTATCGATATTTTCACAACACTAGAAAATATCGAAAAACTTAAGCTGTCTTTACACTTGTCATATATCTCTAAAGAGTCTTTCTAAATGAAATGAGACCCTCCTTTACGACAGCAAGAGCAAGCTGCCAATACACCGCTAAAATGATAAAATCAAAAAAGAGCGTTTTGGTTTGAGAAGATGCGCTTTTTGGAGAGCCACATTCAAATGCGCCCATCGAGTTGCTCTTTTGCAGTGAGTGTTAATATACATAAATATAATTATATATAATAAAATAGGTATCGTTTTATATTACAGATTGGTGATGAATCAGATCCTTCACTATCGGAAAAGTCGATTTCCGAGCCGGAAGAGAAGGAAATACTCATGGAGGAGGCTCTTCCTGTAATAAAAAATCAAAATCGGAAATTCTCCCCTTTAGTGGAAGCATTTGGAGAATTTTGAAAGGCTCAAGCGGCAAAAGTTCCAGAAGACCAGCAAGATGAGTTCCTCATTAAAGTAATGCATTTTGCTGTTCAATGCAAAAACAATAAATAAAAATGATTCATTGGTCAAATTGTGAAGAATATTTATTATGAATTTTATTATTAAGTGAAATATTTAACTTTTTGATTGCCTCTGCTTGCCAGGTGACTGCACTGGGATTGGAAGTAATTTGTGTAGTGGGCCCATATTTTAATTGGCTCAGATGCGGATCGATTTCAAGCGCTTTCCAGTCCATTTATGCTGGCAACTGTTTGACGCCAGGTTTCTTCAGTGAAGGAGATTATTTGATTGTTATCCATTTTCACATAAACAGGTCGCCTTTTTTTTCTCTTGGGTTGTGTGTCGACAATTGTTGAACCAGTACTGAATCCTTTGAACTAGCTCAGAACATCTAGTTTAAGATTCTCTGTTATTGATAGCTAATCATAAATTCTCTAAAGAGTTTCTCTTAAGAGAATTTTGACAATCGACTCTTTAAGAGAAATATGATAAGTGTAAAGGTTGCTTTAATAGCCAGCTAGGGCCTGCCAATCAACACCTCATCCCTACAAAAACTTTATGACTAACTTTATGAAGGACACTTCGTCGTTGAAATGCGTTCTTGCTCGTGAAAGTGAAGCAGTGATTGATGGTCGAGTTTGCACACAATACAATTATCATTGGCCCTTAAGATTTTTTTTTGATTACGCATACGACACGTAAACTTGATCAAAATTTGTACAACAAATTTGATGTACGTTTATAGGGGAGTGACCTGGAGAATGTTTCTTTGATTGTACTGTTGAGTCCACTTTTTGTATGAAATTTTAACTTTATACAATTGCCAAATGGAAAAGCAACTCTTCAGACCAGCGGTAGGCACGATATTTGAGTTTTGTATCAGTTCAACAAGAACAACAGTAAAAAAAGCACCCTTAATAGCGAGTCTCGATCGCGCACACTGCACCTGTTGCGTCGGCTACCTGTGCTCCATGCTGGCGCTGTGCGCCGATTCGCATGATCTTTGTTATTGTAACACACTTCGAAGCAAGGCAATTGCGACACAATTTCTTATGCGTCTGAGTGACGCCAGTAGCCGAAAAATAAATCTCGGAGCAATGGGAACACCAGACCATTTAATTTTTATACTGCGGTGGTAAAAAGTAGGTCCCAGCATTCCCAACATTTTTATTGTATTATGTCGTAGAATTAAAAATTAATTGAAAAAAATTACTCATACGACACGTTTACCAACTAAAAATTTTTACCTCGAAATCTTTAGTACATTTCAATCGTTTTCATCTATAGCAACTCAAGAAGCCAACTTTTTGACCCAATTAATTTGTCTTTCTTACAACTTTTTTAAAATAAGAATCTCTCTTTGTCTTGCCAAAAATTTGCGACTTATCCATTCCAAGAAATGTTATAACCAACTGAAATTTAAATAAATCCCCCGGGTTCTGAATAAACTAAGAATTGAATTTAATATCCCTGCATTATTGGCCAGCATCAGTTGCCTTATGTCCTTCACATCATTTTAAAATTGCCTCTCCAGTTTGTTTTTATTGACTGTTATGTGTTGCTGTTCCTGTTGTTGTTGTATTTTTTTCAAGCCTTCTTCTTTTTTATGTATGTATGACTGCATCATCATGCAGTTTCAGCGTACTCCAGCGTCCAATTAAGCGAAATGTTCTGTGGGTTCTCTTCCCCCTTTGCTTATCTCAATGCCGCGCGCGCACAGAAGTATGCTACAATTTTTTATGGCGCACAAGCAAAAATCATGTTTTCTTATTCCCGGGTGCGTAATTTGAAGGGCGCAAGAGTTAACAATGTAAAAGAGTGGGATGATTGTGGGCCAACTATTGATGCATGTTTCGGTTGTGTGTGTGTGTGTGTGTGTGGGTGTTTGGTAGTGTGAGCTAATTACTTTTGGTCAGAGTGGAGAGACATTGTTAGTGTGGGTTGCAAAATGGACACATCAATCTTAATGTACCGTGTCTCAGGTTGAGCAACTGCCACTCCTCGTCTACAGTGCTCCGGCTGCTGCTGCTGCGGCTACTGTCACATGTCAATGGAAGTCGGACTCTGGTCGCAATGCGAAATTCGGCGCGTCATTTAAAACTTTAATAAGCAAAATTGACAACGACTGGCAGCACACAGGACATGGCTGGACAACGCAATGGACGCAGTCGTGCGCTACAAGTTCGTGTAGCGGATGTACACTGGAGATTTAAGCCTTTTGCCCGTGCCCACCCACCCTGAGGCCATCCTCTTATGGCCCTTATATCCGGTTGCATTGGCAGGTAATCTTTTCGGGTCTCTCTACATCCTGTTGCCTGGCCATTTTAATGCCTTAACTGAACATGAGAGGCGAACGTTAACGTTTTAAAACTGTATTAGCTTTTTATGCTCGTTGTGTTTGTGTTCATAAGTAAGTACGTGTATCTATCATACATTTGACATTGTCCCATGCTAAGCTCTCGCACTTCCGGCTAAATGGGCTTCTCCTTCAGCATCGTTAAAGCCCGGAAACGGCAAAAGTGTACAAGTATAACTTACCTCTGTGCCGATTGGTCTGCTTATCAAACATCAACATGGCATCCTCGATCTGCAAATAGAAGAAGCAGAAGAAACAAGTTGCAATTTTAAAAATTTTATTTCTTTCAAGTTTGTCAACTCAATTAATGGGGCCCGAAGACAAAACTGCTGCTAATTGCAAAGTGAGCGAGTGCACAATGGCCACAGTACACCCACACCCACACACAGACACACACACACACACACAGACAAAAAAAACTTTTGCCCATTATGACGCAAAAGAACTTATAATGATAGTTGACTGTCAAACCAGCGAACTAACTAACTAACGAACTAACCAACTAACGAACTGAACAACTGACTTTGCAGCTCTGGCTCATTACGGCTGGACTCGAATGGCGAATGGCTAAATTGATGAAATGACTGACATGGCAAATGCCAAATGGCAAGCGATATTTATAATTAAGTGGCTAAATTGGCGTAAAATGATACCAGCGACCGATTTTCGTTATCGCATACGCAATATTTTGATTCACAATAATGCAATTGCTCAAAATTGTATAAAATGTTTTAAATAGAGAGATATTAAATACTTATTTATACCAAAAAGGTGTGCAATTAAGCTGTCTCTTGATTGGAAAACAGCATGGGTTGGAGTAGGTGACTGTTTCGAGTTAAAAATCTGAGATATTTGCTCAGGGAATACCAATTGGAAGGTCCGAAGTGCCTTATTAAATATAACCATAAGTATTTAACCAAAATTCTTGGATATTCTGTCTTTCTAGCTTTCTATGGAATGTCAGCATTGAGGGCAAAAATTTGGACTTCGACTGGGACAATCCAACTAGAATTTTGTTGATTAAACTTTGTTGGTCAAACTTGTTCATAATTGAATGGCGGTCTGTCTCTTCAGTACAATCGTTTTAATCCGCTAAATATCGATAAGAAAATATGACCGAAATGTCAAAGCATGATACAATAAGTACAAGTAGCGTAATAAGTTATCAAACCGCGGGACTGAAAACACACCATAAGCAGGGCCACACATTCTTGGTTTCCATATATGATCATTTTCGTACCCAGGCCAATTAATAGTTATTGTAATTATGATGTCAAAGTTTGGGCCTCACAACTGGTAGACTACGAATTTTGATATTTTCTGAATTTTCTTTCCTATATCAGCTATGTGGTACTTGCAGCGTTCAGTAAAGATGAGAAATTTCAGCTTTTTAAAACGCTCACATAAAGAAATCTAAGCAAAGTGCTGAACATACTTTTGAAAATATTTGCATTTATTTGAGATCCTAACTTAAAACTTAGCGCTCACATCAGCTTAATTTTTCGACATCGAAATTGATAGCTTTTTAAAATTGGGGTAAGAGTAGGGTCTAGTGTGACCCCCATTCAACAGCTAAATGTCAAACGGTAACACTATTTTGTTAGCTCAGCATATGATGAAAAACAAGTATCTGTTCTCCATATCTATATATATAAAAATATCGTGTCACATGTTAGTTAGCAAACTCCTTCGAAACGGCTTGACCAATTTTAATGAAATTTTTTTGTATATGTATATTTGGCAGGTGTATAATAGGTTTTGAACTATATTTCGTAAGGCTAAATGATTTGGCTGTTCCTCTGCAGAACATTCTTTTGAATTTGGCAGATCAACAATTACATGAAATAAATGAAACTACGCGTGTCAGAGCGTCGCAACTGCGTTCTGCTCCATCACAATAGGCACAAGCTTTCCGAAGTCAACAACAACAATTGGAGCAGAGACACGAGCGCCTTACTGATGCTAACACACGCAGAACAATTGACTGACAATGCCAACAAGTACATCAAGCATTAACATCTGCTTTTTTCCTGCGTCTCGCATTCGAGTATTAGCCAGATATCGAAAATTCCGCTCAACCGAAAGACCTGACTGGTGGTATAAACAAAGAATGTCCCAATTGTCATGCGCTTAAATTCAAAAATGAGTCCGCCGGAATGTTTTGCGCTTCTGGAAAAGTGCAACTACCGGAAACTGCTTGCTTATATCGGCCCGGATCCACATCTAAACCTCTTTCAGAAGTCCATTCGCAGATTTAATTCATGACTTCGTTTGGAGCAACAAAAATAATGCACAATAATGAAAAGTAAAAATGGGGTTATAATCAGTATGGATGTCATTCTGGTCTGGAACCTCGAAAAAAAATTTTGTGATTTTTTTTTGAAAAAATGGCGGACATTGAAAAATGAAAAAAAGGGCCCAAAATCGAATTTTTTGAATTTTGTCAAAAAAAAATGACAAAATATTTTTCGTTGTTCAGACTAGAATTACATCTAAACTGATTATAAACCCGTTTTTATACCCTTGCAAAGGGTATTATAATTTTGCCCAGAAGTTTGCAACGCATAGAAATATTCATTTCCGACCCCATAAACTATATATATTCTTGATCAGGGCGACGAGCTGAGTCGATTGAGCTTTGTCCGTCCGTCTGTCTGTCCGTCTGTTTCTACGCAAACTAGTCTCTCAGTTTTAAAGCTATCGAGCTGAAATTTTGCACAGAGTCTTCTTTTTACTGCACGCTACTAATATGTCGGAACCGACCGGATCGGATGACTATATCTTATAGCTGCCATAGGAACCATCGGTCAAAAAATGGGTCTTAGTGAGAAAAACTTTTTTGTTTTCAATGTTAGCGTCCTTAACTTCGGTCATTATTAATATAATATGCTTTCAAACAGATTTGCAAGTTTTGGTCAAGATCGGATGACTATATCTTATAGCTGTCATAGGAACAATAGGTCGGAAAATGGGTTTTAGTAAGAAAAACTTTTTTGTTTTCAATGCTAGCCTCATAAAACTCAGCGATAATTAATATTATATGCTTTCAAACAGATTTGAAAATTTTTGTCAAAATCGGATGACTATATCTTATAGCTGCCATAGGACCAATCGGTCGGAAAATGAGTCTTAGTGAGAAAAACTTTTCTGTTTTAAATTTTATCTTTCTTAAACTCCGCGATTGTTAATTTGATATGTTTTCAAAAAGATTCGTGAAATTTGGTCGAAATCACATGTTAAACTGTTGAAAAAATTGTTAGATTTTTATGTAAACGTTCTTAAACTCTGACATTTCAAAAACAGCATTTGCAAGGGTATTAAAACTTCGGCACAGACGAAGTTAGCTTGGCCTTCTCGTTACTTTTCATTTGAGACAACCTGTAGACGAGAAATCGTGGCCGGCAGCACTACACATTTTTTTTTGGACCCCCCAATTTGACGGCCGAGAACTTTTTTAAAAGCCCTCGTATCAAAACAGAAAAATTTGTTTTGTTTACTTTAATCTGTTTGTAACACAATAAAAAAAACAGAATTGGAAAAACTCATTGCGTTTTTAAATAAGATTGTTTCTAAAAAAGGTCAAAAAAACAGCCTCCGTATGGAGAATCCCCCCCTTAATTCAACCTTCAAAATCAAAGGCCAAGTGTACCATAAAGTAGGCTCATTCCTGCCAATGCCAAACGAGCCACATATATTTTTACAAATCTACTTAATGGTCGGTGAGGACGTTAATCGTGTGGATGCAAGCTGCGGCTACAATAACCTTAATTCGCCTAACGCCAGGCGCATCGTCGGCGAGCTGGACTTCCTTTTGAATGAGCATAATAAATTATTGAAATTCTTTAAGTCACACATGCACGAATTGCAAAGTGATAATCTTGCTATTGTTATTAATTCTGATAAAATTCTGCTGTTGACGACGTTGCTGGAATAATGGTTGGCGACCGCACAGTGACGCGAAGAAACAATAATCTGGAGTACATTGCCGACACACACCGCTTATACGGCACTCTCCAACATCCGCTAATTTATTGGAAAAGACAAGACGGATATTGCATGAACATTAAACAAAGTGATCTCGCCACAGGTAATTCATTCATTTACTAGAAACAGTTTATATGGGAGAACAACGATTGTCGGGTCAGCTAGTTATATGTATAAAACAAAGTTGTGCGTGTTACACCACGAATTTTTAAGATCTTTGATATTTTGTAATTGTTTCCGCCCCGAAAATCAGAATAGCGATTAAAACCTCGAAAGAAAAGCGAATGGGTCCAAAAAAACCGCTACTTTTTGGGATGTGTTGAACCTATTCAATTGAGCTGTCACCATATTTATACCGCAATCAATGACTACAATCACTTCATCGCCATTCATGTAGCAATCGAACTCCAACAATTGCTTTTAAATTTTACGCTGTTTTAGAATCAAGTAAATAGTTTAAATCAAAAAATTGTTTAAATGTCAACCGGTTGATCGTTGCCGTCCATTGATTCCACTCATAGAAGGCGACTCATCATTTGTCCTTTGTGAACGTAGTAAACGGTTCCGGCATTGATTGTGATGCTGTCTCCAATATTTCCAATATAAGAATTACATTAGGCAACAAGGTTCAGTATATTGAAGGGTTGGTGGTGATTCTAGATGATTTTCGTGTGCTGAACACAAATCTGTTTTCAGAAATGGTCCATCACGTCAAGAATTTTAGTAATTTCAGCTTAAAGTTGCGAAAAGTGCCAATTTTGACCCTTTTTAGACGCGTTTTGTGGGGAATCTATACTTTTGTTTTGACTTTTTTTGATATTATTGTAAATTATTTTTTCTCAACTTAAAATAAACTATCCCCAAGAATTGTACGATTTTTTAAAGCGAAAATATACCATTTTGTATACATAGTCTCGATAATAATAGAATAACAAAACTGTCTAATGTACAGAAGTATGTTTTGCAGAAAAAACTACCATAATAGTGAAATTGCTGTCCTTTCGGATAGCCAAGCAGCGCTCAATGCGCTTAGCAGCAATAAGTTCACCTCTAAGCTAGTCTCAGAGACAAAGCACAAATTGGAACAAATAGGTAGCAGGAACAACCTGTCCCTACGCTGGATACCGGGACACATAAACATCCCCGGAAACGAAGTGGCCAAGGAACTGGCACGCAAGGGTGCAGCCACTGCAATGGTAGGACCAGTGGCATAGGCCAACACACCATTAGGATGCTCCTTAGAAAGGAAGAGAATACGTTTAAAACAGCCTCCTGGGTAAACACCAGGGGCATGAGACAAGCAAAAGCATTAATAGTGGACCATAACCTGAAAAGGTTCCAGAAATTGTTCCAACAAGGAAAGAATGCCCTCAGGATCCTGACAGGGCTCTACACGGGCCACTGCAGGCAGCGGGGTCACTTGTACAAGCTGGGAATAGTAAACACCCAACTATGTAGATACTGTGAAGAGAACGAGAAGTCCTCAGCGATGCTCTAGCAAGGCGCAAATTCAACAGATTTTGGGGAACACAGCTTACGCCCCAACAAGATAAGTAACCTAGAACCCACGAAAATCCTGACATTCGTACAGGAAATAGGGCTGCTAGATCAGTATTGGTCACAGTGCGCTATTCCCCCAACAACAAACTAACTAACTAATGCTTTACAGAAACAGTACAACCGGCTAGTAATTTTTATAGAATTTCAATGAAAATTTTCAATAAATACCCATTGCATACATTTTGGGGCAGCAACAATATATTGAGTTTTTGTGAATTCGGATACAATTACTAAAAATGGTATATCTTCATTGGAAAAAATCGCAGAATTGTTTGAGAAAGTTTATTTCAAAGTTAAGAAGTACTTCTTTCCGATATTATTCAAAAAAGTCAAAACAAAAGTATAGGTTCCCCACAAAACGCGTCTAAAAAGGGTAAAAATAGTAATTTTTTGCAACTTTAAGCTCAAATTTCGATATCTGAAAAAAGATTCGTGTTCTGCACACGATAATCATCTAGTATCACCACCAACCCTTCAATATACTGAAAAAAGTCTAATTTCGTTGCCTTGTGTTATCGATGTGAAGTTGTAAAGAGTTTTTAGTGGAGTCACTTGTTATTGAGAAAGCAACGCAATATGGCTGGAGAATTATTAATGTGAACTTTTACGACAAACTTTCCTTAAATTTAAGATTTTTTTTTATTTACTTTATTCAGTTTGTCAGAGACCAAGTTGTGCGAATTGTTGTTGTAGCTTTCACACAATTCGTCGTCTGTGACTATCTCACTCTATCATTTGCGTGGTTTGTGTAAAAGTAATTGTGCGAGTTTTCGTTTCGCTTCAGAAACCTCACTTACACATTCTCATTTGTAGCTTTACGTACACCATTAAAGGAGTTGCCCATTCCGTGATACAAGGGCAAAGTTACATATTATTATTTTCAGGTGAATTAAGCTTCCCCCTTGACAAAACCCAAAAGCAAAATAAATTCCTAACAATTACACAACTTGACAGAGTTGTACAGTATAATTAATGTTTTGTATAGGAATGACAAATGTGTACAATTCCGTGGGAAAGTGTTGAGTAAGAGAATGTCTAAATGACCCTATGTGGCCTATGTCTCGTGTCTCGTTTCTCGTGTCGATGGTCGATGGCTGCTTTTAAGTTGCCCACTTTTTGGGCATAAATAAAAATCACCCGCAGCACTTTTGGTCGTCGGTTACATTCATTAATGTCAGCAGCAGCCGCTGAGGCAGTCGCCTATCGTCTAGGACATGGCCAAGCACATTATGTGCCACAAAACGCATAAAAACACACTCGCACACACACACACACACACACACAGAGACAAATGTCTGTCTTTGTAGTCGTCGTCTGTAGTCTGCCCGCTGTTTTATATAACGATTACGATAATGAAGCGTCGCCGTTTTCAGCGGGCGAAGCATTTTTGTACACAAAATGAGCCAAATGAATGGCCTGGCTTTTGGCGGGAAGCGGCAAAGAGGGCGGAGGGCGGAGGGGGGCGGGCAACGTCTGTCGTTGATGGCTTTTTGAAGTTCTCTTCTCTCTCGACGGCAGGCGGCGCAATGATTGGGGATTATGACGAATTAATGAATTCAGATTTAAATAAAATTACGCAGCGCCTGCTTGTTAGTGGCAGCAGCCCCCCCAACCCCCCCTCCCATACTCCCACACTCCATCACGTTCGTGGTGTACATTTAACGTTTGCTAATAGAATTAAAGTTTGCGGTTGGCCGCCAGAGGGACGCATAATGAGCCCGGCGTAAGCGATCCAAACCACGGGGCGAGCGTAATTATGACAGTCAGTTGGGGGGCGTGCGAGGGCGTGGCACGGGCTGCAGTTGCAATTCGTGGCGCCGCTTCGCTTAATTAACAACAACAATTGCAATTGCAGTTACCGCCTGCACCGCACTCCTTGCCGCGCCACCTGAGCTGGCAATTTTTGTGTCATTTGGCGCGTGTAACCTTCGCTGTTCGTTTGTATTGTTGCGGCATTGTTGTTGATTGTTAATTGAAAAACAATGTTGTAGTCGGTTTCATCGACGGCTGCACTTGAAGAGCTGCGAACTGCGAAATGCGAGGCGCGAACAACAGCCGGAACGTGGTGTAGGGAGGGGGAAACTGTGGCGCAAGCTTAATTAATTTTTATAAGGCCACCGACGAACAGTTCGTCGTGTCGTGGCTGCATTTTAATTACAATGCACAGAAGTTGCGAGTTGCCTGCCCTTAAGCGCATTGATTAAGTTTAATCAATGGCCCATAAGCAGGCGGACGAAAGAAGCTCCAGCTTCAGCTTTCGCTCATTAAAGGCCGCAAAAGAAAACTTTGACAGCACAAAACGCAATTAGCCGTTCTATGGAGAAGGAGATGCTGGTCGGTGGGGGGAAATAGAATGGCAAAGTTGTCATATTATAATATTGAATGGCAGTCAGCATAGTTGGCTTATATAAAAAAGGATCGATTGAAATCTTGAATTCATCTTAAGGATAACTATTAAAAAGCTTAAAGCCAAGTTTGAAGTGACTAATCAGCGATAATCAAGGGATTTTCTTCATAAGAAGTTATATATAAGGCTTATATTTAGAACGACAAAATATTCCATTTCACATAAATATTAAAAAGTGGTGACCCCGACGTGATATTGTTCAGCCTGAACAAACGCTCGACTTACGCAAACTAGAGCTGTGGATTATTTTGGCTGAGTTCCGGCACATGCAGGCGAGGGAGAAAGAAATTGCATTTGCCTGCTGCAAAACAGTCGAACTCATTTGATGCAGTTCGATCACGTCGGGGTCACCACTTTATATGATACCTAATAATCACAGTAAAGCTGCCTTTACACTTGTCATATAACTCTAAAGAGACTTTCTGACGATAGTGTAATATCCAATCAAATATCTTTAAATATTTCGAAAATGTAGCCTTCGTTGATGAAATAGAACAGGTTCAAGTTTCTCTTTAAAGAAGTTTGTAACCGACTATTTAGAAATATATGACAATTAACTAAATATATGTGGGAATTATGAATGTCTTCACAATTTATTTATCGGGAGTGACACAGAAATCACTAGTGATTTTTGTATAAGCGATTGTATTTCAAATTCAAACTGCCTGCATTAATAGGTGAAGTGACACCAAAATACTCGGTTGCTAGATCAGATGTCGAAAGTAAAGCGAATTGAAACCGACTGTTCAAAGCCAAGTAGATTTGAACAGTTGGTTCCAAATCGCTCAAATTCACCATCTAATCTAGCAACGGAAGATATACGTTTCACTTTACATATGAAGTTGTACAATTGCAATTGGAAATGCAAACGTTTTTACTAAAATCTCTAGTGATTTCTGTGTCACCACAGTATATTTTTATTAAACTTTAGATTTTATGTGCACTTCTGCGGCCATCTTGTATGACTGTCCATGACTATGTCTGTAAAGTGTATGTGATCACGCCGCTAGAGCTGACTGCTGGTATTTTAGCCTAAGATGGTGTGAGGTCACACTTGGCTAGAGATGGTATGTCGCGTGCATCTACTCCCCCACTTTGTCGTCAGACAGCGAAGGAAACAAACTGATCCTTATAGGAAATGGTGGTGGCGTTGCCATCCGTGAAGATAGTAGCGGTGGCGACGGTATCGGCGGTGAAAATTCTATGGGGGAGCTGCAATTTGTAGATTTTGGAAGCAGAACATCTGTAGCTTGTTTTGATGAGCTGTTGGAGTTGTAGCTAAGTCGATTGTAACCTCTGGTTAAGGCCATTGCTTCGACTTTGGATCGATAAGCTAGTTCGCTTGAGCCTGCTGAGGTTGCCTCTCGTCGTGGTGCTTGTTTTGCCTCGAGTTGAGAACATTGTAGTTCCTATACCTCTAGATGAGGTGCCTCTAATTGAGGACGTTGAGTATGTCTCTCGTCGAGGTGATTCTTTTGCCTCTAGTTGAGGACTTTGTAGTTCCTGTGCCTCTAGTTGAGAACTTTTTAGTTCCTGTGCCTCTAATTGAGGTGCTTCTAATAGAGGACGTTGAGGTTGTCCCTCGTCGAGTTGGTTGTCTTGCCTCTAGTTGAGGACTTTTTAGTTCCTGTACCTCTAATGGAGGAAGTTGAGGTTACCTCTCGTCGTGGAGCTTATTTTGCCTCTAGTTGAGGACTTTGTAGTTCCTGTGCCTCTAGTTGAGGTGCTTCTAATGGAGCACGTTGAGGTTGTCTCTCGTCGAGGTGATTGTTTTGCCTCTAGTTGAGGACTTTGTAGTTCCTGTGCCTCTAATTGAGGACGTTGAGCTTGTCTCTCGTCGAGGTGGTTGATTTTGTTTATTTTTCCTCTAGTTGAGGAGCCTCTAATGGAGGACGTTGAGGTTGACTCTCGTCGACGTGGTTGTTTTGCCTCTAGTTGAGGACTTTTTAGTTCCTGTCCCTCTAATTGAGGTGTTTCTAATTGAGGACGTTGAGGTTTTCTCTCGTCGAGTTGGTTGTTTTGCCTCTAGTTGAGGACTTTGTAGTTACTGTGCCTCTAATGGAGGACGTTGAGTTTGTCTCTCGTCGAGGTGGTTGTTTTGCCTCTAGTTGAGAACTTTGTAGTTCCTGTGCCTCCAATTGAGGACGTTGAGGTTATCTCTCGTCGAGGTGGTTGATTTTGTTTATTTTTCCTCTAGTTGAGGAGCCTCTAATGGAGGACGTTGAGGTTGTCTCTCGTCGAGGTGGTTGTTTTGCCTCTAGTTGAGGACTTTGTAGTTCTTGTGCCTCTAGTTGAGGTGCTTCTAATGGAGGACGTTGAGGTTGTCTCTCGTCCTGGTGATTGTTTTGCCTCTAGTTGTGGACTTATTAGTTCCTGTGGATCTAATTGAGGTGCTTCTAATGGAGGACATGAGGTTGTCTCTCATCGAGTAGGTTGTCTTGCCTCTAGTTGAGGACTTTGTAGTTCCTGTGCCTCTAATGGAGGACGTTGAGGTTGTCTCTCGTCGAGGAGGTTGATTTTGTTAATTTTTCCGCTAGTTGAGGGGCCTCTAATGGAGGGCGTTGAGGTTGACTCTCGTCGAGTTGGTTGTCTTGCCTCTAGTTGAGAACTTTTAAGTTCCTGTGCCTCTTATTGAGGTGCTTCTAATGGAGGACGTTAAGGTTGTCTCTCGTCGAGTTGGTTGTCTTGCCTCTAGTTGAGGACTTTGTAGTTCCTGTTCCTCTAGTTGAGAGCTTTGAGGTGCCTCTAGCTGAGGACTTTGTGTTGCTTCGATGAGGACTTTGATTGCTATCGGTTCGAGTCCTTTGACTAAACCCGAATCAATGAGTAAGTTAGGTAGAGAGGTAAACAATTTGGAGCTGATACTCCCTTTTACGGCGGGAAACTGTATGTTCGCTGTACTAGCCCGGCTATACAGTAAGACTTATGTATATTTGTCATCTTTTGCAGCTCAAGCGTCTTTTAATTCCGCCATATTTTCCAAGCTTTTTTATGTGCCAAGTAGTAGTAGTTGATCACGGACACGCATGAGAATGCACGAAATTGTTCCACTTTAAGCCAAATAAATGCCAGAAGTTGGTACATAAAAAAATGTTAATTGAGCGTTGGTCTATGGAAATTTTTGCCATAGCTAACTTTTGCAATTGTTGAATCGCCCGCCATTGACCAGTTCCCCGCAACTGTGCATGCCTTTTGGTTTTTGTCTCAAAGTCCCCGAACTTCTAACTGGATAATTTGCAGTAATTCATCTTACTGGCGGTTTACTCTTCCCCTTCTCCACTCGTTCTTTTGGTGCCTGCTTGATTGCGACAATTTATACGGCGTCAGGCTTGTCAGGATTTGGGTTTTTTTTTTTGCTGGTTGCGGCTGCAACCAAAATTGAAAAATCCTCGAAAAATTTAAAGCTTACACAGTCGCAATCGTAGTCGCAGTCGCAGTCATACGTCTAATGATGGCTCCCACTGCTGGCAAAGTACTCGACGACTTCAGTGCCTGCACTCACTTATTTTTCGGGTGTGCGAGAATAAAATAAAATAAAATAGACAAAAAAACACAAACTTTTTGCTAGCTGGACGTGTGCGATTCTTGTCTATGTCTGGCAGTTGGGGGGCGTGGCAGCAGGGGGTGGAACATCTTTCAAAAAACTTTGACTGGGGTGACGGCAAAAAAACAGCAGCAGTTCTTATGTATATACCAGATTTATATACAAACACACATACATACATATATGCATGTGTGTGTGTGTGTAAGCACATGACTGCGTGCGGTTGAAATATAGATAAACTTTTTTAAGCTCGTATTTATTACATATTTGGCTGTAAGTAGAATTTAAGTTGCTTTTTTGCTCTCGACGTATGAGTAATGTGTGCATGTGTGTGTGTGTGTGTGAATGTGAATGCAGTCAAGCGAAATGTTTGTGACAAATTTGCAATCAAAAACGCATCAATTGACGACAAACGACGCACACATATTAATGAGGCACACTCATTGGATGTGAGAGGAAGGGCGGGGGCAGGCACAGGATATATATTTCAATTAAAAAAGGATTCCATTTATAATCCACAACTTGATTTGTTATGCCAAAGAGCAATCCAACAAAACCGAATCAAACCAAACCAAACCAGACCAGACCCTAACATTAGCTGCACGACGACTGAAACGCAAGTATGAATATTAAATTGTGTATGGAGAGTTGAGCAATTAAGTGGGAACGGCACGGAGAATGCAGGGAGCAAGAGGGAGAGAGAGACACACACATAGCAAGTGAATGGCAAATAGCAAATGATGAAAAAGCTTTTGCATAGTTTATGTCCTTGGCTTAGTAGATCAACTATTAATGGAAAAAAGAGTGAAATTTGATGGCACCCAGTTGGGCCAGCAGGCGGAGTAGGGGTCTAGCGGCACACAAAGGTGCCCTTAGCTTGGCAAAGGTCACAGGAAGACAAAAGGCAAATATTTACAAACATTTGTTTGTTTGGTTGTCGCAAAGTCAAATTTGGTTTTTAATTTGATTGAATTGGTTGAAGGAAAAAACAGGAAAGCAGAAATGGGAAAGGGAGTTCTTGAACTGAATTGAAATGTAATTTAATCAAATATTTGATAATAACAACCGCAATACAATAATGCAACCGCCATGCATAGACCGGCTATTTACAAAATTACAATTTGTTGGCACACCTGTATCATGGTTAAGAACTGGGGAGCCAAATGAAAATTTTGAGAAATTTGTTATTTTGTTAAGCCACGTACTGCTTTAATGCTCACGTAATGTTAGCAAGTGTTTCTATTTATATGAAATACTGTGACGAAAGGAATTTTCAGTCGTTCTGAATGCAAGTCTTTAACTGCCCACTAACCTCAGAAGGGCCAGTACGAATGTATGCACGTACACAAAGCTTACCGTGACATGACGATTGTTGACCGATATCGGATTTTGCTACAAGCCTGCCTTTGGGATTCCCAAGCGGTCACAGCAATTCTGATCATGAGGTAGCCTCTGCCAGCTCATTGAAAATAGGCAAAGATCGCTGATGATTGAGTTGTGGAAATTCATGAAATAGCTATACTCTTGACTCCAGTCTCCTTTGTTGTGTTTAGAAATGTTATGAACAAAATCATAACTTAATGACCTAGAGCCCGCTAAAAAGTTCTATGAGAAATGTAATTCTTTTTCTCCGTAAACCAAATTATTTGTTTTAAACAAACAATGACTTTTTTAAATTGGCTTAAAAAACATTTATATTTTACTTGAAAAACCATTGTAACTCAAAACCATATTTTTTATATTAATTGGAAATGTTGAGTTTCAGAAAATATATGTTAAAAGAAAAGAGATTACACCTGCATCCAATAATAAATTTGTATCAATATCAATTTGATACACGTTGTCTCAACCTGAAACTGAAACTAGTATCATTTTTATACACATGAAAAGTGTAATATAATTTTGCCCAGAAGTTTGCAACGCATAATCATCTCCGACCACATAAAGTATATATATTCTTGATCAGCATGACGAGCTGAGTCGATTGAGCTTTGTCCGTCCGTCTGTCAGTCTAGTACGCTCTGTTTTGACGCTATGCGAACTGAGATCCTGCTCAGAGTCCTCTTTAGACTGCACGCTGCTAATATGTCGGAACCGCACCGGATCGGATGACTAATTCTTGCAGCTGCCATCTAAACGATCGGTCCAAAAAAGGGGTTTTAGTGAAAAAAAACTTTTTTGTTTTCAATGTAAGCGCTGTTCAACTCAGTCGTTGTTAATATTATATGTTTTTAAGCTGATCTGCGAAGTTTGGTCGAAGTCGCGAAGCGAACTTTTTCAAGTGTATTAAAACTTCGGCACAGACGAAGCCAGCTTTGCTTTCTCGTTTTGTTATACGATCATCTCTAAGTTTCTCTCTCTCTTGCCTGGCCTTATTTCGCTCATACATTGAGTATGGTTTATCCGATCTTAATCATTCATTCAACAAATAAAATTGATTACTAGATATCTCTAGAAGGTAAGAAACATCTATATACGAAACTGTGGAAGATATGACTTTTTTTCCAAATTGCAGTGGCGTGGCAAAAATTGCTGTTACAACTGTAAAAAGCATATGTCTCATGAATGTCAAACCTCTATCTCTTACCATCTCTGAGATCTCTTCCTTCATACGGACGGACAGACGAACTTGGCTGGACTCGGCCAAAATAAAGTAATTATCAAAATGACACTAGTTAGTCATCAATTTAAAACTATTAAGTATCAAATTCTCCTTAATACTTCAAGTAAAAAATTGATATTTTCAAAAGTATTAAAATGATATTTCGAGAATATCAAATTGATAATAACTTGTATCAGGTTGACACTTTTGTATTAATTTAGTAGAATTAATTTGATACTGGGTCTTACCAATGTGATGTTGCAATTGTCAAACTCTTAGTATCATTTTGATACTAGCTTTCATCAATTTAATATTTTTTCCTATAAAGTAAGTATTACCTATTCAGTTCTCCACATACTGCAATTTAAAGTAAAGCATAATATTTTAAAATCTTTTTGCTATTGTATTGAACTCTTACAACATGTATTTTAGTTACACTAATGAAATGAAATCATCAGTAGTGGACACTTCACTATGGGGAAACATTGTTCTCTCACTCTTCATGCTTCTTGTCAACGCGGATGTGGTTTGAACAGAAGTCACTGGAATGATGGTCCTTATGCTAAAACCCATACATGCAGATCTTTACGCATACGCAGGGAACCTGAGTGAAAAACGTCTCTTCTGCAGCTGTCTTCATTTCGAGCCTCTCACTTTAAAGCAAGTCTTGCAAAGCGCAGAAACAGCCACAGCGGCATTGTGGCGTGGTATATGTCCTGTCTAAAGAGTTACATTTGTTATAAATAGCATATTTCCACCAAAGAAATGAAACTTCATTTCTTGAAATGAAGAAAATTATATCATTTCTTCCATACAAATTGACACTTCATTTTGCCTTTAATTTCTATAATTTTTTAAAAATGAAGAAAAAAATTAATAATTAGGCTTAATTTCGTTTAAAATATAAATTAGTCAAAATAAGTTGTGCATTTAGCTTTCTGCTGATAGTTCAGGGCGATGGCAATGCGTTCGCCCCGAGAAATTGCTTTCCTGACAGGTAAGTCTTATTTTTTTTTTGCTAAATATTCCAAAAAAAAACACGTGAGCTTGAAAGTAGCGCCTGTTATTTAAAACAAACAAAGCAGCTGTTTTTGTCAACGATTTGTCAATGGAAACGTCAAAATTTCAAGAAATGAAAATGATAAGAAATGATGCCAATGGAAATGGGCTATTACATATGTTTCCAAAAACGAAGACAACAACATATCTATATATGTATGTAAGTTTAGCTGCTTAAACTTGACTTGATAATATAGAAGTCCGTGCTCCATATTGAAATTTATTAATTTATGTACCTTCAGCACATCTGGGAAAGTGCCCTTCATAGTAGTTACTTTTAACTAAGTATATATGTGCAATAAAATCCATCAACATTTGGTTCGTCAAGTATCGCCGACTTTTCGAATTTTTGAACTACATGGAACTATCAAATGACTATTCGAAATTTGAAACGAAAACCCAATATATTAGTTTGAAACTCTCTAGGTTTATAATGATACAGAAAAAAAGATTGTACTAGTTTCAGATTCATTTTGAAAGTGTATCAAATTGATATTGATACAAATTTTTTTGGGTGAAGCTTGCCGTTGACGGCGATGATAGTTTTCTAAAAAAACATAATACAAAAAGCTGCACATAACATTAACTTTTTTGTGGTCTATTCTATACTCGGCTAATATGTCATTCATCAAAAATTGCATTTCGTGGCTATAGATGGGTCTTAGTGAAAAAAAACTTTTTTGTTTTTAAGTAAATCGTTCTTAAGGTCACTGATTTTTTGATATTAAACGCTTTCGAACTAATTTGGAAATGTTGATCAACATCGGGTGACTATATCTTATGGTTGCCATAGAACTGCTCGGTCGAAAATGGGTCTTAGTAAGAAAATTTTTTTGTTTTAATATTAGTGTCCTTAAACTCGCTGATTACTTTTTCTTATATGTTTTCAAATAGATTCGCAAAATTTGGTCTAAATCGGATGACTATATCTAAGGCTGGCATAGAACTGATAGGTCGGAAAATCAGTCTTATTGAGAAAAACTTTTTTGTTTTAAATTTTATCGTTCTTAAGCTCAGCGATTGTCAATTTGATATGTTTAAAATCAGACGTTTATCTGTCGGAAAATGGATTTTAGCCAGAAACATTTTTGATTTTTATGTAAGCGTTCTTAAACTCTGACATTTCAAAAACATCATTTGCAAGGGTATAAAAACTTCGGCACAGACGAAGTTAGCTTGGCCTTCTCGTTTTATTATTATTTGAAGAGTTTTGAATATTGTCAGTATATTATGCTGAAATCGATTTTTCGTCAATAATGCACTAAAGTTCGATGTCGAAATCAATTGTCTTCTCGATTTCGAGCAGTTTTCGTCTTAAAAAATGAAAAAGAAAAAATCTATATTGTGGCCGATTTCAGTCTCGCCAATTCGTGCTGGACTTCTCGGGGTGAAGGAAACGGTTGGAGCAAAAAACCCACACTACCAATAACTGCTGTTTTGTCAGAAAATTCAGCCTGAGAGAGCTTTTCACTCTCAGTTTCGAACTTGCTCTAGGTTTCTTTTCGTTCTTTCGCTTTGCCAGTGGAATTCCGTACTTACTTCAATCTCGAGTCAGGATCATTTGATTTTCGGATTGATCCAAGCCTTTTAGGATTGTTCCACTGCTTTCGGGCTGGATTTAAGTAGAATCTAGTTCGATCTCGTACTTGAAATTTTAATCCGAAGGGCGAGATCAAATCAATTTTTTTGCGCATGATTTTAACTCGCCTTTTTGTTTTCTGTGTATACACTTAGTTTTCCCATGCTCTTATTGAAATTCCAACCAACTAAACAATATTATAAATTATTTTTTCTGGTCCCACACTTCTTACAATTTCATTTGCCGACAGTTTTCCTATTTCAAAATATATATATATATATACAAAAATATATACACATATATTTAATCTAAGCTGTTTACTTAGGGCCAAAACAGATTATGTCACTTAAAAATTTTTCAGCAGGCCAGCAAGTTTTGCCAGGCAATGTAAACAAGTTGGCAGCATAAACTTGCATTTTAAGCGTCAATCTCCATTATGGGACTAATAAAAATGAAAAGAGTTTCGGTAGCTTGGAGCCCCACAACTTGTCATCACTTTTAATAAGCTGGCCGCAAAAACTTTGTCACTTTCAGTTTTCTTCTTTTTTTTTTTCTTTCTTACAGATTCTTTATGCTTTGAGCTGCTGGCACACACAGAGATGCGCGCGTAAGCTACTAAAATTTAATTAATATCGATTTTGGATTTGAAAAGGTTTGCTCGACCCAAGACACAAACACGCACACACACATGCATAAGGGGCACATTTTGCGGCAGGCCAAACAACTTGAGAGGGTTATGGCCCACCCAAAAAAATACAAAAAAAAAAAGAAAGAAAATTGCACGAGAAAGCTGAAAAAGCGAATGAAGAATGGAGAATGTAGAATGTGAATGGGGGCCATACAAAGATGTTACAGCTTAGGCAAGAACTTGCACTGAAAAACTTTTAATCTTTGCGAGCATAAGTAAGATATATGTACTTCTCTCTCGAGTGTGTGTGTGTGTGAAGCAGCTGCTCAATATTTTTGCCAACTGGCTGAGACTTGTGTGAGTGGGATTGAGATTTCTAAATGGGATTGGTTTTCTGTACGGTGGCTCTGTCCTGTTTCGGGGGGGTCTCCACGGTCTGCGTCCGTTTCCATTTCTGCCTGGCAGGCAGTTAAAGTTGCTGGCCATATAAAACAACTTGCAGAACAATTTTCGTTAATTAAAATATTTTCAATGTGTAGTTATATGCTTTGGTCCCTGGTTCCTGGTCCTGGTCTGGCAATGGCCTCCTGCTGCTGCCACTGGCCCTGGGTCGCCATCTCTGCTAAGGATGCTCGAATTACAAAGCAAATTATAATTTCATGAAAGTTAAACGAGCAACTCTCTGCTGCCGCTGCTGCTGCTGCTGGTGCTGGTGCTGCTGCTCCAGCTGAGGGTCACAAGTTGAGCGACCAACCAAGAGGGAACACTGAAGAGGCGGAGCGGGGGCGTGGGCGTATTGCTGCTCTGACTGCGCACTTGAGTGCAAAGGTGGCCAGGTCGCCGGTCGGTGCCCGAGATTGTGAATTAAACATGCTGCAGGAGCGAGCGAGCGAGCGAATGCAAAATATATAAGAATAAAAAGTGAATTGGGAGTCGGAGGCGGAGGCTGCCACCGGAAGGAAGCAACGAGGCCCCCCCAAAAAACTCAGCAAAGAACGAAGCCAGCAACAACAATAAAAACGGCATTTTTTGTGCAAGTGCGAATTTATGTCTTCAATTATTCAACGCCTCATTTGTATGCCCCGCTTCCAACCGCCCGCTATATGCTGTATGTGTGTGTGTGCTAATATGCCAGCATGCATTTCCGTTTCCGGCCACTGCAGTTTGCCTTTGCATATGGCTGCACATGTGCGTCGTCCCGCCCGGGCAATTGAAATTTCAACTGGCCCAAATGTAATTCAATTCAACGCCCGCCAGAAGGAGAACAACAGCAACAACAGCAACAGCAGCAGCAACACATTTAAGAAGTTATTGTCATAAATGTTTGAGTTTGAGTTTGTCTGCTGTGAGTCCTTCTCCTGCCATTCTGGCAAAGACACAACTTTTATTTAGCCATGTTGAATGCCTGCAAAAGCCGCCACCGTCACCGCCGCCACCGCCCGCCAATTTGCAATTCTAATGTAATTTTTTCGCGAATCATAAGTTAGGAACGTCATCCTCCTTGCTGCTTCCCTTTTCCTGTATAATTCTCAGACTTGTGTCGCCTTTCCTTAAGGGAGGAGATTTTGGTTTTTTTATTTCTTTAAAATTCCCTCAACTTTGACCAATTGTAAAATGTTTTTTGCCGGGTAGCTAGCTCGTTAGTTTACCCGGACCCCAAATCGATCAGAGAATACAAACAACAAAACAGAGCAGAAAAAAAAAAAAAACTTGCAACCCAACGAAATATGTTAATTTTCTCATGTTTATTGCTGCAGAATGCGTAAGAAAATTAATACAAAATTGGAAAACAAAATTAGGAATGGAGAATCGACTACTGAATGCTCTCACTCGTATATAAGTATAAGATGCACAAGTGTTGTTGTAAGGCACGCAGCAATAGCATTGTTTTTGTTTGAGAAATGATTGTAAATCTCCAAAAATTTGTAAGAAGTTCGGTTCGGAGGTGCAAAACCGTTGGAAAGTTCAAGGTTCGTTTTTGATTAAAACCTAAAGGAAAAGAAAGCAGCTCAGATCACTTAAATAGTGGCCGATTTGTCTCACTATGTCTTGGAGGCGTATCAGTAATGAAAATTAATTTTTGCTGACCATTTCTGAACATCAGCCAAAAAAGTCATTGAAGTCATCGAAAAGAAATGCAATCACATTGCTCCCACGATAATTGAAGCTCAACCATACTCTAATACCTTATAGCGAAATCCTTACTTACACTCTGAATAAAATTCGTTCTAAATTTACCAAAATCAAGACAATTCGTTGACAAACGTACAGTAATCCCGCGTTTTCTTGAACCGTAAACAGCGGGTATCATATTATAAACATTTTGAGCTCACTTTATGAAAGGCTTGGGCATGTTTTAAGAACATTTTGTGGCCGCAATATATCTAGTGATTGAACTCAAAACATCGCTGCCACTTAAACGCAAGAGTAGGCATCTCAACCATCACGACTATCGACCTCACTCGAAACGTTGCGGCGAATAGCATTAAAGAAGGCAAAGCGCTGGTTGCTGAAAGCTTTGTTGAAGCTTTGCCTTGTATGTTGCACGCAAGGGCGGCAAATTATATAAAAAGTGCAATACACAATCTTAAGAACAATAACCGGCGCGCTGGATATACATATATGAAACGAAGACATCCACAAGGACCTCAATATGCCGTACTCAAGGGACCAAATAGCAAACCAACCATCGAAACCAGTGGTGTCCAAACTCACACAATCAAGCATTTCGCGCTTGTGTGCGTAGCAGCGAAACACGAAGTTAACATGCCCTGCAAACATTTTGTCGTGTTTCTTATCTTTCTCGTCAAACAGAGAGTTTGGCGATAGTTTGATGATAGTTTGGAGATTATACCAATAAACTAAATGGTATCGCATTTTTTACATACAAGGGATAAATTAGCGATATATGGTATCGCTTTTTTTTTTTGGAGAATCGGAAAAATCGACTTGAAGACATGAAAGCGATTCTTTTTAAAGGGGTTTCACATTTTCATCATCCAATCTGGGCATTGGGGATTCGTCGCAAATTTCAATTGCACTATTTATATTGGCTGAGTATGGAATTCGTTCTTGAGAATTACAAGCAAGCAAATATAGGTTTATGATTTCTATACAAGTACATCTTATTCAATACAAGTAACATCTTAGATGCCTTGCCTTTAACGTGTGCAGTGGCGCTGCCGTCTAAAATGTCGTTCGTAAATGTCGAGTAAGTAAAAATTTTTAATATAAAAAACATAAGTTTGTTTAATTTGTTGTTTTTTCGGAAAAATCAAATATTCGGAATAATTCAAATAAAAAATCTTATCCTCCCCCCCCACATAAGAGACTCATTCATATCTTCAGAAAGAAACGATTTTCCTATCTCCAGAATATACTTTTTTTTATCTCCAGAAAGAAACGCTTTTTTATCCCTTAGACACTTTTTCTTATCGCTTCGAAAGGAACTTTTTCTTATCCCCAAAATGAATGAACGCTTTCTTATCTTTGAGAAGAGACGTTTTCCTATCTCCCAGAAGAAACGCTTTCTTTCCTCCCAGAAGTGTCGCAGAGTGGCACACTTCTTCCAGGAGGGAGATGAGAATGCGATTGCTATGCGATATCGCTAGAGTAAAGCGATACCTACTGAAAGAATCGCATTCTTATCTTCTGCGATAAAAAATGTTTGCTGGGTGTTGACATTTCAACATGAGCAGGAAACAAACGAACAAATGCCTCGTGAAAGAACAAAAATCCGAACACGCGTATAGAACACACGTATTCTCTCTCTCTCTCTATACCAGAGTCCGGCACGTCTCAGTCTCCAGTGTATTGAACAGGGCTCTGCAGCAGCGACGTCGACACACCGACAGTATACGAGCTTATACTGCTCTCTTTTGCAAAAACAAAGATGTGCTAAATGAGCGCGCTCTCGCGTAGCTAAACACACACACACAACGCCAAAATGTGCATGTGTGTTTTGACGGCCCCTGCTCTATACGTGTGTCAGCTGCGACGCCGGCAGAATTATGAGTTCCTATCCCATGGGATAGGCTTTCGGCATTTTGGACACCACTGATCTAAGCACACTACAAAGTTATCATCGCATCCCAATAAATTAAGCTGTATTTAAACAACCTGATTACTCAGCGGAGTTTTCGTCAGACCAACTCAGTTTTGCATTTGTACATGCCTGAGTAGCTCAGTTGAATCAGTTGCAGAACCATTGGTTTAGTCAAATCATCTGGTTCATCTAAAATTTGTGACATTAAGAATGGTACTAAAAGCTTAAGCTGTAAAAATTATATAGCTAACTTCTTATTTGATTGGATCATGAGGTAAGGTATGGCGCTCTTTCAGTGCGCTCTCTTTTCGGGACTCCACAGCTTCAGTGTTTTCCTGTCACTTGATACAAAAGGTTGTGTGCGCACGAATTGTTTTGCCGACGAGATTTCTAAAGGGTGGGTTTCTGTTGCACTGGACGCATGTGGTTTTTGTTTTGCTTCTTTGCAACCGAAGATACATACCGCATTTGAGTGTGTCTGCCGTTCGCTCTTTTTCTAACGCTCACTCTTCCTCTCTCTATATCTCTCTCTAGATTTCAGCAAAGGCTCGTATATCGTTTGTATGAAAAGCCAGAAAGTGGCAACGCCAGCATACTGCAATTAGACAACCCTATAATTCGACAGATGCGAGCTCAGTTGAGCGGTCAGAACCGGTTCTGTTTCACCTGAGTGGGCTGTCTAAACGGGCAGACAGCAACTCAGACGAAAACTCAGCTGACTAATCACGTGAATAGCTAGAGCACTTGTCCAAGTCTGTAACCACACCCAGTTTCCCAATATCTTAAAACTTCAGGTAAGTGAAAATGCGGACAAATTTGTTGCTCGACATGGCCAGCTTTTAAGTACTTTGGTTTTCTCAAGATCAGGTTCATTCAATATCAATAAATTGCTATCGCTGCAATGGTGTGACCATAGATCAGGCATGCCCAAAAGCAGCATACGGCAGAGCACTCACCAATACTCAAAAAGAAAAGCACCAATACCAATAAGGGAACAATTTTTTTTATTTCAAATTGTACACATTGAAATTGGTTAAGGCAACAACAAAATCACTTGAAATTGTTGTTGATCAGTTTGCTTGCGCGCGCAAACACCAATTGCAGAAGAGCACAAAACCGGTTTTTGTTCTACGCGACGGATACACACGAAATAGTTTGCATGTGTGTCGTTTTGTATAACTCGTGCCCTGCATGTATAAATGATCATTGATTTCCTATCTTCGGTACAATTACAATAACAACACGTACCCAAAGAGCATACTGCTGGGCATCGCTGCCATAGATGAATTATGGTGTAAATTTGGTGTAAGGCTTTTTGTGGCTGAGAAGGAACATTTACTATCCCGGCCAGGATCATTTTACTTTGTAATTATGCCAAACTGAAGCATTACACAAAGGTATCCTCCAGATCAGTAGGTAATTATTTATTGAGTGCTTTGTGTCTTGAAATTCCATTTCCAAGACGTATGTTTGACTTTTTCCCTCTATTTTTGGTAATAACAAGCGACTAGGAAAAAATATAGAAAAATTGAAATAAATTGAACCTTATTCAGATTCGGGTTCTGGTTCGTGGAGTTATAAATTTAGAAACAGTTGCTTATAGTTTGAGTGCATTCATGCAATAATAATAAAAACTGGTTTTTATTGTGATTTTGTTTGAACAGTTTCAAACAATATTTCAAGAGTGATAAACGTAACCTCTTGTGGTCCACTATCATCATGCTATTGCGGGCTGAGCTTCTACGGTCCCTGTTACTTCGCTTAATTAAGTTGGCTGTTCAGCAAGTACTTAAATTACATAATAGAATTTTTCGACGATTTCCTCGGTGACTACGTCTTTCGGTTTGTGGATCGTTATTGAAATGTTGTAGATCTGCTGAAGAGCGTTAGTTTTCCACACTTACCTTTTAAGCAATTACTGCTCTTTGAATATAGAACCTACCCACCTTACTTTAACTTAGTTTACCTAAGTACAGAAAGTTGTTAGGGTTTCTTTTCCTTAATTATCAAGTCCCCATGCCCAAAGTCATATTTGAAAGCGTATGGAAAAAAGGGCTTTCGAAGGGAAAATCGGGCTCAAAAGGAAAGCAAATACAAATTCAAACAATGCCAACGCATTTACATTTGCATTATTTAGCATTTAAGCGTCACGCGTTGCGTAAACAAATTGTATAAACAACAACAATGAAACAACACAAGCGCGTAATTCATTAAAGTGAATTTTTTAATTTTTCGTTTTTATTTATCTTGTTCAAGGAGGAAGGAAGAGCTAAACGGAAGCTGCAAGTGCGAGTGAAGACTTAGTTGGTCAGTTGCTCACACCTACGGAGAAGCCTTTACACACACACACACACACACACACACACACAGCCAGCAGGCACTTATTGGTTTACTTGTTTGCATGGCAAGCTGCTCGTTTTCACACTCTTTCTTATTTGCTTTAACATTTTCGCATGCATATGCAAGCAGCCCAGGAGCCAGTGCCAGAGCCCAGGACATCATGCTGTTGTCCTGCGGTGGCATTTCGTTAGCTTGCCTGGGTGTGTGTGTGTGTGTGAGTGTGAGTGTTGGTGTACGCTTTAAGTGCGCTTGTATGCGTTTCAGTTGTTTGCAATGTTTTTACATCGAATGTTGATTGTACAAAACCACTGAACAAGAAAAATTAATTATACAAAAACGTCACCGCCAAACAGCTACCGAAACTGTTGACCCAACCCAACAGGAATTGTGCACTTGGGAAAAAAATCAAGTATCTTGCAATTGAATCAGGTACAAACGGTGTTCAGATTGATCCAAGTACAAAATTCTTACAGTCTCTTTTACCTTTTAGACTATATAAAGATCTTTTAGACCTAAGTATTAGCTCAAAATTGTTTGGAACTAATACCGGCTTAAGATATCATAAGTAGTATAAATGTATCTATATTTTAGAGTTAAGGTATGGTAATTCAATGATGGTCACACTGTATATATGAAATGAACGAGAGCGCAGAGTAGAATAAGACCGAAGACAGAGAGAGAGACAGAAAGAAAAACCCGTATGGACAAACCGTGTGTAGAGACAGCCCGTATTGACATTGTAAATAGTAAACTGTGTGTAAAAAGTAAAGCCTACACGGCTTATACAGCCGTAATAGTGTAATAAAAAACCCGAAAACCGACAAAAACCCCTCGTTTCCAAATACATTCATTATTAACAAACGACAATACTTAAAACAAGTAAGAAAGTCGGTCAAGCCTGACTGTAATATACTCTGTACCTGGAGGAGCAACTAAAAACAGCGCTGCTGAACAATAGAAGGCGCCACTACTTGCATTGAACATTAAGGGATTATCAAAACTGACCAATAGATGGCGCCACTACTGCCAGGTCGGAGGAACTAACTTTCTTTTGGTCATAACTTGAGTATGGTTCATTCGATCTTTATCATTCCTTCGGGAAATCGGTAAATAATCTTGATTACAAAATATCTCTAATAGATACAAACCATTTATCTACAAAACTGTGGAAGATATGGCGTTTTTTCCAAATTGCGACGGCGGGAGGGGGCGTGGAAAAAATTGAAAATAAACTTAATCTGCCTGCAAGTATAAGAAGCTTATGATCCATACATGTCAAACCTCTATCTCTTACCATCTCTGAGATCTGTGCATTGATACAGACAGACGGACAGACGGACATGGCCATATCGACTCAGTAGTTGATGTTGATCAAGAATATATATACTTTATAGGGTTGGAAATGATTCCTTCTCCCTTTTACTGTTAATTTACTCTGTGTACCTTTTGTACAGAGTATAAAAAGAGCAAGCTTGGTTTCAAAATGGTCATCTATTATGTGAGCAGGGAAATCGGCAGAATTTCTAAAGAGAAGTTGTCAATGTGTTGAGCTTTAAAGCTTTCTGTTCTCTACCTAAGCTTGTAGCGTCTACAGCGGCAAAGCAAAACAGTTCAAGTAGAAAGCTTTTGAAAGCTCTCTGCCCATTCACTTTATATGTATAAAAGGGGTCGTCATTGTTCGCGAATCAGCGCAGTCACTCTCTTATACTGTCGGTGTGGTGAAAATGCACCGTTGCGCCGGACTTTGATGTATAGAAATATTTTCTCAGTTGCCAGTAGCAACTTTTCTGCACCCTTTGCCGACCACTGCTTTATTTCTTTACTATTCACGTTTACTAGAATTCCTAGTATTACATTAAGTAGGAAAAATACTTAATTGAAGAATTTTTATAGTCATTTAAATAAAATAAAAGCGCGTTTCTACATTTCCGCTTGATTGACATCATATTTAACTTCATGTAAGAATTCTTCCCTTTTTTTCTCAGTGTACAGTGCTCTGCTGTGCACCTACGCTTCCTCCGCTCGCTCGCATCGCACATTTGTGATGGAATTTTCGTACGTTCGTTCGTTTTGCGGCTGAGATAAACGAGTTTTGTGCCCTAACCAACAGACAGGACATTGCTCGCATATATTTGATGATATTTATTTATTATTTAACATAGGCCAAAGACAAGCACAAAACATTGTCATTGCTAACCGCAAATGTTTAAAACGAAACTAATAAATCAGACCTAAATGGCAGGCAGACAGATGGAACAATTGCATACTAAAAGCATCAGCAGCAGCCGCAGCCGCAGCAGCAGGACGTGCACCAGCTGGCCAAAAAGAAAATCAATTTATGCAAGCGCTTCAAATGAAATAATCATGCCAAAAATTTGTGTTCAAGAGAAATCGCTTAAAACAGCTTTTAAGCAAATGCAAAACTTGTAGCATACTTTTAAGCGAACGAAAAGGCAACAGCCAGCAGGGGGGCGGAGGGAAGGCAGCAGAGTGCTGGCTCGGTACGTGTTCAAGTGTGAAGCTGTGCATTGCCCCGCCCCTAGCACAAATCGACGCTTACGCTTATATTATGTACGGAAACTGCGTTTTTGCATTTCTTTTTTTCAATGGCGTTGCATTTAGATGTTGATGTTTGTGTGTGTGTGTGTGTGTGTGTGTGTTGCTCGCTCAGCTTTTGTTGCGGTACCCCAGCAAGTTTTTATTTCAAGCAGCCACCAACGGAAGTGTTGCCGCTGCTAAGAAGCAGAAAATGTACAAGTACTAGAAGCAGCATCCCAGCTACAACTACATTGTGGCACATGGCAAACTGATGACAACGACAATAACTGTAATGAAACTGAGATAAGCTGTGGCCACAGGCCAAAGGCAGAGCAGAAGATGTGCTGTGGGAGTGTCGACAGTGCAAATCGCATGCTCATTTGTTGTACCATCGTTGGACTCTGGGCAAATTGTAAGAAATGGAGCTTTGTATGAGTCGATGAGACGATTATCGCGGGGAAATTCGACTTAAAGCATTATGATTAGCTTAAGTTGCAGTTTAGGAACTAAGCTGCTACCGAAGATGATAAGTACGCATTCATTTTGAGGAAGAAATTAAATAAAAGCAAACTATTTGTGTCTGTTTTAGCTTAATGCAGTCACACTTACTCAGTTACCTCAACCAGAATAGCTGGTAGCTCAAAAACTCACTTTATCCATTCTTGAAAACTTACCTGTAAAGAAAAGAGAAACAAAATTATATTAATTCAACTGTTTATCAATATTTACTAATGATAAAGTTAATTGCAACTTATTCCTATTAAAGAGAATATATCCTTCAAATCCCAGAATAATTGTAGATAGTTTCTTAGTTAACAATAATTGTTCAAAGATATTTGAACAGTGCACTTGTGTCCGGGTACCAAGCAAGGAATGCGTTTGGGATTGAAGTGCGCGGGAGTACAAAAATAAAGAAAACCATACAAACCTAAAAAACGGGATACATCTGTTAACCTTATAAAACAATCGTTTACTTTGGAACCATTCGAATAACAATTACAGCGTTTTAACGTTAACTAATTTAGTTATATTATCAGTTCGGTAGTCAAAATCAAGAACAAGTGGATATACATATGAATAACATTAGAAACAAATTGTGAGGTGCTTTTGTTTCATTGACTGCTTACTGAAGTGGCATATCTGTTCATGGTAAAGCGTTTGCGGAAATATGATTTCATTTAATACTTGCGTTTCTTCTTTTCTAATAACTTCCTCCTGCATTTTTAAATAGCATCTTTCTATCTAACAAAAATTCCCTCAAAAATTGTACACGTATAATTCACGAAAGCGCTTAAGGCAAATCAGCATTAATTAATTGCCGACCTCAGAAACTATTTTCGTTTTTTGTTATTCATATTTGATAATGTATTTCGAACAGAGACTTAAACCGTAACCGAAACCGTAACCTTTAACGGCTAAAATCACTTTAAAATTTGTATTTCATATAAATAGGACTGCCGTTCAAAAGCAATTAGATTTTAAACTGTTCAAAATAGTTTCTATTTATATGAAATATAGTGCCGAACTAAATTTTTATCTCATCAGAGAATTGGCCTTTAGCCTGTAAAAATTAAACATTTATGTACAATGAAAATTTATGTACATTCACTAAAACTGGCTGCTTATTTCTTTTTGCGCCGCTCTGTTGCTAATGGGCACAAAGCAAAGAGGGCAAACGGGAAAGAGCAACGCAGCTAACTAAAATTTTTACCTTCCTCATCTTTCCTTATATTTGTTATTATGTTTGCGCCTTTTTTAAGTTCTACCCTTGTTCCACTGGCACATTCTAGCGGTCATAAGTTGGATGATCTAAATGATATCATTCTTTCTGTGTATTTCTGTGTATCCATTTGGTAGATAATTCGCGACGGATGATCAAGTCACTGCCACGGATGATCTAGACGCTGTCAGAACAGATAGCTATTTTCCCTAAAAGGCTAGATTTCAATCGATATGCTATCGCAGCTGCCAAGTGTCACCAATAGGAACAGCTGCTCTGTCAATGAAGTTGCCATGTTCGTAGCGGGTATTAGCTCAGTGGGAGAAGCGTATGGACCCCGTTTATTGAGAACTGACTACGTCCATGAGCTTTGCAAGCGAAACATCCACTTTTTGAGAATGTGATTGAGTGTTCGCCAGTGGAACAAGGGTATTACTTTCTTCCATTGAATGTAAATGAAAAAGAAATCCTTAAACAAGCACGATATATGTCAGAGAAAAATGTTTCTGGCACGCCATCATCTTGACAGCTTGGCGCCGGTAACTTCAAAAGTTGCGCTACGATCTTGACATTGAATGGAAGAGAGGAATAAACATTTTTTATTCACGCTTTGATTCTTGAAAAGTTTGCTTGAGGACACTACTTTTTCCCTAACATTTTTTAAGTACACAATGCCTCGATCAAAAACAAGCATTTTTGAAACCGAATTTAAAGTAAGTGCACACTCAGAGAAAAAATAGAGAATTTCGCTCTTGAATCAAGAGCATTCGTTCTCAAAAGTACGGTGAGAGTGAAAATTCTTGATCCAAGAGCGAAATTCTTGATTCAAGAGTGAATTTTTGATCCCGACATTCCTGATTCAAGAGTTTCAGCTCTTGATCCAAGTATGAATAATTATTGATTCAAGAGTTTCAGTACTTGATCCAAGAACGAATAATTCTCAAAATGAAAAAATTAAAAATAATATTTGGGGTGGGGGGTGGGGAGAGAGAGACACGACCGACCCGACCTGACCGACGTGGTGGTCCGCGTCTCGTCCCCCTCCCCCGGTCCCACGCACCATTATCAAATCAACCACACCAACACCCCAACCACCACCACCCCACACCAAACTTTGTTTTATTAAACAGTGATTGATTTTGAGATAACCACAGAGATTTTTTTTTTTTTTTTTACTCTTCTGGGACTTGAACACGGTACCTCGAAAGACTGAAACCAGAGAGGACTAAATAACCAGAGATGAAATCGCTCTCACTGTTAAGTTAACAGAAAAAAAACCACGAAGCCATCGAGGTGTTGCAATTTTCGGAGTCAGCAAAGACAAACAGCTGCGTGCTGTTTTGTTTTGGCTACAAAAGCGATAGAGAAAAGACACAAGCGAAAGGGAGGGCATGTATATCGCTCTCTGTCATTTCGTTCTGTTTGTGTATCTCTTGTATATTTTTATGTGATGTTGCGAAGACTGTTTGTTAGAAATTCGTATTGTTGTCATTGTCGGCATTGTTGCCAATCTTCACCAAAGTGACTTCTCATTTTATTGCCTAAGCGAATGACATCCTGTTGCCTGTTGAATGGCACCTGTTATCGAGTTCGCATTTATTTTAATTTATCTAGGCGTGCACTTTGAAATAAAATTTGGGAAGCTTCCGATTTTGGGAAATTCAAACACAAAGGAAATTGACTGAAAATTTTGTAAGGAAATTATTTTTATCATCCGAAAGCATAGTTTGCGAAATATATGTTTTTTCCCATTTTCGAAATTAATTCCCCAAGATAGGAAAATGAGGTGGAGGGTGAAAAATAAAAGTATAAATAATACAAACACATTATTTTATAAGAATTGAAATAAGGGAAAATTATTGAAATGTTTTAAAAATTAATTAATTAATGAATCGCCGGAAAAGTTTGTATTGGAAAATTTTTTTCATCCGATTGACTTAAAACTCGGCTTGTAAGCATAGTACGCGAAATAATTCGACACGTGTTTTCCCGATTTTGAAAAATCCGCCCACGAGGAAAATGGCCGGAAAATTCTGCATGCAAAATCCCATTTTTCATCCCATTGACTTGAAACTTGGTTTGTAAGGATAGAATGCCAAATAATTTGTGATTTCAGTTTCCGATGAAGGAAAATCAGCCCCCAGGGTGTGAAAAACTCTGTATGGAAATCACTATTTTTCATCCGTATAAGTTAATACACGGTAAGGACAGTAGGCAAAATAATTTGAATGTGATTTTCCGTGATTGGAAAATTCACGACAAATGGTGGGAAATGGGTTGCGGGGGTGGATATGAAGTTCGAGGTGAGAAAAAGGAGTTCTGGGAAGAGTTCAAGGCCAATTGTTAGCATAGCATATAATATCCATAATGGCCGAGTTTAAGGACGTTTTCATTGAAAACAAAAAAGTATTTCGCACTAAGACCCATTTTTCGACTGATGGTTCCTGTGGCAGCTATAAGATATAGTCATCCGATCCGGTCCGTTCCGACATATTAGTAGCAGTAAAAAGAAGACTCTGTGCAAAATTACAGCTCGATATCTTAAAAACTGAGGGACTAGTTCGACAGACAGACAGAAAGACAGACAGACAGAAAGACAGAAAGACAGACAGACAGACAGACGGACAGACAGACGGACAAAGCTCAATAGACTCAGGTCGTCGCCCTGATCAAGAATATATTTAGTTTGTGGGGTCCGAAATGCGTTGCAAACTTCTGGGCAAAATTATAAATCCAGTATTGTTTATTCCTACAGAACATTTCGCATCGTGCACAACCCAATTCTACCGCCTCTTCTTCATCCTGGACCACGTCAGATAGCAGCTCCTCCTGATCCCCCTGGATCCCCTCAATATCCATAATGGGATAGGCATTTTTTTTAATTTTCGTCTTAAGTACATCCTGAGGGTGGAAGTGCTTATTGCAAATGTTCAAATGCACTTTGCTCTGCTTGGACGATTTGATATTGCAGTTTAGCTTCCACTGATCGCGTTTCCGAGGATCAGTGGGAAAGCCATGTAAAATAGATGGAGGGGATGTGCATGAACATCCAACCACACAGCACATTCTTTGCCATGATTCAAAACACGGCTGGTGTACAGGCTGTCCAACATGACCCAAACTAATAGTTGGGAGCCAACGCCCGCCTTCAGAGTGACATACATCTGTGAAATGGCGCTCACAGATTCGCGATTGGATATTGACGCTATACACGTCAATTCGCAAATTTTCTCACCATTTTCCACCTTGTTTTCAGGAATTCGAAAACTTTTGGCACCTAGAGCCTAGAGCCATGCACTTAATATTTGTCATTTTTAAAATTTATTATTTTAAATCGCAGCAGATTCGCACAGAAGACTTGTGTCGACAAGTGCGCAATGCGCGCACCAGCCAAACGCATGGCAAATTTGCGGTGTTGACGATTTTTACGTGTTCGGTCTGAAGCAGTGGACGACAAAAAGCAAAATCACATTTTGGCTTGGCATGTATGTGTGCGTAGCCATGGCTTGAAGTTCAGCGACGAGCTCGGTGTGCGAACTTCGCAACGTTGGTCTGACGTCATAAGCATAAGCAAATTACAAAAACAAAAACCAACGCACATGTGCGAGAGGAGAGAAACACAAGCAAAAAATAAAAACAAAGAAGCATGGGCAAAGACAACGCTCTGTGCGTTCGTGTCCGAAAACTGCCAGAGCCTCGATAGCCTCATGGTTTTTTTCGGACTAAATTTAAGAGAGCGAATTCATCTCTGGTTATTTAGTCCTCTCTGCTGAAACACACACAGGCGACGGGCATCTTAACGAGGTCAGCTAACTTCCTTAAGCCAGAAGACGCGACGAAATCACACTTATAAATAAACGCTTTCGTACGCATCGCACAACAACAAACTGCGCATGCGCTCTCAGTCTCTGCGCTCTCATTCTCTCAACCAAGGCGTATTTAATAAGGTGGCAGAAGCGTCGACGTCGCCCTCTTTGCTGTTGCCTTACGGTTTCGAAAAATTCATATGTGTGTGTGTATACATGTGAATGCGAGAACAAATTTCTTTGAGTTTATTACTCTCTTGCTCTCGCACTCTTTCTCTCATTTTTCGTAAGGCAACGCGACGTCGACGCTGCTGCCACCTTATTAAATACGCCTTGCTCTCAACGACCAACTGCGCATGCGCCCTCACTCTCTGCGAGAGCGACTCCAACGCTACTCTCTCAAAGTTAAGTTGCCCTCACCCCCCTTGCCTATAAAAAACCAAATTGAGAACGTTTAGAACGAATTTATCTCGATTCCAAGAGCGAAATTCTTGAAAATTCAAGAGCGACTAATTTTTTTTTCAAGAGCGTTCGTACTCAAATTATTCGTTCTAGTTTTTTCTTAGTGCAGTTACTAGATACATACCTGCAGAACATGGAAAGATTTGTTTGTAATCTGTAGATGTGTAATGGTTGTGTGCTGTTGGTTTTTCTTAGCATGCAAATATTAACTTTGTGTTTAAGATCATTTTTCAATTCCCTATCACTTGAGCATAGGCCAGTGTCAGTTGTTGTGGCTTTTCCGTATCTGTCTGTCTCAGTTTGTCGTATGCGTGTTTAGTTAACCTATGTCCCACAACCTTAAGATAACTGTAACCGGAAAAAGCCATTGGCCAATACAGTAACCGTAACCCAAACCGTCATTTGTTTCGGTTTTAATCTCTGATTTCGAAGCCAATGAAAATGGTAAAGCCTACTACTGAGGGCGTTCGAATTTTCCTTTCGTTACAGTATTTCATATAATTAAAAACTCCTTTGTTTTGCTTTGATGCTCCAATGCTTTAAGAAAATGTTTCTATTTATGTAAAATACTGTGAGAAAAGGAAAATTCGAACGCCCTCAGTACTAGGCTTAAGTAAAAACTAAATAGAATTCAAAACACTGGATAGGTTTACTCATATCTGTTCACACTGACAATTGACACTTTTGATATTTTTGTTTTCGCATTCAAAGTTTTTTAATGTGTTTCTCGACTCTTTCCAAAGTGAACAATCAATATTTATTAATTCTTTGAAAGAACAAGAATTAATAATGAGTTTGGGAAAAATTAATTAAGAGCTCGCAAAATATGGTCAACTAATTTTGAGCTATGCTCTCTGCTCACCGAAATGACAGGGACAAATTAAACAGACTCGCTTACTCTCTGAACAGAACACTTGATTTTGTTTTTCACGTGTTTTCTGTTTCATAGTTCTTAATGAGAGACACACTCGAAGTTGTTGGGTATAATTTCGTTCGGCTCTCAGCAGCTGAGCAAAACGAGTCAAGTGATAGCGCAAAGTGTCTTTTTTGTTGTTGTTGCGTTAGGCATTTCATAGCGAGTAAAGCGTAAAAGAGGAAAGGGGACAAAATAGCATACTAGCATGCATACTTGCCAGTGAACAGCAATGTACACGCGTAACACATTTACCTATACATACGCAAAAGACACTTTCAGCAGATTCTGCCTAGCAAACAACAATCGTTGATTGAGCAAAGATCACTTTGAGTAAAGACAGAGTTGAAATGTCATTTCGTTTCCCTTTTTCTTCGTGGACGAGGGTGACTGTTTTTTCTGACAGCTTGTTAAAAGGGACCACTTTTTGTGAGTTTTGGTTTAATTTCATTAAAGTCTTTATAACGCTTGCCGATATTGGCGTCCAATATTGTTCCTATATTGTAAAATATTGGTCGCTAACACGACATTGTGTGCTGGTAAACGCTTCTTGTGAAGCGACTAGTTGAATAATCAAACTACCAAATCTAATCTTTCATTTAGTCCCGTTCTCGCAAACCTTGTCTGTTTTTTTGTGTTATAAAGGCCGGCTTCATATCTTCTACAAGGCATTATCTTTCACATAAACTAACATAGTACAGAGTAAATTGCTGGTTTATCTGTAGCTATCTAGGACATGTAAAAACGGCACTTAAAAGGTGTGGTACATTTCTTTTACTTGGTAAGTAAACAATTTTAAACAAAAAATGCATCACTGCTTTGCTTGAATTCTTTCCAATCAACATTCATTTTTATGTTTTATTCAAAGTTTGTTTTATTGTATTGATAACTCAACCTTCCTACTGATCTTATTTTAATTACTAAGAATGGTGGACTTGTGGACATGTGCAGTTTCAACAACTTTTTCAGTTGGCATTTACTACAGGCTTCAAAATGTATTCTTCAATTTGAGCTGCATAAGATTAAAGTATGCATAGCAATTGGTTAAAGAATTGAGGACAAACCAGAATTGCCTTGGGATGGTTTTAAGTTATGATTTGTCGTATTTTTTGTTTGCTATAAATTTAAATTGTTTGCCCAAATCAGACCGTAGCATTTCTCTGACCGCTTCCATCCAAAATCTGACCAAATCTAACCTATCTGGCATTTTGGCTCTTGGAGCCTGGGCCAGCCACTGAATAATTAAAAAAAAATTGCCACTCAGTCGAGTTGGCCATCCCCCGAGCAAACGCTGTGACAGCCACAACCGCCGCCTTCTCCAATTTCAGCGTCATCGTTGCTGTCAGCTTCAACTATGCTCCCGTTTTGGTACGCACACACACACACACACACACACACAGACTGATGTTGACATTGCGCCTGGCGCACAGCCGAAATATTTTTTGCGTGCTTTTTCTGTCAAGTATGAAGCTGGAGTGGGAGTGGTTGAGGGAGTGGAAGTGGCTGTTCCGCCCCTCATTCCTCATGTTTGGCGAGTGATTTATTTGACTGACACTTTTTTCTGCGTTGATTGCATCGTAATCCCAACATAATGAGTACTGTTATATTTCATGGCCATTCTCGTTTGGAGAGACCCAAATGAAGTAGACAATTTTTCAAAAACAAAGACGACAAATAATGGTGTAGGGAGGGTGGCACACGTAGGCGGCCACTTGAGAGAATGTCGCGCGGACAAAACGTTGCTTAAATTTCCATCATTTGTTCGCGTCAGCAGCAGGCCAGTTGGCACTTGTCTTGGAAATTCCATTTCTTCTGTTTCGGCGAGAAAAAGTAAGCAAAAATCGTTGTGGTTTCCGCATCTTGATAATGGTTTCACCTGCGGCTGGCCAACAAAATGCATTAAAGCTGAGAGTTAGAAATCTTGAAAGTGTGACCGTATATTTTTGCTTTAACAAAAAGCAACTGAATTTTTATTCGATTGTGTCTTGAGATTTCGTTCACTCCAAATAAATTCTAAATTATACCCGGTCCCCCTTTTGATGCTTCGCCATGTCTTTAACCCGAGGATTTCGTGCCGTAATTATGGGTCCACCTGGCTGTGGCAAGGGTTATGTATCCAAGATGATTATCGCAAAGTATGGCGCAGTGCACATTTCCACGGGAGACATGTTGCGCGATCACATCCGTTATCGCACCTCATTGGGTAAGGAAGCGATTTGGTACACCACCAACGGTAAACTTGTACCAAACTATTTGCTTACCAAAATGGTGCAGCATGCTGTAAATAAGGCGGGGAATTGCAATTTGGTGCTTGATGGGTATCCACGAAATATTAAACAGACACACAAACTCGCAAGGATGTTGGATTTGGATTTTGTTCTCAGTTTGGACATGCCCTGGCGTGCCATATTGGCAAAAATCAAAAATCGTATGGTTCATCCTGCATCGGGACGTGTGTATAATGATGGTGAGCAGGCACCAATAGTGCCGGGTCGGGATGATATTACCGGCGAACGGCTGGTACGACGTGTAGATGATACGCCGGAAGTAGTCTGGTCTCGCCTTTTGGACTACGCAAAGCTAATGACGCCCGTTATAAGGCACTATGAGGAGCAGAATATAATGCATACCATATTGGTGCGTCATCATCAGAGCATGTGGCCGCAGGTGAAGCGGTATTTGGCCCTTCGTTTGAATAAGAGTTACATCAGAGTGCATAAGCCGGAGCGGCCGGTTAATTTAGTGTCCGGGAAGTGAATGTTATAATAAGGGCTGCAAACCGGTTTTGAACCAAACAGGTTCGAACCCGGAATTACGGCTTTATTTTTACTGTAAACCAAACCCTGAAACGAACTAAAAGGACCAGAATATTTCCAGTCGGAAATATAAATTTGTTATATACTTCAAATTAAATGTAAACAGCTATGTACACTGCACAATGTATTGAACGTTTTATTTTTCATCTTATATATGTACATATGCGCCAAACTAACCAACCCGGTGCAAGCTACTGCAGAAACATGTCAGCCGAATACAAACAGTAGTGTGTGCCGCACGCAGCGTTGCCAATTTAGCTATTTTTCCCAACAGATATAGCCATTTTGTAAGCTTAAAAGTAGGAAACTATTCAGTTTCGAAGGAGCCTGCAATTCAAGCTAGTTATTTGACATTGTTTAGCTAGTTTAAATTAATCTCTGTGAAAAATAGTTAAATTGGCAACACCAGCCACGCGCCACAAATTGGGCGCAAAGAAGAGTCGAGACAGAAAGAGACAGAAAACACACGAAATTGACGAAATTTACATACAATGTAAGCACTGATGTAAGCACTGATAAATATGACCGGCGGGCATGCAGCAAAATTTAATGCGGCACCTTCAAAAGAAGACATAAAGGCATTTTTGATGAAATCATTGTGAAAAAAAGTTCCAAGTGTGGCGAATAAACACCAATCGATGCATCAATTTCGTGAGTGAAAGACTGATTAAAGTGCATACGAGAAAGCATAATCAATGTTTTGCCGAATCGGTAAGTTTGGATAAAATATGTCTCAACATATCTTCATTCATGCACACAAACATGGCTAGCTAAATATTTGGATGTATGAATGTATTGGCGGCGTACATACACATGTATATACACAGTATATGTATTTTGAAGCGTGCGATGTACTCGTGATTCGATTGAATGACAATAAATATAGCATAATATTTTCTGTATTATTTCAGATTGACATCCATCCAAGCCGATTGTGTCAGTCATCTAGACTGCTCGATAATTGGCATAAATGTCCAAATTTTTTTAGAAGCCAGACTAAAGATTTATACACTAGCAATGCACCAGCACACGAGCGCCAATCTCAAGTCAATTATAATCGAAGTCTTACAGTCTTACGATGTATCTATGCCTCAGGTGTATAACTATTGTTTGGTAATTTTATTTATATTGGGTACAACGTGCAACGAGCCAAGGTTCCAACCAAAACCAAACCCAAAAACCTCGAAGCTCAAATTTCCGACCCTTTATAGTTGGTAAATTTTGGTTCGAACCTGCAAACCGGAGATTCAGAAAATTTTTTGGGTTTGCAGCCCTGAATATAATTGTTATTTTTACTAAGCGATTTTTCCATGAGTTTTCTACCTAAACTTTAAAACTCTCAAATAGCCTGTAACCATAACGAAGTCCAGTGATGTCATGTCCGTGAAACACTTGAAATAGCTATATAGACATGCTGATATACCCTTTTTTTGTAGCAAATGTTCCTTCTGGTTGTGCACTTAGGGTATACACTAGTTAAATGGTAAAATCCAAAAGTTAATGACACAACAATAAAACAAGAGAAATGTACCGCAAGTACAGTGTGAACAACTGGCGAACAGAAGATTGGCGTACAGGACTGGTCCAGGAAGCAATGCACTTTTTCACAGACGTTTCAAAGATGGCCTCAGGGGTCGGGCTCTCTTATAAACTGCCAGACCACTGCACCATATTCCAAGCGGAAGTCTTCGCAATAAGGAAAGCAGCGGAATTGGCAGAAATATACGCACCAAACAATCAAATAAAGATATAATTACGTTGACAGCCAAGCTCTGGAATCAAAGCAATGCAGAGACCACGCTATTAACTCCAAAAATGTTCTGGCAAGCAGGTAAGCAATAGATTCCCGCAGCACCTCTAGGAAGCTGCAAATCTATTGGATTCTTAGCCACCGGGACATTGATGGAAACGAATTGGCGGACGGTTTTCCAAAGCCGGAGCCGCACTAAGCCAAGAAGCAGTACTAAACATATCTCCGTACAGACGCTATACAGCAAGATGGAAGAGATAGCGAAGAAAAAAGCAGAGGAAAAGTGGAAAAACACAACCGGCTGCAGAATCTCTAAAACTATGGCCAAGAAAAAGAGACAATAAACTCGCGTACTATATGCTACAGCTCTAAAGAAGAGATTGTAGACTGCTTATTGGCATACTTACTGCTTTACGACAGCAGACACCTGCAGGAAATGTAAGGTACGTGGAGTCGTTGTAACTCTGAAACACCTCATCTGCAGCTGCCCAGCGATCGCTACGACAAGATTAAAACTACACTTCCCAAGTTTCACCTCTCTGGAGGAGTCGGCCAAGAGGTCTCTCAAACAACTATTGGCATTTGCCAAAACGTCAAAGATTCTCTTGGATTTCTAATGGTACCAAAAAAAAAAAACGAGAAGACCAAGCTAACTTCTTCTATGTCGAAGTATTTGCAAATGCTGGTTTCGAAATATCAGAGTTTAAGAACCCTAGCACTAAAATCAAAAATCTCCTTACTTCTGACCTATCGTTATCTGATTTTGAGCAAAAACAACTTTTTCTCACTAAGTCCCACTTTCCGACCGATCGGTCGTAAGATATAGTTATCCGATTTCGACCAAATTTTGCGAATCTATTTGAAAGCATATATAATTAGTAATCAGCGAGTTTAAGGACGCTAACATTGAAAACAAACAAAAATTTCTTACTAAAATCCATTTTCGACCGATCGGCAACCATAAGATATAGTCACCCGATGTCGATCAACTTTTTCAAATTAGTTTTAAAGCGTTTAATATTAATAATCACAGAGCTTAAGAACGATTTACTTGAAAACAAAAAAGTATTTTTCACTAGGGGCCGTTTTCTCATGTTCCTGTTTTTGCTCAAATCGAAATCCACCTAGATTTTGCAACTAGGTGGTTTTTGTGCAATCGGTTGTCTATTGAAGGTTGTTTATCAATTTGGGCATTTGCGCCACGGTCACACCGGCAGGACTGGAACGGCACTAATAGTAGGTTGGCAGCACCCGCCTTTTTATTGTTATGTCAATTGGCGCCAATTTTAAAAAATAAAGCAAACATTTTACAGAGGGGGACAAGGATCTTCTTTCGGAAAAACTTGTTACTATGATGGGAGATTAAGCAATAGGTCTAAAGCTAAGTCCACACAGGCAAACAATTTGGGCAAATTTTGATGAAAATTTAGCTATTGAGGCTAAATTGGGGAACTTTTCTGCCATATTTGATCAATTTATTTGCGTATGAAACCATAGTTTCAGTTTGAAGTCCTGTAAAATCTTCAATTATTACTATTTCAATCAAAATTGTGCCCAATTATTTGCCTGTGTGAACTTAGCTTAAGCAATGAACTATAGGGATTAGTATGCGCATCTGTCTCTTCAGCAATGTCTGCAGGTGTCTTGTATACAAAACACACATCCAATATTTTCAATTTTTGATTTACTTACTGTTTTTAGCAGCAGTTGGTTTTAGTTTTCAAAAAATTTTCAGTGTGACCATATGAAAGCAAACACAAAAATACATAATTTGCATTAACATGTACATGGTTTTTAAATCAATGAGGTTGAAGTTGATGGCAACGAAATCCACCTAGATGGTTAGATTTGAACATGAGCAAAGCAAATGCAGTAAATCCACCTAGATTTGCAAAAACTGCAACCTTAGAAAACGGCCCTAAGACACATTTTCTGACCGATCAGTCCTATACTTTCTTTAAAGAAAAAATCTGTGTGCTATGTTGTTGTAGCTTTGGTATGTTTTATCGGTTTCTTTGGCTGGCTTTAATAAAGATGCATGAAATTCGTTACTTCCTATGCGAAGAGTCCTTCCCAGTTCACCTAGATATTCCTTGCCCACACTACATCTTTCTATCTATAAAGGAAACGCTAGCATACTATATAGTATAGCCTGAGCAGAGGCAACAAATCAGCAATGCATAGAAAAAGTTTGTAAAACTATAACAAATTATAGAAGCAAACGGTGCGTTAGCACGATAAAAAGAACGGCTCTCCAGTGACATCATCTAAACTGGAGCTCCTCACACCATAAGCAAATATATTCAAATCGAAGACCCTTGATAAGGCCTTGCTCTATTCGAAGTAGAGCAAATTCAATTGTGTTCATGTTAATGGTCATTCAAATACCTTTGTACCTGCTCGCCTAAAGCCATTCTACTCAGCGCTTAATATCTCCCGTGGAGTTGTAATGGCAGCGCCATAGTGCTGGACAATCTTATCGGACAAATGGCCTTTGGCCGCTGCTGGCCCAGCGGACCCATTATCATCAGTCGAAAGCCATGTTGGGCGCTTGGATTCATTGTTGGATTTTTGGGGTATTTTGTATTTTTTTTTGTTTGGGTTTAAAACATGGCCTAGTGAAATTTACGAGTACGAAGGAATTTTCTATGTGTATGACAAAATTGGCTCAGGCTGGCTGGGGTGGCTAATTTCTCTCCACCTCCACCTCCACCTCTCTGTCGCATCTGTGTGCGGCGGCAATAAAAACTTTTATTGTTGTCACACGTAGCTCTACAACAGTGGGACAGTTCCTGCTCCTGTTTTGTATATAACCTGCGTACATACTTCCGTTTTCCGCTTTGGCCGGTCGTTCCTTTCTTATTTTCTTATTTTGGGGCCAGCCAAATTGAATAAAATGGCCTCAGTTAATGGCTGTCGGGCTGATTCAGTTAGCGCATAAAATGAGCAGAGAGAGCTCCAAGTTGTGCCCAGTCCTTTGTCTTGTTTTTTTTTTTTTGATTTTTTTTCAGTCACAAATGTGGCTCGGCCTAAATCTCAGTTTTACGAGCGAATTCTTTTGTTTGCTGCTGCTGCTGCCCTTCGCCTTTTGTCCATTGTGTTTGTTTATTATTTGTTTTATTTTTACATACTTCTGAGAGCGCGTCAGTCTTTAGTTGGCCCATTATGTGAGGCATGAAGAGTTAGTGTTATACTGTTTCAACATACATATATGTATAAGGTGAATTTTATAATCATAAGACACTGGAGTGACTCTACTGAAGGTCGTTATCATGACTTCTTGCTGTGGCACCAGGCTCAAGGAAATGAAACACGCTGCAAGCTAGATTTGTGAACTTGTGATGCTAGCGAATGAGCTTACAACTGACTTGCAGGAGTAATTAAATACATAAATGAAGTAAAATTGGAAATATTAAGAAAACCTTTAAACAAAATTAGACAAATCAAAGATGGTCTCAAGCTGTTCATGGAAATCTTTACTTTGAATTAGTTTTGAGTAAAGGTTGTTCATTTCGGTTAACAAAATTAATTACTTGTTCATTGTTTGAAACTCACTCAAATTCGTCAATTGCTCAGTTGTCCCAAAACTATTCTCACGGTTTGGTAAAATGCTTCACTTTTCGATCATAATTTGCGGCATTGAGCCATTTTTTTTAGCCAACTAAGTGAAATGGAAAAGAATTGGGTATTCCACAGCAGAAAGTGGCTTAACTCCTAATTGCAATGCAAAGAAAAGTTGATCAAAGAGTTTCTGAACAATAGCCAACAGCAGAGTGAACAGCCACTGAGTAGGGAGTAGCTGAAATAATTCAAAGAACAACTGAGCCAACAGTTACTAAGCAATAAGTCACTTCACAAGAATCATTAAACAAGAGAGACCTAACAATGGGCTCATTCAGCAGATAATTTCGATATAAGATTGCCGGTTTTACCTGCTGAATACAGTGATTGCTGATTGCGATTAGTAAATTTGACAATCACGTTTGCTGAGCTGGAATCTAAAAAAAACTATTCTACGAGCCACCTATTCATAGCCGCTATGGGGGAAACCGAAAACTCAAAAGGCATCGCATTCGCTTAATATCATTCTACGAAGATACAGTTCCCAAGTACAGAGTGGTCCAATTCAAAGAACCCTTTTGCATGTCACACACAACTTTCCAGTTGCATTTTACCTAAAGCATGTTCTATGCACGTTGCAAGATAATTGAGTCTTATCACCTTTGCGTTTTCCAGGCACTTCTCACTGTAATAGCTACTGAAACGGCACTTACAGAGATGGAACCAATTGCAAATGTATCTTTACCAAATAAGAAGCTATTTTCAATTTGCCTACTAAGTAAACCAGAATCTTTCTCGTCTGTTGGCGATCGATTCAACATTCCAACAAGTTCTGGCCACCAAATATTTTATTGTATAAAAGGGACTTTATCGAGGCTAATTTGCCAAATGACTCCCTGTAAGCTGTTACTGCGCAAAAATTCAAACAAAATTAACGGGGAATGCCAGGGGCATTTGATGGATGTCACGTTTGTATTAAGCTACCTGTAGGAAAAGCCACAGATTACTACAATAGATAGCAAGTTCAGTCTGACCCGCGCATACTAAGGCAAATGCACTTATTAGGAGACTCCGCGTACCCCTTGGGCATTAATTTGTATGGGATTACCAAATCGTGATAATGGACATCTAACGGGGGCACAAGTTAATTGTCTGTAATTGAACGGGCGTTTGCTGTGCTTAAAAGAACATTTTGTAGATTGAAGTATTTAGATGTGCAATCTCCGGGATAAGCACTGGTTGCTTGCTGCACAATTTCATGCCAGAAAATGCTCAAAACTTAGCAATCAATGTCATTCATCAGCGACAGAAGTCCCTGAAAAAGATTCACTGAACTAAAGAGACTGAGCAAGAGCCACTGAACAGTAGTCACTGAGCAAGACTTACTGATCAGGAGCGACTGAAGAAGAGTCACTGAAATAGAGCTACTGAACTAGAGTTACTCAACAATGAGTCAGTCAATAAGAGACACAGAACAAGAGTCACTTAAAGAAATTCACAGAAAAGGAGTCACTGAACAAAAGGAACTGATCTGGAGTGACTAAACAAAAACTCACTGAATAAAAGTCGCTTAACCAGAGTTACTGAACAAGAGTTATTGAAGAAGAGCCACTGTATTAGAGCAACTGAACAATGAGTCAGAACAAAATAGGAGTCGCTGAACAACGGTCACTGAACAAGAGTCACTGAACGAGAGTCACTCAACAAGAGTTACTGAAAAGGAGTCACCGAACAAGAGTTATTGAGCTGTAGCTACTGAAAATTGAGTCTCTCAACAAGAGTCACTGAACTAGAGATACTGAACAATGAGTCACTAAACAAGACATTGATCTGGAGTGACTGAACAATGAGTCACGGAATAAAAGTCACTTAACAAGAGGCACTGAACAAGAGTTATTGAAGAAGAGCCACTGAAATAGACGAACTGAACAATAAGTCACTAAATAGGAGTCGCTGAACAACAGTCACTGAACAAGAGTCATTGAACGAGGGTTATTCAACATGAGTTGCTGAACAGGAGTCACCGAACAAGAGTTACTGATCTGTAGCCACTGAAAATTGAGTAACTGAAGACGAGTCTCTGAACAGTAGTAATTGAACTAGAGTTACTGAACAATAAGACACTGACAAAGACGATATTCACACGATGAAGCAAACTTCATGAAATTTTCTCAGTAGGCTCAGTAGAGACACAAGTGTAGTTCTATTCATTTTGTTCAACAAATCTAGTAGAATTCCCTTAATTTTTAAGTCTACTATGAGAACTTCATGAATTTTGCTTCGTTGTGTAAATCTCGACTAAGTGTTCGGGACAAGAGTCACTGACTAGGAATTACCGAACAAGATTCACTGAAAAAGAGTAGGGAAATTATGATTTACTGAAAAAATCACTGTAGAAGAGGCAGAAAATTAGAGTTACTGAACAAGTGAACAATTTTGTTCACTTACTCATGAACAACCCAAAAATACTTGAAAGACAAAACGATTTGGGCTGCGGTAAATATAATACTTTTATTACAAGAAATAAAGATTCATTTTTTTTCCAATTCTTCTTCAAAAAACCGTACTAGTTACCATAACACATCATGCCAAAGGGACTCTATTTTGAATCAGATCTATCATCGCTGTGATGCCTACACTTGGTACCTTTTACCAAATCGAGGCTAATGCAAAACAGAGGCATTCATGTCGGTGTGGATTCACTATGCAGAAACGTGTTCTGGTGAGCTTGTGCTAAAAAATGCCAAGCTTTTAAGGGTAAGTGACAAGAAGGAACAGGTCAAGAAATATTAAAGGCAGTCCTCATAGCGAATACATCTCTTAAATTGAAAATTTCTATGTCCCAGCACTCTTTTTACAGTCAAAATCTCTTCTCTTGTTAAAGAAGCGATGGCAAAGTTTTGTTCTACGTATTTTGCTGCTTTAATCAATTATTCAAAAATCCAAATGTCTTACGATTATGAAGCGTACCTTAGCTTAAAATTGTTACAAATTGCAGCCAATGAATATACAATTGCCTCACCGAAAAATTGTTAAAGAATGGTGGATACATTTTTAGTCAGTGGAGAAGCGGTTGAAGCTCACGCTGCATTTAAATGAACGACGGCCAAAATGCAGACAGTTGGACATGCAAATGGCAGTGACGAGAAGGCGTAGGGCTTGGGGCGTGGTGCGTGGGGGGATGGGTGCGGAACGGTGTTCTGCTCTGCTCCTGGAATGACGAAATGCCCGTTCGCTGGCTGCCTGCTGACTGGTTCGCTGGTTGGTTGAGTGTTTAAAACGGCTATTGTGCAGCTTGTGGTTGCTTTGCAAATTGAATAAAAGTTCATTCGAGTGTAAGAGAACCGATAGCACACAAACACACTCACACTCACACACACACACACATGGACCAGGGAAGAAAAAAGCTGCGAACCAACGAACATTGAATGAATGTGAATGTAATCGTTTTGCAAATGAAAATTGATTTTTGAATTGTGGGTGGCCTTTTGCCGGGACCTGCCCAACATCCGGGAGCTCTATCATTCTGGCAAGCAACTAAATGAAATCAGCGACTGGACACAAAAAAAAAAAAAAACCCCAAAGCGTTGCCATCGATGTGCAATTTGGTTTTTAATTTAAAAAGCGGAATTTAAATATAAATTTAAATCGCACAATCAACAACGGGGAAGGCGGAAAAAAAGGGCCATAAATAATGCACAGCTTAAACATTTGAATGGTCCGACTGATAATAGTGCGCTGGCCCAGCCATGGATGGTTTCTAATTGTGTGCACTAGTGTGCGTGCGCGTGTTCGCGCAGCGAACGCACAAAACTATGCTATACATTTTTTATGCGGCCCTAACAAAAGGAGAAAAAAACCATACGGAAAATGCGCTTGCCAGTTGGCGGAGCTTTTCTTATGCCACAACGTTTTGCTCAATTCAAAGATGCGAACAGAACAGACAGAGAGACAAAGAGACTGAGAGACGGAGAGACAGTCAGATAGACGGGCAACAAAGTGGATTTGAATTATTCAAAAAATGCGATTGTTATTTGCAAAATGTGCAGTGAATTGAGACGCGAGCAGACAAGCGACGACGTTGCTACCCAGCGCTGGGCTGCGATTTACGTTTTGCAAAATAATGTTGTATTTATGAGCTGAATAGTTGGCTAAAGAGTTGTGGGGTGGCGGTACAATGAGCAGCCAGTCTCTCGTTGAAGTTTTAAGGTCAGTTTTTTAAGAAAAAAGTAGAACGAATGATTTGAGTACGAACGATATTGAAAAAATGTATTCGTTGTTGAATTTTCAAGAATTTTGATCTTGAAATAGAGCTAAATTCGTTTTTATAGGCAATGGGGAGAGAGAAGTATGAAACTTTTGAGAGAATTGCGTTGAACACGCTCTCACAGTTTCGTTTTTCATGGGAGAGGGGTGTGTGCAGAAAGTACTGAGAGGAGAGCGCAATCGGTTATTAAGAGTAGAACACTGTCGTTGTCAGTTGTTAGCGGTCGGTCGTTCATTAGTACATTTGGAGTGCGAAGATGTAATCGATTAAGGGATTGTATAAAATACTGACAATGTTAAAAATAGAGGAAAGCTAACTTCGGCTCGACCGAAGTTTATATACCCTTGCAGCTTGATGGCGCCACTACTTTCATTCTATATTCAACCTATTTTGACCGGAATCTTGTGTGAAAACTGATAATATTCATAAATGGAAGGTATAAAGACGCCAGCATTGAAAACAAAAAAGGTTTTTCTCACTAGAACTACTTTTTCGACCGATGGTTCCATGGCAGCTATATGCTTTAGTCATCCAATCCGGACGGACGTGTCCGGGAGTTTGGTTAAGATAGCTTTAAAACTGACGGACAGACGGACGGACAGACGGATATGACTATATCAACTCAGCTCGTCATGCTAATCAAGAATTTGTGTGGTCCTTCTATGCGTTACGAACATCTGGACAATTTTAATATATCCTATCAAATAAATAACAAAAAACAAAAAAAAAAGAGAAAAACTATACCTCTACAGGGACCTGATCTACGAAATCGACGTTTGCTAATGCCTATATGACACTTGACAATATTGTCGGCCAATAAGATCTAAGTAAGATCTACCAAGAAAAACTGACGAGGAATAAATTTTTCAATAGTTTGCCCATTTTCCTGTGTTACTTTTCGCGCAGGTGGATTATGGGCACAATGGGTTTATGTCCTTCAACTTTGAAAGCATAAAGAATGGTGTCCAGCTATTTGCAAATAGAAATAATTTGTAAATAACTAACTCTCACTGTTGCCAACTAAATGCCATACGTAAATAAATGAATTTTTTAGTGCTGCCTGATTGCCATCCAGCAGTTCCATGGCCTTTTTTTCTTTTATTAGTCCAAGAAATGTCTTGGTATTCGCCTTGGCCCAATTGCAAGGCTTGTTTTCAGTTTTTATCTTAAACATTTTTTCTTTCTCCTTCGACTGCAGTCGATATAAATGACAACTACAATATAGCAGTGCTACCATATAGTTGAAAACAGCAAAATTGCTGAATAGAGTGGCAACGCCTAGCACACTATTTCCAAATAAGTCTACTAATCAGTAATGGTGTTCGTGACTTAAGCTTAGTACGGAGACGCTGACAATTTTTGCGGAGCGGGAATTGTTTGATAATTTCCAGAGCCGCTCAGAAAATGCAATGTGACCAGGCAACAGACAGAAATCAGCTGTTGTGTGTATAAAAAATAAGCGGGCTAATTCAAATAATATAAAAGAGTGTATAAAATTTAAAATGGAAGTCACTAAAGGAAATTCAGTTGTCTGTGTTAATGCCATGGTCTATTTCATGGAAGCATTTTGTGTGGGGCGGTAAAGGGCCTTTATTTTGGACTGCGGGAGCAGAACTTAGCCACTTAGACATACTGCTATAACGACAACACAAAACACATCTGGAGATTAAAATTGCTATTAAACCAGAGGCAATTTTCATAGCCACAGCCAGCTTCATAGACTGGAGGCGGATCACACTCGCCGGGCGTATTAGAGGAGAATAAACTAGGTGAATTCGGATTTAAAGGTGGCCACAACAGTAGCAATGGAAGCTACCACAATAAGCCGAAGAAGTCACTAATATAATGGGCTGTGAAGACTTCAGCTTAGGGCTGCTTGACCGTTAGCTGTAGGGCCGTTCCGTGGGCTGTGGAGACTGCGAAGGTTTAGACTCGGGTGGAATGCATACATTGGGCAAATGGCATGCCGGGAGAAGCATACAGAGAAGGATTCTCCGCCACAAGTGATGCAGCTGCGGGTATCGAAATGCTTTTTGTTAGTCAAATCCCATAAAATGGATTGAGACTCGACCGCTTTGATTACGGCCGCTTTTTCGTCCTCCTTAAAGTTCTCCAAATGACTTTTGTATGGTTTTTTGTTTTTTTTGAATCCATTTTTTTGATTGCGGTCACGAAATCTGACAATTATCAAACACGTTTCATAATTTGCAGACCCCCTTCGACAATTTATCAGCTGTTTTAAAAAAAACGAGTAGGTCCACGCAAATTGTCATAGCGAATTGTTGGTTGCTCCGTACTCGCTCTGACAACGCGCTCTGAGAAATTTCGTGAGCGGATTTTCTGAGCTATGTAATTAGATGGACTTTCTAATAACAAATTAACTCAGCGTTTATAAGCAATAATTTGTCACTCACAAAATTGTTATTTGCAAATAAGACGTGCGTATAAACGTAGTATATGATTTTATACGGCATGTCCTCCTTGAGCTGGTAGGTGAAGTGTTGAGTGCAGGTCTTCCGAAGAAATCGAGCCAAGGTGCAATACCAAGGGCTGCAAGTCTATTGGTTGAGCTGGAAGTTCCTTGGACGGGGAGACAATTTTGTCTCTAAGCTTGGAGTTGATCTTCCTGCTGGTCAGTGATGTGTTGGAGTTGACCAAATCCAAATTTGAGGCTGCCTCTGAACTTGTATTAGGGCAGTTCCTGTTATTTTGAAGTCCAGTAGTAGCAGTGGATAAAATTGAAGAACATAGAGAGCCCAAAATCTTTGCTTTAATGGAAACTCCAACTTTAGCATTGCAACGCTTTTGTAATACGTATGTAGCCGAGGTTGTGCTATGATGAACGTATGACAGGCCGGCTAGGATTACTAGTGGTGGAATTTGAAGCCAAATACGAGGCTTCTTTAGAATCCGACCCAGAAGCATATTCATTAGAAATTAAGGAAGACTTCCTTGAACATTGTGCTTTAGTAAATGTTTAGTGGTATATTTCTCCGACTTTTTCCTCAAATCCTTTGAAGATTTTAAATCCGATAATAACGAGCTATTCCTGGACTGGGCGATATTTGAATAATCAGAGTCTATTAATGAAGTGATAGAAATATCCGATTCGGACCAACTCATTCTGCTTGAATCCATTCCCAACTCCAAAGGCACTGGCAAGCAGCCAAATCGTGTAGCAACTCAATACGAGAAGAAATCAAAACTGTCCAAAAGACGCGAGATATAATCGAAATAGATTGGCTTAAAAGTATTTTTTTAAGCGAAAACAATAAAATTTAATTAAATTTTAGTTTTTGCTGAACACGACTAGTTGAACAATCAAACTACCAACATTAATTTATCTTTTAGTCTCGTTTTTGCGAGCCTTGTCTCTTTATTGGTCACCAATATCGGCAAGTGTCATATAGGCATGTCCACTCGACTACGGCCTTTGTTGCTCGCTGGGCGCCAAACTTCCCAACTGCCAACTGCTTACATTCTTAACTATGATTTAGCCGCCAGATCTCGCCTAAGCCTGATAGTCGAGTGAGCTTAAGCGCCGTCGTCTGAGTGTGTCGAGGTCCCGAGTTCAAGTCCCAACACCATGTCGGTCGGTCGTGTCTCTCCCTCCCACGCCTCCTTTCAAATATTTTCTTAAGTCTTTTATTTTGAGAATATTCCTACTTGGATCAAGTATTGAAACTCTTGGATCAAGAATGTTGGGATCAAAAATTCATTCTTTGATCAAGAATTTTCATTTTCACCGAACTTCTGAGATCGAACATTCTTGATCCAAGTATGAAATTCTCTATTGGCAAAGGCAACTTCTCTGCTAACAATGCCGAACACATTTCGCTAGTGCCAAGCAATCAAACAGCTTTTCAGTCTGAGGCCAGCAGTCGATGAAGTAGGTCACAGCTGTTTCACGTTGCTTTATTTTTGTATTGCATACCCGGCCAGCCATAGCTACCACGAGCCGAAGTCAGTCGTGTTTTAACGTAAACGCGAGCCGAACTCATGATTGTGAGCATCGCTGAACATTGAATTGCAAGTAAAACGGCTGTAGTCTGGAGAAAGCTCTCTTGCTCACCAACACAAGCACACTTTTTTGTCCTCTCCATTTGGCCGGCAGTGCTGTAGAGCAGTGTTCCCCAAGAAGAGAGCTCGAAAATGTGACAGTGTCTCTCTCTCTCTCTCTCTCTGACTTCGGCAAGCATTCAGTGTGAATTGGCGTGTATGTACGGCCCCCTGGGGCTATATCTGGGAAACTCTGCTTTAGAGTCGAGTCATCAGCACCTAGAGCAAACAAAAGTCTCGCTAAAATCTCTTGCAAGTCTAGTTAACTATTTGAAACCCCCCAAAAAAACGCCTGCCTAAATCAATATAGATTGTATAAAAACTATTTAATTGACAGCCTCCACATCATTTCTCTTCACTAAGCCAGCTTTTCGCGCTGCCAGACTTTCTGACTAGCCACAGTTGGTTGTTCCCATTCTACTCATAGTATAGCCGAGCAGCTATTTATCATCAAAGTAAAGCGTATGCCACCCACCATCCCACCCCAGCATCATCTGCAGCATCACTGGTGACACTGCACTCTCTCTCTCCCTCCTGTCCAGCTTCAGCAAAGTCATTATAAATGAAAGCGCAGTCAGCTAACCCAAACCAATCCCCCACTAAAAAAAAAAAAAAAAAAACCAAAAATGGTTTTAATCAGTTATTCATGAGACCGAGAGTACGACGTCAAACAAAAGCCCCAGCCGGTTGACATTGGAAGCCAAATGACTGACTGCAGCAAAAATAAAGAAGAAAAATGATGAAAAAAAATTTATGAGCTGGAAAGAAAGGCATAAAACTCCACGCTACAACAACAATTAGGTGCAACTTAAAAGGTTCTGTTTATCTACACGAAGAAGCTGACACATCAGGGTGTCCGTACATATGTACATACATACATACGTCTTCTGTGTTGACGGAACCACTCCAAACTAATGAGTATGCACATACATGCCAGTGCCAGGTAACGTGTCCCGTCTAGAAGGGTTTGTCGCTCTTGACGCTGATTTTGTTTTGTTTTTCCAGAGCCTTCAAATTAGTTGGCACAAAACATAAATGCAAATGAATGCAAGTCCTGCACCAAGGCTCGACTCATTAATGCAGGCCTGATTGGACTTTTTGTTTGTGCACTCAGTCCATTCCCCATTGCACTTAAGTAGCTGGGGGTTTTAAACAATTACATTGGACGCCTTTACACATTATGCTTGCTCGGTGCATGTGAATGCTGCCGGCTGATTGAAAATTCTTGTGCAAAAATGTCGACGTCGACTGTTACTCTGACATGCTGCTGCTCATTACATTAATTGCTTTGGCTTGTCTTTGCGACAGCCACAGACCGAAGGAGAGGAGGACACGGGCGGGGCAGGGCAGGGCAGGGCAGTAGAGAGGTATACGTAGATGGCAGTGCGTATGCGTATTATGTATGCAAGTGTGTGTGTGCCAGTTGAAGCAGCAGCAGCAGTCGCATTTCAATTTCAATTTTGCAATTTTGGCAGCTGCCAGGTGGCGCTGTCGCTCCAACTGTCTGTCCCTATGCCCATATCATGGCAGCAGCAGCAGCAGCAGCCCCTACCAAATTACATTGGTACAAAATCCACAAGTTTTTGCGTGGAATTTCTGAAAACTAAAAAAAAAACTCCTTACTTAATTTGGAACTGCTCGTTTCTCAGTATTTAAAGCTCGATGCTCAGAACTCTATACTCAGTACTTGATACTCAGTACTATATACTGAGCAGTCGATACTCTGAACTCGATATTCAGTATTAGATACTCAGTACTCGGTACTCAGTTCTCGATTATCAGTACTCGACACTCAGTTTTCGATAATTACAACTCGATACTGAGCTTTCGATTCTCAGAACTCGATATTCAGAAGTCGATACTCGTACTTTATACTCAGTACTCAATACTAGATACTTAGTAATCGATACTGAGTACTCAGAACTTTATACTCAGTACCAGATACTCAGTACTCGATACTTAGTTCTAGATTCTCAGTACTCGAAACTCAGTATTCGATACTCGGAACTCTATACTCAGTACTAGATACTCAGTACTCGATACTCAGTTCTCTATACTCAGTACTAAACACTGAGCTCTCGATTCTCAGTACTCGATACTAGGTGCTCCATATTCTGAAGTCGATCCTCGCACTTGATACTCAGTACTTGATACTAGAAACTTAGTACACGATACTGAGTATTCAGTACGCAGTACAGCTACAGCAAAAGCGGCTGACTTTGCAAAGACAAAGGCGTAACCAAAAGAATCTGTCGCAAAAACCAAATGTTTCTTGTTTCAATCGCCCAGTCGAACGTTCGTAAAAAAGGGTTTGCCAAATAACATTTCTTTATTGCTTTTCAAACCGAAACATAAGATACTTAGACTTCGAACCTGTTGAAGCGTTAAAGATATTAAATTTCAGGCATGTTCCGCCAGTCTTTTCTAATAATAAAATAAACGCAATCAGTCCTAAGCTTTACATTTATACCTACATTTAGTTTAACAAATTCTACATTAATGATTTGAAATCGATTTTCGCAATCAATTCTGTACAAAAGCTACTGGACCACATTCGAAATCGACAAATCTTGTCGAAAGTTAAAACCGGAACAGGCCTGTTAGTAAATTTAGAATATTTCGAATTTAGAATAAGAATAAAATAAAATATAAAAAGTGCAAGAGCAAAGATCAGAATGCAATTGATACCATATTTGAAGAGAACAATCTGATGGTAACCGCATCAGAACCTCTATACCAACTCTTCATTCTTCTTCTTCTTCTTTGGCCCCAAAACTTATCTCACGACCGCTTAACGCTCTCTGCCGCTGCTACTATTTCCCACCAGTCCCTTCTGCACCGTGTGAGCTGGCACCAGTTGTTCACACCAAGCTTGGCAATATCTTACAGCACCTGGTCTTCCCATCTTAGTGGTGGTCGTCACTTCGGGCCGTTTATACCAAAGTTTTTCGCATCCCGTTTGTAGACCTCTTTTACTGGACTTTGTTCATCCATGCGGGTGAGATGTCTTGTCCAGCCGCTGTTGTTGAATGCGCCTGACTAGACTAGTGTCCCCATAGAGCTCATACAGTACATCATTCTTTCGGATGCGAAATTCCTCGCCAACTTTCAAAGGTCCATAAATCACCCAAACAATCTTTCGCTCGAAAACGCCAATCACTGCCACATCCGCTGATGATATTGTCCATGCTATATATGATGATATGCTATATATATATATGATTTACTAAATATATACTAGTGCATGCATTAAATCAGCGTTGGCCAACGAGAGCGAGGCCAAAAAGTGAGAGTGTATAGGGGTGAGAAAATAAAGCGCCATGAAATCGCCTCAACATGACAGCATCAAAGGCTAGCCAGCGACTGAAAGGCGTTTTGGTCTCTTCTCCTCAGCTTCGGCATGCGTTCGGCTCGTATATGTGTAAATAGCGAAATGTCTTCGCCCCCAGTGGGTACTGGTGACCATCGCTGCATTACATACATTTCGATTTAAAGGCTCAAGACATCAGTTCTCATGTGTAGCATGAGACAGCGCATGTCAAACAGCTGAGTAGACAAACTCTTTGTCGACTTTGTCAGCGCACATCGTTACGTACATATATATGCCTTCGCTTCAGTCAAGATAAGTCAAGATAAGGCCCTTGGCCAACACATTTTCTAAATAAATAAGTGAGTCGTAGATGACCATTGTGAGTCCCAGTTGATCATTCTTGTGGCAGTCCGCCAATGGCTCTGCTCGCGACTTACAACATACTAATATCATCAATAAAGATAATTACAGTAAAGTTGGTGTGTGTTGTTATTTCGGAACTGTGACAGTTTATATTTAAATGCCGAACCTTCAAACTAAACATTATAAAGTCACGATCATAATATTACATTGCAGGCAACAATCATCTAATTACATGGCGATCCTGCCAGGCATCCCTATCATCTATTTACACCGTATTGCAGGACTGGGATGCTAAGCGACTTGTATAGCGCTATTTTCGGATCTGCTCTTGAACTCCGTACTGAGCCCGTAGTAGCATCGGTTTGCCAGAGTTATTCTTCTTCGGATTTCCAGGCTGATGTTGTTGTCACTGGCTATCATCATTTCGAGGTAGACAAAATCCTTGACAACCTCAAAGCTGTACTCTCTAATTGTAACAGCTTGTCCACGACGCGCGTGGATAATAGGTACTTCGTCTTGTACTCGTTTACCGCTAAGCTCATCTGTCTAGACTGATTCTTAATCTACCATTATTACCAACTCTTCAGTTATTAGTTAAAATACATTGAAGATTTAGCACATATCGGTATTTACAACAGTGCTCATTAAAATTGTATATTGATTCTATACCTATTTTGGTCCTTCGAGCCGGATCTTCGATATGTAATTATCGCTAATTTATAGAAACTAAATTCAAAATATTAAATCCATTCCAATTGATCAACTAAAGAACTCATAGCTCAGTAACAGGATAAATGTGCCGAAGCAGTACTCTTAAAGAGGGTTATCTGATGGTAACCACTTATGAACCAACTCAACAATTTATGCAAAGAACTAGTTAACACAAATTTAAAGCATTCAATACAAATCAAAACTGAGAGCAAAGCTAATTAAAGTTATATAATTCCTCTAGGTTTTTTTGGTCCTTTGAGTCGGTTTTTCTATATTATAACTTAAATTTAAATCATGAAATCTATCCCCATTGAAAATCTAAAGAACACATAGCTTTTAAATGGGAAATTTGATTCATGAGAAGGATCTAGATCCATCTAGATTTTTAAAGAAGAAAATGAAATCTTTTGAATTTCTGAAAGTTTGAAAGATTTTCGCAGCTCAAATGTTCAAAATTTATGGAAATTTTTATGACAAGTCGGATCGGTACTTCGAACACTTTTTGAAGATAGTTTAATTCTTTTAAATTTCTGCCAAAAAAAGTAAAAATGTGTAATCTGTACCAGTGTGCAATGTTCAGCCCCTGGCAAAGCCTTTTTATCGCTTTTGCCCCTCATCAATTCACTGGCTAACAGATTTGCGCAGCTGTTTCTGTGTAAATGTATATGTGTGTGTGCGTGTGTGTGTGTGTGTGCAACCGAAAATGTATGTCGCCTGTCAAATTACTTGAATCTCTGCTCTGTCTCTCTGCATCCTTCGTTGCTCTTCTCAATGCAGTTGGACCCACATTTGTGCGCTTGGTTTGTCGTGTCAGTCAAGCATAATATGATTATGTAGATCCTACACACATTCTTTCACACACACACACACACACACACACGGCGAGAGATAGAACAAAAAAAAAACTATCTATTGGATACACAACACAACGCTGTCAAATCATATTTATTATTTTATGTTTTCATTTTGAAAATTGCCATTGCTGTTGCTGTGATTACACCGAGAACAAAAGGCACTATCTGTCTATAATGTCCGACTGTCTATCCGATTGTCTGTCTGTGTAACTAATCGACTGTTGCCGGAGCGCGTCAAGTGCCAGTTCGTTGCTGCTGCTTTTGCTGTCATGGTGTGCCTGACTTTTACCAAGAAAACGCTTTTTGTTCTATTTGTTTCTCTTGTTGTGTATGTGTGTGTGTGTAAGTGTGTGTGTGTGTGTTAGTCTCAAAGTCCCTTAGCAATCAGGATTTGGTATGCAAATTTGTAAAATGGAATTGCATAAATATTAGAAATCAATATTCGTTTCATTTCGACGGCAAAAAGGGGGCAAACAAAAGCCACTTGCCGATTAAAAGATAACCGTACAAAGTGCCCTCAACTTGACTAAATGCTTTCAGTGTCAATTTACTTAATGCTCAGTTGATGAAGCCCCTTCCCCTCAAACAAAAGTAAACACCTACCAAAACTAAACGTGTGCTTGACTTGCACTTCCTTACCCCATCCCCTTGTCTTTACCATCCCTTGACCTGTCCCTTGTGTATATTTTCACTGGCGGTGGCTGATGATGAAAACAGTTTGCAACTAATTAAGCTGCACGCACAATCTAACATGCAAGTTAACACCAAGCAGGCAAAAATGCTGAGACCAGCAGAAAGCATATAATAGCAGACCGAGAAGTTTTGGGGAATTGGACTTAAGCTGATTGTATGTACAGTGGGCCGTATGATGTTGTATAATGCAAGCAAAGTACTTAGCAATAGTAAATGAGCCAAGAAAGCCAACCGACACTGACTATTTTATGATTTTTCTTATGAGAGTGTTTATAATTTCAAGTTTCACATTTTAACTCGTTCAAAGTAGTTGCGGATCTAGCTTTGTATTAGGAAAGTATCCTACTACACTCACCAAATTTAAAGATCATAGCTTTAATGTTTTGATAGGACCTCTTTTGAACCGATTCAAACCCGATGCTGATTCAGTAAAATATCTTACTCCATATTACCAGTCTTCAGAGTAAGTTTCTAGTAGGGTAAGGTATATTAAGGTCTATCCATACACGGCCACTCCGCCAGCAAGTTAGTTTAGTTTAGTACATTCTGTATTTGTATTGTCATATCTAGTCGTTCTAATTCTATTCTTGTATAATAATAACTAATAACTAATTCTTGTTTTATCGATATACAATCTAGCCGATAAGTATTTAAGCACACATTGTTATCGATAAGTTTTGGCGATTACCAATAAACTCAAGCCGTCTCAGTTCTGATCGAGCATCGAGAGAGAGTTCAAGCGTGTGTTTTAAGTTCTCCACCAAGATTCATTTGTCTCCCACACTAGTTAAATGCTTAAATAATTTCTAAGACATGGCCTGACTGATTTCAGACATAGCCTATGACTTTTTCCTGATCAACATGAATAGATTAGACGCTTATAAGGCACAAACATACAAACAAACCTATACATACAGTCACTTTTAAATATATGATTAGGTTTATTTAACAAAATACAGTCAATCCTTACAGTTAACAATGTGAAACTACGATTTGACTGTAGATAATTCCTTACAGCTAACATTAAAGAGTTCTTTGGTAACTTATTTAACTGCATATGTTAAGGCATGATATAGTACATGCGAAAAGCGTTATCTGCTGTCGTGTAAGAGCGACACTTAAAAAGTGTTTCATAACGATTCGAGTTAGTTCTGCAATTATATAGGTAATTACTGGCATTGTGGATCTATGTTCCAACATAAGGCTGACCACAGAGATATAAAGTTGTTTTTGAAGTTTTCAGATGGTAAGAATATGACCTTAATGACCTGCAATTCAAAGTTTGGACACCAGTTGTACTATAATACCTTTATATAGAATGGGATAATATTTTGAATTTACTTGAATATCCCAGCTTTTCAAGCCTATGTCCTAAATCATAAAATTAGATCATATCAAGATTGCTAAACCACTAAAAGTTTAAAGAAGTTGCGGTCCCGGGGCTTATACTCGTCATTAAGGTCTCTAGGGACATGCATGGTAAGCAGAAGTTCCGCAGCAGAAATACCGCTGTCGACGCATTATCGCAGAATGAATGTATAGAAGTATACACCTTTAAATGAGCTGACTCACTCTTGCGTGCGATCTTGCTTTTATTCTCAATATTTCCTGCCTTATAGCCTTTTACACTGGGCGCAGCATTGTCGAAGCTACGGAAAACTGCAGCATGCGTTCACACCAAACACGCAGCTTTAATAACAGATGTCAGCTACTTCTACCTAGTATGGTTGCAAAGTATTGCCCAAAGCACTCGGAAACGATAACCATCAGCCATGCTCCCATTTTCACTTTCGCAAAACTTTTGCAATTTAAAACCGGTTTTAGGAACAAGTTGGGACTCAATATCGCAAAATTTTTGCGAAAGCGAAAATGGGAGCATGGCTGCATAAACACGTTATATGGTTACACCAATTAAAGCTGTGCTGAAGCTTGAATTTTGTGACTTTTGAGTGACCAATCAGCCTACGTATTTCCAATGAAAACAAAATCTCGCAGCTTCGACTTTGACAGTTTTTTTCGAAGCTGCTGCCGGTGTGAATAGACTATTAACTCTCATCTTAACCTACAAGTGTGTGTAAGTCGCATACGTTTGTATAAATGATCTGCGTTGGTCTGAAGGGTAGTTTGCCACACAATACATGTCAAGTGGTTTAGACCGGATGACCTCTTCAAGTGATGTCTGGGCTATCCTGATCCTTGTCACTGTCGCTATTAAATTTAATGTTACAAAGAGTTATATGATATTTAATGCTAAGCGTGGATCGTGGTCGAGTCTTATGTTCAAGTTTAAACAATAAATGCTACGCTTAACAGCATATTTGTGGAGTCTATGTAAATGGGTGTAGGCCTCAATTTACTTTGAGCAGTTGAACTAGCATTGACGCCACTCTATGTCACGTCGCCCTTCTTGTACTTTCATACGAACAGCGATCAACTGAAGTTTGATTAAAAACAAGAAGCGTAAACTAGCATTGTTTGGTCCGAAATTTCATTACAGTTGAGCTTGCTTGCTTTAAATTGCTTAATAAAAATAGCCAAATCACAATAATGTTATAAATGTTATTTGCTACTGTGTGTAATCGAGGTCAATAGTCAGCTAACTTTTGACCATCATATCATAACAGCTTTCATATATGGGCATTTCCACCAAAACGTACACCAAGACCAAAAAATTAAAAGTTCGTAAAAACACTGTGTTTTATCAAAAGATTAAAGGGGAAACAATTAAATTGAACTAATGTAAGCCAATCCTACATTTAATCATAACCTATTTCGAAATATTCGGTTTCATGGTTGCGCTTCAGCGAATTTTCTAATTTGGACATAAATATTGCACATTTTTTTTTGATAAAAGTGCCTATAGACTGCACTTACTTTTGCTAGCTAAAATCTTTCTGACGGTACAATGGGTTATAAAAGAATGCATAAGAAACCATGAGAAACTATGTGATTGCAATTAATCGTAAGTTTCTGCTTCGCATTATACAGAAACCACATAAATAAAATGAGGGAAAAAAGAGTCGCGTTCGCAATGTCACGTATCGAAACATATTTTATTTTGAAATAAAATAAACAAAGAACATTTCTCGATCAAATAAGTTCTAATATACAGATAAATTATTCAACAACATTTTAAAATTAGTTGCACTAAATGGTTTTGGCAGATCTCGCTGAGTTTTGCTTTTATATTGATGGCTTTATCTTGGAGCCAGCACCAGATGTGCTCTACTTTTTTTAAGCATAAACGTTCTGAAAACGTTTTCATGTATGAGAGCTATTTGTGTTGTTTACAGTGAGTTGAAAAAATATGCAAAATATGTAAATATATAAAAAAATGTACCAAAATGGCGAAATTGACAAATATTCCTTTTTGAGCTTAAATGGAAGTTGTAGACCGAACGATCAAAACATCGCAAAAGTTGCACATTTTGTATTATGTATGTCATATATAGGTCCAAAAACGGCGAAATTTGCCAAATTTTCATTTGAGTATTTAAAAAAGCGCGGGCGTTGGCAAATGAAAGGTATACATTGAATGGTCTACAATATTGGGAAATTTTTTTACTTTTTATAAGACCTAAGATTATTAAGAAGATTTAATGGATGCAATAGTACACGAGTAAATAAAGGAGGTGTGAAACAAATGGTCGAAGTAATCGCAAAATTTCATAAAGACGGTTAAGCCAGCGGGTAAATAGGAGAAGTAGATCAAAAAGTTAAGAAAATCGCGAAATTTCAAATTTTTCAAAGGACCTAAGATAATTATAAAGATTGGATAGATGGCAATTGAATAAGCGTAGACCAAAAACCCACAAATTTGTCAAATTTTCATTTGAGTATTTACGAAAGCGCAGACGTAGATTGAACAGGTCAAAATTTGCCAAGTTTTTGGTATGCCCTAAGATTATTTTGAAGATTTGATGGATGGCAATGTCGACGGGTAAATAGGAGGTGTAGATTTTTCATATAACCAAAGATTATTATGAAGACTTAAAAGAATGCAATAGTAGACGGGTAAATATAGGAAGTGTAGACAGAACTGTCCAAGAAATCGCAAAATTTCCAAAATTATTATTTGAGCTTAAGTTTTATTTATGTTTGTAGTAAAAATCTGTACGATTTCCCTATTAAAAACAAGAAAACCGAAATACCTCTGTGTATCTCGTCCTAGGCAACGCTAGAAATGTCATTGAAAAAGACTTTTCAGCATCTAGCAACAAGCCAAAAACAAACAGATTTAACTTGCAACAAATTGGAAAAGCATACCTCAAAACCCAAAGCATAATTTCAAGCTGAATTTCATAAACTGAAAATCTCAGGCTGAAATTTGTATAAGTTTAATTCTCAAGTCTTTATTCGGCCAAGTCGACCGTTTAAATAGAGAGTTTAACTGGGGCTTGAAGTGTGAAAAGCATCAAACGTCTGCTGATGAGTGAAACTGCCTGTCCAGACTTACCAATTGCTATTCCGAAATGTTGTGAGTTATCTATGTTAAAAAATGGTATTGATTTGTATTAAATTATAATCAATCCTGACCTTTGAGCCAGCACAAAAAAAACTTTGACTATAACCAAAGATTATTGTGAAGACTTAAAAGAATGCAATAGTAGACGGGTAAATATAGGAAGTGTAGACAGAACTGTCCAAGAAATCGCGAAATTTCCAAAATTATTATTTGAGCTTAAATTTTTTGCAAAATTTGCCAAATTTTATGAGTTTTGGGAATCATTAAGATTTGATAGATGGTCCAAAAAGTTGCGAAATTTACAAAACTTCTGCATAAGTAAGATTATAATGTAGACGGGTAAATTGATGGGTCAAGATCAAGCAGACCAAAAATCCGGATATATACAAAACTTTATGATTAGTTCAGATTATCATGAAGATTTAATAGTTGGCAATTAAAGACGGGTAAATAGGAGGGTCGGTCAACTAGAATAATAATTTGTCTGAAATATGTAATATGCATATTTTGCATATTTTTATAAGAAAATGTTTTTCAAGCGGACTTAGATCATTTTTCAATAAAAATAAGATGTGTACACTCAGAACTTAAGTCGGACATGCGGTGTCTATTCATAACTTTTCCAAAACAAGACACGTACAAAGGAGGCTCTGTTGGATCGTATTGCTATTTCATGAATTTCGTCAATTCAATCATCAGCGATCTTTGCCTGGCTTCAATGAGCTGACAGAGGCTACCTCATGACAGAAGTGCTATGACCGCTTGGGAATTCCAAAGGCAGGCTTTTAACAAAAATCTGACAACAGTAGCAATCGCCAAATCACAGAAGCATTGTATGTGTGTGTGGTTCGACTTGTAACTTTTTTGTAGAATTCGTCTTGGAATAATTTAAAAGCAAACTGCTTAAAAAAATGCTTGCTTAACTTTTCTATTAACATAAGCAATAATTTTTGCCATCTTTTCTTCTTACTAATTAACTAGCTCATTAATTTTGTACACTTGCTCCACTGTTTGCCCTTTCTGTCTACATGTTCGACAAGGTAATATGCAATAAAAACGATATATGCTGCTCCTGGCGTCGTCGCGTGGTGCGTTACCACATTTGACCGCAGTTAACAAAGCACACGCACACACTTACACACACACACACACCCACTCTCGTCTTCTACACGTGCCCAGTCAGAGGGCGGACCATTATATGCCAATACCATAGAACCAGGAGAAGGAACAGGAACAGGGCACAGGCCCAGGCGCACAGGCACAATAATAAGTGACGCATTTAATCTGATTTGCTTTATGACATGTTCATGACGAGAACAATTAAAATGTGCGGTTGGCTAGGCAGCACAGTCCGGCCCCGGCCGAGCGAGGATGAGGATGTTGTTGGCCGGCGTAAAAAGCAAATTGTTTAATGTGCTGTGAATAAGTGACAAAACAGCTGAACTTTGCGTAGTAGGTAGGCCTTTATCGACGCGTGGCGAGATGGAGATGGTGATTGAGGGTGACTTTAGTTCGCTTATCGCACGTAAGGGTTTGTCGCTCGCCCCCCATTAGCTGCAGCTGACTGGACCCAGGACTGGGACTGGGACTGGTGGTAATGGGGATGCTCTTGATTAGGTATATAGTTGTTGGGAGTTATTAATGGTTGGTCACACACATTCAATAATCGGACTTGGCTCCAGAATATTGGCAAACTGACTTCTTGGCTATAATTGCGACAGTAATTGGACCTAATGCGACAAACCTCTCTCTCTCTCTCTCTCTCTCTGTCTCGCTGTCCTTCGCCCATTCTGTTTGTTGTTGTCTACTTTCATACGCCTCAGTGGCTGGCTTCTTTGCTCCTTTCTGGTAACTTTGTTGCTTGCAGTTTGTTTTTACTATTGTTTTGTAATGGCAAAATTATAGACCCAAGCGACCCTTAAGCTTCATTTCACTTGCTCTTCGTCGCGCTCTCTCGCTCGCACTCCTCACTTGGTGGGTGACTGGCATAGTCGAGCAGAGACATCCTTTCTGCCTTGTTCATCTTTGGCATTATCTACTTCCGCCATAAACAGCAACAACTTTTCATCTTTTGTGCCAAGCAACATTTTTGTCTTTGTCTTTCTTTCTCGCTCCCGACGAGTCACGTTCTGCATTTTTATGATTTTTATTTTGATTTCCTTTAAACTAACTTCCCACGGAGCTGGGAGAAGAGAAATCGTTGCTATTTTTGCAAATTGCCTACAATGATGGCCACAAGTTCGCGTCCTGGTCTCAGTTTTTCAATGTTACGCTTGGTGGAATGTGCCAGGCTCGGCCTCAGCCTCAGCCCGGAAAATATTATTTCGCTTGACTTTTACAACGGCCCAGGACCGTCCCGTCCCGTCCCGTTCCGTCCCATCCTTCCCCTTCAGCTACTTTTATTTTATGTTTTTTCCGTTTAGTTGTTGTTGTTGTTTATGTCGATGGCTCTGCCGTCGCTGGCGACGTCCCGTCCAAAACTATTTTGCTATTTGTTTTGCCTAACTCGATTTTTCACTGGTTGCCTTTTGTCTGCTTGGCTGGCTCTTCCTTGCCTTGCCTCTGCTTTTCCTTTTGGCCTGCCACTGACACATCTGAGACGACGTCGACGACGACGACGACACACAAAAACACATTTGACAAAGCTTTCTTGTTTTTGTTTTTGCTATTTTTGGAACTTGGGCTTGTCATCTTTTTTTTTTTTGGCTTTTGTTTTCCTGCTGTTGATTCTACGATTTGCCATTCATTTTGTGTTTGTAATGATTTTCATGCTAATCACAACAATTGACGCGTGTGCGGCTTTGACAGTCGTCAATTCACTTGGTTGGGTTTTTTGCCAGACAATCAATATAATGGAAATGAGAAATCACAAATGTTAATCCCCGGGCGGAGTATTGTCATTTAATTTGATTTTTATTGAGAAGGAAATGCAGTAATTTAGTTGGAACTAGGTCACAGCTGGATATTCAAAGCGGGATTAGCGTTAAGACCCGACTGAGTTAAAGTTTAAGAGATAATTGCTACAGCTGATTACTTAAAATTTTTTTTAGAGACTTTGTTTGACTGCTACAGCATACATTTTTCGTGCGCGCCCAAATGCCTCAACAAAGATCAGGGTAAAATTTCATCTCTATAGGCCTGTGCCTGAAATCCTTTCTTGGTGCGCGCCTAAATGCCTCAACAAAGATCAGGTTAAAATTTCATATCTCTAGGTTCAGCGGTTTGGCCTGAGCGTTGATTACGCGTTAAGTCGAAAAGCAAATTTTCAAATAAAGGAAACTCCGATTAGGCTAGTGTTTGGCGTCTAGAGAACTACACCGAGAAAAAAATTATATTTTTATACCCGTTACTCGTAGAGTAAAAGGGTATACTAAAGTCGTGCAAATGTATGTAACAGCCAGAAGGAATCATTTCCGACCATATAAAGTATATATATTCTTGATCAGCATCAACAGCCGATTCGATATAGCCATGTCCGTCTGTCCGTCTGTCCGTCTGTCCGTCTGACCGTCTGTCCGTCTGTCCGTCTGTCTGTATGAACACCTAGATCTCAGAGACTAGAAGAGCTAGAGCAACCAAATTTGAAATGTAGACTCCTATTGTCTGCACGCAGATCAAGTTTATTTCAAATTTTTGCCACGCCCCCTCACGCCCCCGCAATTTGGAAAAAACGTGATATCTCCTACAGTTTTGATGATAGATGGTTCGTATTTTCTAGAGATATCTAGTACTCAAAATTATTTATCGATTTGCTGAAGGAATGATAAAGATCGGATGAACGATACTCAAGTTATGAGCAAAAAACGGTCAGTTAACACCCACCACCAACCCCACCCATAACCTAAGCATTGCGTTCAGCAGCAATCTTAGTGAGAGAGAGAGAGAGAGAGAGAGAGAGAGAGACTTAGAGAGCGCACTGCGTTGTGCGTTGTGTGTTAACTGGCCGTTTGACTCGTGACCAAATTCGAGCTGCGACATTAAGGGTGCAGAGTATGTAATAGTCGGGCTTGACCGACGTTTTCAAAAGTTTTGTTGTCTGATCTGTTTATCGTGATGAATTTGGAGTCATTTATGTTGCATTTAGTAATTGACAAATGTCTATTAATATCTGGCGGATAATAAATAGCCGAGTTAAAAAATGTTGCATACTTTTCGGCTGACCCACCTCAGGCATACAGGAAGGCTAATAAACATTTGTTTCCATGAGTAACGGGTATATCGAAGTCGGTTAGAGCCGACTTTAACTTACGCTCTCGTTGATATTAATTTTACTCCGATATGATCATGTATCCAATTGATAAAAATTTTAAATCGTTATTTTTTAGCATATCATTATTACATTTTTAGCATCATTCTGAAACTATTTAATATCAAAATGATATTATTTTGGATCAAAAAGATATTATTTTCTTGCCAAATGAAATGAAAGAAAGGTGTGAGTGTCGTTAAAATTCACGAGGCTTTGATATGAAACATGATGCTAAATTTAAGAAATTAATTTCAAAATCACAAGCTCTCTCAATGGTACATAAATCAGCAATAGCAACCTTTCAAAAGAAGAAAATTAACAAAAAAGTAGAAATAACGAAGCTATACAAGTTGCTCATCATCCTAGTCCTGCAATACGGCGCAGAAGCATGGACAATGACAGCAGCGGAAGAGGAGGCGGTTGGCGAGTTCGAGCGAAAAATCCCTCGAAGGATATATGGACCTTTAATAGTTGGCGATGGATACCGCATTCGAATGAATCACGAACTATGAGCTCTATAAGAACATCAGTCTAGTCAAGCGCATAAAGCAACAGCGGCTGCGCTGGTTAGGACATGTAATCCGGATGGATGAAGAAGCTCCAGTAAAAAAGACGTACAAAGCGAAGGCGGCTGACTTTGGAGGACAAGTCAGGAGGACATTTCCAACCTTGGTGCGAATAACTGGTGCCAGCTCGCACAATTCAGAAGCATTCATAGCAGAGGCAAAGACCGTCAAGCGGTTGTGATGTTGTGTGTGTGCAACATTGGACCAATAAAGAAGAAGAAGAAGAAATACCAACAACAAGATTACTTGCTGCTGTGTTATTTCTTTTTTTCTGTATGGCTTGTTTATTGTGCTGCTCTATAGATAAATGAAAACAATAGTCGCAAGTTACTGTCACAGTTTAGTCACTGTTTAGTTACTTTATAGTCACTGTTTAGTTACTTTATAGTCACTGTTTAGTCACTGGTTATTCACTTTTTAGCCACTGTTTAGTCTCTGCTTAGTAACTTTATAGTAACTGTTTAGTCACTGCTTACTTACTGTTTGGTCACTGTTAAGTCACTATTAAGTCACTGTTTAGTCACTGTTTAGTCACTGTTTGTCCACTATTTAGTCACTGGTTAGCCACTGGTTAGTCAATGTTAAGCCACTGTTAAGTCACTGTTTAGTCACTGTTTAGTCACTGTTTGGTCACTGTTTAGTCACTGTTTAGTATAACCCACTATTAAACCACTGTCACGCCCCCCCCGCCCTTCCCCCATCTCCACCCCGGATACTCCACAAAAAAACAACACAAAATATGCTTGATGTCAGCGTCACGTGACGCTAAAATCAAATTTTACCATTACTAAAATGTTTCGTACCGAAATTAAACATATTTTACATCAAAAATTTATATATTTGATTAGTTAATTTTAATAAGGTGAATATCAAAATGAATTTGAGAGAGAAGAAAACTCTGTGTAAAATTAAAAGGACATAAACGCTAGAGGTGAGCGCGTGACGTGAATTTCAATATGTCACACTATTTGATCATAAGCAAACTCTGAAGTTCATCCGTGCTCCGAGCGGATTTCGTGAGTACATTAGAGTAAAACATCGTGATCATAAGTCAAGCAATATTCACGAAAATCAAATTACATGAAGTTTCCTGTGGAAAAAGTATCTGGAAAATTATATCGTGCTTTCCATATAGGCATTTCCACAGAATGGTCAACCAAAAACCGAAAACATCTATTCATTTTATGCAGCTAACTTATTTTATATATATCAATATAAGTTCCAGAATCAAAATTTTTACGTTTTTTATGATAACGCACGTCACGTAATGTATGTCACTCTGCGTATCATATTGAAGCAAATATAAAAAGGGTCACACTTTTTTTTTTGAGCGTATCAACTATAAATATTACTTACATCGTTGCAGATCATATTAAAGTTAGTTGCATTAAAAAACTCGAACGCGATCCGCAGAGTTTTGTTTTTTTTGTGAAAGTAGACAAAACACACTTCCGTATTCTGTCACGTTGCGTATGCCTTTTTGTCTGCCTCTATCTTGGGATCTTACTGTCTACAACTTCCAGCTTTTACACTAAATATAGGGCTACTTAAGTGCTATCCTAACACAATATGCTGATATTTATTGTACAATTTTTCATTGTTCTTCTTCATTATAAAGTCTAAAAAATTCGGACAATTGTCACGTTCGTAGCTGTGAAAATGCCTATATTAAAGATAGCTTTTCATGCAAATCCTAAACATTCCACCAAGCTCAGCAACAAGTAAAGGCGTTCTTTTTGCTGCTAGCAGATTGTTAGAAGAAAAACCAACATTGCTATTAAGCGATAATATTTATAAGCTTATATCTTTGAATAGAAATATGAAACTATTTGGAAAACAATGAATGAAATATATTTAGGGAATAGTGGTTGGTTAGCCACCTTTCTGTTTATTAGAATGTACATAGATGTTAGCCGGCTCTAGGTACTGAGTTTTTCTTCTCGACCTAGAGCCGGCTAACATCTACTTTATGATATTTATGAAATAAAACGCATTTTATTTGATTTATGCCTAACAAAGTTGTATATTGGGTAATACATTTTTATTAATTACACCTATTTTCCTTGAAAATAGAACATCTGGCTCAAAGGACCAAAAAATGTGTAGAATTTTGTTTTTTTCGCGAGTGATTATAGTTTTTAATAAGGTCACCAAGTTGACCCTGCTGTATTAATTTACAGTTTGTATAGACTTAAACACTTTTAGTTGAGCACGGTTGTAAGATTTAATTTGTACTGACTGGCTGAGTGTGAGCGAGCTATTTTTTATTAAGAACTTATCATCCCTTAATATCAATTCTTAACTAAGGCAGTTTTTGTAAGATAGCTGCATGTGTATAAATATAAAAATGCATTCGTGTGAGGAATACACATTGCCTCACACGATGCATATTAAGTGGTGGGGGCCGGATGGCCTTTCCAAGTGGTTTGTCTAATCCTTGAAAGCAACCCTAATTAAATTTAATGTGAATGTGATATCTAATGCTACATGTGAATTGAAGTCTCGTCTTATGTTCATGTTTGAACACAGTTTTTGTATTAAAAACTACCGTATCCGTTTCCTAGGCCGCGGAAAACGCTCAACACTGCACGGACCTACAGTCAATCCTTCAAGTAGATCCGGCCCGAATGACAAAAAAAAATGTACAGAATTATACACTTTTAATGAGCACGGTTGTAAATTTGTGCGCGTACTGAATTACTCTTGAGAGCTATCTTACTTTTATTTTAAATTTCTCCCTTATCTTAACTAAAGATGTGTGTGTAGGTCACATCCGTGTTTTAGGGATGGTTTTCCACGCAAGGCATGTCAAATGGCCTCTTCAAATGGTGTCTCGGCCATTCTAATCCTTGTCACTCTGGCTTATAATATTTTATGTTATTACCAAAAGAGACATATTTATGAGGTAAGGCTGTGTCTAGTGAATCTGACATTTAACGCTACGTTAGGATCGTGGTCGTAAGTCTTATGCTCAAGTTTGAACATTCGTGCATGATCATTTGTGATGCCTTTTAAAATAATGTGCTTGAAAAGTGAATAGTTCATGACGGGAAAGATTACATAGGCCTTTCCATTCAAAATTATTAATTAAGGACTTTGTTGTGCGCATTATAAAAAAATATTCTTCCTAGATTTTAAGAAACGGTAAGCCATACTGTTACGGAACTGCTTTTTTCCCGAAGGGCTACGCCGGCTGGCTAAATGGTTCCCAGGGGCGGTCCCATCCCTATGACCTACAGCCCGAACAATAACTTCATCCAACCGATTCCATCCTACCATCACTAACCAATATTTTCACACATCACTAACAGAAACTACAAGAGATAAACAACATTACTAGATAAACATCAAGTCCTTATCTTCCAGAATAAGTCTCCTTACCGGAGCCCTGGCGTTCCTACCCTACGCTGGCTTCTGCTAGATGGCCTACTTGGCCATTAAATTCTAGCACTCCATCGGGATTCAACTCATACGGTAATATGTATTAACAAATTTATCTTGACATTATTTAATTGATCTAAAATTTTAACTTGATACAGATATGTTGCAAAAACTAAGCGCAATGGCCGCTCGTTGTGCATATGGGCCTTCAATCGACAAGAAAACAGAAACATTCGAGAGGTATAAGGCCAATATGGACTATTTAGGGTAGGTATGTCCTAAAAATTGGGACCCCCCATGGCCTTGGCGCCTTTTTAGGTAATTTTTCAGATACCCGTAAAGGTTCTGCTTCATTTTTTTCGGTCTTTGTTATGTGCAGAGCTAAGTGAAAATATGTGTTGATGGTTAAACACGAGCTTTGATTCTAAAATATCCTTCGCACACTGATATCATGTTCTTGGCTCAAGATTTTGGTTATGCCATTTACTTCAATTTGACTTTTGAAGTCTTGTTTTCTGAGTCACTTTTAAAGAATTCTGCTTTCTGGTTTCCCACAAAGTGGTTAGTTAAAAGCAAAGTCAAATCTACTCAGCCAAGTTTTCGAAAAGCTTCACAGCTGCCGCCCATAGCTGGTAAAGAAGACCGGTTTTTTAGTGAACTTTTCTGAAAAAAAATAAGACTTTCAGCCAAATATTCCCATTAAAACACCTCATAATCAGTGAACAGAGCAATTTTCCATTTAGAAAACCGATCTGTTTTCTTTTTTCCCCTCTTTTCTTTGGCGGCACAACTAATCTATTCACATATCATAGACAGTTTTCCACGCTGATTGTTTTCCTTTTTGCCCATCATCATCATCATCATCATCATCGTGCTATCTATCTATTTTAATGCTTGCGCATTACGTTATCATTGATTGGAAAGGGAAAATTGAAAGTATTTATCACGCTGCTAATAAATGAATGCCTCGATGGATTCATTTGGACGCTAAGCTGGTGCACAATTTTTCAAAGTTGAAATTAATAACGATTTTTTTCTTCGATGCGGACGTCAACGTCGCGTCGTCCACTTTCATTTTGCTTGCCTTTAATTTTTCTTTTATCTGCCATTGAACAATGGCCGGGACTTGCTTCTTGTTTTTTTTTTTTTTTTTGTTGTTGTTGGAGGGGGAGGACTAGCAGCATAATAAATTAAGCGCTGCTTGCCCGTTGGCTGCCACTTGGCCAAAATAAATTGCACTAAGCGAAAAATAACAACTCAATCCATGGAACGAACGACAAACGACAAAAACTGCCGGCCAGAAAATTGAAGCAGCAGCAGCGGCAGCAGGACAAATGGAAAAAGTGCGCAACACAATGGGCCAAAAAAGAGGGGAAGAAAGGGATATAAACAGATTACGTCGTTATTGGCGCTGCTGCTGCTGCTGCTGACCAGCACGTGCCCACACATGTCCCCAGGATGGATGGGATCCTCGTCTTGCCATCTATGCATGGCCATGGTTTTCTCGATTGATTTTGCGTCGTCCGCATTCGCATCACCTGCAGGCTAAGCTGCTTTTGGAGATGGAGCCACCTAGCCGATGCGGACGCAGTGAAGCGTTAACGTTTCATGTCGCCTTTGTCCGGTTCCCGGCCCCGCCGGCTGTCGTCCTTTAATTTATTTCATGTCTCCTCCATTGGCATCCGAGACAATCGTGCTACAATTCACGGTTGCGTTTTGTTAATTAATTTGCTCATTTATTGCCATCGACGGAGCACAATCCAGACAATTCCTGCTTGTGAAAAAGCCTTTGATTGAGTCTTTAAAACGGTATTGAAGTTATCTCTAGACAGCAGCTGCCTCTCTCCAGATTTTTAGCTGGTTTCAGTTTATGAAAAACAATAACAAAAACATAAATCAAGCAAGTCGGGGATAATTTTTGTATGCCGTTGCCATTTTTTAGCTGACCAAAGTGAAAAGCATGAACCAAGAGGAGCACAAAAAAAAAACACAAAAAAAATGAATTCTAGCAGCAGCTGCATTTTTAAGACTAGCCACATGAATGGGCGGATTTTCTGGCCATAATCTTTAAAGCTCTTTCACATTGTTCGATGCTGGGTCTCTTCTAGCTTATGGAGAGCCAATGGTGGTTTTGCTTTAAATGCTGCTTCATTGAAGGTTTTTCAAAACATATAAATTGGAGTTTACATATTTTACTAGAATATTAAGTAGTTTTTTAGTCCAAAAAGCACTCAATTTATGAGATGAGAACTTTTTAGGGTTTCTATTTCTATGGCACTCATAAATGAAGCATCAACTCAAGTTCAACCAATTGAAAATATTCTCATAAGAGACTTAGTAAAGGCATTAGAGCTTAAAAGTAGTGCTAAAGGCAACACTTGTCGTATATCTCTAAATAGTCGGTTGTCAAACTTCTCTAAGTGGAAACTCTTATCAAATGGAACCTGTTCTATTTCAACAAAGAAGGCTACATTTTCCAAATATTTAGAGATATTTGATTTGCTATTACCCTATCGTCAGAGAGTCTCTTTAGAACAGTGGTGTCCAAACTCACACAATCAAGCATTGCGCTTGTGTGCGTAGCAGCGAAACACGAAGTAAACGTTTGATTGTTTGTTTTACATTTCAACATGAGCAACGAACCGCATCGAAAGAGAGTAAGCCGCCGAGCGTGCACTTTATAGAACACACGTATTCTCTCTCTCAATACGTGTGTCAACTGCGATGCCGGCAGAGTTATGAGTTCCTATCCCATAGGATAGGCCTTTGGCTTTTTGGACACCACTGCTATAGAGCTAAATGACAAGTGTAAAGGCAGCTTTAGACCGAGGTTATATCAAATTTGAAACTAATATTGTAGGAATGTAGGCTATGTCGTACGAAAATCTTATCCTATTCAAAAGATGTCATGTAAAAAAATACTGATCCAAATTTTATTCCATTTAATTGGGTGACAATTCTGTGTGCAATAAGAAATAACAGCACAAGTGTGTCTTTTCTATTTTAGCAAGAAAACAATTATTAACTTTTAATGAATATGTGGAAAAGGTGGCAAATTATTTACAAATTGGGAGTATTATTTCTTTAAGTATACTTTACGTATAAGTCCTTTTGACAAAGTTAAGTTGTTATTTTAGTATTTTGACTTACAGTCCAAAACATATTTAGACTTATCAAGACTTTAGTTGTTTTGTTTGTACTTTGTAATCACTCATCACCCATTGGTGTTGAAATTTTCATGTTATTTGCCAACCAATTCGTAAAGAGAATCGTCTCAAGCGTACTTTTTGCATGTATAGCAGGCCAATCCAAATGGAGAGGACAGAAAAACATACTTCTCTCTCTCTCTCTCTCTGACACTCACTGATGGCTGCCCGGCCCTGATGTATAGATCTGACTTTTTCTCTCGCACTGACTCTCTCCGCTCACGCGAAAGCCCTACAATAAAAAGAACTCATACGGCTTCCTCTTCAAGCATTTTTCTTTTATGAGCGCGCGGCTAGCAGTTTCCTGTTATGGTGTATCCGTCAGATACTGGCAGCGAACATTTTTGTTGTGCAGAAACTGAAACCCGTTTTGCTTCATTTTTTTCTGTCTTTGTTGTGTGTTGTGCTTAATGAAAATTCAGTACGGCTCAGTACTAAATCAGAGCTGAATCAGCAATGATCATGGAGCAATGTGTATTAGACCAGAGCTCCCCAGCGATAGCCCCAGGGGCACGAACAAACTGGCTAATTCACCGAATGCTTGCCGAAGTCATGCATCACTGTGTGTTAGAAAGAGACACAGTCACATTTCCGCGCTCTCTGCTTGGGGAACCCTGTATTAGACATAAAATTTGCGCTGCCTCTCAATTTTGAGTTGTCATAGTGGCCTTATATACATAGCGCCCATATATACATTGTTTAGACACTTTTTAGTGCCAGTAGAAAATCACAGTGGTTAGAGCGAGAAGGACATATTCCTAAATGTATCCTGAGAGCGTAAGTAAGAGCGAACAGCTGACTAGTTTCTGACAGAAGCAGTTTCGACTGAGCAATTTGGCAGTCTAGATATTCTAGCCTATGCTGAAATCGTGGCTGCCTTTACATGCATTTCAGTCATAAATTTAACGAAGGGAGGGCCTGCACAGAAAAAACGAGAAGGCCAAGCTAACTTCGTCTGTGCCGAAGTTTTTATACCCTTGCAAATGCTGTTTTTGAAATGTCAGAGCTTAAGAACGCTTACATAAAAATCTAAACAATTTTTAACTAAAACTCATTTTCCGACAGATAAACATCTGATTTCGACCAAATTTTGCGAATCTTTCTGAAAACATATCAAATTAACAATCGCGGAGATTAAGAAAGATAAAATTGAAAACAGAAAAGTTTTTCTCACTAAGACTCTTTTTCCGACCGATCGGTCCTATGGCAACCATAAGATATAGTCACCCGATGTCGATCAACTTTTTCAAATTGGTTTGAAAGCGTTTAATATTAAGAATCACCGACTTTAAGAACGATTTACTTGAAAACAAAAAAGTTTTTTTCACTAAGACCCATTTTCCGACCGATCGGTCCTATGGCAGCTATAAGATATAGTCATCCGATTTTGACAAAAATTTGTAAATCTGTTTGAAAGCATATAATATTTATTATCGCCGAGTTTTATGACGCTAGCATTGAAAACAAAAAATTTTTTTCTACTAAGACCCATTTTCCGACCTATTGTTCCTATGACAGCTATAAGATATAGTCATCCGATCTTGACCAAAATTTGCAAATCTGTTTGAAAGCATATAATATTAACAATGGCCGAGTTTAAGGCCGCTAACATTGAAAACAAAAAAGTTTTTCTCACTAAGACCCATTTTTTGACCGATGGTTCCTATGGCAGCTATAAGATATAGTCATCCGATCCGGTCGGTTCCGACATATTAGCAGCGTGCAGTAAAAAGAAGACTCTGTGCAAAATTTCAGCTCGTTAGCTTTAAAACTGAGAGACTAGTTTGCGTAGAAACAGACGGACAGACAGACAGACGGACAGACAGACAGACAGACGGACAGACAGACAGACGGACGGACAAAGCTCAATCAACTCAGCTCGTCGCCCTGATCAAGAATATATATAGTTTATGGGGTCGGAAATGAATATTTCTATGCGTTGCAAACTTCTGGGCAAAATTATAATACCCTTTGCAAGGGTATAAAAAGATCAAATATCAGCCCTAGCTTTAATAATATCAAAATAATATCAATTTTTTATATCAATGGGATACTATTTCCGACTAAACATATGGACGCATAATATCATCTTGATATTTTTTTTCTGATGAAGGCCGATTCGATACTCAAAATACCCGTATGATACTAAATATCGTGATCTTTTTTTTTCTGTGTACTAAGTGATGACCTTCGCTTCTTCAGGCATGATTTCAGTACTGAACTCATGGGTTAGTTTCATGGGTAGTACTGCAAACAATACTGAAATCAGTGTATATACTGTATCGCAGGGACTAATAGTGGATTAATTGTTTCATGGGTTTTTTGAACCATTAGTTGGTGGTAAGAAAGACCAGAATAGCTCTAGGCGATAGTTGTTCTAATTTCTTGATTGACCGTAGCTGGTAGCAGGTACTATTGTATCCCCTGTTTCTGGAGTTCAACTGATGTTATGATGTCCCTTACACACATTCCGATTTGGGAGAGCGAGGATGGATTCGTTTAATCTGTATTAGACGGTGACACGTGGCGGCTATCTCGTTTATGACGTTGATTCCATGTCTTCGTTGTATGTGCTAGTTGTATTTAAGGCGTTCTTGCAGCTGGCAATTTAAGCGTTGACTTTGACCATGGAAAGGCAGCTGATAGCCATCTGGCAATTTGAGTAAAGACCGTATTTGAAATATGTTCGCTAGTGCACATGCCGACCTTCAGGTTACAACTCATTTTGAAGCCAATGGTGTAGAGCGGCGACAAACACATTGCGCTATTCACACCGACACGAGCCGAATCAAGCCAAGGGTTGTCCCATGAGAGCAAACAGCTTTTCAGCCTCTGGCCAGTGGTTAATGAAGTAGGTAAAAGCTGGTTTGTGTCGCTTTATTATCGCACACTAATACGCTTTCACTTTTTGACCTCACTCTTCTTGATAAGCACTGGTGTAGAGGGGTACTTCGTCTTTGTGGTTTACCCTTTCACTCTCCCACTCCGCTCTACTTGGGTATGCCGCAGTGTAGTCTTTTCCAAAGGTAAGTTTCAGTAGGTTGAAGTCATTTGTTTTAAGGAAACTGCCCCCTGATTTAACTTTTATAAGAGGAAAGGCTAATGAGAGAAAGTGCCAGGTCACCTTTTGATAGTGTAAACAAGTAAAAAGTAAAATTGGGTCGATTCGTGGATCGCTTAAAAGATAGGCACTTTACTTCACTGAAAGTCCGTACGCTGCCATAAAGATGGCAGATCTCAGAATAAAGCTAAAAAAACCCAAGTATACTAGGTAAAACCTCATTGTAAAGTTTACCAGGTTAAGAATCGGGCTGATCATTTAAGCTAAGGTCCCAGAGGCTTACAATTTGCCCAAATTTTGATGATAGTTTGACTAAATAGCCATGACTCTTGAGTTTGTAGTACTGTAAACTAAAACTATACTTCCATACGCAAAGAATTTCATCAAATATGGCCGAAAAGTTACACCATTTTGTCTATTTAGCCAAGTTTTCTTCACGAACCGAATGCTTTTCGAGAACACGCCTTACTGCTAGTCATAGAACAAAAAATTTGTGTTCGCTTAAATTCCAAGCGTCAAGGCAAGCAAGTCGTCGTCCGTGTGGTCTTGTTTCATGGAGAAACAAGTTTATAAGTCTGTCCATCCTTAAGAACTTTCGTTTTATGTCTTAAATTGTAAATTTAGTTAATATTGACATTAATTTAAAAAAGAAATTAAGTCGACATATACATTTATGTGCCATTATCCAATAGTTCTCTAAAACGGTTCTTCATAAATCATGCATTCAGCTGATAACTCATTTCTTCTAAGTCGTTTAATCCATTAAATGGGATTTTAATTGCCTTTTAACTCTTTAAATTCACAAAATTCCTACAATTCTGTCGTTCTCTGTCGTTCTTGCCACCTTAAGCAATTCTGCTCTCTCACCTAACTCTAAATCATGGGCCCCATCTTCTTCCACTGTTGCCACATGGCACTTAACGCTCTCTTGCCCACTAATTTCCCATTATGCCAGTCAAGTTGCCTGAGCTTCTACTACTCAAGTTGTCGTTCATTATGTGCCCATTCTCTGGCTTTTGGGGTCCTGGGATACTTATTATTTATTGCGCCTTAGGTGGCCTCCTGCCGCCGTTTCGTTTGCCTTTCAGTCGAGCTGCATTCTTCATGCACATTCATTATTATCATTGCCCTGGCCCGTCCCCGTCTCCCCTTACGAGTTAAACTGCAGCAGCCGTTGCTGATAAGCGACGATGAAAATGTGCAGAAAGCTGAAAGTTTCGCACAATTTTTTATGCAGCAACGGAAGCAGCGCAAAAATTTATCACTGCAGGACGCTGCTGCTGAATCTGCGCTCCTTGGGCAAATAAAAGGCGAAAAGAAGAAACTGCAGCGCGCCATTCAATTTGATTACTTGCGTCATAAATACCGGAAGCGTCAGAGTATTGAGGCACTATCCAGCTATCCGAGCCAAGCTGAAGCTGGGTGTGCACATGTGCGTGCTGCTGCCACTGAGAGGAATATGAATGCGTCCCGATGAATGACGGCGGTAATATCCTGTGCCGTCAGCAATTGCAATGACTGAGGGCAAAGTGAATGGGTGAGTGAGGGATGCAATGACGCAGCTTCAGCAGCAGCTTGACTGCTCCTGCTTCTGCTCCTGCTCCTTTTATGCACTCAAAAGAAGCTGCTCGGCAAGAAAAGGCATTAAAATGTCGGCAGTGAAAGCTATGAGGGAAAGAAACGTATTAGTAACTGGAACGAACGATTGAAGGCCGCAGGAAGCCAGCCAGTCGGATGGGACGTTGCTCGTCGTGTGAATTCTTACAAGTGGAGCTGCCTGCTGCTGCTGCTGCTGCCAAATGACTTATGTGCTGCAGGCAGAAGGATGCGGATGAGGATGAGGACGACGACACTATCGCCAAATCAGCAGCGCAGCTTGCATAAAAAATTTAAAGCGCAGCAGCAGCAGCAGCAGTCAAGGCGATAAAAAGGACCTGCATAAGTGCTTCTATACATATGTGTGTGTGTGTTGTGTGTGTGTGTGTGTGTGTGTGTAATGACTGATCGTGTGATTTTTTATACCCGCAGCAGCGTTGAAAGACGATTTATCTTGCACTCTGGCTGGGTAAAAATCAAAAAAGGGGGGTGGCTGCCAGCGGGCGCATAAAAAGTGGCAACAAAATAAACAAACAAACGAGTTTTTTTCCCTCTTCTGTAAAAATGTAAGTTGTGGTTGCTGCAAAGCGACTGAAAATGGAAAAAAAAAATAATGGCAAAATATCTAACCAGCCAAGAGTGTGGTGGGGGTGGGGCGTTGTGGGGGCAGCAGCAGCGGTTGGCAGAGATTAACTTTTGGGTCGCTCAAAGCGACCACAGCAAGTGCTTTACATTTAAAACACGGCAGCAGCAGCAACATCAGCAGCAGCAGCAGCGTCAGCAGCTGCAAGGAGCTGGCAGAGCAGAGCTTGTTAGTGGACGGGCACATTGCTGTTGACACAGCGCATATGCAAAAGCCGCAAGTCCGCCAGATTAACAATTAGCTTGCTTTTAATTTATTTAATATTTATAAGCAAAACGGGAAGAAAAAAAAACACAAAAAAACGACAATAAATTAAATGAGAAAATGAAATGCCAGAAAGTTGGAATTAAACGTTGCTTATATGAACGGATATGGCTAATGCATTTATGTGATCAACTTGAAAGCAAAAGAAATGGCTGATGAATGCAAACTTTAATGGCATTGGCCAAGAAATGTTGCTCGTTAAAAGCAGCTTTATTTATGTTTTTAATTCAAAAGAAGCGCTTTCAATTGTATTCAATTTTATTTCAGTTTCAGTTATTCTTTAAAGCAAAGCAAAAGGGGCTTTGTTTTTCCATTTTAACTTAATTTTCAGATGAACTTTTCACAAGATAGTATAAATTTATCTAAATAATGTTAAGCTATGGTTCCACAGGCAAATGATTTGCCCAAATTCTGATGAAAATGTGGCTAAATATTCATGCTGGCAGATTTTTCTGAACTTAAAATAAATGCTATGGTTCCATATGCAAATAATTTCATCAATTTTTTTTCAAAATTTTGTGCAAATTATTTGCCGGTTTTACCTTAGCTTTAGTCTCGGACTCAGATAGAATTAATCTAGAGCATGACATTGATATTCAACTCGGCCCACATGTAGTGTAAATCTCATATTTAAAGATTTAGCCTATGTAGACTATGTCATAAACATGCCACCTTTTGTAATAGCATTAAAATAGTGCAAGGATCAGCCCAGCAGACACACCACTTGAAAAGAATCAACCATGGGAACCACTTGAAAAGGTCATCCGGTTCCCACCACCCACTTAATATGCATCATGTGAGGCAAAGAGTATTCCTCACACGAACTCATTTTTATATTTATACACACGCAGCTATCTTACAAATACTGCCTTAGATAAGTTTAGAAGTTAAGGGATGAGAAATTCTTAATAAAAGGTTGCTCGCTCACACTGAGCAGTCCGTACAAATGAAATCTTACAACCGTGCTCAACTAAAAGTGTATAAGTCTATACAATTACTAAATAGTTCCATACCAAAAAGCATGTTGTAAACCAAATCGTTTGCTAAAAATCCTCTGAGACACTGAACTGAAACATTCGTAATTTCTGAGCGTGTGTCTAAACCAGGGTTGGTCAATAATTGTCTTTGTTGTGTATAATGGTGGAAATATAAACAAAAATTTTCTTCAGCAATTCAATTTATTGCTGTAAACGCCTTTATTAAGGGGGTGTTCTCCATATGCAAAATTTTTTTTTCGATTTTTTCTTTTTGCATTTTTTTATAGCTTGGATATTTGAGAATATAGCCCTAAAAGGATTTTTTGATATTCAAAATACTTTAGAAGATATAGCTTTTTTGTCGAACAATGTCTTCGCTAAAACGAGTCATTTTTAAATTACTTCAAACTTTAAACGCATTCTGGTCTGACCCTCAATCATAGTTTTAAAAAGTTTATATTATTTTTTTTTTAACCTAAACTACAAAAAAAGGGCCCAAAATCGAATTTTCATTTTTCAATGGCCGCCATTTTGTCAAAAAAAAATCACAAAATTTTTTTCGAAGTTCAGACCAGAATGACATCTATACTGATTATAACCACGTTTTTACTTTTCTTTCAGACAACCTCCCCTGGAGACGAGAAATCGTTGCCGCCAGCACTATACCTTTTTTTTGGACCCCCCACTTTGACGGCCGAGAACTTTTTGAACAGCCCTCATATCGAAGCAGAAAAATTTTTGAATTGGAAAACCTCTTTGCGTTTTCAAATAAGATTTTTTTTTAAAAATGTCAAAAAAAAAAAGCCTCGACATGGAGAATGCCCCCTTAAAACTCGGACTTTGAACCAAAAATGTTGTTTTCGATGCCAAATGTACCAAATGTAAATCGGAGAGTGAGGAGAAGTATCAAAGCGTAGAGGGCAAGACTGCTTTGAGACAGAGTTCACCAGCCATAGCCCCTGTGGGCCGAACATACTCGCCAATTCACACGAGAACTAGTGTGTATGTGTTTTGACTGCAAAATTTGGGTGTCTGTGACACCGCATACCCAATTTACCCACGTTTTACCCAATTTATGAAGAATTAAATGAATTTGTAAAATATGCAAAAAATCAGACCGTAATACTGTACTCAGACTGGCCGCAGCTTTGATAAAACCGCCAAAGCCGAAGCAGTAAGACTTTTTTCCTTAGGAAATACATTGGCTGGTTGACTTCACTCAAAAGTCGCATCATTCAAGCTGCAGCGCAGCTTGTACTTTTAACGATACTTTGCTTGTCGAAGCTGGGAAAACCTGCGTTCTAGACTAGACCCGCAGTTTCAGAAACTTCTGACGGCAACTTCGCATTCTTAACTATAGTTTTGGTAGTAGTGTGGGCCAAGCTGCCATCGTATGTGTTGTTAACGCAGTCTTCGAGATCCCTAGTTCACGCCCACAGTGTCTGAGGCAACAGCATAAGCTCGAAGCTGCGCTTATTCTGAAGTTATCTTAACATTCAATCATAGAATCGTTACCTGTTGACGCAAATATGTTCGCCATTTCCTGTATATTACAGGAAGGACTTCTATGATGATTTCAGGCCACATCCATAGTTTAAGGTCTTCGGAAAAAGCTTGTTTAACTGAGAGCGCTTGAGTGGCTATAAAGACTGCGACAGAGTGTACCCACGAAATTTCTAGTGATTGCGTGAATCACGTAGACACCAATACAAATTCCCGAAGTAAACTTATTTGTAGAAACATCAGAAGAACTATCCGATGCAAAAAATTTGCCACCTGGGGCGAATCAACACCTCCATCTCCTTCAATGACAGATATATGTAGTGTGTGCTCATGTAGCTGCATACGAAATCATTCGCAGCCAACAATAAAACCTTCGCTCGAAGAGAGAGAGCGAGACGAGCGAACTCATATGAAGTTGTGAGGTGCACTACGCATAGCTAGGGGCATAAAGCCTACTTATACCGATTGCTGAAGGCTTGCAGCATAGGTCATGGGCACCCCTTCATTAGACGTTTTTCTATGAATGGCATCGAAGTCATTAATCGATTTAGTACTTCAGTGAGCATCAACATTGCAAAGAGAACTTTATACATTGTCAGTTACTGATTGAAACATATTCAGAACCACAAAACTATTTTGAAATATTTCTAATAATTCGCTTAGCTTCTGGCATTTGTAGATAGAATAGGTCATTATGGATTATGGATTTTAGCTCTAATTATATGGATCTTTTTAGTATTTTTAATAAGCCAGTAGGTAGCAGTCATAACTTTGGTTCAGATGAACCGAAAACTTAGCTTCGGAATATAATTACTAGTAGGTTTAAGGCAGAGCTGGTCAATAACCATCAACTCAAATTTTCACTTAACACTGCACACATGAAAGACCGAAAAGATAAGCAGAACAGAATTTTGCAGTGCAATTTCGCACACACTTTGAAAGAGAGGGAGCATGCATACACACACACACATGAGAGGAGATTGGTGGACTGAAGAGCATTCATACAAAAAAACACTTTGAGTGTGCTTAACGTATTGGTAGGCAAATAATATGTCGAAAAAGCAAACGAAAAATACTGTTCGCTTCAGCTAATAGTCATCAACTAAAGTGGTAGTGTTTTTCGAGCCGGTTCCGTCCTAAAACACTTAACGATTAGTGATTCCAAAAATGAAAACGATTTCCCAAGTGGGCGTTAAAGTCCTTAGCTCAATAACGAATTTCGTAAAGTCCTTCAAAACATTCATGCAGTATGATAATTGGGGCATTCTAGTTGTGCTGATATTTTGACCCCAACCCAGTTTTTGTTACGCATACGCAGCGTTTGTTGGTCTTCAATTCGCTTAGAGAGTTTATCAATGGCAATCGATTGTTATGGCTTTATAGACATTACATGTTTTCCCTTAAGATATACAAACATAACATAACATGTCTAACAAGTCAAATGTTTTTGCTGGCTTGTGTTGGCCTTTAGGCCATTTGATGCTGCTGCTGTTGCTGCTGCTGTTGTTTTTGTTGTTGTTTAATATTTATGTTTGCACGCAGCAGCCACAACAAATAAACGTAACGTAACGTAACAAAACGAACCGAAACGTGGCAAAGGGGCCCAGCGACTGACTGCCAGACTGCAGTTAAAATGAAATAAAACATGAAAATGAATTATGATACATGTGTTTGTTTGAAACTCCAACACGGAGATGGGGGAATGGGAATGGCGGCCACTCATTCATTTAAATGCCATTTTAAACTTAAATGAAAGTTTATGGCTTTTTATTTACATTGTCGCATATGTTGGCTTATATTTTGTTGTTAAGGCTGTTGCATGTTGTACATACATATCCCCCCTTCCCACCCCTCCCCTAACACAGAGTAGATCAACATACAGCAACAACGACAGCAAGCGTGTTGTTTTATAGCAAAGACGTGCACACATATGCCACGTAAAACTCGACACTTTACATTTGGCAGGGCAATATTTTATTTTTATTTTCGTTGTTTGCCAGAAATTCGTTACCTGCCAGGACAGAACACGAACAACACCAGCCAATGGCAGGTGCAAAAGGCAACATGTAACAACATTCAGAGACAGAGAGCAACATACATAAATCAAATTAATTTTGTAGGCGAGGCGAAACTCTGCCCTGCTGCCAACGTGCGCCATTTTGTAGTCCTGCCAGAGCTCGCCCTCCTCATCAACCCCCCTCTCCCACACTGAAAAGTGCGTTTTAATTGCAAAGATGCTGCCTGAGTTGCGCGACGCGATTCGACGCTAATTAGGCGCACAATTGGCACGAAATAAAAAGCCAGAAAAACAAAGGAGCGTACGTGACTATCTCAAGCTGTCGATCCCCACGCAGCCACCAGGAGTTCTGCGATAAAATTTACTTTTAAATTGCGGCAGCAGGACAGGGGGGACAGGGGGGACGAGGTGGAGACAACCGCATCGCACGTGTAGCACACTCGAATACGTATCATCAAATGAATATTCGCTTATTTGCATCTCTCTGTCTCTCTCCCGAGGTGGTAAAACATACCCTCAGACCCCCTGGGGGGTGAGTGTGTGTGTGTGGATTGATGGCAAGTTTGAAGGTGGATGGTAGCTGACGGCTGACAAAATGAGTTTTCAAGCATTTCGTTTTTTTTTTTCTGCGAAAGGGGTGAGAGCAGGGGAATGGGAAAGGTTCACCTTTGATTCAACAGCTGGCTTTTAATTTAAGATTTTTCAGCTTGGGCTCTTATAAAATTTGTAAAAGAAATGAAAAAAGTTGCTTAAGTCGAGAGTTGTTTGACTAAACTTTGTGATTGAAATTGATTTTTCTAATGAGCGCCTAAAAGGTGTAATGAGTTTTTTTTATATATAACGAGGGTTGTCGTTTACACTTTTTGTGGCTAACAATGGAGAAATTGTAATAAAGCATTGAGATTGGCTTAACTGAACATTTACAAAGTTCAGTTTCTATAACTTTTAAGGACGGTCGTTCGAGCCGGATGCAATACTGTGATATTTGGAACTGGAAGTTAACTTGGAAAAGTCTAAAATAATGGTCTTTGGGACGAGGTGGACGACTAGCAGAGGCGGAGAAGTTATATAAAATAATCTTGGAGTCTTGCTAACACCAAAAATGATTTTCAAAAAACACCTAGCAAAAAGAAACGAATCGGCACAATGTAGTATCAACGCAAAGTGGAAAACCTTTATAATCAAAATTAGCATAAGTTTGACTGCAAAATGGAAACTGTATTTGGTTGTATGTAGATCGATCCAGAGAGATCCGATAAAGCGCTCCCATCGGAAATCCTACAGGATCGTCGACCCCAATCTCGCTTCCCACCTGCCCTCGATGCTCTACTGCTCATCAAAAGGAGATTGCGGAGTTTAATCCCTAATGTGGAAACGGTATAAAAAAGAGTGGTTAACAGGGTAAAGAAGCTGCTCGTTAGGTTAAGGCAGCATGCCACAGACCGTTTCCTAGAAGGCGTTACTTCTGATGCGAGTAAAAATTATGCTCTTTGGTCTGTCACCTGGAAATACAAGAAGTAGGCAGCACCCAAACTTCCAATCCGCAAAGCTGACGGTACTTGGGCTAAATCTCCGCAGGAAAGGGCAGAAGCATTTGCGGTAAGCTTAGAGGACAGATTTACGTCCCATTCTATAAACTTGACACCATCAATTCACTGAACATATTTTATATCATCACAAAACAACTCACCCATAATCAGACCCATTACACCTGAAATCATACTTACATAAGAAGATAAGTTATGAGTGGACATCGGATTTTATGCACTTTTTTAAATGAATGTTGATTGAGGTGAAAATTTGGATTTATGCTAATTTAATAACCCATTGGAAACTGCATATTCAACATATGCAAACAAATATGCAAAATATGTAATTGTATAAAAAATATATAAAAATGGCGAAATTTACAAAAATTATCATTCTTGAGCTTAGATTATTTTTATTTCTAAATATATTTCTAAATTGTTCATTAATTTCCGATTTTTATGAAGATTTTATGGACGGCTAGAGTACACGGGTAAATAAAGGAGATGTGGAACAAATGGTCAAAAAAATCGCGAAATTTCCAAATTTGCCCAATTTTCAAAGGACCTAATATAACTATGAAGGTTGGATTGATGGCAATTGAAGTCGCGTATATAATAGGCTTAGACCAAAAACCGCGAAATTTGTAAAATTTTCATTTAAGTATTTACGAAAGCGCAGGCGTTGGTAAATAAGAGGCGTCGATTGAACAGGTCCAAATTTGCCAATTTTTCATATGACCAAAGATTATATGAAGACTTAATAGACGGCAATAGTAGACGGTTAAAAATAGGAAGTGCAGATCGAACTGTTAAAAAAATCGCGAAATTTTCAAAATTATTATTTGAGTTTTCGCGAAATTTTACAAAATTTTATGAGTCTTGGGAATCATTAAAATGTGGTAGATGGCAATTGTGGACGCGTAAATGGTTGGTAAAAGTTGTGAAATTTGTAATGTAGACAGGTTAATTGACGGGTCAAGATCAAGCGGACTAAAAATCCGGATATATACAAAATTTTATGATTAGTTCAGATTATCATGAAGATTTAATAGTTGGCAATTAAAGACGTGTAAATAGAAGGTGTCGGTCAATCGGTTTAAAGAAATTTTAACATTTGTGAAATTCTTATATGAGTTTAGATTGACACGAAGACGGGTATATCGACGGGTAAATAGGAGGTGAAGATCATACGAACCAAAAACTCGTGAAAATAGAAAAAATATTTCACGATTTTAGATAATCATGAAGATTTGATAGACGGCAATTGTATATTAAGCTTCACTTCTTCGTATTGTGTTTAAAATTCTAAAGGGGGCGCATCAACGCACTCCGGGTGACTGGTATGTAAATATGTATTGCAAAACAGTTTGATGGCAAGTCTCTTAGCCATTTTTGGCATTTAAATTGATTACGAGTTGAATTGTTGTCGTTGATTTACAAGTTCAAACTGATTTGCAACAAAATCAGAAAATTGTTATCACTTAAACATTATGTAATTTCATAAAAACAGGTTTTTTGCATATTTTGCATATTTTTTTATGCAATATGCAATTTATGCAAAATTGTTTTTAGCGGACTTTGATCATTGATCAATAAAAATAAGATGTGTGCAATCAGAACTTAGATCGGACATGCTGTTCAAAATTTGCAAATATGTAAGATCCGATGTCTAGTTATGAGGATATCTACACAATCTAATTAAGATGCCAAATTTACATAAAAATTTAAATTAAACAAAAAAATTAAATTCATAGCCGTATGTTCACACTTGAATTAAATTTGAGATATATACAGATAACACTATTTGACTATGACGAAAACAGATTGCCAAATAAGTTGGCTAAGACCGTTATATACGAAAACATTTACTGGAGTAAATGCATTAGCACGTTAAGGGCGGTGTCCATGGGTACGGAAACGGCAGCGAAATGAAAAACTGCTAAGGAATTTTTTCGTGTGGCCGCTTCATATTCGGTTTCTACCAATCGCGAAAAGTGCTTACGTTTGCCACTACGTTGTTTTCAAAGTTAACATCGCCTTTAAGTGCTGTTAACGCCTCTTTTTTGCCGTTACGTGAGCAAAATAGGTTTCGATTCTAATTTGTCCAGCCAAATTGGAAGGCCAAATTGAATATGAGCGCATCTTAAAAAGATACCTGCAGAAAGCGTTGTCTAATGGCACTTTCTATGGCGGGCAAGCTGAAGTTAATAAACGCCGTGAAAGTGAGGAGCGAGATGCGGGACTTGGCGGATAAGAAACACTCGGAAACCCGCCAGAGAACACCGGCGGACCGGAGCATGGTCTGCAACATCATGTGGCGTCTCCTGTCACCACAAACCACAAGCGAGGAGCTTAAAATCTATTTGGCCAGCATTCAAACACTCCACACTCCAGACCCCTCAATCAGTTCGATTTGATTCGCCTCAACTATGTCTTCAATCACAGCTACCAGACCAAAAGGAAAATCATTGAACAGCCGCCGGTGCTCAATGATCGCGACAGTAAAACGGCCGCTCCCAGTTCAGTGGACAGCGAACCTCCTCCTTCAATCAAGCGATAGTCTAGCGGATAGTGCAGCCTCAATTGACCCCCTGAAGGTGACCGAGCAAAAGCGGATCGGGCAAAGAGGATGGGCCCTACATTAAAACCAATTGTATCAAGGTAAGAAATGGGCGAACCAAGCTTCTACTTTATAATTCATTTCCATTTCTTAACGTTTCACTGACAGGGCCCCGACTACGTGGCCAAGTTCTATGTGACCACCCAGGGACCGTTGCCCAATACCATTTTCGAGTTCAGCGGAGCTACATATATTCCCCGCCAAGTCACACATGCTACAGCAGTCCTTCCAGAAGACCATCATGCTGACCTGGCTGAACTTTCGGAGGCAAATCGCCAGAAATGCGCGAATTACTTTCCAATCGGGCTGAATGAAATTATTGCCGTGGCAGACAAGTGAGAGATGTTTGTTAAGTGCCGCTGCTCGGGATTACATCGAACTGCATTTAATGCCATTGACTGTGCCAGACACAATTTTAAGGAAAATGTCTGAAGAGGCAGCTACCAACTTTCACTGCGCTAATACTGCAGATTGTCAAAAGTCATATTGATAAGAACAATAAATTTATTATTAATTTCATTTAATAATAAAAATATATTAAAATAGCACATTAAATATGTTATATTCATAATCCTGCAAGGTGTTGTTGTTTATAAGTTCGCGGGCATATTTAACAGCGCCAGAGCAGCGCAAGGTTTCTTTGAAACATTTAACTACAGAGTACATTGTGTTATCGTTTTATTAACATAGAGACTTAGCAGACTCTGTTAAGAATCTGCGGAATATCAACTTATTGACAAGAAATTTTTTGGCGACCCGTGGATACCGCCCTTTAGGAGAAACATTTAACATATTAACAAAGAAATCTGGGATATAAAGACTGAGAACTTACTTCGCCGACTGAAAGAATGGAACAGACAAACATGTACGAAAGATGTAAGAGTCTATATAAATCTCGACCATAGCATCGGAAGAAGTTATTTTAATGATAATTATAAAGAATTTTCAAGTCAAAATGCAGTCTTTTATACCTAAATGGACTCCACAAACGAAACTGTTCCATTTGTAACAAGAATGAATTTGAAAGCATTTCTCATTTTATGGGAATATGTTCAGTTTTAAAAGAAAACAAACCCTAAGCTATGAGAAAATAATAGTCGTGTTGAATGGAGTTGATTATGAGAATAGGAAAAACTTAATTTTCATGCTCTTAAATGTAGAAATCTAATTATAAATATATTTATGTAATCAACTCACATCCCGACAGGCGGCCAAGCAGGTCAATGTTGTAATCTTTTGTTCAGTGTTTTTGTAATTTATAGAATAATCTATCTAATCTATCTATCTAACTAGAACACAATAGGATTGCCGACGACAGAACAGCCAGAACATCAAAAAATTCTATTTCAACATTTTTTAAGGCCGGTGATTCGAGCCGTATGACAATCAAATTAAGGTTAGATTATATAGAACGCAATCGGACTGCCGAGAAGCTTAACGTAACGAACGAAACAGCCAGAATAGCAACAAAGTCATCCGTTCATTCAAACCGGATGACAATCAAATTCAGGTTATGTTATAAAGAACAAAATCGGATTGCCGAGAAGCTCAACATAACGACAGAACAGCAACAAATTCTATTTCAAAAAATTTTAAGGCCGGTCATTCGAGCCGGATGACAATTAAATCAAGATTATGTTACATAGACCACAATCGGACTACCGAGAAGCTCAACGTAACTACAGAGTAGCAACAAATTAAATTTCTAAAAATTTTAAGGTCGGTCATTCGAGCCGGACAATCAAATCAAGGTTATGTTATATAGAACACAATCGGATTCTCAAACAAACTCCCTCTTTAAGTAACGCCCAAAACACATGAATGAAATCTGAATCAACTTTTAAGTATCTACTCTCAAAAGTAATCATAAGTCTCTCAACCAACTTATCATTATTATTAAATTGCACAAGTGTATGGCTTGTACTCTATTGTCTGTGCAGTTGGTTTGCATATTCTAATCTGACTGCAATTTCTCCTACTCTCTCTCTCTCTTTTCTCTCAAGCACAAACAAAATCCACCTACAACATATCGCATTTTGTGCCATTTTATAGAGCAACCTCATCTATTTCTAATGATATTGAATAAGCACTTGAAAAACTCATATAAAGTAAACAATTGATTCCCACATTACTGGATCCTGGCTCCCATTTTCTAAGCTCACCCTGGGGAGGTACATGTTGACAGCGAGACGGAGTCTTCTTCTCAGACTTTACAAGTTGCCATTTGCTTACCCACCGTTTACTTGCAAATTTTCTTTTGGCTCTGCAGATTTTTGCATTTTTCTTGCCCACTTTTCATGCGGATATCCATCTGCATATGCACTAGTATGTCTGTGTGTGTGTGTGTGTGTGAGTTTCTTCCAAGTTATTTTCATATTTGTTTAAAGTCTATTTACCGCAAGTTGACAGTGAAATATGCGAAACTAGCGCGTAGCCAAATAAGTGCGACAGTTTCCGGTTACAACTGTGGCAATGCCATTGGGGGGGATAAGAGCAGATGGAGCTAAAGATTCACTCCTTCCCGCTGGCTTCCCTGCATGTCATTGCGGTTTGTTTGTTTGCTTGACTTGCGCCCGGGTAAGGATTTCATGTGCTTGAGAAGCAGATAGAGAGAGAGAGAGGGGAGGACCAACCGCAGAGCGTCGCTGGATGTCTCTGTGTGTGAGTGTGCTGGTTGCCTGCCTGTCCGCATGACAATTTGTTGTGCATGAAATCTGCTGCTGCTGCTGCTCCTGCTGCTGCTGCTCCGGCTTCTGCAATGTTTTTTGCGCAATTTGCCAAAGCCATGCCAGGCACGAACCAGATATGCAGAACAGCAGACCAAGAAGGAAACCCAGGCCAGGCCAGGCCAAGCCAGGCAAATAGTCTGGGCTGTGTAAACAAACGGTTATCCCTACCGCTCGCTTTGCAAGACGTATTAGATTTCTGGCTGTAGTTGTAGTCGGGCCTAACCACTGAGACGGAAGTAATGTGTCTATCAAAGCATTAACGAACGAACGAACGAATGAACGAGCGAGCGAAACGAAACGAAAGGAAACGTCTTCGTCTGAGTTGAAGTTAGGTTAGCTTTTTGTCAATTGAATACCCTATTGATGGGGACATGGAGATAAAATTGAAGCTGCTATAATTTTAAGATTTAATATTCATTCAAAAGTTTGTTGAAGAAATCCAAATCAGAGTTCCATTCTAAAATTTATATTAAAGCAGATTTGTACTTTTATAAAGTATTTTGATAGGCATATAAAGTTTTGTTAAAGTTTTATCAAGGAGGTCACTTGTCCATCTCTATGAAGTAGTCCATCTACAGTTGGTAGGGCTGAGAGAATTACGACCCAAGCACAGCAAGCAATTTGTTAAAAGATTCTCTAATTGCATTTCTTAACAACTTATCTTATGGTTGCAAAGATTCCAAACTAACTCCTTGAGAAGAGCTGCTTAAATGGGCTTGAACGGGTGAATTCCAAGAAGTTCCAAGACCAGAGTTCAAAGTAACAAAAATCTAAGATAAATGAAATGAAGTCAGTTTACTTCACCAGAGCAAAAGTTGCAGTATCTGTCATTTTTGAAAGCTGGTTAGAAAGTGACTGCAGGACGCTTGCCAAAAGTTTTTGTTTAAAATCCGCACACTAAATAAGTGTACGTTTTTTGGGTAACACAAAATACTTGTATAAAAATGTCTTGTGCCAAAATTATTAGAATCAACTTGAAATGTTCAGAAACAATAATAATTGTATGCGATTTGGTTCGAAACCAATTGTAGAACACATGGGAATATTCCATTAAAATGATGAGAATCCTATTCAGAGCAAACGCCACACATTTTAATTACCTTGAAAATATGTGTATGTTTTTACGACCTTTATGTCGCCAGGGCTGCAAAACTGCTCAAAATCGGGAGGGGTTCACTCCGAGGTTTTGGGTTCAGGCTCACAGAGCGGGTTCGAAAGATCACTGAACATAGGTTCGGGTTCAAACTTGGGTTCAGGAATAATTTGGTTTTTTGCTTAAGCTGGCTCTAGACTCAATTTGTGGATCAATTCGTGAAGCGAGTTCGTGAAACTGGAATGTTGATGGATAAACCAACCCGCGTACGTACTCGTCCGGTGCGCTCGACCGAAAATATTACTGCAGTTGCTGAAAATGTGCGCGAACAACCATCGACGTCAACTCGCCATCGATCTCAACAATTGAACATTTCGCGAACTTCTTTGATGCGAATTTTGCATAAAGACCTTGCCATGAAGCCATACAAAGTTCAATTGATGCAGCAGCTAAAGCCAATTGACCATCCGAATCGTCTACAGTTCGCAAATTGGGCGGAAGAACGTTTGGCCGAAGATTGTGAATTTGACCGAAAAATCATATTTTCGAATGAAGCACATTTCCACCTCGGTGGTTATGTTAATAAACAAAATTGTCGCATCTGGGGCACAGAAAATCCGCATATCGTCGTCGAGAAGCCAATGCACCCACCACGTGTCACTGTTTGGTACAGATTTTGGTCACGAGACATCATCGGTCCATTTTTCTTTGAAAACGAAGAAGGAGCCACCGTGACCATGAATGGTGAATGTTAAATGATTGGTTCTTCGAGGAAATTGAAGCGGAAGACTTGGACGATATTTGGTTTCAACAAAACGTTGGTACGTGCCACACAGCGCACACCACAATCGATCTTCTGCGCCCTATCTTCGAAAAACGAATAATCAGCAAATATGGAGATGTGAAGAAGTTGTGATCTGACACCGTTAGACTATTATCTTTGGGGAGCGGTCAAAGACAAATGTTATGCAAACAATCCTGAAACAATTGATGAGTTGAAGAACGAGATTCGAGTTGCTATTGCTGACATACGTGCCGAAACAATTGAAAATGTTCGCAAAAATTATGTGGATCAAATGGGCTACTACCAAGTCAGCCGTGGTGGCCATTTGACCGAAATTGTTTTTCATAAATAAGTTCAACCTTTGAAACCTTTGAATTCCCAAGCGGTTAAATCAGCGTTGGCATGAAGAGGCAGCTGCTGGCTGGCAGTAGGCAGGCAAAGACCGCTGAAGATTGAATATGGATGTTCGTGAAACATCTATACGGTCAATCAGCCTGCTTTGTGGTGTGGTCTGTTCCAGTTTAAAGCTAGGTCAAACATAACGTGACCTCGAGCCTCGCTAAATCTTGAAGGTTTGAATATCATCCAAATATTTTTGTTACGGAATTTAATAGAACATGAAAATATATTAAGAGGATACTACATTTTAATTGGATTTACACTGCCCGACAATCGATTAGCACACCATATGGTCCGAGTCTTGGGAGCTTAATATCAGCAAAACGAATAAAGCTTTTAAGATGAATTTTTTTGCCATTAAAAGAATATAAAATTATACACGAGAATAAATGATAGATAGTTTATTAACTTTATTAATAACATTTTAAATGAATCTAAACAAACTTAACATAAAAAACTAACTTTTATTTTTTCGACATTTGATTAGCACAGTGGCTTGAAAGCTTTAAATAGCAAAAGAAAATGGATTCAAGTTATTTTCTAACATTAATTTCAATATATTCGATCATATTTGTAAAATAATTAGCCTTCAATAATGAGCCTTCACGGTTAAGTATGACTTCATACATCCGCTTGGGTAAGGAGTCATATAATTATACTCTGTACCGAAGGTACATAGAGTATATTAAGTTTGTGCAAAAGTATGTAACAGGGAGAACGAATCGTTTCCGACCCTATAAAGTATATATATTCTTGATCAGCATCAACAGCCAAGTCGATATAGCCATGTCCCTCTGTCCGTCTGTCCGTCCGTATGAACGAAGAGATCTCAGAGATGGTAAGAGATAGAGGTTTGACATGTATGGGACATATATTTCTTATACTTGCAGGCAGATCAAGTTTATTTTCAATTTTTGCCACGCCCCCTCCCGCCCCCGCAATTTGGAAAAAACTTCATATCTCCTACAGTTTTGGAGATAGATCGTTCGTTTCTTCTAGAGATACCTTGTAAACAAAATTATTTATCGATTTGCTGAAGGAATAATCAAGATCGGATGAACGATACTCAAGTTATGGGCAAAAAACGGCCAGTTAACACCAACCACCCCCCACCAACAACCACAGCAATATACCCTAACCGTTCAACACAGGCAATCTTAGTGCGAGAGAGAAAGAGAGAGAGAGAGTGAAACTTAGAGAGCGCACCGCGTTGTGCGCGGGGTGTTAACTGGCCGTTTGACTCCTGAACAAATGCGAGTGTAAGGGTACAGAGTATGTTATAGTCGGGCTTGACCGACTTTCTTTCTTGTTTTTTAATTTAATTGAGTGAAATAGCCTCCCAGGACTCTTTTATTCCTTCAATGAGTTCAGCTTCAGTTGAATATTGCCTGCCTGACTCGTACACCTTGCGTGCTAACCATCCCCAAACATTTTCTATAACGTTCAGATCGGGCGAGTATGGCGGCCAAGCTAGCAATTCCACGTTTTGACCCTCAATCCAGGACTTTACGATCCTGGCTGAGTGGATAGGTGCGTTTTCCTGCTGTAACTTCCATTCCAAGGATAAAAAATTTCCTTGATTGCTGGGAAAGCCGTTTTCAGTACACCATTGTACTCAATGGCATTCATACGGCTGGTTAGAAATCGCAGTTCTATGGTGCTCCCCACACCATGACACCACCGGCACGGCTGTGCAATCGATCTAAAGTAAGCTCTTCCTTTCTGAGAATATGAAAGTAGTAGGCATATCCATCAGGACCCTCCAAATTTTTTTTCGTCTGAAAAGACTACACGCTCCCACTCCTTGGTCCAGGACATATTCGATCGACAGAAGTCGAGCGGTTGCATTTTTCGAAGTTAGTTTAGTGGTGGTTTTTTTTTTAATTTTAGACGCTCTATATGTTCGATATTCGATATTACTCTTTGTACAGTCCGAACGCATGCTTTAATACCAGTTTTTTCTTTTATTTTGGCGGCTGAGTCGTGAGAATTAGATGCGTGCCTTAATATAATTCGCTTATCAGCTGCTGTTATTACTGATGAGGGCCGACCTTTCATGTTTTTCCCATAGGTATCCTCATTGCTTAAATATGAGGTAATAACTTTACGGCTGCGTTTAATATTTTTTTATATTTGAAGAATCGAGTGACCGCACTCCCTGAATTGGGACTGCTTAATTCTTCTGAAATTAAATTATAGTTATTTTATAGGCAAGCCTTATAACAGAAGTGCCCCAGTAGCACAAGTGTTGTGGTAAAGCACGCAGTCTTAGGATCAAACGAGAGCTCACTCACACAGCATCACTCACTTTATCTCTTTTCTATGGTTCTTATTATTGAACATATGATTGGATTCATATATATTGGTGTCTGCTTTGCCATAAGCATTGTAAGCATTGACATCAAAATACTTTTATAAGAACTTGCAGTTGAAAATATTAGAACAGTATATATAGAGAGTGTACAAACTTCGATGTGTCTTAAGCCACTTGCTGCTTGCTGATTTCATCTATGAAAAATCCATATTCTATAGCATACTTATGTGCGCTCAAAATGTTTACCAAATGCCTTTTGCATTAAACGCCTTTATGCCAAATTGAACACAATTAAATTAGTTGCGGCCAAGGGATTAAGGTGCAAAATTGCCAACGGTCTTAACGTAGAGGTAGATGTTGCTGCTGCTGTTGTTGGTGTCTTTGTTTATGTATAACTAATTGGCTATGTAAATGGCAGCAGAGTGTGCGTTTGTCTCTCTCTCTGTCTCTGTGTGTGTGCGTGTGTGTGTGTGTATATGCTGTTAATTACGAGCATAGGCAGCCGCAGCTTCATAGACGAACGCATGCTCAGAGATTGGCAATGTTGGGGCGGAGTGCTGCTGGCAAGCTCTCAGCGTGATATCACGCTGACAGCTTGCCAGCCGCACGCCACCCACATTCCCAAACTCTGACCATGCGTTCGTCTATGAAGCTGCGGCTGCCTAAGCTCGTAATTATGCAGCATCTGCACACACACACGCGCACACACACAGAGACAGAGAGAGAGACAAACGCACACTCTGCTGCCATTTACATAGCCAATTAGTTATACATAAACAAAGACACCAACAACAGCAGCAGCAACATCTACCTCTACGTTAAGACCGTTGGCAATTTTGCACCTTAATCCCTTGGCCGCAACTAATTTAATTGTGTTCAATTTGGCATAAAGGCGTTTAATGCAAAAGGCATTTGGTAAACATTTTGAGCGCACATAAGTATGCTATAGAATATGGATTTTTCATAGATGAAATCAGCAAGCAGCAAGTGGCTTAAGACACATCGAAGTTTGTACACTCTCTATATATACTGTTCTAATATTTTCAACTGCAAGTTCTTATAAAAGTATTTTGATGTCAATGCTTACAATGCTTATGGCAAAGCAGACACCAATATATATGAATCCAATCATATGTTCAATAATAAGAACCATAGAAAAGAGATAAAGTGAGTGATGCTGTGTGAGTGAGCTCTCGTTTGATCCTAAGACTGCGTGCTTTACCACAACACTTGTGCTACTGGGGCACTTCTGTTATAAGGCTTGCCTATAAAATAACTATAATTTAATTTCAGAAGAATTAAGCAGTCCCAATTCAGGGAGTGCGGTCACTCGATTCTTCAAATATAAAAAAATATTAAACGCAGCCGTAAAGTTATTACCTCATATTTAAGCAATGAGGATACCTATGGGAAAAACATGAAAGGTCGGCCCTCATCAGTAATAACAGCAGCTGATAAGCGAATTATATTAAGGCACGCATCTAATTCTCACGACTCAGCCGCCAAAATAAAAGAAAAAACTGGTATTAAAGCATGCGTTCGGACTGTACAAAGAGTAATATCGAATATCGAACATATAGAGCGTCTAAAATTAAAAAAAAAACCACCACTAAACTAACTTCGAAAAATGCAACCGCTCGACTTCTGTCGATCGAATATGTCCTGGACCAAGGAGTGGGAGCGTGTAGTCTTTTCAGACGAAAAAAAGTTATTTGGAGGGTCCTGATGGATATGCCTACTACTTTCATGATTCTCAGAAAGGAAGAGCTTACTTTAGATCGATTGCACAGCCGTGCCGGTGGTGTCATGGTGTGGGGAGCACCATAGAACTGCGATTTCTAACCAGCCGTATGAATGCCATTGAGTACAATGGTGTACTGAAAACGGCTTTCCCAGCAATCAAGGAAATTTTTTGATCCTTGGAATGGAAGTTACAGCAGGAAAACGCACCTATCCACTCAGCCAGGATCGTAAAGTCCTGGATTGAGGGTCAAAACGTGGAATTGCTAGCTTGGCCGCCATACTCGCCCGATCTGAACGTTATAGAAAATGTTTGGGGATGGTTAGCACGCAAGGTGTACGAGTCAGGCAGGCAATATTCAACTGAAGCTGAACTCATTGAAGGAATAAAAGAGTCCTGGGAGGCTATTTCACTCAATTAAATTAAAA